>OY856412.1:1281541643-1282751643 GCA_963693085.1 Alisma plantago-aquatica | reverse complement strand
TTTATTCTAAGACAATGAAGTGTGTCAATCTATATTGGTAGATTGGCTAGTCAGACAAAACATTAACCTCTTTTAGACAAGCATATCCCTTGCTTCCATTTAAAAAAAATGAATGGCCTAGATTTTTTCAACTCTCAATCATTGTACAAATTAGATCAATGATCAAATATTGTTTAATTGTGCTCAAATTTGGTTAAAAATGTCTTGGTTGAATTTTAGTTTTGTTCTAATAATTTAAAAACAATTGAGCAAACTAGTTGAATAGATTGTAGCTTAATATGACTCTCTCTACAAACTTACAATACACATGTTTAGAATATACAATCGTATCACATGTATATCATGATATGTTGCTAAAAATCATCTAATAGTTTATACAATTTCTACAACTAACTGCTTGATGCATGATTGACTGCTCATCTAGAGCCTGACTAAAGCTTATTGTCTTTTTGATTATGTCACATAGTCTTTCATATTATATTAATTGGCTTTTGTTAGTTTTAATCCATGGGTCTTATTCATGATTAATTCAGTTTTAGAGCTACATGTGGTAGTTTGGGACTTCTTATTCATGGGAATAGTTGATACCTATTCATTTTGCTCTCTATTGTAGGCAAAATTGAGTCAAATGTTTGTTTGGCATGGCAACCATTCGGCTGTAGTGGTATAGAAATCAATATCGATGCTTGTAATTGTAAGTTGGGGACTTGTATATAAGTTCACAATCAATTAATGTTTTTCCACATTGGGTTGTTAGCAAAAAATAAGCCAATAGAGCTTCTTGCGAGTCGCTTATAAACCCATGCATGGGGTTATTGTCCAACATTTGAATTTAATGAATAAAATTAGGTTTGCCCCAGTTGGTATGAGAATATGAGATGTTCACCCTAGATCTAGATCCAAGACCCCTAAAGGCAAGAGTCCAAACCATGGTGCAGGACTTCGACTTCGTGTCGACTTCGCCAGGTGTGGAAGTGGAAGTTTGTGGAAACTTCGAGGAAGTTTCGAGGAAGTTTAGACGCAAACTTCGACAAACCGATGCCATTTTTTGAAGAAATGATGTGAATTTTTAGAAAACTTTGATGGAAAACTTCTAATTATGTTATACCTCTATCTTATATATGTGAATTTAAAAAAAGAACACGATTTAGGACTCTCTAGCCCTATGTAGGTTAATAATACAATGTGTTGCTTGAAATGGTCAATTGTGCAATACACATATATAGATACAGTTCACCATATGTATTATATACAATATACAATCAAATAGTAGTTACAATACCCTCTCTAGGAATGAGTGGCAACAAAAAACATAGGAGTTGATATTAGAAGTTATGAAGAGGGTTGGAGTGATATTTATGCCTTATATGGCCATTGGGGCACTAGTTGGGATTATGGTTCTGGGTGGTCTTAACTTCGCCCCAACTTCGCCAACTTCGAGGAAACTTTGACAACTTCGGAGAAGTTGAGACGAAAATACACAGAAAAAAGTCAACTTCGTCGACATCCATGAAACTTCGCCCCGAAGTTTGGACGAGGTCGAAGTATATGGTATTCGACTTCGCCTATGGTTGAATTTCGAAACTTCGGCGAAACTTCGCCAAACTTCGACGATGTTGTGTTCCATGGTCCAAACTCTAGATAGGACTCCCCTCCTATCACCTTTCTTGTTACTTTTCACGTTAATAGTAAACCCTTTCTTCCTATTCCCTTCGTCCTCACTCTCTTCACCACACCACCTTTTTGCCCTACCACCGACCACAGGGAGCAGTCAACCAACCATCTAAGAGTAGTCCATTGTCGACCACACCAATGGTAAAGGACGTCGACCTTGACAGGTTTGGAAGTGGAAGTTTGTGGAAACATTGAGCCACTGTTTGGTACGGGATGCAATCCGGATTAGCGTTTGTCCGTTTGTGCCACTTGGCGTTAACCCAGTCCGGGTTGAACTAGTAGGGTGTTTGGATGAAATTGGTATAATGCACCATTCTGGGATTCTGTAACCCTATGGTCCAGACCAACTTAACCTTGCTTTTAGTCGGATTAGAAATCCCAGTATGGATTTAGCTTTGTCTTATATGCTATTTTACTTTATACGCAACACTGAAAACGAGACCAATCTAGGTGCCAATCAGGCTGCCAAACGAATTTGGACCAGATTAGGATCAGACTTATCCGAATATTTTGACCAACACCAACTAACACAACCCCGACTACAAAATTTGATCCTGCCCCAAACAAGGGCAGAGGAAGTTTTGAAATAGAATTTTGATCAGTTTCGATGCAAACTAACCTAAGAAACTAGTTAAATTGTGATGAGATTAGCTAAGAAACCTCTTGTTATGACTAAATGTTTTGAGTCATTCTTTGGATAATGTATGATTCGAATGGATCTTTTTACCTCTTAAAGTGATCTGTATCTATCCAATTCCATGCATATGTGAAATCTTTTGATGCTTCAATTAAAATTTCATTTAGATTGAGGCTTTACCCAACACCCAAGCAATGAGTTTCCAGGAAATTGGAGAAATTTCCCCAAATTTTTTGATTTAAGCGGCATTTGCTATGAAGCCATGCGACTGTTTTGTTAAAGTCACATTTCATGAAATTTTTAGTGAGTTTCGACCAAGGAAGAAAATGTCTGATTTCGATGCCGTTTCGGTGGCCACAGAAATAGAGATTTCGACAGAATTTTCGATAAATGGATTCCTGGCGTTTTGACAGCAAAATAAACGAATTAATTTATGAAATTTTACCAGAATGATCTACTAGTGTAGATATACTCATATATGTAATACTATTTCATATTGGATATGTGAGGGTGGGGTCTCGTAATTTTTTAGTGAATGACCTTGAATTGTTTCGATGGGCATTTTGATGGGGATTTTTGATGTCAATTTTCAATGGCAAAATCAATGAACTAAGTCATTGTAGTTTGCAAACACAATATATAGACTTAAAGACACAAAATTGTGCAAAAAAATATATGCTCTAGCTAGTACATAGTATATAAAAAAGTAATAAAAAAATTTGATGATCTGCCTGTTTCGAGAGTTTCGTCAGTCAATTTCGATGTCCGATTGCTACAGAAACAGAAATTTCGCCAAAAATGTCGACAATTTCGTCGAGATTTTAAACATTGGTTTCGACAAGTTTTGATGGTTTCACCAATTTTGCCGAAGTTCAAGGGGGTACCCAAAAAATGAGTTTCCAAGAAATTGGAGAAATTTTGCCAATTTTTTTGATTTCAGCTGCATTTGCTACGAAGTCATGCGACTGTTTTGTTAAAGTCACATTTCACGAAATTTTCAGTGAGTTTCGACAAGTTTTGATGGTTTCACCAATTTTGCCAAAGTTGGGAGGGGGTCTAGTGTTATTTCTCCCACTTATGTACCGAGCCTGACGAAACTTGAGCATCATAATTTGCAAATCTCAAGGTATTGCTGTTGTTTTAAGTGGAGAAAAGGGGGATTCATAGGGGATTTTGCCATTTGGAGCTAAGGAACTCCTATATCAAGGTAAATAAACATATTTTCTTCCATTTTCATTCATTTCCAACTTCTATTTCTTCTATTCTCATACATATCCAACACCTATTTCTCCATTTCTCCTAAATTTGTAATAACACTAATTTTTAGACCCACTCTACTATTCATCCCATTTGTGTATTCTAAACATAAGAGCTACACATCTTAGACATGGATCATCATCATCATCAATAATCCCAACTATGTTGGGGTCGACTACATGGATCCTTCGTTTCCACTCGGCTCTATCATGGGCCATATTCCGGTTGAGATGTAGAGATTTAAAATCTCTCTTTATAAGCTCATCCCATGTTAATTTAGGCCCTCCTCTTTTTCTATTTATTGTGCTTGACTCAATAGCATTGCTCCATATAGGCGCATTACTCGGTTTGAGTTGCACATGTCCATACCATCTGAGTCGGCCCTCACACAACTTGTCCTCAATGCTCGCCACCCCCACTTAATTCTTGATATAGTCATTTCTCAAGCGATCTTTTCTTGTCTTCCCACACATCCATCTCAACATACGCATTTCAGCCACGTTCATCTTGTTGAGACCTTGTCTCTTCACCGCCCAACATTCACTCCCACAGAGCATGGCTGGTCGTATAGCTATTCTATAAAACTTACTTTTCAACCTGAGAGGGATCTTCTGATCACATAATACTCCAATTGCACTCCTCCATTTCAACCATCTTGCAGTGATCCTGTGACAAACATCATTTTGGACATCCCCATCTATTTGAATAATAGAACCCAAGTAATGAAATTTATCACATTTTGGTATATGTACTCCGTCCAACTTGGATCCATCATTCACACTGCGAGATTGGATGAAATTGCAATGTATATGCTCAGTTTTGCTACTGCTAATCGTCAATCCATTTGATTCTAATGCCTTTCTCCAACGTTCAACTTTATCATTCAAGCCATCTTTAGTTTCGTCAATAAAAAAATATCATCAGCAAATAACATACACCAAGGAATATCATCTTAAACATTCTTTGTCAACTCATCCATAATAAGAACGAACAGATATGGGCTGCGTGTGGATCCTTGGTGTACCCCAACTGTGATAGGAAAGTTGGTGTCTCTCCTCCAGGAGTCTTCATACTTGCAGTAGAGCTATCATACATGTCTTTGATCAGGTCAATGTATTGGATTGACACACCCTTTTCTTCAAAACCATCCAAAACACTTCTCTGAGTACTCGATCATAAGCCTTTTCCAAATCAATAAACGCCATATGAAGATCTCTTTTGCTTTCTCTATACCTATCATAACATCTGTTGTTGATCTTCCAGACATGAAACCAAATTGGTTGTTTGATATCTGTGTTATAGATCTTAGTCTTTGCTCGGTGTTCCTCTCTCAAAGCTTCATTGTGTGACTCATCAACTTGATCCCTTTGTAGTTTGTGCCACTCTGAACTGTTGGATCCTAGATGGGTGATAAGATGCTCTAGAGGGGGGGTGAATAGAGCTAAAAAGCACTTACACAAAATTTATTAGACCTTCAAGATATATGATAAGATAAGGTTGCTAAAAAGGTAATTTGAGTGCAACTAAACATGCATAGCAAGGATGAGAGAGATTGAGCAAACACAAGTAGACAAGCTATTTAGAGTGGTTCCACACTTCAAACTAGAAGTGAGTCAGTCCACTTACCTAGAGCGGTCAACCTCTAGGATTTCTTAACCTTGCACCTTCATTATATTCATCATAAGAGATACAATATATGACCAACCAAAGGACTTACCTATCCAATACAAAGAGTCTTCAACCTTACCAAGGACTTACCCACTTTGCAAGAGTCTTCCACCTTCTTCTAAGGACTTATCTACTCTTGCACAAGTCTTCAGCCTTCAAGGAATTACCCACTCTTCTTGGATCTTCAGCCTTTGACTTCACCTTTGCTCGGGAAAGCTTCCACTAAGGACTTACCCACTTGAACAAGGAGTCTTCTGCCTTCACTAAGGGCTTACCTACTCTTGCTCCAAGTCTTCAGACTTGATCTTCACCAAGGGACGCCTTCCCTTGTTCTTCTTCACCTCTCTTAGCCAATAGAGAGAACCTTCATCTTCATGGTTGAAATGAAAGATAGGGAGGTGGTGGAAGTGAGAGCCTCACAAGATATACATGTAGGACTAGCTCTCTTACATATTTCCTACCCACTCTAACGAATGTAGCAAGTGATTAAGCTTAGAGAGAGAGAGGAGGCTGTAGGAAGCACTCAACTATAGAATAAGAACCTCACATAGAGTTTTGCATTGAATGCTCAACCTTGGAATGAAGCCCAAGGGGTCCTATTTATAGTTGGGGATGTCTCTTAGCCTTTGGGAACACTTAAGAACGAAAACTAGCCGTTTTGTGGCTTGCAACGGATATATTTTCACTTGTTGTAACTCCACAACGGCTAGAAAGACTTTTTTGCACTTTTCCGTACAGTGCAATTGGTCGAGTTTCTATAAAGGTAACTCGACCGATCCCACTAAAAGACAAGACCAATTTAGGTCATCGGTCGAGTTTGTCCTGGGGTAACTCGACCGATTCATTTAAATCAGTTTTGGTTAGTAGAGGGATCGGTCGAGTTCTGTGAAGTGTAAACTCGACCGATCAAAAGTCATTTTCAAGATCTAATCAGGATCGGTCGAGTTTGCAACTCGACCGATGAACAACCTGATGTGAATTTTGAAAAATGGCTTTTGAGTGCTTAAACATTCGATCTAAGTGCTCATGATTTTTTCTAAGCTTAATTACAAGTCATACAATCGTTGCAAGTGATTTACAACACGATTCTAATGGATTTACATCATATTACAAAAACGTGCACTTGTATGGACTTTGACTTGTCTTTTCTCCAAGTTGAGATGCGCAAGTTAGGGCATTTGGAGTGTGTCTATACCTAATATGAAATCACTCAAGTAGAGACATTAGTAATTGGAATGGTTTAGTCATCATCAAAACAAGAGTTTAGTCAATTCAGACCTTGAGTCAACATGAACTTCACCTTTGTTCTTGTAGATGGGGACTATAGTATATTTCTCCACTCATTCGACATCTTCTTGGTCTTCATGATCTTGTTAAAGAACTTAGTTAACCACATAACTCCTTCATCTCACATACTCTTCCATACATCAATAGGAATACCGTCTGGTCCGCATGCCTTTCTCATTTTCATCTTTTTCAAAGCATTCTTGACCTCAAATGGTGAAACTCGTCGTGTGTAAATGATATCTCTTGTATTCATGTCACACGAGTCTTAACATTATTTGCAATAACTCCATTGAAAAGCTTATGAAAGTAATTTCTCCATTGGTTCTTGATATCATCACACCAACACTCTGCCATATTCATTCTTGATGCATTTTACTTGACTCAAGTCTCTTCTTTTCCTTGCTCTCATACGAGCCATTTTATATATATCTTTTTCCCCTTCTCTTGTGTCCCAACTTCTTATAAATAACATCAAAGTATCTCGACCTTGCCTCCTGAACAACCTTTTTAGCTTCTTTCTTTACTTGCTTGTATCTTTGAAATGTTGCTCTCAAGATTTCGGCAAGCTCCTATAGATCTCCCTTTTTAGTTTAATAGCCTTCTGTACTTCATCATTTCGCCACCAAGTCTCTTTCTGTGGAGGCCCACAACCTTTGGACTCCCCCTGAAACCTTTTTGGAAATTTTTGTTATGCAGGAGCTCATGTTATGCCACATAGTGTTAACATCAGACTCCAAGTTCCAAGTTCCCTCCTTGATGAGTTTATCAAGAAAAGTCAGTTTCTTTCTCCTTTAAGATTCCACCACTTGATCCCGCTATCTTGGTTTCTGTTATGCTTGCCTTTATTAATCTTCGTATTAATATCTAAAACCACCAACCTCTGTTAGGTCGTGAGCACTGAATTAAAAATCGGCCCAGGCGGCCGCTTAAGCGGCCAAGACCCCTAGCCGCCTAAATTAGCCCCTAATCGCCCGCTTAATCTTTTTGAACAAAATCACCCACTTTTTGCCCACCTCACCCGCTTTTTTTAAAAATCCTAATGTAAGCATGTAACATTAATTAATTACATAATCTAAGTAGTGTTGACTATAATATATGAAACTTGTATACATTAAATGTTCTATGATATAGCTAGTCCTAATTTAGAATGCATACTTTGTGTGTAAGCTGTAATAATTGGGTACTGCTGTAATGCATCTAGGTAAATATCATATTGCTCTATTATACTTTAATGCATGATTAGTTTTACGGATTTCCTTGCTGCTTTCAGTGATTAATGATTGGTACTATTGGTTAGTATTACTTTAGTGATTACTTTAATTCAATAATTCATAGTTTGTTATTTACAATTACTGATCTGCTTGCTGATTTTAGTGATTAGAGATACTGATTAGTAGTAAAGTATTGATGAATACTTAGTTAATTACTGATTTGCTGATTAGATATGTATAAAAGTTCCTTAGAAATATACTTTTTATATACACATACATGCAATTTTGTATAAAAATATATACAATTTAAGCACCCGCTTTTTCAAAAATTGCCCGCTTAATCGCCCGCCTACCGCTTAATCGGTTACAGGGTACTGTCCGCACGCCTTCCGCTTCCCACTTTCTAATACATTGGTCGTGAGTTCTTCACCAGGAATCACTTTGCAATTCTTGCATATATTACGATCCACCCGCCTCGTAAGGAGGTAATCAATTTGATTACAATTGTGCCCACTTTTGAAAGCAATCTTATGAGATTCTCTTTTCTTGAAATGGGTGTTTGCCAAAATCATATCATATGCAACTACAAAATCTAATATCCTCTCTCCTTTTTCGTTTTTGCTGCCATATACAAAACCACCATGAACTTTCTCATATCCGGCATTGCTACTCCCCACATGGCCATTTAAATTACTCTCAATAATAATCTTCTCCTCTGTCGGTATTCCCTGCATCAATTTATCCATGTCATCCCAAAAATCCTTCTTAGCATCCTCGCTAAGGCCAACTTGGGGGGCATAAGCGCTAATAACGTTAAAAATATTTCCCCCAAGAACAACCTTGATAGCTATGATTCTATCTAGGGATGAGCATCGGGCCGGGTTATACCGGGTTTTGTCTGTCCCAAACCCAAACCCACATTTTAAAGCGGGCCACGGGCCGGGTTCGGGTCCAGATAAAATTGAAAAATGTCAGCCCATACCCGGCCCATATAAGAATGTTGGGTTTCGGGCCGGATTCGGGTTTGCCCATATAACATCGAATGAGCATACTAAATTTTGCTAGATCTAACTTGCTAACATGAAAACTGAATTACTGATATATGTATTTTGTGATAAACCTTCAAAAGAATGTATATACACTATATTGAAAGAGTAACAAATCATTTTCTCGTACATGTGAATGTATGAGAAGTAAAAAATCAACGGAGTCCACAATGTCGTGCCTTTTTGCCTCCTCATCCTATATGTATATACAATGAAATGGGTTTTGGAAGGGTAAAAGATCATTTGTCTCCTACATGTGGGCATATGAGTAAAAAGATGAGCATAATCTACTATGCACTGAGCAAAAGATCATTCGTCTCCTATATGTGGACACAATGAGATCAAAATAAAGAAATCAAGTATGTCTATTCATGTCAATGATGGTTATCTTACTAGTATGAATTCATTAATCATGTTGATTGATTACATAGTATCCATGTTGCCATTGGTAAGGTACATACTACATATTGCATCAAGAAATTTGTATGTTTTTCTTTCAGGACAAAGATAGATGTATAGGTATATAATGTACATAAAATATAATCTGGGCATTCGGGTTTTCGGGCCTGGGTTTACCTCCGCTCATACCCGGCCCAAATAAAATATGGGTTTCAATTTTAGGCCCGGCCCACCCATATTGTAAATCGGGTTCGGGTCTGGATCGGGTTATGCGGGCTCGGTCGCGGGTCGGATCGGGCCGGCCCAACCCGATGCTCATCCCTAATTCTATCACCCATCCTTGTGATCTTGACAACATCATCCTTCAACATCTTATCAACAATAAGACCTAGCCATTTCTATGTTTGTCAATACCTGTATACCAAATTTTGTATCCTGTATCTCCAATCTCTCTACAACGCTCCCCTATCCACTTGGTTTTCTGCAAGCAAGCTATATGACTTTTCTTCTCATCATAGTATCCACTATCTCCAATGATTTCCCTGTCAAAGAGCCAATATTCCAAGATCCAACTGTAATCTTTTTTTGTTGAACTTGTTTCCTTACCCGCCTTCATCGAAAATGTTGCCCTTGCACATTTTTCACTTCATCCGGGCAATGATGTAGCCGGACTAGCTTCTTTACCCAAACCCGTCCTAGATGTGGAAATCCTTGCACATTTTTTACTACATCCGGGCGATGATACATCGGAACTAGCTTCTTTACCCACACCCGTCGAAGATGTGGAAACCCTTGTTTGTCCTTCAACACAACCGGACGTCGTTGTGTCGAAACCCCTTCTATATTTATAACTGCACCCGGGTGCCGATGTAGCACGTCGCTAGGTAGGGACACTCCAACAAAATCTTTATAAGGATCCATGTCATAGAAAGAGTGTCAAAGTTTTTATGGCTGGCTGTCAACCTACCACCAACCCTCATCCTTTACCTGAACTTGGGACCGGCTACATTTGCACAAAATGTCATAGAAGACATGGATCTATATATATATAATTAATAGATCTACACTAACAACTATTGTATATATTTTTTAGATTATTAATACTAATAATAGAATAACTAATATATATTCATTATAGTTAGTTATTTCACGTAGGTTTAGTAAACACTAATATCAACACAACAAAAATATTTCTTACGAAAAGATATTCTATAATTTATGTACTAATTTAAAATCTGAAAAATAAATAAAAAATAAAAATTCTTATTTTAAAAATTAGGATTATTAGAATGTGTGGTATTCAACCCAAAACCAATTGGCAATGGGTGAAGGGACCACACACCTTATAAGCCCATGACCTTTCCCAGAGCTCAGCGGTGTGAGACAATTCTAACATCCCCCCTCAAGTGCAGCCATTTTGTGTGCTTGCACTTGTTCTTTTTTAGGTAGGGTGTGGTCCTCACACTTGTCTCATGCGGTCCGCTCTGATACCATATTAGAATGTGTGGTATTCAACCCAAAACCAATTGGCAATGGGTGAAGGGACCACACACCTTATAAGCCCAGGACCTTTCCCAAAGCTCAGCGGTGTGGGACAATTCTAACAAGGATATTTGATATGGATTAATATCCCAAGATATTAGACTATTGGTACACGCACTCACATATAAATATATTAAATTATCATTAAAGACTATTTACTAATTTAAAATAATAATATCAAGACCTAAAAATACAAAAAACCCTATTTTTTGTAACAATTGCGTGATTGATTTAATTGAATAATACTTATAGTCTTATACCTAATATGTAGTTATAGTATATCATAATTACATTACATCCCTAAATAGCTATTTATTGTTTTAAATGCTACTACAATGCATATTTTATGTTTTTTTTTTAAATTTTAGTGTTGCAAACATGTCTTCTAAGAGTAATATATATCTGGCAATGAGGGTGCTAAGCAACCATCTGCACCCGAAGTGACTGGTTTTTCTTGAAAACAATGCTTTCCTGTTCCCATGATCAAGGGAAAGGTAGTTTGTAACTTATGCAAAAAACCAATTGGTGGAGCAGGTTTCAACGTCATATTATTGGGGAGAAAAAATGTGGCATTATGCCAAAAGTGCTTGCAATCTGTTAGAGTTAATTTTACAAGGGTCATGTCATCCCAGAAGGAGAAAACAGGGAAAATGAAGGAGGTTAACAAAGCTTACACCCAATACACTTTTTAGGTAAGCTTTCTCGTCCTCCTTCAGTTTTCTTTTTTCTCCTTCTGAGATGACATGACCTTTTTGAAATCATCCCTGATAGATTGCAGACACTTTGGCATAATGCTACGTTCTTGTCTACCCCAATATTATGACGCTTTAACCTAGTGATTCCCTCTCCACCACTTGTCTTTTTGCAGAAGTTACAAACTACCTTTCCCTTGACCCCGAGAATAGGAATGCAATGGTTTCAAGTAAAACCAGTCACTTTGGATGCAGTTGACTGCCTAACACCCTCATTACCAAACAAATTACCATCTGAAAGGCAACATTGTAATAGATAAAGAACATAAAATATGCATTGCATTAGCATTTAAAACAATAACAAGTATTAGGAATACGATATGATTATGATATACTATAATTTATATATTAGGTATAAAACTATAATATTATTGAATTGAATCAATCACATTTTTTTGCAAAAAAGATTAAAAACTTATTTTTTGTATTTTTATGTGTGAAATTAATATTTTTCATTAATAAAGTCATTAACGATAAGTTATATTGATTTATAGTTGATTAGGTGTACAAATGTCTTAGGACATTAATCCATAGGAATATTTTAATTTGTAAAAATTATATTATGATTTTTTTTTAATTTTTAGGTTTTAAATAGTATTTAAATTAAAAATATCTTTTATTCAAAAAACCTTTGAAGTGGTGATATTAGTATTTGTAACAACTTCTTCCTGTGAACCTTAGTGAAATAACTAATTGTAATAATAGTTTTTTAATTATTCTATTATTAGTACTAATAATCCAAAAAATATTAAAATAGTTATTATTGTAGATCTATTGATTATTTATATAAAATCCATGTCTTAGATGTGTAGATCTATGTCTAGAACATACAAATGAGATAAATAGTGAGTAGGTCTAGGATCTAGTGTGTCTTACGAGTTTACTAGAAATGAAGGATTTGGTGTTGAAATTGTACAAGAATAGAAGAAATAGAGGTTGGAAATGAATGAAAATGGAAGAAAACACGTTTATTTACCTTGATCTGGGAGTTCCTTGGCTCTTAATGGTGAAATCCTTCTCGTAATCTGTCTTTTCTCCATTGAGAACAACAACAATGGTTCGAGATTCGCAAATGATGAAACCTAGGCTCATGTTTCACCAGATTTAGATACATTAGTAAGAAAAATAACAACGGACCCCCTCGAAATTTGGCTAAATTGATGAAACAACCAAAACTTGTAGAAACTCACAAAAAATGTCTTAAAATGCGACCTTATCGACCCAATCTCATGGTTTTGTAGAGGATGCTGTAGAATTTTTTTTTTGGTGAATTTTTTTCAAAACTTCATTCCTTGGACGTGGGTATCTTCTTCTCCCCTACTCTTCCTTTCTCTCCCTCTTCCTTTCTTCTTATCCTCTTCTAGCAAGCTTCTCTTCCAGGTGCCATTCCTCGTCCAGTGTGGATGGTTGTTGCATAGCAAAGAGCACACCATCTCTCAAACCCAAGTAAGTCTTCCTCCTCCGGTCCTCCTTGCCTACTCTTCTTCCTCCTCTCATCTTTCTCCTCTCCACTCCCCCCTCCTTTTCTTCCTCCTCTCGCTCTCGTATATTTTTTTGCAGAGACCTGCAACGTTAAGTGCTTACACGCGTCAACCATTTTTTTAGAATTTACATGTTGTTTCCTTGTCTTCCTCTATCCCTTGTCCTCCTAATCTCCTGATCTCCCCTCTTTGTGCTCATGGCAAGCACAGGAAACAAGCTAGCAAGAATGTTTGTCTTCTTCTTTATTTACCCCCTCCTCTTCATGTCGTCGTCCTCCTCTCCCTCATCTTCCTCCTTCCCCTCATCTTCTTCCTCATCCTCACTGTGGAGGTATTTATAAGTTATAGCCATGCTTATATTATAATATGCATATAAATGATTTTTTTTTAAAAAAATGCTTAGGAACACATAGGCTTCCGGGTCGGGAACTGATGGCCAACACCTGATCGCCTAGACAACTATGTTGCTCAGATAAAATCCTATTTTGGTTGCATCGACCGTAGAGAAATGTTATAAGAAACATAAGTCTGATTGGGTAAATTATGTGACTAGTGTTGACTTGAGACTGATGCTAATATTACTATTACTGATATAGCCTTAGCTATGGTAGTCCTAAGCAACACTAAATCGGATAGACTTCTTTAGACATCTTTGAGGCTTCTACTTCCTTTTCTCAGACTGGTATTGCTCACCATCTAGGTGGTTTTAGCTATTAGAAGTCTCTTTCCACAACTGGATTCTTTATTTTGGTGCCACATCCCACGTATATGAGGATCTTATAATATCATGCATTCAAAGCACCCATGGATGTTGATGGGACACATGCCAATTAATTTTTTTGTGCTCTTAAGCAACGAATGAGGTTTCAGCGAAATTGGCAAAATTTCGCTTAAAAATTTCGATTTCGATGGGATCTGGTACCGAAACGAGCGACTGTGTCGATTTCGATGATTTCAATGAGTTTTGCCAAATTTCGATGATTTCGCCAAATTTCGATGAATTTCGCCAAATTTCGATAATTGCAATCCTTGTTGTTATTGTTGTTTTTTGAAGAGGAGCAAAGAGGGATTGGAGTTATTTCACCATTTAGTACTTATACATAGTATATTTTTATAATATATCATAATTTCATTGCATTTCCCTAATATTTTCTATTCAAATTATTAAATACTTATGCAATGCATGCTTTTTTAGTTGCTGCAATGTAGACGACATGTATCCTAGTGGTGGTTTATTAGACAATGAAGGTGCAAGGAAGCCAACCATGACAACAAATAATGATTTAGCTTGGAAACATTGCACTAGTGTTCTTGGGACCAACGAAATGATTGACTATTGAGTCAATATCAATAACAAACTATCAACCCAAGTAAAATGTGTGGGGATGCCCTACATATCCAATATTTGATATTATAACACAAATTAGTAGATGCATGTATATAGCTCATTCTTGCACAATTGCATTACTTAATTCCTTCATTTTCTCATCGAAACCCTTCATCGAAATCCTCAAGAAACAGGATAGTGCCCTTACCTCCCACATGAAGGACCACCCCCTAACCTACCCCCACATAAAATTTTATTGCATAAAACGATGCATTTAGGTGTAGAGATCACGCCTGTAAAATTTCATAAATTAATTCGTTCATTTTGGCGTCGAAACGGGCACGGTTGCATCTATCAAATTTTTTGTCGAAATTTCAAAAAAATTTCGGTTTCCATGATATGTCGAAACAACATCGAAATCGGATACCTCGTTCATTGCTCTTAAGTTACCTTAAACTATGTAATTTGGTATGTATCAACAAACTTCTAAGACTTTAAATTGCATCTAATATTCTTAGTTATCTCTGTGGGTTTCGAAGGTGAAAAAGATGATTGGTGGAGGTTATGGACGTGGTGAAAGCCTGCTCTACCCTAGACTACCTCTTATCGCTTATTGACACCCTTGTTTCCCCCTCAATGACCACCTCTTATCAGCCTCAAAAACTGCTCATCCTTCTTTTTAACTCCATGATTTGTGTCTACTCTCTTGTGTTCGTCCTACCCATCAGAAAGCATTATAATAGACCAGAGTTTTTGCCACATCAATTCTAGGAGTTTGTCCTTTTTACCTGGTGCATTCCAAAATTTAGTGCCATGTTGTGTATCTTATCTCATAGGGGTTGCAATATTTTGTGTCGACAATTCGTCATGGTATACATGGGTTACCTTCTACGGAGATACTCCATTTTTCTATAAGATTGTCTAGATATTACTACTCCATCTTGTGTCTTCACCTCATCTTGCACCCATCTTTTCTGTTCATCCCATAGAAATCTAAAACCCCATTATACCTTATGCCGTCCATGTGTACTAGCCTAGAAAAAAAATACCTGCTATACCCTCCACCTTGATATCTACGTTGTTCGTGGATCCTTCTGCTAGGCTTTGGACCTTGATTTGCTGATTTTTCTAATAAAGCATTGTTTCTCCACCTATGCCACAACAAACCACATAAATTGTGTAACATGGGTCAAGTTAATGAAAGCTATTAAAGCTCTGATCACACAGGCTGTAGAGGCGCCATGGATGAAGAAATGCTACACCTAGAGTCAAGTTAACCTACCTACTCATAAATAAAGTTGTCAGGTGCCATTGAGTCTTCTTTGTCAAGTACCTTCCTAATGTTACTCTAGAGCGTCTCAAGGCTCATTTGTTGGTGGCTCAAGGATACAATGGGGAATTTGTATGGTATTATTTGAAACCTTCTCCCTTGTCACCCATCTTGCTTTCATTTACTTTCTTCTATCTGTTGCTGTTAACTAAGGTAACCCTTTCACAACTTGTTGTAAATAATTTTTTCTTGATCATGATCTTTGTGGGACAATTTACATGGAGCAAACTCTAGGATATGTTGCTCAAGGAGAGTCTGGATATTTTTGAAACTTTACAAATCTGTATATATGAAAGACAATCCACATGTCTGGTTTGAAAAATCATCTCAAATTTTCCTCCTGCACTCATGGTGATCACTTTGTAATTGTAAAGCACACTCGGGTTGGATGGTCACTTTGATAGTCGATGTTGATGATGCCATATTATCGTTCTTTCTAAAACTGACAAAGGCAATAAAGGATTGAATTGATTTTTTTACTAGGAGACTAATATTTTCTTGGGTTATAGGCACTCAATAGTAGAAAATGGATATCTCTATTTTAAAGGAAGTATATCTTGCACCTAATGAAGGAGACTCTTATGCTTGAATGTGGTATTGTTGTTTCTCCTATGGACCAATGACATGATCTATGAGGCGGTACATCTACAAATTTGGCAAATAAATCTCAATACAAACTTATGATTGGTATGCTTCTTTTATATTTGACATGTTTTTCTATTGGGTTCTTAGTTAATTTATAGTCTGTGCCAACCAATGTCAATGGGAAGCTGCCTATTATGTTTTCAGATAGTTGAATAAATCCCATGAAAATGGACTTCTACAAGAAAAAGGGCATTCGAATTTTATTATTTACTCATATACTAACTATGCTGGATCTCGGCTTGAAATCCAGCTAACTTCTGGTATTACACCTTTGTAGGTGCTAAACTTGTTATAACTTGGCACAACAAGAGGCATACTATTGTCGTTTACCGTGATGCTGAATATGTTGGTTCTCTGTCTGCAAATGGTTAACTTCTGGTTTAACCTTGGTACTTGGAACATGATGTTGTTGCAATCTAATGTAGAAACTGGTCATGAATTCATGTCAACCCGTCATCTTTTCAGCAAAGTGCAGGAGGCAACTTCTTACAGATTGCCGTTAGTTTCTTGTGCACAAAGATTTTGTTTATATCTATTGATCGTGATATCTAATTAAGAACCATGTGTTGGATCTATGGGCTGAACAGGGTGTGTGTGTGTGTGTGAATTGAGCTGTTTAAAAATTTAAATCCAACTCATTAAACCTTCAAAATATCTCACAAGGTTAATAATATAGGTCTTAAAAATAAGAGAGAATTATATTGAAACAAACACAAAAAGAAGGCAAGATTCAATGTGATGTAGATCCACTACCAGAGTGGTCAACCTCTAGGATTTGCAAACCTTGGGTTCACACCTTGTATTCATGTTACAAGAGTTACACCAAGGGACTTCCCTCTATTAGATCAAGGGATAGTAGCTTCCTTTTTTGGGAGGAGCCAGTAACCTACCGAGGAACTTACCTATCCTTACCAGGGGTCTTTTGCCCTTTATACCTTCCTTTGCCAAGGAAGATTCTAACTAACAAAGGAAGCCTTCCTTTGTTGCAGGCTACTAAGGGTCTTTTGCCCTTTGTACCTTTTTTTGCCAAGGAAGAATCTAACCAGCAAAGGAAGCCTTCCCTTGTTCCGCGCTACCTACCCACCATGTCCTCTTTGCCAACAGATGCCAAGGGGTGCCTTACTTTGTCAAGGGCCGCCTGCCTTTTTTTCTCTTTCAGCCAAGAGAGAAAATCAGTCTTCTACTGAGAGAAAGAGAATGGGGAGTACACAAGATATACAGGATATGCCTAGCTCTCTTACAAATATCCTATTCACTCTAATAGATGTAAGGAAGTGATTAAGCTCATGAGAATGACCACGAGCTCTTTGAGACACAATATCTCAACAATGGCATAGGAGGCCTCTTTGGACTTTGTAGGACACTTGGGAAGCTCCCATATAGGTCTTATTTATAGTTGAGGTTGCATACTAGTTAGTAGACTCAACTAGATTGAATTCTAGGCCTTTTCTGAGGGTCTTCAATGGATGTTCTTTCACTTTTTATAACCCCCTCTAACGGATATAATGCACTTTACTAAAAGTAGCAACAATAGCGTTGTTGATTGTGTTTTTAAATTGGAACCTTGGCCGATTCATAGTTCTAGAAACTCCAAAAATAAAAGGCTATTGCCCTATTTCCCATAGGGGCGAAACTCAGCCGATGCCACCTGCTATTTTGAGTTTTCTAAATCTTCGACCTAAAGCAGTTATTATAAAATCTATTACATGTTTGAACTTAATTACAAGTCATACAATTATTAGAAGTAATTTTCAACAAAAATCTTTTTTTGATCGTTTAAATTTTTTTGATCGTAATTTTCAACAAAGATCTAACTTGAGTTCTATCTGTTCCTCAATCTAAATCTTTGTGCATGTCAGCATGTATGACTGGAATTCTCCAAATTAGGCTTGCAAGTTTAGGCATTTGGAGGGTATATGTCATTTCTATAATCATTCAAGCAAAAACATTAAACCGTAGTTGTTAAGGAGCATGCCTAGGTCTTGCCGCCTTGCCTATAATGCCGCTTTGACATATTTTTGTGGGTCCGGATGTATTTATGTATTTTAATGTCCAATGTGGGTATCCTGATGTACACAATTAATAACGTTGCCTATGTTATGTGCCAACTATCATTTTTGATTGGATCTAATACTCTTAATACACATCTTTTGATTTTTCCTATTTTGCACCTTCGATTCAAATTCTAATGAGTAGCTATGACAATAAATATCTCTTTACTTGTTGATCACCCTTTTACATTCTTTACAATAATTCTTTTCTTGTTCTTGACATTATTATTAATGGTAATCTATTTGGAATGTACTTAGTCACTTTTTTATACAAGAAATATATGTATATGGGGGATTGACCATAAATGTGCATGTACCTACATATATCAGTATGAAATATGTGCATTTTGGCGGGTGGGGTGGGGGGAATGTTCATAAAAATCATGACAAATATGTTTGTATACATGGAAAATATACATAAATTATCTTTGTTAAGACCGCCTATGCGTGCCTAGGTGGCGCTTAGGTATGGCGCCTTATCGACTTACCACCTCAAATACCATGCAGTAGACACAATTAATTAGAATGGTTTAGTAATCATAAAAACATGGGATTAGGCTATGTAGCCTCTCAAGTCAACACCGCGTTTATAGTATTTAAGATTTCATTGACATCAACTAATTCTAAAAGGCAATGACTCCCCCGCTCCTGCTGTAGATTTGCATAGACATTAGATTGCTAATTAGGAATTCTTTCAAATTCAAAGTCATCTACACCCTAGAGATTATGATGACCCCCTTGGGTTCTCTAGACCTAGTTATCATGGAACAAAGATGTAATGGCAGTAATACTGTCACTTTTTAATCTTCTTAACAAATGGAGTTTTCAAATCTATTGTTTGACCTGTTCAGGGAGGATGGGATGAACAAATAACCTCATGGTCCAAGAATAGAGATTTAAGTCAGCCAAAGATTTGATTGTGATCATAGTAACAAAAGTCTTCGAATTTTACGAAAAATCGACGATTTTTTTCCGATTTTATAGGCTCTCAAATGCTTTTTTCACGACTTTCACAATTTTTCTCGCTTTTTTGCAATTCATATGATTTTCATGATTCTTCATTACTTTTCACGTTTTTCATGATTTTTTTCTCTTTTCAATCGTTTGCTCTTTTTTTTACCAAACCATGTACACAACTCTTGATATACACTAAATCTCCAACCCCCATTCTCCTAACATTCAATTGTTATTTTTCAACTATTCTTTAATTCTTTTCCTACTTTTTTCACTCAATAAGATTGTATGTCTAGTGACCTTAATTTTTACATTTGTATTTGATACGCATGCATACATACATACATACATACATACATACATACATAATTGATATAATAATAAATATTGAATCATTCGTTGAGTGAAGTACAATTATTCTTAATTTCTTAGAGTGTACTAGTTGATGTCATTTAGAATAGTAGCAGATCATGCCGTGTATCTTGTACATATATGTTGTCAATATAAGAGGTAGTGTGATAAATCTCTTAACATAACATTTAAGAAGTGTTTCACTTGTACCTAATTCTTTAATTTTGTTTGTTTACATCTCATCCTGCTTGCAATTTTGATCTAGGTTGAATACTTCCAGTAAATAATTTGCAAATTTGTCCACCAAAAATGTCAATTTTTGTTCAACATTAGTCAAATAAGGTTAATTTGAATAAATATGAATATGATAATTGATTTTTGATATTGCTAAATGGGGAAATTGGGAGTTGAGACATGGAACTCCAATTTTGGTTCACCAAATTGAGATTTTGCCTAGTTAATTATGCCATGAGGGATGAGCTAGGGATATGACTTGTAGCTCACATCCATACTGCACTATGTTTTTGAACTAAATAGAGTCAGGGTAGTTTCCATTTTTCTAGGCCCCATCCAATGGATATGATAGGCACACACCCAGTGTGTAGTGCAGTTAGCATGGCACCCCTAAGTGACCTAGATATTTATCATCAGTGGCCTTATCTTCATAGGGAGAAAATGAGCAAACTACTCATAGGGTTCCTTACTTCTCCGTGGCCTCTGCCTAGGACTGTGGTTTGCATCCTTTGCGATCAAGCCTTTCATGCATTGTTCCCAATTTCCTTTCTCCCTTCTCCCTCATTCTTCCCCACTTCAATTTTGATGTTCCCTTCTCCCTTCTCACTCAGTCTTTCTTTGGATGAGAGAGGTTGTCTATTTTGATAGTTTCGAGTCTTCTTTGGGAGAGTTTTTGTCTGGGATCTCGAGTTTGTCTAGTTTTCTTTAAGTTGCTCGGTTCAACTATTCTTGGTGTTTAGTGGAGGGTTGATTTAGTGACACCTGTCTCCTTGAAGCTGTGCAAGATCAAATGGATCCCTTCATACAAGGCTGCTCTGTGAGCCAACAACTTTCTAGAGGGTATACAGACTTGTTGAACTTTTGCAATCTTTGTTCTCTTTCATAAAATATTAGTTGGAATTCTAAATTATTTTTATTATGGTTGAAATCTTCGGATGCTGTATGGCTTATTATAATAGATATGTTTTTCCTTTGAATTTAGTTATGTAGGAAACATGGTTTTATCGATAGATCCATAATCTTGATTTAAGCAAATTCCTTAGTAAGCTTGACAAGCAAACTCACTACTACCATATGATGGTAAAACTTGGACTAGGAAATTTCAACTGCAACCAAAATCCTAACCTACTCTTAATGTGATCCCAATCTGAACCAAGCTAATCACGTTCGATATCCAAGGATTTTAATTTCCATGAGAATGTCAAAATTTCCAAGAAACTATCCATTCCTACGAGAGGCAACATGCGGAATGAGCGAAATGGCTGGTCTTTCAAGAAACTGAGATTCCATGGAAATGTTGATTTTACGGCAAGAAACCAACCAAACCAATATAAACTTCATCAGAAGTGTTGAAATTGAAAACATTTCTACTGTCAAAACGCAATCATTTCTATTTATAATCTTTTGATATGTTAATGTGCCTATATTGCAGTATTTGTCACATACAAACTACTCAATGTTTTAGGCTTCAGTCAGCAGTTTAAATCAGTATCAATTCCAACAGAAGCGGCTTTTCATTGTATATTATGGGTTGTATGCACTTTTTTTAGCAGAAATAAAACTATCCTGAAATTTCATATTAAATCTTTGTACCTTGTAATTGTCAAATCGTTGGTCGTATTTGACCCCCCACCTACAAATGAGAAGCGGACACCATGGAGAGCGTTGCTCAACATTTTCTTCAGAGAACTTAGCCCCTTTGGACATGCTTGAGAATTTCTACTCTACAAGTCTCTTCTTCCTGTCAAAGTCTGCCCCTACGTTATGTTATGTTGGGGGTTGGGATTGCAGACCAAAAAAGACCTGCAGTGCAGTTAAGTGGCCACAATTTCAAGTTATCAACAGATGT
This sequence comes from Alisma plantago-aquatica, assembly GCA_963693085.1. Lineage (NCBI taxonomy): Eukaryota > Viridiplantae > Streptophyta > Magnoliopsida > Alismatales > Alismataceae > Alisma > Alisma plantago-aquatica. The sequence goes on along the minus strand of OY856412.1, from coordinate 1,282,729,948 downwards.
GGATGCGGCATTATGGTTGGCTTTCCCCCATTCCATCACCTGCCTTTGCAATGGGTTATGTCTGCTTTATTGCCTAGCATCGCTTATAAATTGTCTCTTAAAAAATCTCATACTAGCGTAAATGTCACATCTAATTTTGTTTGCGGGTTTATCTTTCTACAGGGTACTGCAAATTTAGCAGTTGATCTGCCTTACCTACAATCTTTGTTTTCAATTTAATTCCTTTCCGTTGCATTGGAGTTTAATTAGAACTAAGTGGACGCTCCGCTTGATTGACTGGTTGTCTTTCGCCTCCAAATGTCTCAACATCCCTATTATCAATTTCCATTATGTACACGTGCAGATTAACTATTGATGTGATTTTTTTTGCAATTAATGGTGTTTTTTTCTTGTTACTACTTAAAAACTAAGTGGAGACTGGCATGTGATTTTTTTATGTTCTGTTCACTGGTGTCTTTTACTCCATTTTTTGCTTCATCCCTGTTATTAAACGTGATTCACTAATGTGATAATAATGGTATTTGAAGGGACTAGATAGACGATCTGATGTCTGCTTCTTTTCTAAAATTGTGTCAGGATCTCTTGTGATGATGATGAAGAGAGAGCTAGCCGCAAAGTTCAAAGAGGATGCACTCGCCTGCCGCTATGCAAAGGATGCACAACTTGTGTCTGCTTTGGGTGTGAGACCTGTAGATTCTCGGACTGCGGTTGCCAGATCTGCATTGATTTCATTAGGAATGCCAACGGGCACTAAATGTCTAGATTTATTTCCATTCACATTTTTTGAGCCCCGATGGAATTTCCATTTGCACATTGTTCATTGGCAAGTTAGACGCCCTATTTTGATTACATTTTGAGGCTGTCTATTTATGACAGCGCCCTGAATAGGCTGCTGACATGTCTGCATTATTATCTAGTTCCATTAATCATTTGAGGCTCATTGAAGTCGTTATTTTAGGGGAACCATTATTAACAAATCTTGGTTTATATCCTACTTGTGGTCTTGGATTAGATTTGGCAAGAACAGGTGGAGATTCTGCTAACTGATTTCAATTGGAAGTGTTCGAATATGCAAAGATAATGATACAGTCTTATCTCCATTGCACTTATCCAAAGAGAAACACATTGATTTTACAGCAAGGACGTTCCATAATGGGTACCAAAAATACATTAGTTGGGTCTTGACCCCAGACCTCTCGACTAACACGCCAAAATTGGGATGGTCCTTCTTGGTCTGTTGATTCTTGTATGTTATTTTGCTTTGTGACACGTTTTTCAGGGGCTCTTGGTTCTCATCATCAGGTTTCTTTCAGTAAGGTATGGAGGATTAGTTTAAAATTATAGGGTGAGAGATATTATCACCTTGTAAGTTCTTGTGACTTTCACTCATTACACTCACAGCAATGAGGATGACAAATATTTACCTCGATGATGGGATGGTTGGAGGCAAAGTATCACACGTCGAGAAAGACGTCCAAGGTGACAAATTTGGGTGGCTTTGGAGCTTTGACATGCCAACTTCAAATAATATAACATCAACGTGGTCCTCATTGATAAATTTTATGGTAGCTGTTTAGTCAGTGGTTTCTTGAAATTCTAAAAATTGCACTCTAGGAAGTGACGGCAGGCTGACATCTTTCCGATAAATAACGCTTAAAGAAAACTTCAGTAGCTGACAGACGTACTTTGTATGGCGGTAAATATTATGACTAGTTGACATGAGCTATCTATCAAATTGAAAATGAGAAAAAGAAAGCCATAAACCGTTGTTTAGACCAGAGAACATGGTTTATTCCAGGCCATTTGCAACTTCAGCCTGCAGACTTGTTATTTTGTTTACCTTTACTAAAGTGAAAGCAACTCTATTTATCCCATCTCCATGGTAGATGGATGAGATGGATATGCCCTTTTCATGGTTAGAGTGGGAGAATAACTATGACTATAGCCATAAGTAGATTTGTCTAAGAAGAAAATGATTTAAAAATCTCCTGGGCAATATCATGTGACCAATATACTGTCAAATACGGTGCTTTCAAGACCAAGTCTATTGGTGCATACAAATTTTTACGTCACCTACCTATGCCAGTTCTTTTTGTGAGTTTTTGACTTTTGTCCTCTTGTTATGCTTGGTCCATAGCTATGCTTCTTTTTCAAAGTGTACATGCTTTCACAGGTATATACCCCTGCAATGCAGATTACTTCAAAGTCTGTAAACATGACGATGCATTGCGAAAAACACAAGGAGATAAGATTTGAGTTAATAGTCAACGGGAGTTAACACAGACAAGGAGAAAAGACGTATATTGGATGATAAATGTCATACTAGACAATGTTAAGGAAATAAGTAAAAAGAAAAGGGGGCAAAGAGGAAACTGACATTGATTCTCACACATCTAAACTGCTTGGCAACGTTAGCACCATCGCCGCATGCATCCTTTCTGGTGTTGGTATGTCGGAAGTGCCACATGTCCTTCACGTCTTCTGACTTTGATTTACCTATACTCCCAACTCTAGCAGTTTCAAAAAGACTGTGCTATATACTATGTAGTATATAGTACAATTGTGCACATACGATCTTATTAGAATACAAAAATAACTAATTTATAATTCAAATAAGATATACAAAAATGACAAGCAACCTTCACACGACCTTCTATATCTAGAAAGACAAGGGACAACACGTAATTTGGTAAAATAAAGATAATAATTGCATTCACTTCTCTCACGACCTTTTGTTACACATGGATCAATTTGTAATTTATAAAACTGAAAAAAAACACCACATCTAACCCCTCAGAAACCATTGTGTAATGAATACCACATCTAAGAGTCAAGATAGGACTCCTTGATGTTATTCAATCCATTTCTGATAGATCACATGAATACAAAAGCACCAACTCCGTCTTTGAGGATATATTGTATGTTCTTATTGAGTTATTGTTGCTTTTCAAATGTCACAATTCAGCAAATTAGATTTCTCTACTCTGAAAAAATATGCTATAATAAATTTGTGAATGTTGATTGAGTTATATTTTAGATTAAATCAACGGATGAAATCAATACTCTTTTTTAAAGTGTGTGCTTATTTAACTAAGAAATTACACAACGATTCTACAATCAAACAACACATACTAAGGAACAACTTGTAGATTTTCTTTAGAAGAGGAAAGCAACATCCTATGCATCTGACCCTCTCACGACCTTCGTACAGATAGATACGTTTGTGATTTATAAAACTGAAAGAAAAAAATCACATATTACGAACCCTTTCTTCTAGAATGAATACCACAAATAAGAGTCAAGACAAGCCTCCCTAACAGAATGTTTAATCAATCTATTTCGGGTTGATCGCAGTGGGTACAACAACATAGATGCGATCTTTCATGATATGTTGTATATACTTATCGCTGCCTTTTACAATGTCACAATTTAGCATAATAGATGCCTCTAATCTGAACAATATGCCACAATAAATTAGTGAATCTCCATTAGATTCTAATGTAATCAACTATATAAATGTAATCTAAACTCTAATTTTCAGCTAGTGTTAATTAAATTAAGAAATAAAAAAAATGACTCTATATATGAAACAACACACATGCAAAGGAGCAGCTCGTAGATTTATACAAAAGTGGAAACCAACATCCTATGACATAATATAGCCCCTCTATCACATTCTACAGTGCGTGCTATTCTAACTAAGAAATAGGATAACGATGCTACATATCAAACAACACAAGAGCAGCTTGTAGATTTTCTCTAAAAGGGGAAACCAAAATCCTATACATCTGACTCCTCTCACGACCTTTCATTATACATAAACCAGTTTGCAATTTGTAAAATTGAAAAAATCGCATCTGAACCCTCAGGACCCCTTACTTGTATATGAATTTCACACATAAGAGTCAAGACAAGACTACCTAATATAATATTAACCAATCCATTCCGGTTTAACCGATTAGGTACGGAAGTATCGATTCGATTTTTCATGATATATATTGTATGTTCTTATCACTGCTTTTCAAATGTCACATTTTAGCAGTACCAGTGGTCTGAACAAATAAGCTATTATAAATAAATCAATGCCGATTAATGTAAGTTAAATAAATGAATGAAGTCCGTACTCTATTTTAGCTTAGAACGATTCTGCAATATAAACAACATACACACAAAGGAACAGCTTGTAGATTTTCTTTGAAAGAGGAAACCATACCCAACTTCAAACAGTATATCATCCAAGTGATTTCATTGTCTAAAAATAATGTTTTACATCGATTAATTTTGCGACAACTGTTCTTGTCGGTGCTTTCTGTAAGTTCTTAAAATTGCACTCTAGGGAGTGATGGCAGTAGGGGTGAGCATTCAATTAATACGGTCAGTTACAGCTAATTCGGTTCGGTTAAACGGTTAATTTGTGGTTTGAGATTTTAACCATTAACCTAACCAAATTGAGTCGGTTAATTCGGTTACTGTCCAATCGGTTAATGGTTAATTCGATCGGTTAATTTGGTTAACCAAATAACACTCGTGTAATAATATTATTTGAAATAGTCATAGAATTTGAGACAATATTGTTATATTATAGTAGTATTGTTGTAAATTTAATTTTGTATGGCTCGTAAAAACTTGATTACTATATATATGGGGAAGTATTTTGAAATAAAAGTAAAACTATATATGTATATATGCATGTGTATGATATTATTTATGAATAAATTCTGACTATTTGATTAATTCGGTTAACCAAACCAAAAATATCTTTAACCGTCAAATTAACCATTTAACCGATTAACCGAAATAAATTAACCAAATTCACCCAATAAAATTAACCATTCGAAATTAACCGTTCGGTTAATCAGTTATTAACCAAATTCTGCTCACCCCTAGATGGCAGGCTGACAGCTTTCCGATAAATAATGCTTAAAGAAAAATTCGGTAGCTGACAGACATACTTTGCTAGAAATGGCGGTACAGATTTGACTTTTTAACTTGAGGTATCTGTCAAATTGAAAATGAGAGACTGAAAGCCATAGATCGTTGTTTAGATCAGAGAACATGGCTCGTTCCAGACCATTTGCAACTTCAGCCTGCAGACTTGTTATTTTGTTTACCATTACTAAAAGCAATCTCTATCTCATCCCTTCTCCACGGGAAAAACTAGCAACTTTGGCAATGATAATTTGTGGCAACGGATGAGACGCAAATGCCCTTTTTAATGGTTGGAGTGGGAGGACAACTATAATTATATCTCTTGATAAATTTGTCTACGAAGAAAACAATTTAACAATCGCTTTGGTAATTTCGTGTGACCAAAATACTGTCAAATAGGTGCTTTCAAGACCACGTCTTTTGGTGGATGGAAAATGTTTAGTCACCTATGCCAACTATTTTGCGAGTTTTAGTTTTGTGTCTTGATATACTCGGTCCATAGCTATGCTTCTGTTCCAAAGTATCATAAAAACTCATACTTAATAGGTATATACTCGTGCAATGCATGGGTCCGAGAATGCTAGATTATTTCAACGACCGTAAACACGAGAACAAATTAATCAAGAAAAATAAAATAAAATTGGAGTTAATAAGCAATCGGATGATGAGTTAAGATCGGTAAGGAGAAAAGATGTGTTAGATCTTACTTCCATTAATGTCATATCAGATAATGTCAAGGAAATAAGTATAAAAACAAAGGGAATAATGAGGGAAGTAATGTTGATTCTCATACGCTTAAAGAAATGCCGACAACTTTCTAGTGTCAGCAATATCGCCACATTGATTTTTTCTCTTGTCGGCACGTTTAAAGTGGCCGCATCCTCCACTTTTTCTGACATTGGTTATCCTGTATTCCCAACCCTAACAGTTGCAGAAAGACGATGTTATAGCGTTATATAGTACAAAGTATATAGCCCAAGGTTTGTACATATAAATCTATTAGAATATACAAATGACTAAATTGTACTTTAAAAAGGTATAGGCAAAATTTGAAGTAACCTTCCCACGACCTTCCTTATCTAGCAAGACTAAGGCAGAATATGTAATTTGGTAAATAAAGATATCCATTGCATCTAAATCCTTTGATGACCTTTCATTACACATGAATCAATTTGTAATTTATAAAATGATAGAAAAAATTGTATCTAACCCCTCAGACGCCCTTTCTTGTGTAACGTGTGATAAATATTATACATAAGAGTCAAGACACGACTCATTAATGTTTTACCAATCCATTATGGATAGATCGAAGGGGTACACAAGTATAGATTTAATATTTTGGGATCTTATCGTTTTTTCAAGTGTCACAATATAGAAAACTAGATACATCTTCTTTGTCAACTAAAATTCTATTATACATTGTATAGATGGATGACATATGTACTATATTTTATACTATGTGCTAATCTAAATAAGAAATAACAGAGTTTCTACCAATCAAACAACATATATACAAAGGAGCAACTTGTAGATTTTCTTCAAAAGAGGAAACCAACATCTTATGCATTTGACGCCTCTGACGACCTGTCATAACACATAGATCAGTTTGTAATTTATAAAACCAAATGAAAAAGGAACATCTAGCATCTAAGACACATTTTCTTGCACAATGGATACCACACACAAGAGCCAATACTAGACTCCCCAATAAAATGTTTAACCGGTCCATTTTGAGTCGATCAAATGGGTACATAAGTACATATTTGATCTTTCATGATATATTGAACATCTAGCATCTAAGACACATTTTCAACTCGGGGTTCAATTTTATAATGTTGAATTATAAAATTGAACCCCGAGTTGAAACATGCATACTTTTTTTTGAAAAGAATGCCCTAAAATATACAACAATACAATTTGGATGATTTGATGTTCTTTATTTTAAACATTTATCATTACACGATTGACACAAATTATGGATTCAACTTCCTTCTATCTATTTTACAACAACACCTAGTCCAATTTTATCATTTAGTTACATTTTATTGAACTTCATTTTCAAGTTCTTTTGATCTATCTATACCTATGAAGCTATTTGTCTAACACTCAACCTTAAACATGATTCTGAACTAAATGCCAATGCGGGATGAAACATGTTTAGTAGTTGACTACACAAAGATGATATGAAGTAAGTGTATACTTCTACTATAGATATCATACAAAAGTACATAAACATGATTATTTATAAGGGCATACCATCAAATAATTCCCACAATCAAGTATATTCTCAATTTCAATTTAAAGATATTTTAAAATTATGCATAGTTTTATAATATGGTCAAGGTTTCATTAATTTTTTTAAACACGTGAAACATATTTAAGATGTATATTACTAACAACTCTAAAGTTTGATGCAAGTCCAAAATTTGAAGTAGTTTGCACAAGTCCATGAACTTATTTGAACTGAGTTAGTCTCACCCAATATTTTATGAAGAATATTCAATTAGAAACTAATACTCATATTAACTAGATAACCTAAAAACAAATCCATATTTGAAACTTCATATGATTATACAACGATAATAACACAAGAAACCAACTATAACTATTATAGTTATAATATAAACATTTGATTTATTAATATATTCATATTTTATTTAAATTGGGAAAATTAACTATCAACCACTAAAAATGTAGTGAATAATTTTCTTGTTCTATTTCTCACAACTAGCTTGCAGAAAGGCGAGATGGAGGTATTTATAAGGATTTTGGTAAACAATATCGATTTCAACAACATTTTGTAATGAGATTACTTTAGATACTGATTGTTGACCTAAGAGTTATACATTGTCCATATTTTGATAATAACTTAACCATTCCATTCATATGTATCTAATATGTCTTTTTTAGATTGATTTTAGGCTTTAGGTACATGGAAAAGATCAATTCTATCAAACCCTAACTTGATCAAATTCAAGTAAAAAAATGCAAATGCACATTTTTGGAAAACACCCTAAAGCCCTTCATTTGATTTTTATAATCATTTGTATTGATGTAATGACTTGTAACTAACATGAGAAAAAGTCAGGAGCCCTTAATTCGAACATTTAATCACTCTAATGCTGTTTTTCAAAATCCATTACAATGAGTTTTTTAGTTGAATTTTCCCTGTGACAAACTCGACCAACTCACTTGATGAATTTTGAGAAAATTTAGGTTCGGTCGAGTTTACCATACATAGAACTTCACCGATCCCTACACTGGCCAAAACTGATTTAAGAAATTTGGTCGAGTTTCATATAGGATAAACTCAATCGATGCTTTAAATTGGTTTTGTCACATAGTGCAATCATTCGAGTTAGCTTTATTAAAACTCGACCAAATGCACTACACGAGAAGTGCTGAAAAAGTGATTCTAACCATTGGAGTGTTGCAAAACTCAAAATTATATCCATTGCAACACCCCAAATGGCTAGAAAATAGTCCTTAGTACTCCTACCCTCTAGTGGACACTCCCAACTATAAATAGGACCTCTTGATGTTCATTATAAGATTGATCCTTCATACTATATAAGCTCCTAGCTATAGTTGAGTGCATCTAGCCCACTTGAGCACCTTTCTCTCTCTTGTTTGTAAATCAAAATGTCCATATGAGTGAGATAGGATCTATGTGTGAGAGAGCCTTTTCACTATATGCTTGTAAAACTATCAAAGCTTCCCTTTCCCCAACCCATTTCTTCAAAATCAAGTTGGTGAAAGCTTCTCCAAGTGATGAGGCCACAGTTAAGAAGGCACAATTGAATGCAAAGGCAATAAGCATCATCTATGCAACCCTCACCCCCTCTAAGTTCAACCACATATCCTATTAGGGAACAACCTATGAGACTTGGGGCAAGTTGTGTATCACCTATGAAGGCACAAAGAAAGTCAAGGAGTCCAAGATATACATGCTCAAGGGTTTCCTTGAAAACTTCAAGATGGTCAAGGAGAGAGTGGTAGAGATGTACACAAGGCTCAACAACATCATCAATGGACTTTCTCAATTGGGCCACACCATGGACAAGGGGACTATCAACTCCAAGATCTTAAGGCCTCTCCCAAAGATATGGGAATCCAAGGTGACTCCCATTGAAGAAGTTACAAGTCTTGGTGACATTGCCACTGAAGAGCCCATTGGCAACCTCTAAGTTCATGAGATAAGGCTTGACAAGTAAGAGGAAGATGAAAAGTAAGAAGAGAAGGAATCAAAGAAGATCAAAGATAGTGCATTCAAAGTTAAAATGGAAGAAATCCTTCTCAAACAACAACAAGCATGCCAGTCTACTTCTTATTCTTCAAGTGAAGATGAAGCCCCAAGTGACCATGAAGCTAACTACTCCAAGGGGAAGAACTTAAAGGGAAAGTCTTCCTCCTCCTCCATTCCAAGGTACTACAAATGTGGGGAAAAAGGACATTACAACAATGAGTGCCGCAAGTCTCATAACACCCATCACAAGAGCATCTTCAAGAAAAGGGAGGACTACAAGAAGGATGACATGTACAAGAAGAAGGAAAAGAAGGACAAAAGGAGTAAACATGCAACACATGCCACATGGTAAGACTCATCTTCTAGTAATGAAAGCTCCAATGAGGTATAATGCCATCTTGCACTCATGGCCCCTACAAGTGAAGACATTGGTGAGGTAAGTGAGGTAAGGTTACATGAGTTATCTAAGGAAACTCTCATTGACATGCTTAGTGCTACCCACTCTTCTTATTTAAAGTAAAAATCTAAAAAGAAGAGGTTAGGGAAGATCATAGACGATTTGTATGCCAAAATTGATATGTTTGATTAAAATGAGAAGTTGCATATTGATAGTATTGATTACTTGTAAGGGCAATTTCTTTATGTTGAGGTCCAATACAATGGAGTTGAAGTAGAGAATGACATCTACCTTAAGAGCATCAATAGTCTTAAGGAATAAAACCAAGCCCAAGTAGATGAGCTTGTTTTACTCAGAAATGAAAATGATGATCTTAAACGTGCATGTGATGCTATTGAATATGAGAATAGGATCTATATTGACGAGTTTATCATGATTAGAACTAAAAATTCTATATTTCTTGCTCAAATAAATGATCTCTCTTATAGACCTTTATTGCCAAGTAATGAAGTTACTAGTCTTACTTTAGAAAAAGATTCATATCTTACTAAATCCCTCTATTTGGAGGCCGACTTACTTCATGCATAAGATGATCTTGCTAGCTTATATTCTACTGTCATCACTCTTAGTGATGATAATCACAAACTAAGAGCTTCCTTGCAGAAATTCCTCAAAGGGAAAAAGTTCCTTAATGAAGTTCTAGATCACTCTACCAAACATAGTGGTAAAAGTGGTTTCAGATATGAGGGAGCTCTACAAAGCAAGAGCAAGTGAAAGGGTATGAAAATTAGTAAGGGACTTCCTATATTCCATGGAGAGTCATCTGGCTCTAAGAACCTAATGGTTTGTGTGCATTGTAAGAGTGATGGCCATTACTCTAACTTGTTGTCCTTCTAGAGAAAAGGGGACCAACCCAAAGATGAAATGGGTCCCCAAGATAACACCAGATCCTAAGGTTTTAATTGGTCATCAACATCTTCCTTTATTGTAGGTAAAAGGAAAATGGATTGTTGATATGGTCGCTCAAAGCATATGATAGGTGAAATCAGCCACTTCAACCAATTCACAAAGAAGAAAGGAGGATCAGTGACATTTGGTGACAACAACAAAGGTAAGGTGATAGGTGAAGGAACCATGCGTCAAGAATATTCTTCTTATGGATGGCCTACATCACAATTTTATTAGCGTTAGTCAATTGTGCGGAAATGGATATCTTTTTCTTTTTTCCTCACTAGAATTCTTTCTTCTAGATTCCCTCTCCTACAATGTTATATATAAGGGAATTAGAAATGGTAATCTCTATATTATTTTTCTTGAATCTATTAAGCCTATTGTTGGTAGATGTCTTGTTTTCAATTCGAATGATATTTATTTGTGACAGTGTAGACTTGGTCATGTAAATATGCATCAGTTGAAGAAGTTGATAAAAAAGGAATGGGTAAAGGGACTTCCTATAATGGATTTTGAAAAACATGAGAAATGCCAACGTTGTACCCAAGTAAAGAAAACCAAGTCCTTCTTCAAAATCCAAAGGAGTCCTTAGTACCAAAATATGTCTTGAACTACTTCACATTGATCTATTTGGAACAATGTGTATACAATCGCTTCGTGGTAGCAAGTATTGTCTTGTGATTGTCGATGAATTTTCTGACAGTACTTGGAATTTATTTCTTATTTAAAAAAGAAATAATCTTGATGTTTTTTTGACTTTTTGTAAACAAGTTGGAAATGAAGCTTCTTGCCAGATTGTCTCATCCATAGTGATCATGGGGGAGAATTTGAAAATGACTTGTTTGAACGGTTTTGTAAAGAACCCTGGTATGTACATAACTTTTCTTCACATCAAACACCTCAAAAAAATGAGGTTGTAGATAGAAAGAATAGGTCATTACAGAAAATGGCTAGGACTATGCTTCTAGAGTATGAGACACCAAAGAAGTTTTGGGCCGAAGCCATTAGTACTTCATATATTGTGCAAAATTGGGTTTTCACTCATCCATCTATGAAGAAAACCCCTATGAGCTATGGCGTGGTAGAATGCCTTCCATTGATTTCTTTCATGTTTTTGGTTGTCCTTGTTTTGTTTTGAACACCAAGAATTTCCTCGACAAGTTTGATTTGAAATCTTATAAGGCTTTCTTTCTTGTCTATATATCACTTCTAGCAAGGCTTATAGAGTATTTAACATTGAATTATCTAAAGCAGAAGAATCTATCAATGTTAAATTTGTTGAGACTAATCCCTCCATTTCCAAGAATACTATTAATGATGATTTTATAGATGAGGTGATCCCTCACTTGAAAGAGCTCAACATTGTTGATAATGGAAAAGAGGTTTCAGTTGATAAAGAAGAGAAATAAGAAGAAAAGAAGGATCCAACTCCCCGCTTTGCAAAACATCATCCTAAAGAGATCGTCATAGGTAATCCTTTTGAAAGGGAGAGTATGCAGGCTTCAACAAAGAACAAGATGAAAACACCTTCATATCTCATCTTGAGCCAAAGGATGTCAAAGAAGCTCTCAAGGATGATGAATGGATCCTAGACATGCAGAAGAATTGGAACAGTTTGAGAAGAACAAGGTGTGGACCTTAGTGCCACCATGCTCATCTGAACTCACTCTGCATAAGAGAACTAAACTCCTTATAAAAATCAAGATCAATTCTACCAAAGATAATATCATCAACATAAATTGAATCGATTAAAAAGTTTCTAGAAGTGTGTTTTCGAAATAAAGTAGAATCAAAATTTCCCATGATATAGCCATTTTCTAGAAAATTGTTCTTAATTTCTCATGCCAAGATCTAGGGGTTTATTTGAGTCCATAGATAGCATTTGTAACAAGTAAACATGGTTATGAAATTTATCATGCTCAAAGTCAGGAGGTTGAGCCACACAGACTTCCTCTTCTATTGTACCATTCAAAAATGCACATTTAACATTTGTTTCATAAAGTAGGAAATTCTTGTAACTAGCAAAAGCAAGTAGCATTCTAATAGATTCAATTCAAGTAACAGATGCATAAGTTTCATCAAAATCAATACCTTTCTATTGATTGTAACATTGAGCTATTAACCTTACTTTATTCATTACCTGTAGCGAACTGAAATTCATATAAAATATTAGTTTCTACCTTTTTTCTAAGCTTTTCTTTCTTTTATGTCCTTGATGTTGAATTAGTGGAAATTATTAAGGTTTGGAGTACATTTGTTCCCAATATTTTACTTTGTAAGGAGTTAAGCACACATATCTCAGTGAAATTTTACTAATGGGTTTAATTTGCAAAATGTCCACTTAAGAGAGATAAAGATAAAATAAAAACCGATCTAGAGTTTCTATGGCTTTTGTAAAGAAAGAAAATCCTAAAAGTAAAGATAATGTAATAATAAATGAATTTATTTTCCGATTGAGTGAATATAAGAATAAATTGCCTAAATTTTTTAAAAAGTGGAACTTAGAGGATAATTCTAAACCCAAATTTGTTTCCTTTGAGTATAAGTTTGCTTGGGTGTTAAGTTTTACAACCTTTGGAAAATTGGTAATTATAATTGAATTAATTGAAAAGGGAAAATAGGAGATAACTTAAAAATACTTGTTATTTTGTAATCTTCAGGGTATGATACCCTATAGCTTCACAGTGACAAGTCATTTTCTCATTACCTTGGCTCTCTCATTTTCGATTTTTATAGGCATTACGATAGTTGGATTTCAAAGAAATGGGCTTCATTTTTTAAGCTTTTTATTACCCGCAGGAGTCCCGTTGTCGTTAGCACCTTTTTTAGTCTTTAATGACTCCAAAAATAACAATGGATGCCAAATTCGTGTTCTACATATTAAAATATACCTTTGTTTTCACTCAAATGGGACAATATTTGATTAAATAATTAGGAGAGAGAAAGTATGTAGAACCTTCAATATATTAAATAAATGAATAAATAGTCCCAACAAGTAAAATTAATGTAAATTCGTATCCAAGACACTTAATGTGACTTGTGGGTGAGGTTTCATCAAATTTGGAGAGTATTATCACCATTAATGAATCAGGAAAGAGAAAATAAGTTTTGATTTATGTAACACATTAAAAGTTCCCAAAAGGAAAACTAATTGCATATTCAAATTCCTCATATCAAAATTAAGCTTGATGTCAATTTTCATTTAATTCGGAACTTGTTTGCCCCTTCAAATGAGGAGAGAGAGAAAGGAAAATTAATATATCCACACTTTAGTCCGAATTGGTTTAAGATTGCAATTATTTTGTCTCGCAGCATTTTTCCTTTATTTCTACTTTTCTTGCACCAGCAAACAGCCCAAATTGATAGCTCGACTGATCAGACGGCTAAGGACTCATCACCTAGCTCATGACTAATAAGGAAAGAGGACAGCTCAGATTGGGATTTTTATTCGAGATTTCTCGATCGTTTCTTAATGAAATCGATCAATTTCTTCTCCTATGGTTTACAAATTTGATTATGTGTCAATTGATCATAATATTTTGGTGTTTTGTCAATGGTTCAATAAAGCCCCAAGCCTTTCTCTCCAAGCAAGTTTTGGAAACTACCTACTTGCCTCCCTACACAACCTTACCTATAAATAACCCTACCTGAGGTTTGTTGGGTTCCATTGGAACTCAACCATACCCTCAATTTCCCTCATTCTCTCATGGGTGTTCGTTAATGATCGAGTTTTGTCCCTAAGCTTGCGGTGGATCGTGCTTGAGATCCTTGGCATCTCGGTCCCAATTGACCGACTCATTAGGTCCGTGATCTTTCAATTGTTCTTCTCGTGTGCTTGCTTTTAAGTTTGATCAAATCATGAAATTTTGCCCAAATCATGAGCCGTTGCTCATCGGCCATGGGGTGGCATGACGAAGGGGGTGAATCCCCTGTGTGCTTTGTCACTTCTGCCCTTCTTGCTTTCTTCTTCTCTTCATTTTCCTCCCAAGGGAAGAGATGTCTTTTCACCCGTTTTTGTTTTGCTTTGGGGTGAGATGAGGCTGCGCCTTTGACTCCTGACTTGGCCGACTCTGACCGGGCCAAGTCAGCAAGGCGGGTCCCCTCTTTGCTTTTTTTTGATGCTTTGCGATTGCTTTTGGCTACGTGGCATGCTCTTATTGGATGATTTTCATAAAATCATAACTAACTATTCCTATGTCCAAAATAAAAAATAAAATATGTTCCAAACTCAAAAAAATCTCATCCTTCTAATAAAAATAGTTCCAAAGGATGATTTTGATTTTGTTGAAAGCAGTTCTTAGAAAATGAATTAAATGCATAAAAATCACTAAAAATACACCGAAATATGTATAACTCCAAAATATTCAATATTATATGTTTTCTTAATTAGAAAAACCTAACTAAGTCAATCATGATAGTTTCAGAGTCAAAATTGAGGTTGTATTTGAAAAGTCCAAAAGTTAGGGTTTCCTTACCTTTACTCATGAATAAACCCTAATGTAAGGACCCTGACCTCCGTTTAGGGTTTACCCTATTTGCTTTGCTTAACCCTGATGCTTAGTTGCTTGTTAATCACCTTTAAGTGGTGATTAGGGTTTGGTTGTGCTTTGTTGAGAGTTGGAGGGGCTACTTGCAATTAAACCAAGTCTAGAGTTTTGTGGGCAAGTTTGCCACCTTGTGAGGTGTCCCTCTCTCTCCTTGCTTCCTCTAAGTGTAGAGAGGAAGGCTTGGGCTCGTTGCTTGGAGTTCTTTTGGGCTTGGTTGAGCTTGTTGGGCCTTGAGGTGCCTTGCCTTGGTTTGGTTGAACCTTGTATCGGGAAAGAGTAGAGGTGTGTCTTTCATAGAGGTGTGTCGCCCAAGAGCCTTTGACCTCGTTTGTGTCACCACTAGTGGACACTTGGTGCTTGATGCTTGCATGTAGCAATGACCTTGGACATGTGTTTAGGGCTTGCTAGAGTGGTGGCTCGTGCTCTAGGACAAGTGTCCCTAGGAGGATGACACCTTGCTTGTCTCTACCTTGTTTTCTCCTCCTTTCCTTCTATATAGGTGGTTCCTTTCCTTTGCTAAGAGTTCCTTTGGGTCCTTAGTTTCTTCTCCACCTGGGTGTGCACGATACCCTCCTCTTTTGCAAGCTTGGTCGATGACACTCTTGGAGGAGCTTTCCTGGTGGCTGATCCTCTTGGAGTCTTCTTCTTCCTTGGAGCTTGGTGGTGCTAGAAGCTTGGAGCTTGCTTAAGGCGGGTTGCATAACTCCTAACCCTAACTACATTACCTCCTTTTCTATGTTCTTATATGTTGCTATGATCTTGTCGGTTATATGCTTTGCTAATTGGTTCCCTGCTTAAGTTCTTCTTGTTGGCCGATCATATGTTTTAGGGTTGTTGGTGAGCAATACTCTCTTCTCTCCTAGGTCTTGAGGAGTGATCTTGAGTCCTAGCATCATGAGCAACACTCCTCTCTCATTTAAGTTGAGAGGTGAGCTTGTGTTCTAGCAGCTTGAGCAACACCCTCCTCTCACCATGGACTTGAAGGGTGAGCTTCGTACTAGTGGTGATCCTTGCTAGGGTTGTCCTTGTGTTGGCCGTTTGGTGGCAAGAGATGTGCAAGACCCCTCTCTCGTTTAAGTTGATAGGTGAGCCGTCTTCTTGACCCATTAGGGTTTTGGGTGCCCTTGTGCTTGAGGTTGATGATGATCTTGTGAGTTGCACCTTGGTCGTTATGAGGTTGGGGATGTGCTGCCTGACAGACCTAGCACCTTGCACGATATATGTGATGCTGGTGGTGGACGATACCCTTGTCTTTGTGACAGGCGTCACACCACCCTACCTTGTGACTGCTGTTAGACCCTGGTTTAGTTGGCGGGATGATAGACCCCCTTTGCTGGTTGTTTGATCTTTGTACACCTGACTTAGACGCCGCTGGGTGCCGTTGTGCTTTGAAGGGGAAGTTGCTGGTTATGTTATATGATGGGATGTTGCATGATAAACCCACTAGCATGACATCGTGTTGGCCGATATACACCTTGTGACGGGCGTTGCAGCTGAGCCCGACACAGGATGTTGCCCGATAGAGCTGGGTGCTCGATACCCCCGTCGCACGATTGGTTTCCTTGCTGTTGCACGCCTTATGCTGTTGCCTTTTGTGGTAACGCTGAGTTGCAGGGTACCTTTCTTGTGTTGACCGTTATGGTTGGGCGATAGGGTGAGCCCTGCCCGATACCACTTTTGGTGAGGGTAGAGGGTACCTTTAGTGAGGGTTCTGCCTATCATGGAAAACCGTTATGATGAACAATGGTGACTCCTTGCATGCTTAATAGTATTCACTATGGTAAAGCTTGTTCATCTAAACTTAACATGGCTATACACACGAATGTGATCACCTTGATTATCTGTATAATGCTAAGGATAATAATGACCATGTAATGTGGATTGCTTAATAATGTACCTTATGCATATGATCATAAGTTGATGCATGATTAAGAAAGTACATCTAATCATTGATGGCACCTTATATTGATAGCATGGTCATTTTATTAAAGCCTATGACTGTTATTACTGACCATGCAGGAGATGCTTATCCAATTAAAAGGGCTATGAGGTATATGTATATGTGGAGTAACTCTGCTGTGATTGTTATTCTTAATGTTGAGATAATCTGTATAATGTACATGACTAAAGTACTGGGGATTGCTATCCCATGATGATGATGTAAGCCTTGAAAGGCAGTGGCAGTATATGATGAGGGATTGAGATCCCATGGTATGTGATGTTGGATCCTGGTGATGGATCAGGATGATGTGACTACAATAAAAGCATAATGTTGTTGTTTATTTCCTGTTATAGTTTGCATGTTATATAACTTGGTTGAATCTTGCAATCCATATAAAAGATACTAATCAATCACAATGGAATATATCATGTAGTTGCCCTGGCCATAGATCCATCATCGTCAGGAGTTGGTGATGGTGAAATGGGTTCTCTTACAGGTTAACCCGGAGCGCATATTGTTGAATATGCGAGGTTTCTCCTAGCCTAAAATAGTGAGGATTCGAGTGCAACTCCGGTTGTAGACTCGAGATATGTGTAGAGCATGGTGAACATGCCCATGGCTCAGGATATGTGATTTGGGAGCATGAATACGTTCATGGATCAGAGCATGCTGAACAGGCCCGTGGCTCAGTTGTACTAGTGCCGAGACCTGTACCGAGGCGGGCTAGAGGATGGGTAGCCTATGGAGCTGACCCTGTGGCTAAGACCACTTCAGCATGAGACTACGATCCTACTTGTGTTGTTCTCTTACACTGACTACGAGGGGGAAGGTCGTGGAGTCCGATTCTTCCATTTACCTTGTATGGCACCGACTTTGGGTTTCGCAACCGAAGGTTGGATTTGAGTGGTACGTCTCACTTCCTCAGGGCATAATAATACGTAATCCAGCCAAATAGTATTTATTGCTTAAGACAAAACACGGAACATTGGTTGAGGCCTTGCTTGTGTAGTTAATCTTGTTATACATACGGTTACTTATACGTTCCTCATGTTATGTGATAAGATCTTATGAACCTTATCTTATCAATCATGTTTATAAAGAGGGAATTGGTGATATGACTTCCGGACAACTTGGTAAGCTTGATGGAATGAATAGCCTTGCTATATAGACTGTTATTATTCTACGTTTTACTGCTTCTCTACTGCTGTTGCTTTATCCTTCTGGTTTTATAGTTCAGTGGGGAGTTATGTTTCTCGCTGGGACAATGTTCGATTGTCTCACTCCACTGGTTTCCAGGTGATCGAGCTAGACGTGGTGGTGGTTGCGGAGTTGCGGCCGAGCAGCAAGACGAGCAGTAGAAGGCAAGAGTTGGATATGCTACTATTTTGGAGTTGTGTAGTAGAGTCTAGAGTCAACCCTGTACTCTTAGGTCCTTGGAGGTGTTTTGACGTTGTTTCACGATATATAGCTGTTGATGGTTTGTATATCCTACTGCTGGCCGGATGTGGGCCGTTATGTATATATAACATGTGATGAACTTATGTGATGGCAAGACAGCTGTTTCTCTAAGATGTGGACACATATCTGGGCTCATATATGTTTATATAACATGTTTTATTGCAGGATGATGACCTATATGTAATAGTTTCACAATTTGTCCATTTTCTACAATCGGTTTTAATTAACTCGTGTTTTTGGTAATCTGTGGTTATGGTGTTTTCCGCACATTTTCGCGTAACACCTTGCTGTCTGTGTGATAGTGGGATGTGTTGCCACACCTAATTCACATTTAAACATTGAAAATAGGAAAATAAGCTTTGGAATTTATTAAAGTAGTGAAGAAGAAGTAATTGGATCTATTTAGAAAAGGTATGTGCTTTCCTTACACCTAAGTTGGGAAGATTTGTAACTTAACCTTGTTTCCCTAATGAGGCTTTTACGAAACCCTAATTTTCCTTTTTGACAATTCCTTTGCTATTTGCCTCAAAAATTAGTTTTATTAATTATTTAGGTCTTGTACCCCACTGCCATGTTTACTTTTTCTTGATTCTTATACTTGCCATATTTATTAGCATGTTGATTTTATTAGACTATTAAACTAGTGTAGTGCTACTTTTGTACAACCACCCATAGATAGGGCATGTGTAAATTTGCCCTGGGGAATGTGTTACTCTCCCCAATATAGAATATTTGTAGGTGATTAGAATGTGTTACTCTCCCTCATCTATTGGTTGAGGTTAGGTAGGTGCCTCAATCCTACATAGTTTAGGTAGTCAATATTAATCACGCATGCAACCTTTTTACTATTTTTGTTATGGAAAGCCTCTATTTACTTATGCCTCATTCTTTTGACTATCTTCATCTAATGATGAAATGTTAGCCTTATTTCCTTGTAGTTTTCTTATCTTTTGTTCTTGTTCATTTTCTCTGACACATACCTTGTTTTTCTTTCCCTTTTGCTGAGTGTTTTTCCAACCACCCAGGGTTAGATCTAGGTGTTGAACAAGACCAAGAGGATCAAGTTCAGGAGTAGTAGATTCAAGTTTTGCTATCAAGGATGACTAGGTTTCTTATTGCTAGATCCTTTAGTTTCTTTCTGTTCTTTTCCTTTTCAAAGAAACTCATGTAGTGAACAAGAGCTCAAAATAATGTAATAACTTAGTTTCTTTCCACTTCTATTGACATTATATATGTATCTGGATCATGCTTATTTACTTGGAATATTATACATGCATTCCACATGGTCTATTTTTCTTAAAAAAGTGGATGTCTTGTATTTCCTTTAAATTTTAGTAAGGAGGTGATCTCACCTCTTTACAACATGGTATCAGAGCCTGTTGGGAAACTATTAGGGCATAATTTGAAAGAAAGGGTGTCTAGAATGGATCAGGGTCTGGGGGCTGGCAATATTTTCCTCCGTGCTACTAGCTTGGTTTATGGGGACTCCCAGATCCATATAATGCCAGCCTGGCCTGCATTGATACTGACTGCCTAAAATAGTATGCTCAGAGGCAATAGTAGCCTTATCTATCCTTGTTACCTACTCTTGTTATCTGTCATACCCTTATCTTTCAGGAAGGGAGATTTGTTTGGAAACATGAACAACTCTTCTTCTGGAGCCACCTCTGACAACACCAACAATTGGAATACTTCGGTGACTGCCTCCAACACTGGGACAGTTCCTACTTCCCATGTTGGTACCCCTCTTGTGAGCCCTGACCAAGAGCTGACCATGTTGCACCAACTTCTTTCGACTACCTTGGTGGGACAACTTTCTAATGTTGCATCTGCTGTAGCCAAGCCAAAGGAGTTCACCCTTACAGACTTCATCAAGATGCAACCATCGTACTTCAAGGGCAAGAGTGAGCCAAAAATGGTGGATAAAGCTGATGAGTGGGTTATGGATCTGGAGCGTACCTTCGATGGCATGGCATGTTCTCCTCACCAGAAGGTTTGCTTTGTGACATATGTGCTGGATGGGCCAGCATGAGTGTGGTGGACGAGTATGTCTTATACCCGTGATACTTCGAGCATGTCTTGGGAAGAGTTCCTCAAGCTCTTCTGTAAGAAGTATACCTACCCCACATACCTGATGAGGAAGGAAGCCGAGTTTTACAGTCTATGTCAATGAAGCTTGAGCATCTCTAAGTACGTATATCGTTTTCTTCTCCTGGAGTGCTACGCGGTGGACCTATGAGCGGAAAGGAGATCAACCTTGTTTCTCAAGGGTTTAAGCTACATCGTAGGATGCAACCTTGTTCTACAGTTGCCATTAACCTTTCAACAAATGGTGGACAAGGCTTTGGTGATCGAGTCGTGTCTCAGGTTCCAATCTTTTGGGAACAATAACAACAACAAGAGGAAGAATGTTGGTGGAAACCAAGGATGTGACTAGTGCAACCGTTGCTCATGTTCTCACCCGCTAGGAATGTACCATGTTGGAAATGGTCAACCCTGTAGAGATGATCGACATGCACCTATCTTCCATGAGTGCGGTCAAGCTGGGCACATTCGACTCAACTTCCCTAAGCTTGGGCAAGGACCAACTCTAGCTCATCAGCCACAATAATGCCAGAATCTAACTTCGAGAAACAACAATCAGAAGTGGAAAGGCTGACAACCACCTATGGAAAGGTGGAATGGAAGGGTGTTTGCCCTTAATGCTGAGGAAGCTGAAGGAGATAATGAATTCATTGAAGGTACCTTACATATTAATATGCATCTAGTTAAAGCACTCTTGGATTCTAGTTCATCGAATACATTCATATCATCTGAGTTTTCTGCCATGTTAGAGATAGAATCAGAATATATGGATCATGTTTTAGATGTTAAAACCCGTAATGGTAGGATTTTCTTTTCTTATATTAAACTCCCAACCTTGGACCTTTTTATCTCTAGTATAATGTTTTCCTCGAATTTCATCTTGCATGTCATGACCACCTTTGATTTCATCTTGGGAATGGATTGGTTGAAGAGGTATAAAGATATTTTATTTTGTGAGGTATCAAAAGTCAGTTTGTTACATCCTGTTGTGGGAAGGATGTGTGTGAAGGGTAGGAAGCGAGAGGATCAGTAGTTTGTCATCTCCGCCATCAAAGCCGAAAAGCTTATCTCACAAGGGTGTAGAGCTTTCTTAGCCTCTATCATCCTTGATGCTACACCTCCTGCTCTCGATCATATATATGTGCTGAAGGACTTCCCTGATGTTTTTCCTAAGGAGTTGCTTGGTTTGCCCCCAACTCATGAGGTGGAGTTCTCCATCGAGCTCACACTAGGAACTTCTCCCATCTCAAAGCTTCCTTATCACTTGCCCCCTACAGAACTGACTGAGCTTAAGAAGCTGCTTCAGGAGCTTCTCGACATGGGTTTTGTATGCCCTAGTGTTTCACCTTGGGGAGCCCCTGTCCTGTTCATGAAGAAGAAGGATGGTTAGTTACGTATGTGCATGGTGTATCATATGTTTAATCAAGTGATTATAAAGAAAATCTATCAGTTGCCTTGCATTGACAATCTATTTGACCAGTTGAAGTCAGCCACGGTGTTTTCAAAGATGGATCTACGAAGTAGCTACTACCAACACGTGAAGGATGAGGATGTTCTGAAGATAGCTTTCAAAACACGTTATGGGCATTATGAGTTCTTGGTCATGCCTTTCGATTTGACTAATGCCCGTGCTACTTTCATAGACTTGATTAATTGAGTGTTTCATCCTTACCTCGATCAGTTCATAGTGGTGTTCATCCATGATGTGTTGGTCAACATCGTGAACATCTATGGATCATTTTGAACACACTGTGAGAGAATCAACTATATGATAAATTCTCAAAGTGTGATTTTTGGATCAAGGAAGTGATGTTCTTAGGTCACGTGATTTTTACCAAACATATTGATGTTGATCCTACAAAGGTAGAAGTTGTGACTAAGTGTAAAGATCCGAAGACCCCATCAGAGATCTGTAGTTTCCTCAGTTTAGTAGGTTACTATAGTAGGTTTATCAAGAGTTTTTTCGAGAGCCCTCCCTCTGAAAAAGTTGACAAGAAAAAAAGTCAAGTTTGTATGGAAAACCTGAATGTGAGGACTATTTTCAAAAGCTAAAGAGTTGCTTGACGTCTGCTCCTGTTCTTGCTCTAACTATTGAAGGCAAACCTTACATTATTTTCATTGATGCTTCTAAGAAAGGTTTAGGTTGTGTATTGATGCAAGAAGATTGAGTGATCCCTTATGCTTCACACCTGTTGAAACCTAATGAACAGAACTGGCCTACCCATGACTTAGAGATAGCAGCTATTGTGCACGCTTTAAAGATCCGGTGACACTATTTGTATAAAGTGAAGTTTGAAGTTTTCTCTGATCATAAAAGTTTGAGGTATCTATTGACATAGAAGGATATGAACCTGAGGCAGCGTAGATGGATAGAGTATCTCAAGGACTATGACTTTACCATCACCTATCATCCTGGTAAAGTGAATCTAGTCGCAATGCTTTATGTCCGAAGAAGAATGCAGTATGTGCTGCCATGAACCTGGAGTTTGTTTCCTGTTGGCAACTGCAACTTGATGACGATGAAGAAGCTGAGAAGTTGTGTGTTAGTTTTTCCATTACTCATTCTTGGATCTTAAAAGTTGTTGCTGCACAGTTTGAAAGTTCTGAGCTTGAAGAGATGAAAGCCTTAGCTGAGAAGCCACAGTCTTACTTTTCAGTTGGAGTTGATGGAGTTGTATGTTTCTGACAAAGGTTGTGGATACCTGAAGTTGGGAACCTATGCTAGAAGGTTTTGAGTGAAGCCCATGGGTCTAAGTACACCATACACCCTGGTACAACCAAAATGTCCAAAGACCTACAATGAAATTTTTGGTGGAAGAACATGAAGAAGGATATCACTCTATTTGTTGCAAAATGTTTGACTTATCAACAAGTCAAGATCGAGTATCAACAACCTAGTGGTCTTCTACATCCACTTGAGATTTCAAAATGGAAATGGGAGAAGATTACTATGGACTTTGTCACTGGTTTTCCTAAAACCAGGAAGCATTTTAATGTTGTATGGGTTGTGATTGATCGGCTTACTAAATCTACCCACTTTTTGCCTTTCAAGTCCACTTACAAGGTTGATGACATGGCTCAGTTGTACGTGGATTGGATCATTCGTCTCCATGGAGTTCCTAAAGTGATAGTGTCTGATCATGATTCAAAGTTCACCTCTCGGTTGTGGTGTAAGATTCAAGCAGAGATGGGTACTTACTTGTGTTTTAGTACAACCTATCATCCTCAAACTAATGGTCAATCTGAAAGGATACTACAGATTTTGGAATATCTTCTTTGTGCATGTGTTATGGATTGGGGAGGTGTATGGGATAAGTTTCTTCCATTAGCAAAGTTTTCTTATAATAATAGCTACCAAGCTAGTATTAGTATGCCACCTTATAAGCTTTGTATGGAAAACCTTGTCTTTCTCCGTTACATTGGGAAGATGTGGGGGAACGTGCTCTAGTGAAGTCTGATGATATGTAGATGATGATAGAGAAGGTTGAATTGATCAAGAAGAGAATAAAAGATGCTCAAGATCGACAGAAGATGTATGTGATAAGAAAAGGTCTGATGTAAGTTTCTTGGTAGGTGACTATGCCTTCTTGAAGATGAAGCCTATGCGTTCTATTGCAAGATCTAAAGTTAAAGGAAAGCTTAGTCCTTGTTATGTTGGACCATTTGAGATCTTGGATAAGGTTGGAGACTATGCATAATGTTTAGCTCTTACTCCTGCCTATGACAAGATCCATAATGTGTTTCATGTCTCTGTTCTAAGAAAGTATGTGAATGACCCTTCTCATGTACTCTCAACTGAACATGTGGTGATTCAAGAAAATCTGACTTATGAAGAGTTACCTATGAAGATTCTTAACTCCTGAGTTAAGCAATTGAAGAACAACGAGATCGAGTTGAACAAAGTCATGATCAAGAACAAGTACCCGTTACCGAGGATAGATGATATGTTCGATCAGTTGCGTGGTGCTACAATGTTTTCAAAGATCGATCTACAGTCTGGATATCATCAGTTGAGGATTAAGGCAGATGGCATACCAAAGTCAGCTTTTAGGACGAGGTATGGTCTCTTCGAGTTTGTGGTTATGCCGTTTGGGCTAACCAATGTGCCTACTGCTTTCATGGACTTGATGAACAGAGTGTTCCGTCCATTCCTAGTTCAATTTGTTGTAGTCTTTATAGATGACATCTTGATCTACAGTCGGGACAGGCAAGAGCATAAGCGACATCTTCGTCTAGCGTTGACTCTTCTTCGCCAACATCAGTTGTATGCCAAGTTAAGTAAGTGTGAGTTCTGGTTGGAAGAAGTGACTTTCTTGGGTCATGTGATACCCGCAGAAGAAGTCAAAGTGGACCCGAAGAAGATGGAATCCGTTGCGGATTGGGAACAATCGAAGACGCCGATAGAAGTTCGTAGTTTTTGGGTTTAGCAGGTTACTACCGGAGGTTTATCAAGGACTTCAGTGTGATTGCGTTGCCAATGACGAAGTTGACTAGAAAGGATGTACCTTTTGTCTGGAATGATCGTTGCCAGCAAGCTTTCCAGAGGCTGAAGGAGAAGCTGACCAGTGCCCCAGTATTAGTGCTGCCAGAGCCTGGAAAAGGCTATGTTGTTTTCTGCGATGCTTCCAAGAAAGGTTTAGGTTGTGTGCTAATGCAGGAGGATCATGTGGTTTCTTTTGCTTCACGACAGCTTAAGAAACATGAGGAGAACTACCCGACTCATGATTTGGAGTTGGCGGAAGTGGTTCATGCGCTAAAGATTTGGAGACACTATCTTTACGGGGAAGTGTGTCAGATCTTTACTGATCACAAGAATCTGAAGTACATCTTTTCACAACAAGAGTTTAACATGCGACAGCGTCGATGGATGGAATTAATCAATGATTACGACTGCACTATCGAGTATCATCCTGGTAAGGCGAATGTGGTAGCTGATGCGCTTAGCCGAAATTTTTCTTCTCTTTCTCCAAAGAAGGCACAGTTGAGTTCTCTGGTATGCCATAGACGAGATATGTTTGTTTCCTTGTGGCAGATGAATGTACAGATGGAAGCTTCCTCGTTAGTCGGACTTTTAGCACATATGCAAGTCAAGCCGATGCTGAGATAGCAGATCAAAGATGCATAACAAACAGATGATGCGGTACAGTTGCTCAGATCAGAGTTCAGCAGTGAAAAGCGTGATGGGTTTCATGAGTCCGAGGATGGGCTAGTTTGCTATTATGATAGGATGGTGGTTCCAGATGCTGATGATCTGAGGAAGTTAGTGCTCGAAGAAGCACACACATCGATGTATGCTATGCATCCAGGTGTCACCAAGATGTATCATAATCTGAAGGACTTGTATTGGTGGCCCATCTTGAAGAAAGATGTAGCTGAGTTCGTGGCAAGATGTGTGGTATGTCAGCAAGTGAAGTCTGAACATCAGAAGCTGGCAGGTACGTTACAACCCTTGCCGATACCACAATGGAAATGGGATCATATAACCATGGATTTCGTAGTTGGTCTGCCCAGGACAACTAGGAATCATGATTCCATTTGGGTAATAGTGGACAGATTGACGAAGTCTGCCCATTTCCTACCAGTGAAGACGACATATACAGCTGAGAAGGTCGCTCGAGTATATGTGGATGAGATAGTACGTTTGCATGGTGTGCTAACAGTGATAGTTTCTGATAGAGGTCCTCAGTTCACGAGTCGTTTTTGGGAACAGTTGCACAAAGCGTTGGGAACGCAATTGAGGTTCAGTACTGCTTTCCACCCACAGACAGATGGACAGTCTGAGAGGACTATTCAGACTTTGGAGGATCTCCTTCGGGCTTGTGTTTTGCAGTTTCTAGGCAATTGGGACGTACAACACATTTTGATGGAGTTTGCCTACAACAACAGTTATCAGCGGAGCATTGACATGGCTCCTTATGAGGCTTTGTATGGAAGGAAGTGCAGATATCCTTTGTGTTGGTATGAGTCTGGTGAGTATTAGCTTTTGGGTCCTGAGTTAGTACAGCAGATGACAGAAAAGATCAAAGTGATACAACAGTTGAAAGTGGCACATGACAGGCAAAAGTCATACGCAGACAACCGCCGACGACCTTTAGAGTTCCAGGTAGGAGACAAAGTGTATCTTAAAGTCTCTCCCTGGAAAGGTGTGCTAAGGTTTGGTCGGAAGGGTAAGCTAGCACCTAGGTATATGGGGCCTTACCCAGTTGCAGCACATGTTGGCAAGGTAGCTTACGAGTTAGAGTTGCCTCCAGAGTTGCACAGGTTACACCCAGTATTTCACTTCAGTATGCTGAAGAAAAGTCATCCGAATTCAGGAATAGTGATACATCCAGTTGAAGTTGAGCTTGATGAAGACATGACCTACGAGGAAGGTCCTATGGCGATCCTTGATAGAAGGGTTAAGAAGCTGAAGAGGAAGGACCTAGTTCTAGTGAAGGTTCTTTGGCATCATCGTGGTGTTGAGGAAGCCACGTGGGAGCTTGAGGAGGAGATGAGGAGGAAGTATCCCTCGCTTTTCTCTTCGGATTTCGGGGACGGAATCCCTTTATAGAGGGTTAGTTTGTAAGGACCCTGACCTCCATTTAGGGTTTACCCTATTTGCTTTGCTTAACCCTTATGCTTAGTTGCTTGTTAATCACCTTTAAGTGGTGATTATGGTTTGGTTGTGCTTTGTTGAGAGTTGGAGGGGCTACTTGCAATTAAACCAAGTCTAGGGTTTTGTGGGCAAGTTTGCCACCTTGTGAGGTGTCCCTCTCTCTCCTTACTTCCACTAAGTGTAGAGAGGAAGGCTTGGGCTCATTGCTTGGAGTTCTTTTGGACTTGGTTGAGCTTTTTAGGCCTTGAGGTGCCTTGCCTTGGTTTGGTTGAACCTTGTATCGGGCAAGAGTAGAGGTGTGTCGCCCATAGAGGTGTGTCGCCCAAGAGCCTTTGACCAAGCTTTGACCTCGTTTGTGTCACCACTAGTAGACACTTGGTTCTTGATGCTTGCATGTAGCAACAACCTTGGACATGTGTTTAGGGCTTGCTAGAGTGGTGGCTCGTGCTTTAGGACAAGTGTCCCTAGGAGGACGACACCTTGCTTGGATCTACCTTGTTTTCTCCTCCTTTCCTTCTATATAGGTGGTTCCTTTCCTTTTCTAAGAGTTCCTTTGGGTCCTTAGTTTCTTCTCCACCTTGGTGTGCACGATACCCTCCTCTTTTGCAAGCTTGGTGGACGACACCCTTGGAGGAGCTTTCTTGGTGGCCGATCCTCTTGGAGTCTTCTTCTTCCTTGAAGCTTGGTGGTGCTAGGAGCTTGGAGCTTGCTTAAGGCTGGTTGCATAACTCCTAACCCTAACTACATTACCTCCTTTTCTATGTTCTTATATGTTGCTATGATCTTGTCGGTTATTTGCTTTGCTAATTGATTCCCTGCTTAAGTTCCTTCTTGTTGGCCGATCCTATGTTTTAGGGTTCTTGGTGAGCAATACTCTCTTCTCTCCTAGGTCTTATTGCTAGATCCTTTAGTTTCTTTCTGTTCTTTTCCTTTTCAAAGAAACTCATGTAGTGAACAAGAGTTCAAAATAATGTAATAACTTAGTTTCTTTCCACTTCTATTGACATTATATATGTATCTGGATCATGCTTATTTACTTGGAATATTATACATGCATTCCACATGGTCTATTTTTCTTAAAAAAGTGGATGTCTTGTATTTCCTTTAAATTTTAGTAAGGAGGTGATCTCACCTCTTTACAACATGGTATCAGAGCCTGTTGGGAAACTATTAGGGCATAATTTGAATGAAAGGGTGTCTAGAATGGATCAGGGTCTGGGGGCTGGCAATATTTTCCTCCGTGCTACTAGCTTGGTTTATGGGGACTCCTAGATCCATATAATGCCAGCCTGGCCTGCATTGATACTGACTGCCTAAAATAGTATGCTCAGAGGCAATAGTAGCCTTATCTATCCTTGTTACCTAATCTTGTTATCTGTCATACCCTTATATTTCAGGAAGGGAGATTTGTTTGGAAACATGAACAACTCTTCTTCTGGAGCCACCTCTGACAACACCAACAACTGGTATACTTCGGTGACTGCCTCCAATACTGGGACAGTTCCTACTACCCATGTTGATACCCCTCTTATGAGCCCTTACCAAGAGCTGACCATGTTGCACCAGTTTCTTTCGACTACCTTGGTGGCACAACTTTCTAATGTTGCAGATGCTGCAGCCAAGCCAAATGAGTTCACCCTTACATACTTCATCAAGATGCAACCATCGTACTTCAAGGGAAAGAGTGAGCCAAACATGGTGGATAAATCTGATGAGTGGGTTATGGATCTAGAGCGTACCTTCGATGGCATGGCATGTTCTCCTCACCAGAAGGTTTGCTTTGTGACATATGTGCTGGATGGGCCAGCATGAGTGTGGTGGACGAGTATGTCTTATACCTGTGATACTTCGAGCATGTCTTGGGAAGAGTTCCTCAAGCTCTTCTGCAAGAAGTATATCTACCCCACATATCTGATGAGGAAGGAAGCCGAGTTTTACAGTCTGTGTCAATGAAGCTTGAGCATCTCTGAGTACGTACAGTGTTTTCTTCTCCTGGAGTGCTACGCGGTGGACCTATGAGCGGAAAGGAGATCAACCTTGTTTCTCAAGGGTTTAAGCTACATCGTAGGATGCAACCTTGTTCTACAGTTTCCATTAACCTTTCAACAAATGGTGGACAAGGCTTTGGTGATCGAGTCGTATCTGATGTTCCAATCTTCTGGGAACAATAACAACAACAAGAGGAAGAATGTTGGTGGAAACCAAGGATGTGACTAGTGAAAC
The DNA here is from genome assembly GCA_963693085.1 of Alisma plantago-aquatica. Lineage (NCBI taxonomy): Eukaryota > Viridiplantae > Streptophyta > Magnoliopsida > Alismatales > Alismataceae > Alisma > Alisma plantago-aquatica. Next base: position 1,282,700,575 of record OY856412.1, on the reverse strand, counting down.
CGTTGCTCATGTTCTCACCCGCTAGGAATGTAGCATGTTGGAAATGGTCAACCCTGTAGAGATGATCGACATGCACCTATCTTCCATGAGTGCGGTCAAGATGGGCACATTCGACCCAACTACGCTAAGCTTGGGCAAGGACCAGCTCTAGCTCATCAACCACAATAATGCCAGAATCTACCTTCGAGAAACAACAATCAGAAGTGGAAAGGCTGACAACCACCTATGGAAAGGTGGAATGGAAGGGTGTTTGCCCTTCATGCTGAGGAAGCTGAAGGAGATAATGAAGTCATTGAAGGTACCTTACATATTAATATGCATCTAGTTAAAGCACTCTTGGATTCTAGTTCATCGAATACATTCATATCATCTGAGTTTTCTGCCATGTTAGAGATGGAATCAGAATATATGGATCATGTTTTAGATGTTAAAACCCGTAATGGTAGGATTTTCTTTTCTTATATTAAACTCCCGACCTTGGACCTTTTTATCTCTAGTATAATGTTTCCCTCGAATTTCATGTTGCATGTCATGAACACCTTTGATGTCATCCTGGGAATGGATTGGTTGAAGAGGTATAAAGCTATTTTATTTTATGAGGTATCAAAAGTCAGTTTGTTACATCCTGTTGTGGGAAGGATGTGTGTGAAGGGTAGGAAGTGAGAGGATCAGTAGTTTGTCATCTCCGACATCAAAGCCGAAAAGCTTATCCCACAAGGGTGTAGAGCTTTCTTAGCCTCTATCATCCTTAATGCTACACCTCCTTCTCTTGATCATATATATGTGGTGAAGGACTTCCCTGATGTTTTTCCTAAAGAGTTGCTTGGTTTTCCCCCAACTCATGAGGTGGAGTTCGCCATCGAGCTCACACTAGGAACTTCTCCCATCTCAAAGCTTCCTTATCGCTTGCCCCCTACAGAACTGACTGAGCTTAAGAAGCAGCTTCAGGAGCTTCTCAACATGGGTTTTGTATGCCCTAGTGTTTCACCTTGGGGAGCCCATGTCCTGTTCATGAAGAGTAAGGATGGTTAGTTACGTATGTGCATGGATTACCATATGTTTAATCAAGTGATGATAAAGAAAATCTATCATTTGCCTTGCATTGACAATCTATTTGACCAGTTGAAGTAAGCCACGGTGTTTTCAAAGATGGATCTACGAAGTAGCTACTACCAACACGTGAAGGATGAGGATGTTCTGAAGATAGCTTTCAAAACACGTTATGGGCATTATGAGTTCTTGGTCATGCCTTTCGATTTGACTAATGCCCGTGCTACTTTCATAGACTTGATTAATTGAGTGTTTCATCCTTACCTCGATCAGTTCATAGTGGTGTTCATCGATGATGTGTTGGTCAACATCGTGAACATCTATGGATCATTTTGAACACACTATGAGAGAATCAACTATATGATAAATTCTCAAAGTGTGATTTTTGGATCAAGGAAGTGATGTTCTTAGGTCACGTGATTTTTACCAAACATATTGATGTTGATCCTACAAAGGTAGAAGTTGTGACTAAGTGGAAAGATCCGAAGACCCCATCAGAGATCTGTAGTTTCCTCTGTAAAGTAGGTTACTATAGTAGGTTTATCAAGAGTTTTTTCGAGAGCCCTCCCTCTGAAAAAGTTGACAAGAAAAAAAGTCAAGTTTGTATGGAAAACCTGAATGTGAGGACTATTTTCAAAAGCTAAAGAGTTGCTTGACGTCTGCTCCTGTTCTTGCTCTACCTATTGAAGGCAAACCTTACATTATTTTCATTGATGCTTCTAAGAAAGGTTTAGGTTGTGTATTGATGCAAGAAGATTGAGTGATCCCTTATGCTTCACGCCTGTTGAAACCTAATGAAGAGAACTGGCCTACCCATGACTTAGAGATAGTAGCTATTGTAGACGCTTTAAAGATCCGGTGACACTATTTGTATAGACTGAAGTTTGAAGTTTTCTCAGATCATAAAAGTTTGAGGTATCTATTGACATAGAAGGATATGAACCTGAGGCAGCGTAGATGGATAGAGTATCTCAAGGACTATGACTTTACCATCACCTATCATCCTGGTAAAGTGAATGTAGTTGCAATGCTTTGAGTCGGAAGAAGAATGCAGTATGTGCTGCCATGAACCTGGAGTTTGTTTCCTGTTGGCAACTGCAACTTGATGATGATGAAGAAGCTGAGAAGTTGTGTGTTATTTTTCCATTACTCCTTCTTGGATCTTAAAAGTTGTTGCTGCACAGTTTGAAAGTTCTGAGCATGAAGAGATGAAAGCCTTAGCTGAGAAGCCACAGTCTTACTTTTCAGTTGGAGTTGATGGAGCTGTATGTTTCTAACAAAGGTTGTGGATACCTGATGTTGGGAACCTATGCTAGAAGGTTTTGAGTGAAGCCCATGGGTCTAAGTACACCATACACCATGGTACAACCAAAATGTCCAAAGACCTATAATGACATTTTTGGTGGAAGAACATGAAGAAGGATATCACTCTATTTATTGCAAAATGTTTGACTTGTCAACAAGTCAAGATCGAGTATCAACAACCTAGTGGTCTTCTACACCCACTTGAGATTTCAAAATGGAAATGGGAGAAGATTACTATAAACTTCGTCACTGGTTTTCCTAAAACTAGGAAGCATTCTAATGTTGTATGGGTTGTGATTGATCGACTTACTAAATCTACCCACTTTTTGCCTTTCAAGTCCACTTACAAGGTTGATGACATGGCTCAGTTGTGCGTGGATTGGATCATTCGTCTGCATGGAGTTCCTAAAGTGATAATGTCTGATCATGATTCAAAGTTCACCTCTCAGTTGTGGTGTCAGATTCAAGCAGAGATGGGTACTTACTTGTGTTTTAGTACGACCTATCATCCTCAAACTAATGGTCAATCTGAAAGGATACTACAGATTTTGGAATATCTTCTTCATGCATGTGTTATGGATTGGGGAGTTGTATGCGATAAGTTTCTTCCATTAGCAAATTTTTCTTATAATAATAGCTACCAAGCTAGTATTAGTATGCCACCTTATAAGCTTTGTATGGAAAACCTTGTCTGTCTCTGTTACATTGGGAATATGTGGGGGAACGTGCTCTAGTGAAGTCTGATGATATGTAGATGATGATAGAGAAGGTTCAATTGATCAAGAAGAGAAGAAAAGATTCTCAAGATCGACAGAAGATGTATGTGATAAGAAAAGGTCTGATGTAAGTTTCTTGGTAGGTGACTATGCCTTTTTGAAGATCAAGCCTATGCGTTCTATTGCAAGATATAAAGTTAAAGGCAAGCTTAGTCCTTGTTATGTTGGACCATTTGAGATCTTGGATAAGGTTGGAGACTATGCATAATGTTTAGCTCTTCCTCTTGCCTATGACAAGATCCATAATGTGTTTCATGTCTCTTTGCTAAGAAAGTATGTGAATGACCCTTCTCATGTACTCTCAACTGAACATGTGGTGATTCAAGAAAATTTGACTTATGAAGAGTTACCTATGAAGATTCTTAACTCCTGAGTTAAGCAATTGAAGAACAACGAGATCGAGTTGAACAAAGTCACGATCAAGAACAAGTACCCGTTACTGAGGATAGATGATCTGTTCGATCAGTTGCGTGGTGCTACAGTGTTTTCAAAGATCGATCTACGGTCTGGATATCATCAGTTGAGGATTAAGGCAGATGACATACCAAAGTCAGCTTTTAGGACGAGGTATGGTCACTTCGAGTTTGTGGTTATGCCATTTGGGCTAACCAATGCGCCTGCTACTTTCATGGACTTGATGAACAGAGTGTTCAGTCTATTCCTAGATCAGTTTGTTGTAGTCTTTATAGATGACATCTTGATCTACAGTCGGGACAGGCAAGAGCACGAGCGACATCTTCTTCTAGCGTTAACTCTTCTTCGCCAACATCAGTTGTATGCCAAGTTCAGTAAGTGTGAGTTCTGGTTGGAAGAAGTGATTTTCTTGGGTCATGTGATATCCGCAGAAGGAGTCAAAGTGGACCCGAAGAAGGTGGAATCCGTTGTGGATTGGGAACAACCGAAGACGCCGACAGAAGTTCATAGTTTCCTGGGTTTAGCAGGTTACTACCATAGGTTTATCAAGGACTTCAGTGCGATTGCGTTGCCAATGATGAAGTTGACTAGAAAGGATGTACCTGTTGTCTGGAATGATCGTTTCCAGCAAACTTTCCAGAGGCTGAAGGAGAAGCTGACCAGTGCCCCAGTATTAGTGCTGCCAGAGCTGGAAAAGGCTATGTTGTTTTCTGTGATGCTTCCAAGAAAGGTTTAGGTTGTGTGCTAATGCAGGAGGATCATGTGGTTTCTTTTGCTTCGCGTCAGCTTAAGAAACATGAGGAGAACTACCTGACTCATGATTTGGAGTTGGCGGCAGTGGTTCATGCGCTAAAGATTTGGAGACACTATCTTTACGGGGAAGTGTGTCAGATCTTTACTGATCACAAGAATCTGAAGTACATCTTTTTGCAACAAGAGTTGAACATGCGACAACGTCGATGGATGGAATTAATCAATGATTATGACTGCACTATCAAGTATCATCCTGGTAAGGCAAATGTGGTAGCTGATGCGCTTAGCCGAAAGTTTTCTTCTCTTTCTCCAAAGAAGGCACAGTTGAGTTCTCTGGTATGCCATAGACGGGATATGTTTGTTTCCTTGCGGTAGATGAGTGTACAGATGGAAGTTTCCTCATTAGATGGACTTTTAGCATGGATGCAAGTCAAGCCGATGCTGAGACAGCAGATCAAAGATGCACAACAAATAGATGATGCAGTATAATTGCTCAGATCAGAGTTCGGTAGTGAAAAGCATGATGTGTTTCATAAGTCCGAGGATGGGCTAGTTTGCTATCGTGATAGGATGGTGGTTCCAAATGCTGATGATCTGAGGAAGTTAGTGCTTGAAGAAGCACACACATCGATGTATGCTATGCATCCAGGTGTCACCAAGATGTATCATAATCTGAAGGACTTGTATTGGTGGCCCAGCTTGAAGAAAGATGTAGTTGAGTTCGTGGCAAGATGCGTGGTATGTCATCAAGTGAAGGCTGAACATCAGAAGCTGGTAGGTACGTTACAACCCTTGCCAATACCACAGTGGAAATGGGATCATATAACCATGGATTTCGTAGTTGGTCTGCCCAGGACAACTAGGAATCATGATTCCATTTGGGTAATAGTGGACAGATTGACGAAGTCTTCCCATTTCCTACCAGTGAAGACGACATATACAGCTGAGAAGCTCACTCGAGTATATGTGGATGAGATAGAGCGTTTGCATGGTGTGCCAGCGACGATAGTTTCTGATAGAGGTCCTCAGTTCACGAGTCATTTCTGGGAATAGCTGCACAAAGCGTTGGGAACACAGTTGAGGTTCAGTACTTCTTTCCTCCCACAGACAGATGGACAGTCTGAGAGGACTATTCAGACTTTGGAGGATCTCCTTCAGGCTTGTGTTTTGCAGTTTCTAGGCAATTGGGACGTACATCTTAGTTTGATGGAGTTTGCCTACAACAACAGTTATCAGCGGAGCATTGACATGGCTCCTTATGAGGCTTTGTATGGAAGGAAGTGCAGATATCCTTTGTGTTGGTATGAGTCTGGTGAGTATCAGCTTTTAGGTCCTGAGTTAGTACAGTAGACGACAGAAAAGATCAAAGTGATACAACAACAGTTGAAAGCGGAACATGACAGGCAAAAGTCGTACGCAGACAACTGCCGACGACCTTTAGAGTTCCAGGTAGGAGACAAAGTGTATCTTAAAGTCTCTCACTGGAAAGGTGTGCTAAGATTTGGTCGGAAGGGTAAGCTAGCACCCAGGTATATGGGGCCTTACCCAGTTGTAGCACATGTTGGCAAGGTAGCTTACGAGTTAGAGTTGCCTCCAGAGTTGCACAGGTTACACCCAGTGTTTCACGTCAGTATGCTGAAGAAAAGTCATCCGGATTCAGGAATAGTGATACAGGCAGTTGAAGTTGAGCTTGATGAAGACGTGACCTACGAGGAAGGTCCTGTGGCAATCCTTGATAGAAGGGTTAAGAAGCTGAAAAGGAAGGACCTGGTTCTAGTGAAGGTTCTTTGGCATCATCGTGGCGTTGAGGAAGCCATGTGGGAGCTTGAGTAGGAGATGAGGAGGAAGTATCCCTCACTTTTCTCTTCATATTTCGGGGACGAAATCCCTTTGTAGAGGGTTAGTTTGTAAGGACCCTGACCTCCGTTTAGGGTTTACCCTGTTTTCTTTGCTTAACCCTGATGCTTAGTTGCTTGTTAATCACCTTTAAGTGGTGATTAGGGTTTGGTTGTTCTTTGTTGAGAGTTGGAGGGGCTACTTGCAATTAAACCAAGTCTAGGGTTTTTTGGGCAAGTTTGCCACCTTGTGAGGTGTCCCTCTCTCTCCTTGCTTCCTCTAAGTGTAGAGAGGAAGGCTTGGGCTCGTTGCTTGGAGTTCTTTTGGGCTTGGTTGAGCTTGTTGGGCCTTGAGGTACCTTGCCTTGGTTTGGTTGAACCTTGTATCAGGCAAGAGTAGAGGTGTGTTGCCCATAGAGGTGTGTCGCCCAAGAGCCTTTGACCAAGATTTGACCTTGTTTGTGTCACTACTAGTAGACACTTGGTGCTTGATGCTTGCATGTAGCAATGACCTTGGACATGTGTTTAGGGCTTACTAGAGTGGTGGCTCGTGCTCTAGGACAAGTGTCCCTAGGAGGACGACACCTTGCTTGGCTCTACCTTGTTTTCTCCTCCTTTCCTTCTATATAGATGGTTCCTTTCCTTTGCTAAGAGTTCCTTTGGGTCCTTAGTTTCTTCTCCACCTTGGTGTGCACGATACCCTCCTCTTTTGCAAGCTTGGTGGACGACACCCTTAGAGGAGCTTTCCTGGTGGCCGATCCTCTTGGAGTCTTCTTCTTCCTTGGAGCTTGGTTGTGCTAGGAGCTTGGAGCTTGCTTAAGGCGGGTTTCATAACTCCTAACCCTAACTACATTACCTCCTTTTCTATGTTCTTATATGTTGCTATGATCTTGTCAGTTATATGCTTTGCTAATTGATTCCCTGCTTAAGTTCCTTCTTGTTGGCCGATCCTATGTTTTAGGGTTCTTGGTGAGCAATACTCTCTTCTCTCCTAGGTCTTGAGGAGTGAGATTGAGTCCTAGCATCTTGAGCAACACTCCTCTCTCGTTTAAGTTGAGAGGTGAGCTTGTGTTCTAGCAGCTTGAGCAACACCCTCCTCTCACCATGGACTTGAAGGGTGAGCTTCGTACTAATGGTGATCCTTTCTAGGGTTGTCCTTGTGTTGGCCGTTTGGTGGCAAGAGATGTGTAAGACCCCTCTCTCGTTTAAGTTGAGAGGTGAGCCGTCTTCTTGACCCATTAGGGTTTTGGGTGCCCTTATGCTTGAGGTTGATGATGATCTTGTGAGTTGAACCTTGGTCGTTATGAGGTTGGGGGATGTGCTGCCCGATAGACCTAGCCCCTTGCATGATATATGTGATGCTGGTGGTGGACGATACCCTTGTCTTTGTGACGGGCGTCACACCACCCTGCCTTGTGACTACTGTTAGACCCTGGTTTAGTTGGTGGGATGATAGACCCCTTTTGTTGGTTGTTTGAGCTTTGTACACCTGACTTAGATGCCGCTGGGTGCCGTTGTGCTGTGAAGGGGACGTTGCTGGTTATGTTCTGTGACGGGCTGTTGCACGATACACCCACTAGCATGACATCATGTTGGCCGATATACACCTTGTGATGGGCGTTGCAGCTGAGCCCGACACAGGCTGTTGCCCGATAGAGCTGGGTGCTTGATACCCCCGTCGCACGATTGGTTTCCTTGCTGTTGCATGCCTTGATGCTGTTGCCTTTTGTGGTAACACTGCGTTGCAGGGTACCTTTCTTGTGTTGACCTTTATGGTTGGGCGATAGGGTGAGCTCTTCCCGATACCACTTTTGGTGAGGGTAGAGGGTACCTTTAGTGAGGGTTCCGCCTATCATGGAAAACCGTTATGATGAACGATGGTGACTCCTTGCATGCTTAATAGTATTCACTATGGTAAAGCTTGTTCATCTAAACTTAATATGGCTATACACACGAATGTGATCACCTTGATTATCTGTATAATGCTAAGGATAATAATGAGCATGTAATGTGGATTGCTTAATAATGTACCTTATGCATATGATCATAAGTTGATGCATGATTAAGAAAGTACATCTAATCATTGATGGCACCTTATATTGATAGCATGGTCATTTTATTAAAGCCTATGAATGTTATTACTGACCATGAAGGAGATGCTTATCCAATTAAAAGGGCTATGAGGTATATGTATATGTGGAGTAACTCTGTTGTGATTGTTATTCTTAATGTTGAGATAATCTGTATAATGTACATGACTAAAGTACTGGGGATTGCTATCCCATGATGATGATGTAAGCCTTGAAAGGCAGTGGCAGTATATGATGAGGGATTGAGATCCCATGGTATGTGATGTTGGATCCTGGTGATGGATCAGGATGATGTGACTACAATAAAAGCATAATGTTGTTGTTTATTTCCTGTTATAGTTTGCATGTTATATAACTTGGTTGAATCTTGCAATCCATATAAAAGATACAATCAATCACAGTGGAATATATCATGTAGTTGCCCTGGCCATAGATCCATCATCGTCAGGAGTTGGTGATGGTGAAATGGGTTCTCTTATAGGTTAACCCGGAGCGCATATTGTTGAATATGCGAGGTTTCTCCTAGCCTAAAATAGTGAGGATTCGAGTGCAGCTCCGGTTGCAGACTCGGGATATGCGTAGAGCATGGTGAGCAGGCCCATGGCTCATGATATGTGATTTGGGAGCATGAATACGTTCATGGATCAGAGCACGGTGAACAGGTCCGTGGCTCAGTTGTACTAGCGCCGAGACCTGTACCGAGGCAGGCTAGAGGATGGGTAGCCTATGGAGCTGACCCTGTGGCTAAGACCACTTCAGCATGAGACTGCGGTCCTGCTTGTATTGTTCTCGTACACTGACTACGAGGGGGAAGGTCATGGAGTCTGGCTCTTCCATTGACCTTGTATGGCACCGGCTTTGGGTTTCGCAACCGAAGGTTGGATTTGAGTGGTACGACTCACTTCCTGAGGGCATAATAATACGTAATCCAGCCGAATAGTATTTATTGCTTAAGACAAAACACGGAACATTGGTTGAGGCCTTGCTTGTGTAGTTAATCTTGTTATACATATGGTTACTTATACGTTCCTCATGTTATGTGATAAGATCTTATGAACCTTATCTTGTCAATCATGTTTCATAAAGAGGGAATTGGTGATATGCCTTCCGTACAGGCCTGGTAAGCTTGATGGAATGAATAACCTTGCTATATAGAATTTTATTATTCTACGTTTTACTGCTTCTCTACTGCTGTTGCTTTATCCTTCTGGTTTTATAGTTCGGCAGGGAGTTATGTTTCTCGCTGGGATAATGTTCAATTGTCTCACTCCGCTAGTTTTCAGGTGATCGAGCTAGACGTGGTGGTTGTTGCAGAGTTGCGACCGAGCAGCAAGACGAGCTGTAGAAGGCAAGAGTTGGATATGCTACTGTTTTGGAGTTATGTAGTAGAGTCTAGAGTCATCCCTGTACTCTCAGGTCCTTGGAGGTGTTTTGACATTGTTTCACGATATATAGTTGTTGATGGTTTGTATATCCTACTACTGGCCGAATGTGGGCCGTTAAGTATATATAACAGGTGATGAACTTATGTGATGGCAAGACAGCTGTTGCACTAAGATGTGGACACATATCTGGGCTCGTATATGTTTATATAACATGTTTTCTTGCAGGATGAGGACCTATATGTAATAGTTTCCCAATTTGTCCATTTTCCACAATCGGTTTTAATTAACCCGTGTTTTTGGTAATCTGTGGTTATGGTGTTTTCCGCACGTTTTCGCGTAACACCTCGCTGTCTGTGTGATAGTGGGATGTGTTGCCACACCTAATTCACATTTAAACATTGAAAATAGGAAAATAAGCTTTTGAATTTATTAAAGTAGTGAAGAAGAAGTAATTGGATCTATTAAAAAAAGGTATGTGCTTTCCTTACACCTAAGTTGGGAAGATTTGTAACTTAACCTAGTTTCCCTAATGAGGCTTTTATGAAACCCTAATTTTCCTTTTTGACAATTCCTTTGCTATTTGCCTTGAAAATTAGTTTTATTAATTAATTAGGTCTTGTACCCCACTGCCATGTTTACTTTTTCTTGATTCTTATACTTGCCATATTTATTAGCATGTTGATTTTATTAGACTATTAAACTAGTGTAGTGCTACTTTTGTGCAACCACCCATAGATAGGGCATGTGTAAATTTGCCCTGGGTAATGTGTTACTCTCCCCAATATAGAATATTTGTAGGTGATTGGAATGTGTTACTCTCCCTCACCTATTGATTGAGGTTAGGTAGGTGCCTCAATCCTACATAGTTTAGGTAGTCAATATTAATCACGCATGCAACCTTTTTACTATTTTTATTATGGCAAGCCTCTATTTACTTATGCCTCATTCTTTTGACTATCTTCACCTGATGATGAAATCTTAGCCTTATTTCCTTGTAGTTTTCTTATCTTTTATTCTTGTTCATTTTCTCTGACACATACCTTGTTTTTCTTTTCCTTTTGCTGAGTGTTTTCCCAACCACCCAGGGTTAGATCTAGGTGTTGAACAAGACCAAGAGGATCAAGTTCAGGAGTAGTAGATTCAAGTTTTGCTATCAAGGATGACTAGGTTTCTTATTGCTAGATCCTTTAGTTTCTTTCTGTTCTTTTCCTTTTTAAAGAAACTCATGTAGTGAACAAGAGTTCAAAATAATGTAATAACTTAGTTTCTTTCCACTTCTATTGACATTTTTATGTATCTGGATCATGCTTATTTACTTGGAATATTATACATGCATTCCACATGGTCTATTTTTCTTAAAAAAGTGGATGTCTTGTATTTCCTTTAAATTTTAGTAAGGAGGTGATCTCACCTCTTTACAACATGGTATCAGAGCATGTTGGGAAACTATTAGGGCATAATTTGAAAGAAAGGGTGTCTAGAATGGATCAGGGTCTGGGGGCTGGCAATATTTTCCTCCGTGCTACTAGCTTGGTTTATGGGGACTCCCAGATCCATATAATGCCAGCCTGGCCTGCATTGATACTGACTGCCTAAAATAGTATGCTCAGAGGCAATAGTAGCCTTATCTATCCTTGTTACCTACTCTTGTTATCTGTCATACCCTTATCTTTCAGGAAGGGAGATTTGTTTGGAAACATGAACAACTCTTCTTCTGGAGCCACCTCTGACAACACCAACAACTGGGATACTTCGGTGACTGCCTCCAACACTGGGACAATTCCTACTGCCCATGTTGGTACCCCTCTTGTGAGCCCTAACCAAGAGCTGACCATGTTGCACCAGCTTCTTTCGACTACCTTGGTGGGACAACTTTCTAATGTTGCAGCTGCTGCAGCCAAGCCAAAGGAGTTCACCCTTACAGACTTCGTCAAGATGCAACCATCGTACTTCAAGGGAAAGAGTGAGCCAAACATGGTGGATAAAGCTGATGAGTGGGTTATGGATCTAGAATGTACCTTCGATGGCATGGCATGTTCTCCTCACCAGAAGGTTTGCTTTGTGACATATGTGCTGGATGGGCCAGCATGAGTGTGGTGGACGAGTATGTCTTATACCCGTGATACTTCGAGCATGTCTTGGGAAGAGTTCCTCAAGCTCTTTTGCAAGAAGTATATCTACCCCACATACCTGATGAGGAAGGAAGCTGAGTTTTATAGTCTGTGTCAATGAAGATTGAGCATCTCTGAGTACATACAATGTTTTCTTCTCCTGGAGTGCTACGCGGTGGACCTATGAGCGGAAAGGAGATCAACCTTGTTTCTCAAGGGTTTAAGCTACATCGTAGGATGCAACCTTGTTCTACAGTTGCCATTAACCTTTCAACAAATGGTGGACAAGGCTTTGGTGATCAAGTCATACCTCAGGTTCCAATCTTCTGGGAACAATAACAACAACAAGAGGAAGAATGTTGGTGGAAACCAATGATGTGACTAGTGCTGCCGTTGCTCATGTTCTCACCCGCTAGGAATGTACCATGTTGGAAATTGTCAACCCTATAGAGGTGATCGACATGCACCTATCTTCCATGAGTGCGGTCAAGCTGGGCACATTCGACCCAACTACCCTAAGCTTGGGCAAGGACCAACTCTAGCTCATCAGCCACAATAATGCCAGAATCTACCTTCGAGAAACAACAATCAGAAGTGGAAAGGCTGACAACCACCTATGGAAAGGTGGAATGGAAGGGTGTTTTCCCTTAATGCTGAGGAATCTGAAGGAGATAATGAAGTCATTGAAGGTACCTTACATATTAATATGCATCTAGTTAAAGCACTCTTGGATTCTAGTTCATCGAATACATTCATATCATCTGAGTTTTCTGCCATGTTAGAGATAGAATCAGAATATATGGATAATGTTTTAGATGTTAAAACCCGTAATGGTAGGATTTTCTTTTCTTATATTAAACTCCCGACCTTGGACCTTTTTATCTTTAGTATAATGTTTCCCTCAAATTTCATCTTGCATGTCATGACCACCTTTGATGTCATCCTGGGAATGGATTGGTTGAAGAGGTATAAAGCTATTTTATTTTGTGAGGTATCAAAAGTCAGTTTGTTACATCCTGTTGTGGGAAGGATGTGTGTGAAGGGTAGGAAGCGAGAGGATCAATAGTTTGTCATCTCCGCCATCAAAGCTGAAAAGCTTATCTCACAAGGGTGTAGAGCTTTCTTAGCCTCTATCATCCTTGATGCTACACCTCCTACTCTCGATCATATATATGTGGTGAAGGACTTCCTTGATGTTTTTCCTGAGGAGTTGCTTGGTTTGCCCCCAACTCATGAGGTGGAGTTCTCCATCGAGCTCACACTAGGAACTTCTCCCATCTCAAAGCTTCCTTATCGCTTGCCCCCTATAAAACTGACTGAGCTTAAGAAGCAGCTTCAGGAGCTTCTCGACATGGGTTTTGTATGCCCTAGTGTTTCACCTTGGGGAGCCCATGTCCTGTTCATGAAGAAGAAGGATGGTTAGTTACATATGTGCATGGATTGTCATATGTTTATTCAAGTGATGATAAAGAAAATCTATCATTTGCCTTGCATTGACAATCTATTTGAACAGTTGAAGTCTGCCACGGTGTTTTCAAAGATGGATCTACGAAGTAGCTACTACCAACGCGTGAAGGATGTGGATGTTCTGAAGATAGCTTTCAAAACATGTTATGGGCATTATGAGTTCTTGGTCATGCCTTTCGATTTGACTAATGCCCATGCTACTTTCATAGACTTGATTAATTGAGTGTTTCATCCTTACCTCGATCAGTTCATAGTGGTGTTCATCGATGATGTGTTGGTCAACATCGTGAACATCTATGGATCATGTTGAACACACTGTGAGAGAATCAACTATATGATAAATTCTCAAAGTGTGATTTTTGGATCAAGGAAGTGATGTTCTTAGGTCACGTGATTTTTACCAAACATATTGATGTTGATCCTACAAAGGTAGAAGTTGTGACTAAGTGGAAATATCCGAAGACCCCACCAGAGATCTGTAGTTTCCTCAGTTTAATAGGTTACTATAGTAGCTTTATCAAGAGTTTTTTCGAGAGCCCTCCCTCTGAAAAAATTGACAAGAAAAAAGTCAAGTTTGTATGGAAAACCTGAATGTGAGGACTATTTTCAAAAGCTAAAGAGTTGCTTGACGTCTGCTCCCATTCTTGCTCTACCTATTGAAGGCAAACCTTACATTATTTTCATTGATGCTTCTAAGAAAGGTTTAGGTTGTGTATTGATGCAAGAAGATTGAGTGATCCCTTATGCTTCACGCCTGTTGAAACCTAATGAAGAGAACTGGCCTACCCATGACTTAGAGATAGCAGCTATTGTGCACGCTTTAAAGATTCGGTGACACTATTTGTATAGACTGAAGTTTGAAGTTTTCTCAGATCATAAAAGTTTGAGGTATCTATTGACATAGAAGGATATGAACCTGAGACAGCATAGATGGATAGAGTATCTCAAGGACTACGACTTTACCATCACCTATCATCCTGGTAAAGTGAATGTAGTCGCAATGCTTTGAGTCGGAAGAAGAATGCAGTATGTGCTGCCATGAACCTGGAGTTTGTTTCCTGTTGGCAACTGCAACTTGATGATGATGAAGAAGCTGAGAAGTTGTGTGTTAGTTTTTCCATTACTCGTTCTTGGATCTTAAAAGTTGTTGCTGCACAGTTTGAAAGTTATGAGCTTGAAGAGATGAAAGCCTTAGCTGAGAAGCCACAGTCTTACTTTATCAGTTGGAGTTGATGGAGCTGTATGTTTCTGACAAAGGTTGTGGATACCTGAAGTTGGGAACCTATGCTAGAAGGTTTTGAGTGAAGCCCATGGGTCTAAGTACACCATACACCTTGGTACAACCAAAATGTCCAAAGACCTACAATGAAATTTTTGGTGGAAGAACATGAAGAAGGATATCACTCTATTTGTTGCAAAATGTTTGACTTGTCAACAAGTCAAGATCGAGTATCAACAACCTAGTGGTCTTCTACACCCACTTGAGATTTCAAAATGGAAATGGGAGAAGATTACTATGGATTTCGTCACTGGTTTTCCTAAAACTAGGAAGAATTTTAATGTTGTATGGGTTGTGATTGATCGACTTACTAAATCTACCCACTTTTTGCCTTTCAAGTCCACTTACAAGGTTGATGACATGGCTCAGTTGTACGTGGATTGGATCATTCGTCTGCATGGAGTTCCTAAAGTGATAGTGTCTGATCATGATTTAAAGTTCACCTCTCGGTTGTGGTGTCAGATTCAAGCAGAGATGGGTACTTACTTGTGTTTTAGTACGACCTATCATCCTCAAACTAATGGTCAATCTGAAAGGATACTACAGATTTTGGAATATCTTCTTCGTGCATGTGTTATGGATTGGGGAGGTGTATGGGATAAGTTTCTTCCATTAGCAAAGTTTTCTTATAATAACAACTACCAAGCTAGTATTAGTATGCCGCCTTATAAGCTTTGTATGGAAAACCTTGTCTTTCTCCGTTACATTGGGAAGATGTGGGGGAACGTGCTCTAGTGAAGTCCGATGATATGTAGATGATGACAGAGAAGGTTCAATTGATCAAGAAGAGAATAAAAGATGCTCAAGATCGACAGAAGATGTATGTGATAAGAAAAGGTCTGTTGTAAGTTTCTTGGTAGGTGACTATGCCTTCTTGAAGATCAAGCCTATGCGTTCTATTGCATAATCTAAAGTTAAAGGCAAGCTTAGTCCTTGTTATGTTGGACCATTTGAGATCTTGGATAAGGTTGGAGACTATGCATAATGTTTAGTTCTTCCTCCTGCCTATGACAAGATCCATAATGTGTTTCATGTCTCTGTGCTAAGAAAGTATGTGAATGACCCTTCTCATGTACTCTCAACTGAACATGTGGTGATTCAAGAAAATTTGACTTATGAAGAGTTACCTATGAAGATTCTTAACTCCTGAGTTAAGCAATTGAAGAACAATGAGATCGATTTGGTGAAGGTTTTATGGCAGTATCATGGTTTAGAAGAAACTACTTGGGAGCTTAGAGATAAGATGTTACGTACTCACCCTTTCCTTTTTGTATGAGATTTCGGGGACAAAATCTTTTATAATGGGTGGAGTGTTGTAACGAATTGAAATTCATATATAATATTAGTTTCAACCTTTTTCTAAGATTTTATTTCCTTTATGTCCTTGATGTTGAATTAGTGGAAATTATTAAGGTTTGGTGTACATTTGTTCCCAATATTTTACTTTGTAAGGAGTTAAACACAAATATCTCAGTGAAAGTTTACTATTGGGTTTAATTTGCAAAATGTCCACTTAAGAGAGATACATATAAGATAAAATTGATCTAGATGTTTCTATGGCTTTTGTAATGAAAGAAAATCCTAACAGTAAAGATAATGTGACAATAAATGAATTTATTTCCCCTTGAGTGAATATAAGAAAAAGTTGCCTAATTTTTTTTAAAAGTGGAACTTAGAGGATAAATATAAACCCAAATTCATTTCCTTTGAGTATAAGTTTGCTTGGGTGTTAAGTTTTACAACCTTTGGAAAATTGGTAATTATAATTGAATTAATTGAAAAGGGAAAACAGGAGATAACTTAAAAATACAAGATAAAATATTTAATGACTCCAAAAGTAACAATGGATGCCAAATTCATGTTCTAAATATCAAAATATACCTTTGGGTTAATTTTCACTAAAATTGGAGAATATTTGATTAAAGAGTGAAATTAGGAGAGAGAAAGTGTGTAGAACCTTAAATATATTAAATAAATGAACATATAGTCCCAACATGTAAAATTAATGGCAAATTCATATCCAAGGCACTTAATGTGACTTGTGAGTAAAGTTTCATCAAATGTGGAGAATCTTATCACCATTAATGAAGGAGGAAAGAGCAAATAAGTTTTGATTTATGTAACACATTACAAGTTCCCAAAAGGCAAAATTAATTGCATATTCAAATTCCACATATCAAAATTAGTCTTGGTGTCAATTTTAATTTAATTTAGAACATGTTTTCCCCTTCAAATGAGGAGAGAGAAAAAGGGAAATTAATATATCCACACTTTAGTCCTAATTGGTTTAAGATTGCAATTATTTTGTCATGCAATGTTTTTCCTTTTCTCACACCAGAGAATGGCCCAGATTGATCGCTCGACTGATCGGATGGCTAGGGACTCGTCACCTAGCTTGTGACTAATAAGGAAAGAGGACAACTCGGATTGGGATTTTTGATTCAAGATTTCTCGATTGTTTCTTAATGAAATGGAACGATTTCTTCTCCTATGGTTTCCAAATTTGATTCTGCATTGATTGACCTAATATTTTGGTGTTTTGTTAATGGTTCGAGAAATCCTCAAACCTTGCTCTCCAAGCAAGTTCGGGCAACTACCTACTTGCCTCCCTACACAACCTTACCTATAAATAACCCTACCCGAGGTTTGTTGGTTTCCCTTGCAAATCAAACATACCCTCAATTTCCCTCATGCTCTTGTGGGTGTTCATCGATGATCAAGTTTTGTCCCTGAGCTTGGATCATGCTCGAGATCCTTGGCATCTCAGTCCCAATTGACTAGCTCATCAGGTCCCTGATCATTCACTTGTTCTTCTCATGTGCTTGCTTTTGAGTTTGGTCAATTCATGCGATTTTACCCAAATCACGAGCTTCTACTCATCAGCCATGGGGTGGAATGATGAAGGGGGTGAATCCCCTGTGTGCTTTGTCTCTTTTTCCCTTCTTGCTTTCTTCTTATCTTCATTTTCCTCCTAAGGGCGAAGATGTCTTTTTGCCCAATTTTTGTTTTGCTTTGAGGCGAGTCATGGCCGCACCTTTGACTCCTGACTTGGATGACTCTGATTGGGCCAAGTCAGTGAGGCGGGTCCCCTCTTTTCTTTTCTTTGGTGCTTTGCAATCATTTTTGCCTACGTGGCGTGCTCTTATTGTCTGATTTTCATAAAATCACAACTAATTATTCCTATGTCCAAATTTAAAATAAAATATGTTCTGAACTAAAAAAAATCTCATCTTTCTAATAAAAATAGTTCCAAAGGATTATTTCAAGTTTTGTTGTAAGTGATTTTTAGAAAATGAATTAAATGAATAAAAATCACCAAAAATACACCTAAATATGTATAACTCCAAAATATACAATATTATATGTTTTATTAATCATAAAAACCTAACTAAGTCAATGGTGATAGTTTTAGAGTCAAAATCAAGGTTGTGTTAAAAAGTCCAAAAGTTAGGGTTTCCTTTCATTTACTCATGAGTAAACCCTAATTCATGTTTAAACATTGAAAACAACAAAATAATCTTTGGAATCCATTAAAGTAGTGAAGAAGAAGTAATTGGATATCTTAAGAAAAGGTATGTTCTTTCCTTACACATAAGTTGGGAAGATTTGTAACTTAACCTAATTTTCCTAATGAGGCTTCTTTGAAACCCTAGTTTTCCTTTTTTACAATTCCTTTGCTATTTTCCTAAAAAATCAGCTTTATTAATTATTTCTTTGGGTCTTGTACCCCACTACCATGTTTACTTCTACTTGACCCTTATAATTGTCATATTTCTTAGCATGTTGATTTTATTAGACTATAAAACTAGTGTAGTGGTACTTTGTACAACCATCCATAGATAGGGCATGTGTAAATTCACCCTGGGCAATGTGTTACTCTTCTTAATATAGAATATGTGTAGGTGATTGGAATGTGTTACTCTCCCTCACCTATTGGTTGAGGTTAGGTAGGTGCCTCAATCCTACATAGTTTAGGTAGTCATTATTAATCATGCATGCAACCTTTTTACTATTTTTGTTATGTCAAGCCTCTATTTACTTATGCCTCATTCTTTTGACTATCTTCATCTTATGATGAAATCTTAGCCTTATTTCCTTCTAGTTTTCTTAACTTTTATTCTTATTCATTTTTTTTGACACATACCTTGTTTTTCTTTCCCTTTTCCTGGGTTTTTTCCCAACCACCCAAGATTCGATCAAGGTGTTGAACAAGACCAGGAGGATAAAGTTCAGGAGTAGTGGATTCAAGTTTTGCTATCAAGGATGAATAGGTTGCTTATTGCTAGACCCTTTAGTTTCTTTCTCTTCTTTTCCTTTTCAAAGAAACTCATGTAGTGAATAAGAATTCAAAAGCAATGTAATAACTTAGTTTCTTTCCACTACTATTGACATTACATGTATATGGATTATGCTTATTTACTTGGAATATTATACATGCATTTCACATGGTCTATTTTTCTTGGAAAAAGGTTGTTTTTTATTTCCTTTAAATTTTAGTAAGGAGGTGATCTCTCCTCTTTACATTACCATTTTTCCACTTTCATCAAGCTTATTGCAGTAAATCCATTTGGTGCCAATGATCTTTGAGCTTACTTTCTTCCTCAACTTCCAAATCAAGCAAGCCAAGGAAGGTAACTTCATCAACCAAGGAAAGTACACTAGTGAACTACTTAAGCACTTTGGGATGGAGAACACCAAGCCGATGGACACCCCCATGTCAAACACCACGAAGCTTGATGGAGATGAAGAAGGACAAAAGGTAGATGAGAAGATATATAGAGTTATGATTTAAAGTTTACTTTATTTAACTACCTCCAGACCTGATACATGTTTAATGTTGGATTGTGTGCTCTCTTTAAATCAAGTCCAAGAAAAGCACATCTCATAGAAGTTAAGAGGATTTTGAGGTAACTAGCCAAAACTCAACATTTTGGACTATGGTATCCCAAGTCAGGAGACTTTATTCTTACTACCTATACTGATGCTGATTATGCAGGTTGCTTGATAGATAGAAAGTGCACAAGTGGAACTTACTTCTCCTAGGATCATGCTTGGTTTCTTGGTTCTCTAAGAAACAAAGAATAATGGCTCTTTCAATTACCAAGGATAAATACATTACAGTCGGGCGTTGTTGTGCCCAGGTCCTATGGATGAAGAAAATCCTCCAAGACTTTAACATTCATTTTGATGATTCTCCTATCTATTATGACAATACTAGTGCAATTAATCTGTCTTATAATCTAATATTGCATAGTAGAGATAAACATATAGAGGTATGCCATCACTTTCTTCACCACCACATTGCCCAGAAGGATATCTATATCATGTACATGGACACAGAGAATAAGCTTGCATACACTTTCACTAAACCTCTAGCTAGAAAGCCATTTATATTCACTAGATCAAAACTGCTTATAACTGCTCTTTATGATATTGACATGCAATCTAGGTAGATGTTTTGTACATATATGTTTCTTGTTTGAATTTTACCATTTTTTAAACTGAAAGTACTATAATCAACATGTTTTCATACATGGTTTCACTTGTTTTAGGCTATTTTTGCAAACGAATGCTTTACCACAAAATAGTAGCCAATGATGAGTCAAATGTGCCTCAATATGTTTAAAATACATGACATGATAGAAAATAAATTTATATACCATTCCAGATGCTTAGAATTAAAATTTTTATGTTTTGGGATAGTATTATAATCAGTCGAGTTTGTCCTGATCCAACTTGACCGATCCCTAGCCAGGACAAAGCTGAATGACCTGATTGGTCGAGTTCCCTAAACTCAAAACTCGACTGATAGTGGAAAAGGGTATCGACCGACCTTTCTCCCTCTAAACTAGAGAAAAACCATCTAAAAGCCCTTCTCCAGAGCTTGTCCTCATGCCCTAGGCTCAACCATCCCCTCCTACACCCTTCCTAGCCCCATTTAGCCTTCCTTGCCTCTCCAACCCGTAGACTAGGTGGTTAGGCGACTTGCTTCTCCCATTCTCCTTATTGTTTCGTGGTCTTTACCTCTCAATCTGACCTCAATGTCCTCCAAACATAGGAAACAAAGTGGACCACCTGGAGTTCAATCTTCCTTCACTGCTTCTTGCCTTGTCTCCTTTGATGGAACCTCTTTCTTCTCCACATAAGCTATGAATAGGTATAAGGAACTCCTCCCTTAGATACTGTTTCCTTTTTTAGCTTAGTTTGAGACTCAGTATGAAATGAATGAGGTGATTAAAGAGGTATCTAGGGTGTTCAAAGTACATCATCTAAGTGCTTTGTGTGTAGAGCGTCCATACTTCTCAAATGCCATGTCAATCATGAAGGATGTCCATGAATCCATGCCAATTTGACCTGGAACTACACCACTCTTGTCCCACCACTTGATACCCAAGTTGTTTTGACTTTAGTGATTGTGGGTAACAAGATTACAATCTCTGAGGATTCCTTGAATACCTATTTCTTTGGTACTAATGTCCTTGCTTCTTGGGTTGCTTCCTATCCCTCTTATCATGACCTTTTGGACCCTGAAGGTTTCTACAAGAGCTTTGATTACATGCTTATCCTTCCTGACATCCATAAGTTCTTGAAGAAGCCAGATGTCCCATATAGGAAGAAATAAACCTTACCCCCTCTTCCATTGATATCAAGGCAAGATTGATCACTTTAGTGGTCAATTGCAATATCCATCCCAAGAGGAGTCAAATAGAAATTGTAGAGAACACGATAGTGATCATGTATTGTCCCCGAAATGATATTGGAGTTAAGTGGGATATTTACATTCTACATCATATGACATTCTTTAACTCTAGGAAGAACACCAACAACACCCATCTCTCCTATCCAAACCTGATATGTAGTGTGTTTACTCACAATAATGAAAAATCACTCAACCACGACCTTGGTTACAAACCAAGTCACAAAGGGGTTTGCATTAGTGAGTCAACCACCAAGAAGAATTTTATTCCTACCTCTTCCACTACACTAGGTGCCTCTACCTCCACCCAGACTCCTCCACCACCACCACCTCCCCAACCTGAACACACCTTGTTCTATGTATCCAATGAAGCCCTCATGGGATATATGATACATTGACATGCATATAACCTTAGGGCTCAAGATCATCTCCACTAAGACCTCTACCAAATAATGTCTCACATGAACCTATCCTGCATCCATCCCTACCCACCCTACCAGGCTTATCCAGGAGATGACTATGCCTCTTATGCATACAGTCAATTCTACCCTGATCCTCCACCTCCTGCTGCTTTTGCTACACCCCCTGCTACTACTAATGGTGGATCTATCCCTGCCCATGGTGCTATTCCTCTTCTAGATCTACATGTTGGTCCCACTTCCACTCTTCTTGCTAGTTTTGATGGGACTTCTGTGCCCTCTTTTGAGCAAGAAAATGTCATCACTGTATGTGGCATGTCTTAGCCTGAGCAGAATGCTAGATGGCTTGGTACTCATGCTTTTGGACCTCCTAATGAGGAGGAGATGCCTGACCAGGATGCCGGCGAAGAAGTTGAGGATGAGGTTGATGCTGAGGATACTGATGGCTCTAATGCTGATGATGATCGATCTTTTGATGCTGATGATAATGAGGCTACCACTGCTGCCACTACTTCACCATATGATGATAATAAGGACTATCAGCCTGAGGATGATGATGATGAGGACTTAGTTTCTGTAGTAGATTCCATAGATATTTAGTGTTGTAGCCTTTTAGAGTTCTCATCTATATATCTTTTTGTAGACTACCATGTATTATACATTTGGGCACAATATCCGAGGCATACTATTTTATCATCTTGTTGTTTTTTGTTGGTTTGTAGTTTTTATTCCAAGAGGAATTGTTTGTTGTTGTAATCTTAATCTTATATACCTTAACTCTATAGTTGAATATATATTATGAGTTGTGGGTCTGTTATCCCATATATTGATTATGACTCTAGATTGCTTGTTTCTCTCTATTTTGTCTCTGTTTGGCATATGCTTTGTGTGGTTGCTTGTGTAGTTTCTGCCTATGGAGAAGACCTATGCTTTATAGATCTTTTACCCCCTACCTTTTTGATATGGAAAAGGGGGAGAAATCAACTCAGACATATTGATTCTATTTCTTATGTGATCCTTCTCTTGTCAATTATCTAAAATATCATGTGACTTGCTAGAGGACCATATAGTATATAATGTGCTATTGTTGTTTGTGGAAAGTCTAACCATGTAGACATAGGTAAACATGCATTGAGGGGGAGCAATTAACATTGGTCATTCATGTATCCCATTATAATTCATAGGGTAAAGGTTTAACTTTCACATCCTTCTCAAAGGTAAATGTTTTTATTTCTTATCCTTTTCAATATGTTGAAGAATGGTTTTTCATTGTAAAAAAGTGGAAGAGTGTTGAACTGAGAGTCATGCACTGCCCATATTTTGATAATGACTTAAACATTCCATTTATATCTATCTGATATGTCTATTTGAGACTGATTTTAGGTCTTAGGTACATGAAAATGATCATTCTATCAAGCCCTAGATTGATCAAGTTCAATTCAAAAGCAATGCAAATGCACTTTTTTGGAAAACACCTTAAATTTCTTAATTTTGTAATCATTTGTATTGATGTAATGACTTGTAACTAAGATGAGAAAAAATTAGGAGCCCTTAATTCAAAATTTTAATCACTCTAATGACATTTTCCAAAATTCATTACAGTGAATTTTTCAGTCGAGTTTTCCCTATGACAAACTTGACCGATCAACTTGATGGATTTGAGAAAATTCAGGTTTGGTCAAGTTTACCATAAAAAGAACTCGACCGATCCCTACATTGACCGAAACTAATTTAAGCAGTTTGGTCGAGTTTCATCCAAGATAAACTTGACCGATGCTTTAAATTGACTTTTTTGCATAGTGCATTTGGTCGAGTTTACTTTATTAAAACTTGACCAAATGCACTATGCAAAAAGTGCAAAAAAAGTGATTCTAACCATTAGAGTGTTGCAAAATTCGAAATTATATCTACTACATCACCCCAAGTAGCTAAAAATGTTCCTTAGTACTCCCACCCTCTTGTGGACACTCCCAACTATAAATAGGACCTCTTGGAGTTCATTCCAAGGTTGATCCTTCATGCTATTTTAGCTCCTGGCTATAGTTGAGTCCATCGGTCCACTTGATCTCCTTTCTCTCTCTTGTTTGCAAACCAAAACATCTAGGTGAGTGAGATAGGATATCTGTGAGAGAGCTACTTCATTGTTTGCTTGTAAAGCTCTTAAAGCTTCCCTTTCCTCAACCCCCATTCTTTAAGATCAAATTATTGAAATCTTCTCCAAGTGAAGGAGAAAGTGAAAAGCTTCTTCAAGGTTGAAGAAGAAGGTGCTAAAGCTTCTTCAAGTGGAAGGAGAAGGCAAAGGTAGAAGATCCACAAGAAGAGTGGGTATATCCTCAAGGACAAAGACTTGTTGCAACAATAGATCACCTTGGAGAAGGTCTCTAGCTATCTATAAAAGTAGGTAATTCCTTGGAGATTGAAGACTCTTGCTTGAGGATAGGTGATCCCTTTGTGTAAGGTTTATCGGATCCTTTTGGTCCTTTAAAAGGAGGCTGGGTATTGTGACGTCCCCAGATTTTCTAAAACTTAATCTGATGTGTGACGTCCAAATTGAAACCCTCACCTCAGCAAGAATCCCAATTTAAACATCCCACATGAGGCTAAGAAGAAGAAAATTAGAGGAAGTCAGAAGGAAACAATCAGTAGCACATGTACATGAACAATAATAAAACCATACACACATGTTCACCATTCAACATATAATTACAACATGAATTGTTACATCATTTGATATTACATATTGAGCAGCAAACTATACATATACATGTACTACAACTAAACAACAGGATCTTAAGACAACATGTCCACCTGTACATCAGCTCGCCATACAACTCTCACTGTCCTGGATCTTCAAGAGCATAACCACAACCTAAACAAAAGATTACATGCGGTACACGTCAGCACAATATTTCAAGAATATTGTACTGAGTACGCCTACGTGTCTTTTATATACCTCTCATCATATCTTGGCAATAATATAAAACTAATATACTTGGCAGTAACAGAAGAATATAAGAAAAGCATATACTTGCACAAGGATATTCATTAACAAAAGAGAACACATATTTTAATCTTATTTTACATTATATACCAAGGCCTTTATGATCACTACCAAAGAGTTAGATAATTTGTACAAGGTGACCACTACCAAAGAGTTAGGTCAGACCACTACCAAAGAGTTAGGTCATATGTACAATGTGACCACTACCAAAGAGTTAGGTCACTTCCAAGCACACTGCCAAAGAGTTAGTGCTTTCATATAATGGAACCTATATTTTATGTTTCATGTGTTCATAGCAATAAGTATGGAAAATCAAGCAACATATCATACAAGAGCAATCATTTCAATCAATACCATATGCTAAGTCTTTACTACCATATAACACAAGCATAATGTATAATAAGCCAAGTAAGAGGTAATGGCGTACCTTCCAAAGAGATATTCCTAATCATCACATATCCCTCATGTCAACTATATCTTTGATTAAACCTGATTAAGACAAGATTACATATCACCATCAGGTTCTCATCATCTATATCTCATCTTAAACCTAATTGTTTTCATTAGGGTTTAGCTTATCTCTTTAGGATATTCTCATGATTACTTGTATTCTTGTCCTAGATTTATCTTACTGATGTCATATTCCAGATTACATCTCATTATCAAAGTTCATCATCTGAACATTAGGTTCCATATATTTTTGTGTGTCCATTAATCATATCTTATATGCATTATACATATTAGGGTTACAACCCATGTATTTAGGGTTCATCTTCATGTAACATGAATTTCATGTATATAACTGATCTCAGATTCATATATTATCTTCCAGTTACAGATATGAGGTTTTTCTGTAAATTTCATCATTTATTGACCATGTATGCATTAATTACATATTATTTAGGGTTATTAGCCCCAACTAGCCATATGGAGTAAATTACATGATTTCGAGTATCAACATGACCATAACTGACATCATATGCATTCTATACATAATTATAGACTTATTGATATTTTCCCATGATTTTATGTCATCATTTGCTATTTATTATCCATTAAACAAGAATTACACATATTACATGATATTGCTGATATACGTGCATAAAAAGTCTGATATTATAGTCTCAGGTTGTTCTACGGATTTTTCTGAGAATTTTGGTATCTTATTTGCATTTTTCTGATAATCAGACTATTTTCTACGAATTATTGAAGATATAAGTATTTTCTGACTTTTTACCTTTCTCGGCCAATTGAAAGGCGCCACGTGTCCTTGAGGCTTGCACAGACCCTATCTGCTGCTGGGACCCGATCCGGACCCTGGGGTTGGATCCATGGGCTGCAGGTCCGCTAACCCGGGTCGCTCGGCTCCGTCCTCCCCGTTCTCGCGAGCCTCACGATCCCCTGTTTCCTCTGTGAAACAGGGCGACGCCGCAAAGGAAGAGCTCCGACGAGCAAGGGCTTGGGATAGAGTGCTCCTCGTGGCGCTTCATGCCGCCATCACAATCAGCATCCATAAGCCTCCCTCCGCGGCCACTCATGAGTGCCCAACGGCCTCTGGTTCTCCGGCGAGGTGGGAGCGCCGCCGCCATCCTTGGCTGCGGTGGAGCAAAGGGGCAAAATGCCTCTGCTCCTCCTCGCGTCGATCCGAAGCTCCCGAAGCCTATGCAACACCTCGAGGAACTCCTCTAAGATCTCCTCTCTTGAAGACAAACACTCCACGCATGTCCCCAAGCTCTTGCTCCATCTCCGATGAGATCCAATCTGTCTAATATCAAAGCCACCTCGGCAGCCCACAGGGATGTCTGGGTTGAACTCCCTTTAGCTCGTCCTTGCTTTACCCTTCTTCATCTTCCTCCAGTTCCCTCACTACCTCCATATCACACCTCCGCTTCCCACCTGCAACCTACGGTGGAGAGACTGCCAAAAGGGAGGGATCGTTCTCTCTATCTACTTCACCAAAGGTTGTGTTGTCAAGGCCAGGACGGAAGTACTCTCTTAGACGAGGCCAACCACCCACTTTCCCGCTCCAGTCACCCCACTATCAGAGGTCGTGGTTGTGTAGATGGTTGCTCGTCTTCACTATTCCATAACTCCTCCAAAGCTGGAGCTTGGAGATGGGCTCAGTGCCGTCCAATCTACATCCAACACCTATGAAAGGCTCACAAAAGAACCAGATCCGTGGCTAACTTAAGAACTGGGAACCTAACCACTGGATATGGGATCCACGGCCAGGGATAGGCCACATGAATCGTATAGAAGCCAAGGGTGTGTGACACCTATTTAATCCACAACTTAGACTAATCAAGCACCAATAATGCATATTATTTCCCAATTTTCAAACCTTCATAACTTCCTCTAGGAACATCCAAAAGCCACCAAAATTTAACCATAGCTTCACCATACCTCAAGGTACAATCCATTCGATTTTGGTGCAAAAACTAATCTATTAGTCTTGTCAAATAAATTCCTAAAGAAGGCATACAAAGATAGGTCTTAATCATGACATCAACCTCGCCTCAACACACTTACTTTATCAAAAGCTTGAAACTCTCAATCTAACTGAAACATATGCTTTCACTTAAGTCATTGGACATTTAGGATTCTAAAAGTCCACCCCATCACATCCTATACACCTTAAAAGATATTTCGTCCTCGAAATTAAAGCAAAAACCACTTTGTCACATCATATACATCTTAAAGGAATTTTCGTCCTCGAAAGTAAAGCATACTCATACTTCCAGGGAAAACCTTATCTTGCCTCCATCCACATGTAGCAACCACACTATGTGCAACATATCCAAAAAGGTTACCTAGAACCATGTATCCAAGGCACTATTAGGGGGGAGTTTACAACCATCTTGGTGCACAAACACTTCATAAAGATTGAAAAAAGGGGTTTAGAAACTCTGATGACATATCTCATATATTAGGGTTGCTTCCTTATCGTCACCCATGCATTATTATTCAACTTCATATTACCATGTTATAAAGGAGTTAACTAAGGTTAACCCATATATCAAGGTGTCATCCACATTTTGTTTAGCTCATTGTTAGAACATGTTCATCATTAACATATGCCTTTTAGGAGGGAGTTAACTAAAGTTAACCCACTTTATTCATCTAGAGCATATCAAGGTGTTATAATCATTATATTGTGCTAATTATTAGACTGTATTTTCCATCTTTGTTAAGCACTAAGATTAACACCTCATGTAACATGTTTCATTCATATGATCTTATTTCTTATTCATACTAAACTGAAACATTTATTAATGAATTCTCACAAGATTAACCAACACTATCACATTATCATCATTATTCATGTACATGGTTAACCATTTATGCATTAATATCTATTAAACCATCTCTAGTTTTCATCATATCATGTCTCAAGATTAAATCACATCTTTATATTTATTACATCACGGTTGTGATAACAAACTTATGTGAGTGACTTGTTAAACATATATCAAAAATTTGTCTAGTCCAATTGAGGTTGTCCTAACCCATACCACGAGGGTAGTTTCGTGCTCAGTCTCTCTGAGCTAACTCAACTCTATGAGTATCTCACAAACAAAAACTTTATCTTCCCTCTCTCTTAGTCTAGGGTTCTCAGATTACCTCATTGGCACTAGAGGCAACATTACATGATCTAGTCACATAGGCACAAAACAAAACATGACATGGCATACCCTTCTCAGCTCTATACCAATGAAACATCTTACCCAAAACTCTCTTATACATGCAACCACTAGATTCCTATGCGGGAAACCACCAACCCGAGCATGAGGCTTCACATATACTGACATAGCTACCTCCTCCAGGGTCTTGGGCTCTCTCCCTCACCTAGATGGTAGGCACTCATATTCATGTTCACGTATGCACACATAACCAGCCTCTCTCTGACCCTAGGGTTTGGTCCTCCCAAGGACATCTAGGGTTCAAGAAAATTATAGGAATCATGCATAAAGCAACTCATCTCAATCACTCAGGAGTAGTCTAGTTTAGGACATATCATATCACATATCTCATATTTCTCATATCTTGGAGTTTAGGTTCTCTAACCTTCTCCCAATGGGTCTCACTCTCTCTGGAGTTAACCCTAAAACTGGTCCCAACACTAGAGGTCCTCTTTTGTGAAAGAGCTTGAGGCTCATGCTGACTCACAACTTTGTCTCGTCTTAACATATCTTATCTCATAAGAGAATGCATACTTGCATCACCAAAACTTATCTCAAATCCTCAAAACTGAACTTACATCCTCAAAGACAAACACAAATCATCACAACTATCTTATACTATCTATATAAGACTTACATCATATCATCAAAACTTATTCTATCTATTCCATCTATCATATATATCCAACAAGGCTCTAGACATCTAATCTAGAACTACTCTCTCTTCTAGACTGATGTCATCACTTTCACTTAGGTTGCATGACCACCTCCTACTCGTACATGTGTGGGGACACATTTTTGTAATACATATACATAATAAAATATTATATAGTTTTTCTCCGATAAAACAAGCGTCAGAGAAAACTATCAAGGTTCGATCCGACTGGAATCCAAAACCAAATCCTAAAAACGAGTGTCCCACACATAGTAGAGAGTCCAGTGTCATGAAAACTAAGGAAAGGGGTGAGAACATGGTGTAGACTAGTGTAGCTACTCTAGACAACGAGCTCCATATGTCTAGGGTTTCTCTTCCCTTGATGCACGTCATTTCCAAATAGTGCAACGTCCCATACCGCTGCACTACAAGGAAAGAACGACATCTAAGGACTTGCTACTCAACAAGCACCAGTCTAGACCTAGTTCTCGGACATCTAGGTGCTAAACTAGAGGCTAGGTCAGATCTAGTCTCTAAAAGATGACTAATCTAACCCTATAAGATTATTAAGTTCAAGGTTCTTTAGTTTTGTGTTGCATAATGAGCAAATGTCAGACTTTGCTATTGTTCATGCTCTGATACCACTTGTGACGTCCCCGAATTTTCTAAAACTTAATCTGATGTGTGACGTCCAAATTGAAACCCTCACCTCAGCGAGAATCCCAATTTAAACATCCCACATGAGGCTAAGAAGAAGAAAATCAGAGGAAGTCAGAAGGAAACAATCAGTAGCACATGTACATGAACAATAATAAAACCATACACACATGTTCACCATTCAACATATAATTACAACATGAATTGTTACATCATTTGATATTACATATTGAGCAACAAACTATACATATACATGTACTACAACTAAACAACAGGATCTTAAGACAACAGGTCCACCTGTACATCAGCTCGCCATACAACTCTCACTATCCTGGATCTTCAAGAGCATAACCACAACCTAAACAAAAGATTACATGCGGTACACGTCAGCACAATATTTCAAGAATATTGTACTGAGTACGCCTACGCGTCTTTTATATACCTCTCATAATATCTTGGCAATAATATAAAACTAATATACTTGGCAGTAACAGAAGAATATAAGAAAAGCATATACTTGCACAAGGATATTCATTAACAAAAGAGAACACATATTTTAATCTTATTTTCCATTATATACCAAGGCCTTTATGATCACTACCAAAGAGTTAGATCATTTGTACAAGGTGACCACTACCAAAGAGTTAGGTCATACCACTACCAAAGAGTTAGGTCATATGTACAATGTGACCACTACCAAAGAGTTAGGTCACTTCCAAGCACACTGCCAAAGAGTTAGTGCTTTCATATAATGGAACAGATATTTTATGTTTCATGTGTTCATAGCAATAAGTACGGAAAATCAAGCAACATATCATACAAGAGCAATCATTTCAATCAATACCATATGCCAAGTCTTTACTACCATATAACACAAGCATAATGTATAATAAGCCAAGTAAGAGGTAATGGCGTACCTTCCAAAGAGATATTCCTAATCATCACATATCCCTCATGTCAACTATATCTTTGATTAAACCTGATTAAGACAAGATTACATATCACCATCAGGTTCTCATCATCTATATCTCATCTTAACCCTAATTGTTTTCATTAGGGTCATGATTACTTGTATTCTTGTCCTAGATTTATCTTACTGATGTCATATTCCAGATTACATCTCATTATCAAAGTTCATCATCTGAACATTAGGTTCCATATATTTTTGTGTGTCCATTAATAATATCTTATATGCATTATACATATTAGGGTTACAACCCATGTATTTAGGGTTCATCTTCATGTAACATGAATTTCATGTATATAACTGATCTCAGATTCATATATTATCTTCCAGTTACAGATATGAGGTTTTTCTGTAAATTTCATCATTTATTGACCATGTATGCATTAATTACATATTATTTAGGGTTATTAGCCCCAACTAGCCATATGGAGTAAATTACATGATTTCGAGTATCAACATGACCATAACTGACATCATATGCATTCTATACATAATTATAGACTTATTGATATTTTTCCATGATTTTATGTCATCATTTGCTATTTATTATCCATTAAACAAGAATTACACATATTACATGATATTGCTGATATACGTGAATAAAAAGTCTGATATTATAGTCTCAGGTTGTTCTACGGATTTTTTTGAGAATTTTGGTATCTTATTTGTATTTTTCTGATAATCAGACTATTTTCTACGAATTATTGAAGATATGAGTATTTTCTGACTTTTTACCTTTCTCGGCCAATTGAAAGGCGCCACGTGTCCTTGAGGCTTGCGCAGATCCTATCTACTGATGGGACCCGATCCGGACCCTGGGGTTGGATCCATGGGCTGCAGGTCTGCTAACCCGGGTCGCTCGGCTCCGTCCTCCCCGTTCTCACGAGCCTCACAATCCCCTGTTTCCTCTGTGAAACAGGGCGACGCCGCAAAGGAAGAGCTCCGGCGAGCAAGGGCTTGGGATAGAGTGCTCCTCGTCGGTGCTTCATGCCGCCATCACAATCAGCATCCATAAGCCTCCCTCCGCGGCCACTCATGAGTGCCCAACGGCCTCTGGTTCTCCGGCGAGGTGGGAGCGCCGCCGCCATCCTTGGCTGCGGTGGTGCAAAGGGGCAAAACGCCTCCGCTCCTCCTCGCGTCGATCCGAAGCTCCCGAAGCCTGCGCAACACCTCGAGGAACTCCTCTGAGATCTCCTCTCTCGAAGACAAACACTCCACGCATGTCTCCGAGCTCTTGCTCCATCTCCGATGAGATCCAATCTGTCTAATATCAAAGCCACCTTGGCAGCCCACAGGGATGTCTGGGTTGAACTCCCTTTAGCTCGTCCTTGCTTTACCCTTCTTCATCTTCCTCCAGTTCCCTCACTACCTCCATCTCACACCTCCGCTTCCCATTTGCAACCTGCGGTGGAGAGACTGCCAAAAGGGAGGGATCGTTCTCTCTATCTACTTCACCAAAGGCTGTGTTGTCAAGGCCAGGACGGAAGTACTCGCTTAGACGAGGCCAACCACCCACTTTCCCACTCCAGTCACCCCACTATCAGAGGTCGTGGTTGTGTAGATGGTTGCTCATCTTCACTGTTCCATAACTCCTCCAAAGCCGGAGCTTGGAGATGGGCTCAGTGCCGTCCAATCTACATCCAACACCTATGAAAGGCTCACAAAAGAACCAGATCCGTGGCTAACTTAAGAACTGGGAACCTAACCACTGGATATGGGATCCACGGCCAGGGATAGGCCACATGAATCGTATAGAAGCCAAGGGTGTGTGACACCTATTTAATCCACAACTTAGACTAATCAAGCACCAATAATGCATATTATTTCCCAATTTTCAAACCTTCATAACTTCCTCTAGGAACATCCAAAAGCCACCAAAATTTAACCATAGCTTCACCATACCTCAAGGTACAATCCATCCGATTTTGGTGCAAAAACTAAGCTATTAGACGTGTCAAATAAATTCCTTAAGAAGGCATACAAAGATAGGTCTTAATCATGACATCAACCTCGCCTCAACACACTTACTTTATCAAAAGCTTGAAACTCTCAATCTAACTGAAACATATGCTTTCACTTAAGTCATTTGACATTTAGGATTCTAAAAGTCCACCCCATCACATCCTATACACCTTAAAAGATATTTCGGCCTCGAAATTAAAGCAAAAACCACTTTGTCACAGGTATCCTTGTCCTGGGAAAAAGATGGTCATCTTTTATGTCTAATAATGGAATATAAGTATACATAGGTTGCAAAATCTTAGAGCTTGACCTCTCTAGGTAGTGGACTGACTATCTCCTAGTTTGGAGATTCAAACCACTCTACATAGCTTGTTCATTGTGATTGTTCAATCTCTCTCATCCTTGCTATGTATGCTTAGTTGTACTACAAATTCAATATTTGTAGATTCCATGTCTTGTAGTAACTTGAAGGTCTAACAAATTTTGTGGATGTCTTTTTAGCTCTATTCACCCCCTCTAGAGCCCTTTTGATCCAACTAGACGGTGGCAGTGGAAGACCAATAGTCAACCCTGGGTAGGCACAAGCATTGGTCCTAAACCACTAGATTGAGTATTGGTAAACGTTTACATACTTTTCACACTCATATGTGACTATCCAATTGAGATTGTTCACCATATCAATTTTACACGATGGATCATCTTAGATATATTACTGACGTTTAATAAAATCACATTGCCAAAAGGAGCCTTTATGTAATTTTAGATAAACAAGGTCATTTTTGAGATAATTTGACAATAATTGTATCCAGAAGAGTTGATATTTGATTGAAAAATATTGGTGGCATCACCACTTGGGCCACCCATGCCATCCATCTAAAATAGGAATGCATAAATCTCAGTATCTACAATTGTCGCACATATTATACCAATGGTCAAAGAGTTAGAAGGAAATTAGAATCTTGACACTAATTATAATAGCACCATAATTGCATGTAATTATAAATGTATATACCTTAATCATCTTGTTAGTTACTTTACCATAATAAGTTGGAAATTAAAAATAGTATTAGAAAATAATGAATCCATATCTGATTTCTACAACCATCCTTTACTTTTGCATCCTTAACCTACATTATACTTTGCCAAGATTTTATTATTACCTCATGTCAGTCAACCATTACTTTACTTGTTTGTAATATGTCACACATGTTAATTTAGCGCTTTTCTTATATGGCATTGCCTAAAAGACACCTTTTATATTCAAACATATACCGTTACCAATCAAATTTATGGATATAACTATGCACAAACTATATCTAGACAAAGAAAATTTTCTAATGCTCATGAAAATTTATCTCAAAGTTAACCAAAAACAACAAAAAGATTTCAAATTGTGTTGAAAAAGGACATTGACTACGACAAATATTCAAAAAATGTTCAAAAAATAAATATTTCTTA
The DNA here is from genome assembly GCA_963693085.1 of Alisma plantago-aquatica. Classification (NCBI taxonomy): domain Eukaryota; kingdom Viridiplantae; phylum Streptophyta; class Magnoliopsida; order Alismatales; family Alismataceae; genus Alisma; species Alisma plantago-aquatica. The sequence goes on along the minus strand of OY856412.1, from coordinate 1,282,666,614 downwards.
ACATGTCATTTCACACTTGCTAGTTAATCGTAGTAAAGTTTTTTCTTTTGATAATCTTATCTAAAGAAAAATCAATGACCCCAATTACTCTGTGTATATCTCTCAATCTCTTACAACATCATAATTTGAGGGTCTCTCTCCTACTTTTAGAGCCATGCTCCCTCCTCAATCTTTTCCTTTATAGACATGGATTCAACGCTCACCATCTTTTCTCTCCCTAATACCCTTTTGGCTTTGTCTTATTGTTTGACACTTGATAACTATTGTACTTCTATTCAGAGGAAATATGAACTTCTTTCATCTAAGGAGCTGGAAAACCTTCACCAACAAAGTCATTTTAGTTGTCTAAAGCTTGGTGAGGCTACCACCAAGTCTTATCATGCTTTCCTAAAGTGTCATACCATTAGAAACCAAATCTTATCTTTACAAAATACCACATGATCTATGATCACTGATGATGGCCAACTTCGATCCTTAGTCAGACATCACTATATCTCTATATTTCATTGTCTTATTGAAGTTCTCAGATTGCTATTCAAACTGTTGTAGCTGTATTGACTCCATTACTATAGGCTCAAGTACTTTCATGTAATTCTCTTACAACTGATATTGAAGTATACAATACCCTTAAAAATATGGGAACTAAGAAAGACCATGAATAAATGGTTCAGATGTCGAATTCCTTATTTCCCATTGGAACATTATTTCATCTTAATTTCATTAAACTATCCATGATGCTTTGATACTTCTTCTTCTAAATCAAACACTATGCAAATCTTTTTTAGTTCTTATTCCATAATAGAAGCACATGATTGAATACTCACGATTATAACCCATATTTCTTACAAATGTCTACTTGAATCTTATCGTAAAATCAATATGGAACGCATGAAACCCTTCAAGCCTAGTTGGGTTTCTGAGACACAAATCACCTTTGTTCCTGGTCGACACGTCTCTGATAATGTCATTGTTGTCAAGGAGTTAATACATAATAAGTGATGACATGGTGCATGGAAGTACATGTTTATTAAGGTAGACTTATCCAAAGCCTATGATAAAATGTCATGGGAGTTTGTGCTATATATTACTTTAATTTTAACTAGAAAATTAAATCCTTACGTATATTAAAAATTCTATAACGGGAGGTAGAATTGGAATCATGTGGAATAGGCTTCATGTAAAAATCTTCAAGGCCAATCGTGTATAGCTTCAAGGTGATCCTTTATCACTCTATCAATTTGTGTTGTACTCAGAAAGAGTAAGTTAACTAATTGAGGATCATGTGTCTTTTGGAAATTGAACCCCAATTAAGTTGTCTCAACAAGGTCCTTTAATGTCTCTCATTGCATTTGCGAATGACATAATTTTGTTTGCAATACCCAACTCAAACAACATCAATAGAATATTTCAATGTTTTGATCTTTTTGAGTTGTCTTTTGGTCAGAGTTCATCTTGTAAGAAAAGTATGGTTTTATTCTTTAAAAAACTTCCTTGCATTGTTAGAAATTCTATCCACCAACTTGTGTCTATGAAGGAAGTTTCTAACTTGGGCAAATAACTTGGTGTTCCCATTATGCATGGAAGAATTACCAAGGTTACTTAATCTCATATTCTAGATATCGAATTGGGAAACAAACAAATTAGGGTGCAATTGGGTCTTCAAGATGAATATCGAGGTGGATGGTAATGTACAAACCTATAAAGGTAGATTGGTAGAAACATGTTCAAACAAGTTCAAGGTGTTGCACATGATGAAATATTTTCACCAGTTGCCATGGTTAAATCCATCAGGATAATGCTTGCCACTGCATCTTATTATGACTATGAGATTTGGCATATGGATGTTAAAAACACATTTATTAACGAGAATAATTATGAGGATGTGTGTGAGATATAATCGAAAGGTTTTATAAATCCAGTTATATAAAATAAAGTCTATAAGCTATAAAGGTCAATCTATGGATTGAAGGAAGCATCTCAGAGCTAGAATCTTTGGTTGATAGAAGAGTCAAAGAGTTTCACTTTAGTCAAAATGAAGATGGAATATGTTATTATAATAATTTAGTGGAAGCATATTTATATTTACATAATGATGGGGAATAGCATCACTATACTACGAATATTAAAACCTAGCTAGGAAAGTATCTTCTCTATGAAGGGTTTAGGTGAAGTATTCTATATGATAGGAATCAAGATCTATAGAGATATATCTAGAAAGATTCTTGACCTAAGTAGATCATATACATTGGAAAAATCTTGAAGGGGTTCAACATATAGGACTCAATGAGAGAAAATTTGTCCATGTTCCATGGAATTAGTCTCTTATGAAGCATGGGAAAACATGAAAGATGCCATATGCATTAGTAGTTGGATCTATCATGTATGTAATGTTATGTACTCATCCTATTATCTCATATGTATTGCACATGATCAACATATATTTGTCAAATCTTAGTGAAGGTCACTACTTCCATAAAGAACATCCTTAAGTACTTGAGAAGCACTAAAAGGAATGCTTCCTAAGTAATGGTAATAAGGAAGAGTTGGGTGTAAAGGGTTACACTGATGCAAGCTTCAAAAATGACAAAAAAAATAATGATCACAATCTAAATTTGCATTTGATCTTAAAAACAGAACTGTAAGCTAGAAAACTTTAGAGCAAGAGATAGTTGACAATTCTACAATAGAAGTAGAGTATCTTGGTGTTATGAATACAACAAAGGATACTGTAAGGATCAAGAAGTTCATTCTTGAAGGAGGTTCCAGCCATTGATGACACAGTAGAAATACTGTGGCAATAATGGAGCTACTGGTTAGGCAAAGCAACTAAGATAACATACTACGATGATTCCATCTCATGTGAGAGATCATACATCAAGGAGATATGAATACTTACAAAGTACTGACTTGAAGCAAATGTTGTTGACATGATAGAAAAGCACTTGCGTATAAGAAACGTGATTGACTTGCTAAGATTAATTAGAATATGATTCAGGGATGATTGTCTCTAAGTGCAAGTGGGATTTTATTGATATGTTTGCCCAGAGAGCCAATCATATGATGATTGTCATGGGGCATTAGACACCTGATTTGATAATGATAAAGGTAATTTTATCTATTATGTTTGTCTTAATCATGAGATTATGACACAAACATGGTAGATGTCTAAAGAATGATGTTACTCGATGACATATGTCTTCAGGTTGAGGACCTGAACAATGAGATCATATGCATGATAAGAGTACATGCATTCTTGTTATGTCACTAGTCGTATATTACTATGAAAGCAAAATAGACAACAATAATACATAAGACTAGAGTTTGTGTTGGTTGATGACAAAATATCATCAGTCATGATATGTGATATCAAACCAAACACATAGGTACTTGAAAGAGAACAGTGTACCAAACATACCAACCTTGAGAGTGATACATGGAAACCATGAAATGGTGATTAGAATCAACTCTCATAGTAATAGTGGTGATTGTGGTTATTAGACCTAAAGTCACTGTATTTTTCACATGTCATTCGATGTATTTTGACATCATCCAATGTGATTTTGAATAAGGGTTTCCATAAAGGTGATGCTCAGGTGCATTGTGACACATGGGTATTGATGTGAGTGATGTAGATGCAATTTGTTCCTCATACATGAGATTGATATCCATGCCACTTGATAAGTGAGACTAAGAAATGTATGTCCATACTCATGTGACTCAATATGTGAAATATGAGGCCACAAGCATCTCATACAATCTGCTCTAGTTCAAGGAAAATGGATTGGATATTGAAGAGGACGACCGTTCCATGCCTTGAGTTCAATCAGGATATTAGAGAAAAAGGAACTATATCATCACAATAACACTACTCACAAATTGTAGGTTGAAGTTTCTCTCCAACTATCCAATTACTAGGATAGAAATGATGTGTTGCTAGATATCCGCTAATTGCTTGTTTTGTCATAAATTGGTTATGGCCATTCACCACCTATGACACATTATAGAGTGTAATCGTGCCTTGTTTGCAGATGACGACAAAGATGACTTCCTACTCAAAGCATCAACCACCACATTCACCTTCCCTCAATGGTAGTCTAATGTGAAATCATATTCCTTGATCAACTCCATCCATCTCCTCTACCTCATATTGAGCTCTTTCTTCGAGAAGATACACTAGATGTTCTTGTAGTAAATGAAGATCTGACACTTCTCTCCATACAGATAGTGCCTCCAAATCTTTAAGGAATGGGCCACAATTGCAAGCTCAAGGTCATGTATTAGGTAGTTCTCCTCGTGTTTCTTAAGCTGTCATGAAACAAAAGAAAACACATTCTTATCTTGCATCAACATGCATCCCAAACCGTTCTTCAGAGAATCACAGAAGGCAATGTAGCCTTTCCCTTTCTCTGGAAAGACTAAGACTAAAGAATTGGTCAACTTCTCCTTCAATAGCTAGAAAGAACACTGACACTTATCATCCCTCACAAAAGGAACACCTTACTACTCAACTTGGTTAGGGGTAACAATATAACATTGAAATTCTTTATGAACTCCCGTAGTAACCCGCCAAACCTAGGAAGCTTCAGGATTCTGTTAGTGTCTTGGGCTATTTCCATTCCATCATTGACTATACCTTGTTAGGGTCTAGACAAACACCTTTAGCAGATATGATGTGTCCAAGAAAAAACTTCTCGGTCAACCAGAACTCAACACTTACTGAACTAGTCATACAACATGTGTTGTCTCAACAATGTCTATGCTTGCTGTAGGTGCTTCTCATGCTATTGGATATCTCTAGAGTATATCAAGATATCGTCCATGAACACAACTACAAACTATTCTAGATATAGTCTGAACACTATGTTCATCAGGTCCATGAAAGTTGTCACTGTATTGGCCAACCCAAATGGCATATTCACAAACTCATAGTAACCATACCTACTCCTGAAGGTTGTCTTGGGTATGTCATCTGCCTCAATCCTCAATTGGTGATATCCTACCTCAAATCTATGATGGGGAACACTGGCACCTCTCAGTTGATAAAAAGGATAATCAATCCTCAGAAATAGATACTTGTTCTTTATCATGATCTTGTTCAACTGTTGGTAATCTATATAAAACCTCATGGAACCATCCTTCTTCTGGACAAACAAAATGAGAGAACCCCAACGAGAAGTGCTTAAACTGATAAAACCTTCTCTAACAAATCCTACAACTGCCTCTTCAACTCCTACATCTCTGCCGGTGCCATCCTATAGGGTAACTATGCTATGGGTTGTGTTCCAGGAACAAGATTAATCTCAAAATCAATCTCACTAGGAGTGGGAACACCAAGAAACTCTTTGTAAAAGACATCCTTGAACTCTTACACTATTGGCACCTCTTGGATACTAGGACTCCTCACCTTGGTATCTGATGCATGGGTTTTTAGTCGTTTTCACATGCATATTTTCATTTATTTTATGTGTCAATTTGTCATTCGTTTGATAAAATATGCATGAAATGCTATCAATGGCCTATTCTATCTAAATGCATAAAATTATATGATTTTTATTGTTTAAGATGGTTTAATACTTATCCTGAGCATTTATCCACGTTCTTGTGCATTTTCAGTTACAATCGAACTTTACAGAGTTGATACTATCAACACCAAAAGTTGGTGGTACCGGCTTCACATCACTATTGGACCAGAAAAGACTCACACAGACTCAATACTATTGACACTCAAAGTCGATAGTACTGAAACCTTGTTAGTAAAGCATAAGGACTAATCATGGAAACTCAGTCCTATCAAGTTCACAAACTCAGTACTACCAAGATGGCATCAATAAAGCAATGCTCGGGTGACCTAAAGACTCGGTGCTATCGAGACAAGTCGATTGTACCGACATTGTTATGAATCATGACTACCTTAGGAACTCGGTACTAATGACTACCAAGTCGGTACTACCGAGTCTACATGATTAGGAAAATCTAAAGATAGCAATCTAATCCAATGGTTGGCATTATTTCGTACCGTAAGTGACTCCTATGACTTGAGGGAAGTCCAAACAAACCAAAGGGAGCATTTGTTTTCCATTGAAAGACATCGGAGAGAGAGAGAGAGGATAGAAGAGAAAGGAACTAAAATCTTCATCCGGGATGATCTGAGCAACTCCGAAAGGCAAACCTGCAGCCGTAAGATGATAGATTACACGTAGGATGTAGGGGATCATACATATTAGCTATTCTATAGGGGTTACTTAGTTTTTCTAATGTTTCCCACATTTTTCTCTTTCTATACATGTATTCATCAATAAAAACCATGCGAGGCTAAACCCCTTCATTCCTTAGGATTTGGGAGCAGTCTGAATATGCATTGTAACTAATTTTCATGCATTAATATCATCTTTGTCCCTATTTTCTGGATATAATTCTATGAAGTTGTCTTGTTTTATTTTTTCCTGATGAACATAGATATATTATTAGACCCTTAATCAATTTGGGAGAGATGTTAAGGTTTGGAAAGCATAGATTTACCCATTTATTGCACCCCTTGGGAAAGGTGGAGAATAAATGGGAGGAGAAACCCATAGTTTATTCATAAAGCACCTAACTAATCAACCAATTGCTAAGTAAATGGGATTGTCTTTAGAATAGGTAGTGAACTACACTGTGGGAGTGGGTAGTTCTGATTACAGGCTCTTTATCTAGGGATAGGTATAATAGATGTTGGTGTGTGGAATGAATTGCAATGTTATCTGTGGTGAAACCATAATCCTGAGGAATTCCCTAAAATTTGGGTAATTTAAGTGTGAAGCTTGTTTTATTCTTCTTTTGCTTGTGTTTAATCAAACCAATTCATTTTCAATGGCCTAGCTGATTAGACCATAGTTAGTATTAGTCTTCTGGAGAACATTTCCCTATGTTCGACTAGGGCCTCAAAAGGGCCTATATTACTTTGATATGTGTCAAGTTTTTGGCGTTGTTGTTGGGGAAAGGACAACATCCAACATTATGAGTTCTATGGTCAGCCACTCTAGGCCAACCCTCTTTTTATTTCATTGAAAAGATGAATCATAATATCATTATTGCTTCTAGATCCACTATTGTACTCTGACAATTAATTTGCTACTTTTATGTACTAGTGTATGGTGCATACTCGAGCTCATGATTACAGAGAGCCATCTTTGTCAGGATTTGGACAAGCACAACTCCATCATAGAGAGAGGGAATTTGAAAGACACGTGGATAGATTTAACTGAACTCCACCACCGACACCTCCATTTGAAAGACATGTAACATCAAAAGAACCTAAGTCAACATAAATGGGAAATGGAGCAAAAGAATAGACGATATTGGAGAGGATCAGAGCCTCTTCCTCAATAGCTCAAAAAGGACAAACTAAAATACAAGCCATCAATGTGGGTAGCTACAAGAGTGACCCAGGGTTGATCTCTTTAGTGAAATCCCAAGATTTTCATGGCCATAATTCTGAAGACCCGATGGTGCACATCAATAACTTTGTTGAGAACTATGATAGGTCAAGATAGATAAAATACTGATGACTATCATATATCTGAAGATTTTCCCATCATCTTTGATAGATAATGCAAAGTCATGGTTTCATAATCTTGATGATGAATGTATCAAAATGTGGGATCAGATGATCGAAACCTTCTTCGAGTGTTACTTTCCCCCACATAAGACAAATGACTTGGTGAAGAAGATCCATAATTTCAGACAACAAGTCGATGAATCCTATTATGAAGCATGGGAGAGATTCTAGAATATGCTGCGAAAAGTACCTCATCATGGTATTGATATGTTGGGATAGACAAAGATATTCTATTACGGTCTTCACAAGGGAGAAAGAACTACACTTGACAGTGCAGGAGCAGGGTTCTTCCACAACAACAAACCCACCTGCTGTCATGAAATACTAAAGAATATGTCCAAAATCCAACCATGGGGTGATGAGAGAGAGCTTCTAGCAACTGTCAAAAGTGTCAGTGAGTCCAAGGTCATCTCTGCATTAAATGAGAAGTTGGACTTAATTGCTAAAAATTTATGTAAAAACAATGGACCACCTTTAGAAGAAGATGAAGAGTGTAAGTTTGTGCGCTAGCAACATCAATATAAGAGCAATGACAACACATGGAGGAAGGATCCTAAGTTTTCATGGAAGGATACTAAAAATTTCCAACAATACCCATCTTAGGCACAACAACCCAAGCCACAACAGTTCGATGGCCAGACATAATATCAAGAAGAACAAAAGAAGATTGACTATATTGAAGAAATGCTTGGAAAGTTGGTCAGTCAAAATGAAGTGCTGATAGGTCAAACTCAGAGAGAACTCTAGAACCAAGGGGTGAGGATCTGTAGTATAGAAACTCAGATTTCTCAAATAGCAGCCAATGTGGGTACTTTGAAGCAGCCAAACCAACAAGGGTTCCCAGCTAATACTAACGTGTCTTCTGGAAATCAACATGTCAAGGCAGTTCTACTCCATAGTGGTAAGGCTCTATTGAATAAGGCACCAACAAACTCAGATGCTGGTGAAGCTACAAGAATAACAACTAAGACTATTACAACAGAATCAGCTGAGCCAGACATGTTGGGATAGGAGAAAACAACTGAAGAGCACACTGATGAGGTGGAGGATACTAGATCAAAAGCATATGTCTCACCTCACCAGAGGAAACCAGTGACTCCAGTGCCCTTTCTAAATAGCATGAAGGCAACCAAAGAAAACCAGAAGTTCCAGAATTTCTTAGAGGGCTTTAAAAAATTATCTATCAATATTCCACTCAGTGATGCAATTGAGCAGATACCATCATATGGAAAGTTCATGAAAGTCATCATCAATAAGAAGAGAAGGATACCTAAGGCTGATGTGGTAGTGTTAAAAGAGTAGGTGAGTGCTTTTATTCTGGGAAAAATACCTCCTATAAGACAAGATCCTAGTTGTTTCAACATCACATGCTTCATAGGAAAAACCAAGTTCGGTGAAGCTCTATGTGACTCAGGGGCTAGTATCAACCTCATGCCTCTATCAATCTTTAAGAAGCTAGGTCTTGAGGAGATGAGAAAATGTACAATGACTATTCAATTGGCAAACAACTCTGTGGTCAGTCCATATGGCATTTGTGAATATGTTCTAGTGAAAGTGGATAGATTTGTTTTTCCTGTGGATTTTGTGGTAATGGAAATGCAGGAGGATAAAGGCAACAAAATCTTTCTAGGTAGGCCATTCCAAGCCACTACTGACATGATTCGGGACATGGGAAGAGGACACCTAACCCTGGGCACTTATGATGACTAGTTTGAAATGAAGATGCTTGAACACTCAAAAGAAAGAGGGAATACAACACAATGTAACATGCTGCAATACATGGTGGGGAAGATTTCTCTGTGTCTGGGGAAGTCATTTCTTGACATGGCTTATGTGATGACCAAGGTAGAAAAAGACATTCTTGCAATTGATATAATTGAAAACACTAAGATGATCTCATTAAAAGAAGTAATCCCTTACCCAGATGATAGAGAAGAAGACTATGACTCAAATACCGTAGAGGAGGTCACTACTGATTCCCTGATGCAAACATATCCACAAATACCCTTGGAAGCATGTTTGATGAACACAGTAGATGGCAACACACACAACCTCTCTCTAGAGGAGTGTGTATTGATGCTAAAGGTGGTACCTTGCTATTATACAAGATATTTTTAAGATTTAGGATCACCTCCCCCACCATTGGTTCCATCTCTGCTAATCCCACCCTAGTTAGAATTGAAGCCGTTGTCACCACATCTAAAGTATGTCTTCCTAGCTACATAAGAGAAGCTCCCGGTGATCATACCATCGTCCTCGAGAGGTGAAGAAGAGGGGTAGTTGCTTGCTATGTTGAAGAACACCGAGCTTCTTTTGGGTGGTCTATAGCGGACATCAAACGAATCTCCCTAAGTTTATGTCAACATAAAATTTGGCTGGAAGAAGGAGCTAAAGCAATAGTTCAGCCTCAGCGACGACTAAACCCGGTCATGACCGAGGTAGTGAAGAAAGAGGTGGGTAAGCTCCTATCGGCTGGTATCATTTATGAAATTTTAGATTCTATGTGGGTTAGCCCGACTCAGGTAGTTCCTAAGAAAGGGGGGATCACTGTCACAACTAATGTAGCTAATGAGTTGATTTCAACTAGGTTTGTGATGGGTTAGCGTGTATGCATAGACTATCGTCATTTGAATGCCACCACTTTAAAATATCATTTTTTGTTACATTTCATTGATCAAATTTTAGAATGACTTGCCGATCGTTCACATTTTTTCTTCCTCGACGGGTGTTCCAATTATAATCAGACTTCAATCGAGCCAAATGATCAGGAGAAATCTACTTTCACCTGTCCTTATTACACGTTTTCATATAGACGGATGCCATTCGGCCTTTGTAATGTCGTTGCCACCTTCCAACATTGTATGCTCACTATCTTCTCTGATATGGTAGAGCGGTGCTTGGAGGTGTTTATGGATGATTTTTCTGTGTATGGGGAGTCATTCAGTAATTGCCTTTACAATCTAGATAAGGTTTTACAAAGGTATGCGGACACTCACTTAGTCTTGAATTAGGAGAAGTGTCATATGATGGTGAGTGAGGGCATTGTGCTTGGACACAAGGTGTCTAACAAGGGTATGGAAGTAGACCCAATCAAGATAGAAATCATCTCCAAGATACCTCCATCGACATGGTGAAGGGAGTAAGGAGATTTTTTGGACATGCTGGGTTTTATTGTCATTTTATCAAAGATTTTTCAAAAATGGCTAAACCCTTGTCTGAACTTTTGGAAAAAGATGCTGAATTTTCTTTTAATGATCGATGCTTGACAACTTTTGAAATACTAAAAGAGAAGCTTAGCTCAATACCTATTGTGTAGGATCCTGATTGGAGCCTACTGTTTGAGATGATGTGTGACGCTTCTGACTGTGATGTGGGAGCTGTGTTGGTTCAACACGAAGATAAAACTCCTACAATCACATATTATGTGTCCAAAATTTTAAATGATGCACAACTTAATTATACAACCACAGAACAAGAACTCATAGCGGTTGTTTTTGCATTTGAGAAGTTCTACCAACACCTAGTGGGGGTGAGGGTGATTTTTTGGACCGACCATGTTGGCATCAAATACCTGTTACAAAAGAAAGATGCAAAACCTAGATTGATTAGGTGGATTTTATTATTACATGAATTTATATAGAAATTAAAGACAAGGCAGGGGTGGAAAATGTGGTAGTAGATCACCTATCTAGACTAGAAAGAGTGAATGAAAAAGATGTAGACATCCCTATTGTTGAGGATTTTCCATATGAAAAACTTTTTACTATAAAGACTAAGGATCCTTGGTTTGCAGATATTGTTAATTATTTAGCCTGCAAAGAGATACCGGAAGATTGGGGGTATCAAGAATAGAAGGGATTCTTCCATTCATTGAGGTTTTATATCTGGGATGACCCGATTCTTCTTAAACAATGTAGGGATAGACTTTTGAGGAAGTGTGTACCCGAGTGTGAGGTAGAGAGCATTTTCTCACACTACCATTCTTTACCTATAAGAGGGCATCAAACTAGCTCTAGGACTGTAGCCAAAGTTTTAGAGAGTAGGTTTTATTGGACAACACTATTTAAAGATACATATGATTTTGTTCGTCATTGTGATGCATTCCAACACACATGTAACATTTCTAAGCTGCATGAGACGCCATTAAATGTGTTTCAAGAGGTTGAAGTTTTTTATTTTTTGGGCATTGATTTCATGGGTCCATTTTTGTCATCTAATTCTACTCTCTACATTTTACTTGCGGTCGACTATTTATCTAAGTGGGTGGTAGCAATTTCAACCCGCACCAATGATGCTCAAGTTGTGTGTAGATTTGTAAAGGATAACATTTTCTACAGATTTGGTGTCCCCTGACTAATCATTAGTGATGGTGGATCACATGTCACCAATATGCAATTCAGAGTCTTACTGATTAAATATGGGGTGAAAACTGAATGGGTACTCCTTACCACCCATCGACACAAGGCCAAGTTGAGGTGTCCAATAGAGAAGTGAAGAATATCTTAGAAAGGACAGTCTTGACTAATAAGAAAAATTGGAGTGTCGTGCTTAGTGACGCTCTATGGGCATATAGGATGGCTTATAAATCACCTATAGGGACGAAACCTTTTAGGTTGGTCTATGGGCGTGCTTGCCATTTACCAGTAGAGCTTGAGCATAAGGCAAAGTAGGCATTGAGAAAGTTAAACTTTGGATTGGCTGAAGCAGGTAGGAAAAGATTGCTATAGCTGAATGAACTAGATGAGCTTAGGATGAATGTTTACAAAAGTTCTAGGATTTATAAATAGAGGACAAAGAAGAATCATGATAGGAACATCTTGAATAGGCTGCTTCTTCTAGGACAAAAGGTTCTCCTTTTTTGTTCTCGACTTAAGTTACATCCAAGCAAATTGAGGTCCAAATGGAGTGGACCATTTGTGATTGAGAAAATGTTTCCCCATGGTATTGTGAAGATTTTAGACGGGACTATGTCATTCCTTGTTAATGGCCAAAGATTGAAGCACTACTATGGTGGGGAAGTAGAGTAGAGAATAGAAGAGGTATAGCTTATGGAAATCCATTAGATTCTTGCTCTTAGGAACATCTAGGCTAGGACGTTAAATAATGATGCTAGTTGGGAGACAACCCAACCTTCTTTTCTCTTTATTCATGTTGATTTTAGCATTGTAGTTGCCTTTTTATCCCTTCTTCTTGAAAAAAGGTACATTGACTCGTTTGTGGAGTGTGCAAATTTTTGCCAGATCAGTACTATCGAGACACCAAGTCGGTAGTACTTAGATTACATCAGCAAGTCACCCTCACAAGCAAGACATACTCGGTATTATCGACTCTCCTAGTCGGTACTATTGAGTTTTGAATATTTTCAAGCGCTTAACTAATAAGCACTCGGTAGTATCAACATCTGAGTCGGTACTACCGACTTTTTGGTGCTCCCAAAATCAGAACACCGAGACAAAAGTGCAAAATTACCGAACCAAAATTGCCAACTCGGTACTACTAACATTACAGTCGGTAGTACCGACGCATGACATCAGCAATCCATGGACACTCGATTCAATAGAAGATATGGTCTTCATCACACAGTTGCTAACATTGATTCGCAACTCAAGTCAGTACTACCGACTTGGACTCAGTACTATTGACTTCAAGCGATCCATGCTTGAGACATCATCAAATCTCAACCGTCGATACATCTGAGCCACATATTTGTGCTTGCAACTTGGTACTACTAACACAAAAGTTAGTAGTACCAACTCTGCTTGACTCAGATATATAAGGAGGGGTGGTGAATCCATTTTCTTCATACCACTTCCTCCACTCCCCCTAAAACTCAGAGTAGAGCTACATTGGGTGCTGACGATCTTCATCGAGTCGACGATCTACACCGAGCCTTTCTTTTCTCATCCTCCTTCTTATACTATCATCATGGCACCAAGGAGAGATCCTTCTACGTCGGAAGAGCAAGGCGAGTTGGTCCCTCGACAAACACACATCCAACATCCATCCTTGGAGACTAGGAAAATCTATGAAGAGTTGTAGAAGAGACTGATGGTACCAACATGATATGGAGATCACACATTGATCGAGTGAGCAGGCTTCACCGACAACATGTGATGGGTGTGTCAGAAGTAGCTAATGGAGGGAGACAATGCTTATTTTAGCGACTGGAAGACTTACTCGGAACTTGTCCTTGAGTTCTTGGCATCACCAGAAGTTCTTGTCACCCCCGAGAAAAAATTAGGAGGTTAATGGTGGGAAGGCAGAGTCATCTTCTGCCTCTTCAACAAAAACTACTCCATAACTCTACGGGCCTTCAATAACATCTTCAACTGGGCTCATGTCCCAGAATGCTCAGCCCCTTCTGACTTCAACTTTGACTTGGCTTGGGAGCAGCTGACTGAGGTGCCAGAGGGCTTTTGCATAAGCTGGCATGTCAACTCTGTAATTGAAATCGATCACCCCTTTGCTCGAATCCTTCACTGCCTCTGTACCAACACCATCTTTGCTCATTTCGATCAAGCTCAAGGAAAGGTTCAACCGGCGGACCTCTACTTCCTCTACAAGCTATTGGAGGGAGAGACCATAAACTTTGGAGCCTTCCTTCTTCTCCACATGATCTTAGTTCGGCAAAACATGACAAGGAAGGTACCGATTGTATTTGGGGGTCCCATCACCCCCATTGCACTACATTTATTCCTTGACTTGTTTACCCTCATGCCAATGGAAAATACAAAGAAGTTGGACCTCCTGCACTTTTACAAGGTGGACATCCTCGACTTCCACCACAACGTGCTATGTGATACTTGCACACGTTGAGGAAAGTTCAGGGAGCGTAGCCTCCCTAACCCCATCTTCAACCTGTGAGGAGTAGCCCATATTCTATGGACACTAGATGAGGGGGAGGAAGAAGACACACCCAGGGAAGCAACTCACGACGACGATGAGTAGTAAGATGATAACGACTCTGACGATGTTGAAGAGGTCACTATCCCCATCACTCGGAGAGCAGTCCCGCGCAAACGGGCCCACACCTACACTGCCTTGAGTTCTTCTACCCCACCCCATTCTTTGGATGAGCAGACCCATACAACATGGCGGGTATGTATGGGATGCTGTAGGAGATCCAGACTGGACAACAATAGCATCATACGATGCTAGTTGGTGTGTAAGAAATACAAGGAAGGCTGTACCAAAACCAGTAGGCAACATATGAGAATGAACGCCTTCTCTTCGCCAACTAAGAGAATGTTCACATGCTCCTGTAGCATATAGAGAAGTACCATTATCCCTTCTTCGACCACTACTAGAACTAGGGGTACTTTGGAGGGTACTCACATCCACAACAGATGCCACCACCAGATCTATCTTTTTCGGGGATGTTCCCCCTCATGATCCCAACATGCCTCATCCACCTCCTCCATTTTGAGCAATGGTATTGATGTTCCACCTCTTGAGTGCGAGTATTGACTATGTGGACATAGTCATATTCAATGTTAGGAGGGGTGCTGGAACAACATTCTATCTTAGTTTTTATAGTTTTATTGCATTTTTATCTTAGTTGTTTTATTTTTTTAGATTGGTTTATGCATTGTTAGGATCCACACCTATCTAGTGTAATTGTGGAGCAATAATGCATGGTTGCATCTGTCGATTCATAGGTGTTAGTGCAAAGAAATGGTTGTGCCTTTATATCTTAATTTGTGATATTTTTGTGTGACACCACTTGAGGAAGTGTTTGGTTAAGTCAGCTCTAGGATATAGGATATGAATGAACATATAAATCCAAATGGGAAAGTGGATGTAGATGTTGTTGATCCTAAGACGATCAAACTTTTAACGAGATCTTAAATGGAAATTTAAGAAAGAAACATTAAGATTACCCTGTGCACGGGTCATTAAAGAGGGACATATCATAATCCTATGAAAGGCATTGTCTCTTAGTTATGTGATTCCATCCATCCTTTC
The DNA here is from genome assembly GCA_963693085.1 of Alisma plantago-aquatica. Classification (NCBI taxonomy): domain Eukaryota; kingdom Viridiplantae; phylum Streptophyta; class Magnoliopsida; order Alismatales; family Alismataceae; genus Alisma; species Alisma plantago-aquatica. Next base: position 1,282,651,052 of record OY856412.1, on the reverse strand, counting down.
CATCTAATTTTTGAATCACCACCTCAAGATGAGCGAGTACTCCAACTTATTTCTTTTGATTGCATTGCATGGCATGATAGGTGACATTATAGATTAGCTTATCCTTACTTGCACTTGAAAAAAAACAAAAGTTGCATCTGTATGCACAAACAACCTTAGTGCATACCATCTTATTTGCATAGAAATTGCATGCAGATTACATAAAATTTCATTGCACTCATTTCTTTTGTCATGTGGATTGTAGTCTCTATTTGTGAAGATTGAAGCAGAGGCATACCTCCACATCAAAAAAAAAGAAAAAAAAGAAAGAAAAGTATGAAGTGAAAGCCCGAGTGTAACCCAATCATGACAAAGATAAGAGAAAATTATGGGCTAGAGAAAAAAATGAATCTCAAAATTTCTTAAGGAGAAAGTATGTCTCTGAGTTTTATTGAAGAGATGAATTCATTCACATGACACATTTGTTTGTTTTTGACAGTCTCATTTTATGTTATGAGATAACTTCATACATGCATCATGTGTTAAAAATAAAAAGAAAGAGAAAAAGATAGTAGGCATTAGGTTTCATGCATAACACTCTTTTCGCTCATGTAGGTCATCATTTTGTTTGCATAACTAAGTTGGATGTCCTTGTGATTCTACAATTTCCACCCATCTCATATCATTAATTTCTCTCATTGGTATGCCACTCAAATGATTAATCTCCTCTTCCATTATTATAAGGAGATCTGCTTCCATGTAGTTGGTAGTTAGGAGAGAGCAATTTAGATTAGGGAATCACATAGTGCACCAAGTGAATGCCTGAATTATTATGATATTAAATGGTTTCTTGATTGTGTTCATTGATTAAAAGGTGGACATCTTCTATAGAAATTTTTGGTCGCTATAGAGAAATTATTGGTTCAGTGGTCATTGGAGGCCAGTTTAGGGATTGTTCGGTGGACATGATTAAGAAAAGAGTTCATGTGTTATATCCTTTTGCTGACTTACATCAAATAGATCCAAGAGTAGTGTTGCTTGAGGACAAGAAACATTTAAGCTTAGGGGAGTTTGATGCATGGGTTTTTAGTCATTTTCACAGGCATATTTTCATTGATTTTAAGTGTCAATTTGTCATTTAATTGATTAATTATGCATGAACTGCTATCAATGGCCTATTCTAACTAAATGCATCAAATTATATGATTTTTAATATTTAAGAATGTTTAATACTTATCCCAAGCATTTATCCACATTCTTGTGCATTTTCATGTACAATCAAACTTTACAAAGTCAATAAATACTGACACCAAAAGTCGGTGCTACCGACTTCACATCAGTATTGGACCAGAAAAGACTCACACAGACTCGATACTACCGACACTCAAATTCATTAGTATTGAAATCTCGTCAGTAAAGCACAAGGATAAATCATGAAAACTCAGTACTATCAAGTTCATAGACTCGATACTACCGAGATGGCATCAGTAAATCAGTGCTTGGGTGACCTAAAAACTTGGTGCTATCGAGACAAGTCAATAGTACCAACATTGTTATGAAACATGGCTACCCTAGGAACTCGGTACTACTGACTACCAAGTCAGCACTACCGAGTCTACCCGCTCAGGCAAATATGAAGATAGCAATCTAATCCAATGGTTGGCATTATTTCGTACCGTAAGTGACTCCTATGACTTGAGGGGAGTCCGGCCAGACCAAAGGGAGCAACAAATTTCCATCACACAACACTAGAGAGAGAGGAGAGAAGAGCAAGGAACCAAAAGCTTCATCCTAGATGATCCGAGCACCTCTAGAAGGCGAATCTATAGCCGTAAGATGGCAGATTGCACACACGACATAGGGGATCATCCAGATCAACTATTCTACATGGGTTACTTAGTTTTTATAACGTTTCCCATGTATTTCTCTTTCTCTACCATGTATTTGTCAATGAAAACCATGTGGGGCTAAACCCCTTGATTCTTTAGGATCCGAGAGTATCCCGGATATGATTGTAACCAATTTGCATGCATTAATACCATCTTTTTCCCTATTTTCTGGATATAAATCTATGAAGTTATCTTGTTCTGTTTATGCCTGATCAACATAGATATATTATTAGACCCTTAATCCTTTTGAGAGAGAGGTTAAGGGTTCGAAAGCATAGATTTACCTGTTTATTGCACCCGTTGGGAAAGGTGGAGAATAAACGGGAGGAAAAACCCCAAGTTTAATCATAAAACACCTAATTAATCAACCAATTGCTATGGAAATGGGATTGACATTAGAATAGGTAGTGAACTACACTATGGGAGTGGGTGATCTGACAACAGGCTCTTTATCCAGGGATAGGGGTAATAAATATTGGTGTGTGGAATGAATTGTAATGTTATTTGTGGTGAAACCATAATCCTGAGAAATTCCCTAAAATCTGAGTAACTTAAGTGTTAAGCTTGTTTTGTTCTACTTTTGTTTCTATTTAATCAAACCAATTCATTTTCATTGTCCTAGCTAATTAGGCCATAGTTAGTAGTAGTCTTCTGGATAACATTTCTATGTGTTTGACTTGGGCCTTAAAAGGGCCTATATTACTTCGATATGTTCACTTATGTATAACACATGGTAAACACGTGTCAGTATCCACAAAAAGTACCAAGAAGGCCTCACACCCCTATCTCATCAGCCTCTCGATTGTCATAGATGATGCCAAACATGTAGGTAGAATCTTTCTATCTCTTTGGAAGATCCACGAAACATCTCCATCATGGGTCACCACCTTGGAACTACAATATAAAACAACTTGGTACTTATCCAAGGTATCCATCCCTAGGATCACATTGAATCCATGCATATCAAGTGGCATAAGGTCCACTTGAATCCTACATCTTGCGAAAGAAAGAACACAAGATGGACACACCTCTCGCAACTCAACAGAACCAACATGAGGGGTTTCTAGGAAAAGGCTGTCATATCTACTACAAATAGGCAAATTACAACCTCAGAAGATATAAAGTGCATGAAGTATAAATTTTATCACATCATCACATGGTACTGATTCACTGGCATATGTGTAACCATATTCATTGTCATAACATCATATGATACAAGTACTTGTCACATCATATAGAGAATAACACCTCAATTAGGGAACAAGGACACATTCAAGGTCATAAGACCATTCACATCATTCCATGTAAAACATCATTATCTTTCCATGCCCCATCAAGGATCATCATACCATCACCATACATGTGACACAAGTTTGATACAATATTACATTTAAGATCTGTGATGTTCATAAGATAGAAAATTAGATTTACAACAACATAGAGAGAGAAAGTACTCCAATTTATGCTAGTCACACAAGAGGCTATGGATCATTATCATTTACTTTCATTAGGGTTGGCTTCATGAGAATAGTTTCATTAAACTCACCAAACAACTACAGTTTACTAAAACCTTAGGTCTGTATTCATTCTAGGACAAAGGTAAAACATATTAGATCAAGTGTAACCAAGCACCACTGAATTAGGGTTACAAAATTAAAACACAATTAATCATGAGTGTATAAAGTCAATCATCATCATCATCATCATAGAGTCAAAACCACATGAAAACCATATAGGTTAGCAAACTCCATCAGCCAATTAGTTTAGGGATGTTATTGACTGTTGAAAATCAAGGTGGTTGGCGACCACCAGTGACCAAAAAAGTTGGAGACCGTTGAAACTAGGTGTAGAGACATAAATGACCAACATGAATCATGATCTTTGTTGACTGCTAAAGTTAAACAAGGTCATCGACCGCTAAAGAGTGACCACTTCAATGACCACTTAATGTTAAACCACATTGGTGACCAACTGAACATGCATGAACTTCATCGATCACTAAAGGGTTTGGAACTTAACAACCACATAGAATCAAGATCTTCATCGATCGCATAGATCAAAACTTAGCAACCTTCATGACATCAAAATCCTTGGCGACCATGAAGAGACTCAAAAAATCTTTGACCACTAAGAGGGTGAAAACTTAGAGATCAATTAGAATCCTGAATAGGTGATTGCTACCAAGAATATGAAAGACCATCAAGATACATCACAAAAAAGAAAATCAACTCCAAAACCCTAATTTAGCAACCATCATATGAGTTAGAGTAAAACCATTATTTCTACAAACATGCAAGAACCCAAAACTTTCATTATAAAAGAAGGTTTAGGAACAAAGGGATTAGGGTTCATTCAAGGTGCCATTCTATTCAAGAACTATCATATGACCACACACCCTAGGTGAAGGCATCATATTTCTACTTAGAACAAAATTATGAGGCAAGATCATGTACATGCAAGATGAAAGTAAGAAATAACCGTGGGGAAAGTTATATAAATCGCCTTGAAGATGATGTAGAAACTCCAAACAACAAGGTATCTTGAAGGAAAGGGAAAAGAAACCCTAGCTTGAGCACTCCTCACGACCAAGCTAGCTCCACCATCAAGAAGGAAGCAAACCCTAGGTCAAGGAATCAAGAAAGAGATATTCTCCAAGTTCTAACTCAAGAACTACCATGGAACACCATGGGTTCTACCAAGAATAGAAATAAGAAGGGAAGAACAATAAGAAAAACATAGGTAAAGAGCGAGATCTCACTTACCAAGACCAAGAAGAAGAGAAAGATTGAACCAAACGATCACTAGAAGGGTAGTTCCAAATCCTAGATAGCATGCAAGGAAGATTGGCCCTTCTCCTCCAAACTTGAGATCCTACTTCACCACAATGCAAGAGGGGATGAGCTCCAAGAGCAAGGAAGGGAAAGATAAAGAAGATTAGGTGTGTGTAAAGAGGTTATTTGCATGCAAAGAGAGGGGTTTGTATAACTTAGGTTTAGGGAGAGAGAAAGGGGGTTAGGTGTCAAGCTAAACATGACATGTGTCCAAAGATCTCACCCATGCAAGCACCTCACTCATACATGCAACTAGGGAGACCCCCATGAAAAACCATAGACCTACTTGGTCTAGAAAGCAAGCTACTACTAACATACTTGGCGACCAACAGACCAAAAACTCAAATGGTTGCTAACCCTAGAGGATGTTCATGACCATAATGAGTGGAAAATCTCATCGACTTCCAACACTAGGGTGTCACAAGAAAACATCACCGACCAATAATACTTAGGGTCATATAAAACTCAACGATCACCAAAAATAGGGCTCATCGATCAAACACTCAAGGGGTCAACCATCAACTGGGCATCCATGCAAACCCGAATCTCAACACAACATGTCATCACTCAAACCAAGGTGTGATAAGGTGCCCCAATGAGTAACCATATCCAACATGATATCAAAATATGTGAGGCATAACAAACATATGACAAATTGCTAGAAAAACCCTAGATATGCATAAATTACAATTAAGTCTAAAACTAGCACATATATGCATAACTAGCTCAAACAACGTTCAAACTAGACCAAATATGAAATAAAGCTTGTCACATGATATAAAAGCACATAAAAGGGTTTGATTAAGGCTTTAGGCATTTAAATTATGATAAGAAAGCATGTTTTGTAGCCATCAACCCCTAACAATGATTTCACCCCTGAAATCCTATGTGAACAAAGACATGTACTTCCTATGGATCTCATCCTAGAACTCCCACCTAGATTCCTCCACACCATGGTGATGCCATAATACCTTAACTAAGACTATATACTTCTTCTTCAACTTCTACACCCTCCTATCTAGGATCAACATAGGACCCTCAACATACAACACATCCTCCTCTAACTAAACCTCGAATATCTGCAACTTTAGCTCGATATCAGGGTGACCCTTCCTCAACATGGAAACATGAAAGACATCATGCAACATGTGCAACTAGGGTGGTAACTACAACTTGTATGCACCTTCCCTACATGTTCCAAGACATGGTATGGTCCCATAAACCTCATAGCTAACTTACCCTTCCTACCAAACCTCAACACACCTCTCCAAGGAGAAACCTTAAGATACACTCAATATCCAACTTGGAACTCAAGTGGCTTGTGATACGTATTAGCATAAGAATTCTACCTATCCTGAGTTGCCTTCAACTGTTGTTGTATCACATTGATCTTCTTCATAGTCTGCTGTGCTAGCTCGAGACCCAAAAGGTGATATTGACCTATCTCATACCAACAAAGCGATGATCGACAACACCTCCCATATAAGGCTTCCTATGGTTCCATATCTATGCTCCTATGATAGTTGTTGTTGTAGGCTTACTCGATCAAGCTTAGATGCACATCCCAACTCCCAAGAAACTACAAGACACATGCTCTTAGTATATCCTCCAATGTCTGAATGGTCCTCTTAGACTGGCCCATCTGTCTGTGGGTGGAAAGTTGTGCTAAACTTCAACTGTATCCCCATAGTTGTACACAGACTCTCCCAAAAATGACTCGTGAACTATGGACCTATATAAAACACTATGGTAACTAGAATTCCATGGAACCAAACTATCTCATCAACATATATATGTGCCAACTTTTCTATGGTATACATCATCTTGACTGGAAAGAAGTGAGATGACTTGGTTAACCTATCAACAATCACCCAAATGGAATTATGACCTTTGGCTATCATAGGAAGACCAACCACAAAGTCCATATTTATATGATCCCATTTCCAATGAGGTATTGATGAAGGTTGTAACCTTCCTATAGGCGTCTGATGCTCTACCTTGACCCATTGACAAATTGGACATCTAATAATGAACTCTTCGACATCACGCTTCAGACTTTGCCACCAGTATAGATCCTTCAGATTATGGCACATATTAGTACTACTGTGATGCATCACACACATCGAGGAATGAACTTCCTCAAGAACCATCTTCCTCAAACCATCAGAATTTGGAACTACCATCCTATTGTGAAAGCAAACTATCCCATCATCTGACTCATGAAAGCCATCATACTTCTTACTACCAAACTCCACCCTGATACTTTGTATTAGTATATCATTCTTCAGGTGTGAACCTTGTTGACTCTACCTCAACTACTATATCACTTCTTCATCCTTCATAGGGCAAGCCCACCTGATATGCCCTACTTGAACACACTTGTAACAAGTCCTCGAATCATACTGTGGCCTAAACAAACCTGTAACTGACACAAATGTCATGCTACATGCTCCTACCGATAGAAAACTATGGACATTACCCTTTCTCGGGGACCACTATGATGACACACCTGATCTCGACTCAGTAAAATCTAACCTCTGTTATGACTGAGGTGAAGAAAACCTTGGCTTCTTAAAACTACCAAACAACTATCCCTGAAACTGAGATGGCCTGTTCTTAGCATTGTCTTCACGCTTCTCAATAGTAGACCTATCTATCCTCCTCAATGAATCGACAAAGGTAGAGAACCTCTCCCTATTCTCCAAATCACTAGTTGTCATAGACACCTCTGAACTCAAATCCTTCTCAAACCTACATATTCTCTCCTTGTCCATCGCCTCCATGTGAGGATAGAACCTCAAAAGCTCAATAAACTTCAACTCATACTCATTGATGGTCATGGATACTTGTCATATGTTCATGAACTACACTATATTCTCATCTAGATATGTCTTAGGGAAGTAATGGCTCACAAACTCTCACCAAAACGCTTCCCAACCTATCACAACTCCAAGTCTCTTCTCCTCCTCAACGACCCACCAATGGCCAACACTGCCCTTCGACAGGTAAAAAATGTGCTTCACCTTGTTCTCTTCAGGGATATTGATGATATTAAATGCTTTCTCAATCCTCATCAACCAAATATCTCCATCCATTGGATCTTATATACCCACAAAATCGATCTCCCCAACATAGACAACCTCTCGAATGTCTTCCTAGAACCATAGGATTTTGCATTAAGGACGACTTCTCTGCTTGAGATATGAGTGCTCTATATGTTATATCATAATCATCACCATGAGTTGTTCAAACATAGACTGAAAAATAGGAATTGCCATGGCTGCGGTGTTAAATTGAGGCACCGTAGGCTACTCTGACCTAGTCTCAGGGACTCTATATTCACATGACTGCCTCCTAGCGCCACCTCCTAGAACAACATAGCTACACTCATCATTCTGTTCATGTTCTCCATACATACCCACATAAGCATAATATATAAGTCGATATGTTTGATTACGTAAGAATAGACACAAACCCTATTTCTATGTCCATGTAGACTCAACAAACCTAAAGCTTGGATACTAACCTAAAAGCATGTCACCCCGCCACACTTCTGTTGCACATCTCAAATCTTTTGCATCAATGTAGGCTTCACCTATATCTATGCTAACATGCCTACCAACAAGGAAACCACCAACTGTGCATTCATGCGATGAAGCAACACAAACACGTCTCGCCTATGACACACCATAGAGTGTAACTATGCCTTGTTTGCAGATGACGATGAATATGACTTCCTGCTCAAAGCATCAACCACTACATTCGCCTTCCCTGGATGGTAGTCTATCGTGCAATCATAGTCGTTGATAAACTCCATCCATCTCCTCTGACTCATATTCATCTCTTACTTTGAGAAGATATACTGGAGGTTCTTGTGGTTAGTGAAGATCTGACACTTCTCTCCATACAGATAGTGCCTCCAAATATTCAAGGCAAGGACCACAAACTGCACATTCTAGGTCATGTGTCAGATAGTTCTCCTTGTATTTCTTAAGCTGTCATGAAGGAAAAGAAATCACATTCTTATCCTGCATCAACACACATCCCAAACCATTCTTCACAACATCATAGAAGACAATGTAGCCTTTCCCTTGCACTGTTAAGACTAAGACTAGAGAATTGGTCAATTTATCCTTCAACAACTAGAAAGAACACTGACACTTGTTATCCCAGACAAAAGGAACACCTTTCCTAGTTAACTTGGTTAGGGGGTAATGTTGCAACACTAAAATTCTTTATGAAGCACCAAATCTAGGAGGCTTCAGACTTCTATCAATGTCTTAGGTTGTTCCCATTCAATAACTGACTGTACCTTCTTAGGGTCCACACAAACACCTTTAAAAGATATGATGTGTCTAATAAAAGACACCTTAGTCAACTAGAACTCACACTTACTAAACTTGGCATACAACATGTGTTTTCTCAATAACGTCAATGCTTGGTGTAAGTGTTGCTCATGCTACTGGTTATCTCTAGAGTATATCAAGATATCATCTATGAACACAACTATGAACTGATCCAGATGTGGTCTGAACACTCTATTCATCAGTTCCATGAAAGTTGTCAATGAGTTTGTCGAACCAAATGGATAGTCACTTTATATAAAGAGGTTATATCCATGCAAAGAAATGGGTTTATATAACTTAGGTTTGGGGAGAGAGAAAGGGGGTTAGGTGTCAAGATAAACATGCCATGTGTCCAAGAGATCTCACACATGAAATCACCTCACTCATCCATGAAACTAGGGTGACCCACCAAGAAAAAACATCGACCTACTTCATCTAGAAAAGCAAACAGCTGCCAAACATCCTTTGTGACCTACTGACTAGAAACGCAAATGGTCGCTAACCCTCGAGGATGTTGGCACCATGATGAGTGGAAATCTCACTGTCTACCAAACTAGGGTGTCACAAGAATACAAAATGACTACCAAGACTTAGGGTCATATAAAACTTTACATTTTCCAAAACTAGGGCTCATCAGTCAAACACCCAAGGGGTCAACCATCAACTAGGGCATCCACGCAAACCCTAATCTCAACACAACATGTCATCACTCAAACTAAAGTGTGACAAGGCACCCCAAATGTAACCATATTCAACATGACATAAAAACATGTGAGACATAATAAGCATGTGATAAATTGCAAGAAGAACCCTAGATGTGGGCAAATTATAACTAAGTGCAACATTAGCACATACATGCGTAACTAGCTCAAACCGTGTCCAAATTGGACCAAACTTGAAACTAAAGCTTTTCACATGATATCAAAGCACATCACATGGTTTGATTAAGATTTTAAACATCTAATTATGATAAATAAGCATGTTCAACCAAAAAGCAAGGTTAGGGGTCTTATAGTTTAAGAATTCAATTTAAATAACAATTCACTGATAAGACTGTGAACCTACCGATTCAAGTGTTGAACCAACCGATTCAAGTATTAGGTCGATTCAAACTACATTGGATGAATATTTCCTAAATTTGAATGTGAATCAAATGATTCAGTCAGTGAACCCACCGGTTCAATGTCTGAAATGACCAGTTCAACTATGAATCGCTCAGTTTAATGATGAATACGATTGGATCAAGGATTTAAGATGTCATCATGTTGTGCATTAATCAAATATTAAAAGACGATGTGATTAAAAATATGAAAGCAAGTGAACTGACTGGTTCAAGTGTTGAGCCAATCGTTTCACACTAAACCAATCAGTTTAGGTGTGAACGAATCATTTCATGGTTCACAACTTCTAGAAAATTCATGAAATTTCATCTCTTCAACTCCTAGTTGATCTTGATACCCTGAAATTGTCCCTTCTAAAAATATAAGGGTAGTCAAGGCTTGTTAAAGACACTACAATATTTTACAAGTGTTGTCCTCTCTAGTTGTGGTAACCAGAGAACCCTAGCAAGTCTTATCTATAAAAGTGCAAGACAACAAGGGAGAGACAACATAGGAGAGCTAATAAACACTATTACATTGATGTTACAATGAACAATTCCTCCCCGTTGTCTCGGTAGCACAACATGGAGTTCCCAGTTGGCTACTTGGACTACGTAGAGGCATGGATTCCATTTCTACCATGCTAGGCAGATAACAACCATCGCCATCCATGGTGCTGAACTAGGAGGCCATATCCAGTTGTTCGTGTGCGTCTTGAAAAGAGTGCACATCACCAAGCAAGAGTAGTCATTGTACTTGCTCCAGGATACCCACAAGTGTGTCTTGCTAAATTTGTGTGGGTGCCAACCCATGTAAACACTGAAAACAAGAAATTTTCCAGTTTCAATCTATGACAACATTGATCACTTGATGTGGCTATTCATCTAACGATGGGGTCCCCAACAATGACACCATTATCCTTGGTTTCCTAGGAATAAGTTATAGCTGATAGAAAAGATGGAGGCCTTTATATACCCTCAATGAAGCTCTAGAATGAAGATACAATTATGAAAACTTCACGACAAGTTCTTACTCATAGAAGTTGTTCCTATATTATAGGTATGTTCTACAAAAATATAAATCATACCATTTAGGTTCCCAGGGTACATAGACTTTATTATGGAATCATTTTGAAAAACTAAGGCATGTTTCTAAAGAAAATAGTTCTATCATCATTTTTAATGGTTTTGACACTTTTGTATGATGATCCATGAATTGTTAATGCAGGCCTCCTTCGAGATCATGTAACTCGACTCTTACCTTTTGAGTTGCAGGACATGTGATCACTTCTATGATACTTTGCTCTAGAGAGTGGGATGAATCACTTCTGAGTTATTATTTGCCTCCCAATCTTGTCAAAAGATTCCAAGTATACTTGGACCACTAAGTGAAACCACACCTGATATCATGCCTTGGAATCTAACCTCTGCATGCATGTTTCTATGAAAATTGCTTATATTTATTAGTGACATCTCAAAGAAGAAATATGTACCATGGAAGCTATTGTGGAGTGTTTCTATTCCTGTGAAGCTTAAGCACTTTCTTTGGTTTATGTTGCATGAGGATGTCATCAATAACTTTCAAAGGCAACAACGTAATTTCTCACACAAGTCTTCTTGTTCAATCTACTTTGATCATGTTGAGCACATCTCTTATTTGTTTAGAGAATGCCTTGGAGCAAAAGAGGTTTGGCATATTATTAAACTACATGACATAATGTCAAATTTCTATGCTTTGTCATTCAATATCTGGGTGATAGAAGGTTTATGCCTGGAAAAATCATATGTAATAGTCCTTATGGTGGTATGTTACGAGATTTGGTTGTCCATGAAAACTCTCTATTCCATGATCGACCTTGTAATTTTGGAAGAATGATCAAATATATTTGAAGAAATGTAGCTAATAAATTGATGGGTTTTTAAGATACCAAGCACATCACATAATCACCTTCCACTCCTGTATAGACATGGAAACATCTGCCACCTAGATGGATAAAGGTTAATGTAGATGCTTTGGTGAAGCAAGGCCAATCATCTATAGTCTCAGTGTCTAGATCACAAACTAGAGAATGAATTACTACTTGGTCGAAGACATTCTCAGCTGATTCTGTTCTTATAGCTGAGTTATCAGCTATTGAACTACGTTGTTTAAAAAATGGTTTGAAGGATGGGGGAAAATCATTATAAAATTTGATAGCTCTATTTCTATTAATACCATACTATCTACAAACAATATGTAACTAATCTATAGTACATGGGTCATGATGATCATAGTTTTTTTGTCTAGACAATGATTAGTATAACTCTTGCATTTCCCCTGACAGCTGAACCAGGACCCTAATGCTATAGCAAAGATGCATGTCTCAACTGAATATATTCCTTAACACATGAATTAAGTTATTCTCTAATATTAATGGAAATAATTTCCTTCAAAAATATCTACATTCTAGGTCTTCCTTCCCTTTAGGTTTGAATGTTACATGACCCAAACTCACAACTAGGGTATGAGTCTGTCAAGAGTGAGATTTAGACCAATCAATCTTTTTGTATCAGAGTGAAGACAATCTTACATTTTTCTTTCATCATATATTTGAAACTTACTTAATTAACATATACAAACATAACTTGTAAGAGTAAGCTATCCACAACTGTGCTTAATTGCTACAACATAGTTGATAACTGAAGTGAAGTAGTAATAAAATTTAATATAAATCATATAATAAGTTGTACAAAATGTCTCTCATCCGTATGCTCACTTGCCCATATCTATAGGAAGAATAGAGACGATGTTACCATCTAACACATCCTCTCAAAACACCTCAATTGATCCACTCTTGCTGGTGACATGCTTCTGGGTCTTCTTACATGTAGGTACATCTACCTAAAAGTTGTTTCATTAAAGTATGAACTATTATCTTAGTGTGTTCAAGACCACCAACTAGGCATGATGATTGAAACATAATTTATTAATAAATGACAAGTAAAACAATACACACATGGAAATTCAATAGTTGAAATTATATAATATTCTAAGTAACTATATATAATTACACAATTAAATAATTTTTTATCAATTGAATTTCTTGATCACTTTATAATGTACTAGACCCACAAAAATAATACCACGATATGTAAAAAGCATCGCAAGAAGCTATTATGTCAACACAAATGATTTAGAATAATATTTAGAGTGTAAGTCTACTAGAATAGATCTCATACCTATATTGGGGCTCACCATGTTTGTCCTTTGTAACTTTATCAATTGGATAGATAAAATAAATCCCCTCTAACCTTAGATTCTCAAACACAGAGTTAAAGTATTTTTCTTAACTACTTGCATTATTGGTCTCACAATAGCCAACTCATGAATAGTATTTGAACTAATTATATTTTCTATAAACTAGATACCTCCATAATATCCATTTCATGCTACATAAGAAGGCATTTCTTGTTGGGCTTCATACAATGTACACGACACATTAGATCCAACTACATCATCCCAGATTCTACTAGTCAATACACACATTTACTCCTTCATGGTTCGTTCCTCTATGATGAATTCTAAAGTGTCCAATAGATCAACAATCTAGTTAATTACTTTTTTTATTCACGATCATCTTCTATACACTCCTTATCTTAACAATGTATTTATACATTTCATTTCATTTATGGTTTTTGTATTCTACTGAGCTACCTAACATTCATATTATATATCATTGTAACTAAAGCAATTGAAATAACTAGAAATATCAGAATTTATCACGCATTCTCATATTGAAATTATGACTAAATAAGATAAAAAAATTAATCATATTTTCTAGAAATTATTCTTCTACCATGAAATTTCGAAGATAGATGTTTACATGTTCCTCAATGTTTGACAATCTCATATTTTCATATAGTTTATACACAAGCTCACTTAAGTGAGAAAAACTCATTGTCCATCTCTATTCAGTCATTTTGTTCAATTTGTAATTATAATTTCAAACTAAAACATATTAGTCTTTTAATAGTAATTAGGAAAAGAATAGGTTTTTTAATATACATTTTTAATATATGTAAAATCTCTTTATAAATTGTAATATTCTTGTCGCACCCCGATCTCACACTAACCACAACCCATGAGATTAGGGCGCGACGGAGGGATATACACACAAGCCAAACCACTCATAACTTTTTAAACATTTTAAAGACATTAAAATGATAACATGATTCATGCTGTAAACTAAAGCTAAACAAACTGCGGAAGCATTTTTATTAAACTGACTAGAAATATAAACAAAGTCTACAACATATTACATTATTCGACATAAAGTAAAGCATAACAGTTAATTTACATCTTTATACACATTCGCCATACATATTCTCTCTCACCCACACCATGTCCCAAGGACCGAGGGGAAAGGACTAAGAGACCACTATCTAACTAAACTAACTACATATACCTTCTACAGATTAAGCGTTAGGATGAAAAGATCCTTCCGATTCCTGGAACTGTCGCTGACCTGAAAAATGTTTGAGTAGAGGAATGAGCCTACTCGCTCAGTGAATAGTATTTCACTTAGCCATCATCGGATAACTCCATATTTTACATTTTATATGGAATATGTGAATAAAATAACAAACTGAGCAGTTCTAATTAAACAGTGCAATTATCGCAGAAAAGTATACTGAACATTTAAAGAACAAGTATTATAAATTCTAAATCTGAACATACACAAGTTTCATATTAATCTACCTTAATTCTAAGTGATCATCTTTTAACTTATGCCCTGATCATATGCAGTGTACTCTGCATATAAAGTCTCGTAGCGAACTATGAACCCACCGTACAAGACTTAGCGACACACTCGGGAAATGCTAAGTCTGACTGCCGTCCTGGTCTGCGTCAGGACTCTCAGGCTCACACGGCCTCACTGCACTCTCAAAGAGTGTACTCTAGACTCCTCCTCTAACCTGAGCACACAGGTGGAGAGTCTGGGTTACCACCGTGACACACGCACAAATTATTGTTGAATAACCCCTATTTACTTCCAGTGCCACCGTGACACACGCACGGATTATTGTTGAACACTGCCTCTCTGTCCTCGTGCCACCATGACACACACACAGATTATTGTTGAACACGAGCCACCGACCATCTAGACACACGCTAGGTAGGTCGTTTCACCCCTAAGGCACAGACCTCTCAAAGGGGTTCTACGGTGTCAGGGCATCTAAGTCTAACACATTTTATTATAACAAGAAAACTCTTATAACATTGTGTCTCTCTCTCACATATTCGACTACTGGAATATAATGTAATTCTGCAATTCACTAGATGAAATTAGAAGTTCAACTTTTATAACATTTCTATATATAGTGCAACAACTATTCTCTTATATCGCAATAACTCATAACTCAGCTATGCTTTCATGCAAATAGATTCATTCACTGTAAATAAATTTCATATCTATTCCACGTCTCTATACTGATTTCATATTACTGAACATTCAAATATACTGTATTGAAAGGAATACTCAACCTGAAATACTTTATCACATTTATTCGCATCTTACTGAAATTACACGTAAGGCATGCACATTTATATTACTAATCATTTCATTTCGTTTGAACTATGCAAATTAAAAGTCTAAGGATGCTAACTATGCTCGGCATCCGAGAAATCTCTATTACCCACATATACACATAAACATCATTTTTATATATGCAATATCTACAATTAAACGAGTTAAACCTTGATAATTAAGTGAGATAATACTCACCCAATTCGGTCTGTTCGTATACACCGAAAACGTCCACAAACACGCCTAATTCTACTTTTATGCAACTTTGCACCCCGTGCAACTGATTTGCACCCCGTGCAATCTGGGCAGAAACACTTCTGTTCTATTTTTCTGCAACTTTGCACCTCGTGCAACTGATCTGCACCCCGTGCAACTGATCTGCACGCCGTGCAAACTGGCTGACTTTCTGTCCTGTTTTCTGTAACTTTGCACGCCGTGCAAACTGATTTGCACGCTGTGCAACCTGTGTAGAAATGGAAATTGCAGAAGTAAAAGAGGAGCTCGAGGTCGATTCGGTGGACGATTCTTGCTCGAATCACTCCTATAGCTTCGGAATGACCTAGCAAGCAGTTGGCAAGAAGAAAGAACGGAGGGGAAGCGTCGTTCGCTCCCTAGACCATCTCCATGGTCGACCTCTTCGTGGCTGCAGGAGAAAGAGAAGGTGAAGAAGAAGAAGGGGCTGCTAGGTTTGGGCGGCTAGGCGTCGGCGTCGATGGCGAGAAGCTGACTGCTGGGAGCTGCGATCTCCCTTCTCTCCCGCTCTCAGATCCTCTCCCTCACTCACTGCCAACGAACGGTAGAAGGAATGGAAACGAACTGAAATACTTCATTTCTAGAGTCAGCTAACAGAGTTAAAAAGGGAAAACTGAAGGAAAGGATAAGGAAGGGCGCCCAGGGGGCCGGATGCAAATTACCCAAGAAATTTCAGAAATTACATATAGGTCCCTGCTCGCTAAAAAGCTCATATCTTTTTACTCTTAGGTCGGTTTCGCGTGATTTCTCTGGCAACGGATCAAGCACAAACTTGTCCTCAACCTCAGAACAAGAAAACAAGCTAATGATACATTAACACTAGCTCAAAGCTCAAAACACTATTAATAAAAGCAAGTACTCATCTCAACATAACTAGTTCAATTATGCACTAACCAAGGTACTTACTGGTAAAACGAAATGTGGGTCATAACAATCTCCCTCCCTTATAAGAATTTTGTCCCGAAATTCCTAAAAGAGAAAAGGAAACTTGTTACGCATCTCTGATTCAAGCTCCACGTAGCTTCCTCTATATTGTGATTCCTCCACAAAACTTTCACTAAAGATAACTCACGATTCTTAAGCTTCTTGATTCGGTGATCAACTATCTGCACTGGTCCTTCCACGTAGGACACATATGTTCTAAGTTGCGCCGGTACTGGATCTAAAATCTTTTCTGTACCGGGATGACACTTCTTCAGCATAGACACATGAAACACATCATGAAGATTTGCCAACTCAGACGGCAAATCCAACCTGTAGGCTACAGGTCCAATCCTCTCAACGATAGGATATGGGCCCATATACCTAGGAGTCAATTTACCTCTCTTGCCAAACCTTAGCACTCCTTTCCATGGTGAAACTTTCAGATAAACCTCGTCACCAACCTCAAACTCAAGAGGTCGACGTCGTCTCTCTGCATAACTTTTCTGCTTGTCCTGAGAAGCCTTCAACTACTCCCTGATCACATATATCTTCTCTCTAGTTATATCGACTATCTCAGGTCCAAGAATTTCTTTCTCGCTAACCTCATACCAACAAACTGGTGATCTACACTTCCTGCCATATAGAGCTTCATATGGGGCCATTCCAAGACTAGAATGGTAGCTGTTGTTATATGCAAACTCCATCAGGCTTAAGTGTTCTTCCCAATTACCTCTGAACTGCAGAACACATGTTCTCAGCATGTCTTCAAGAGTCTGAATGGTCCTCTCAGACTGACCATCCGTCTGCGGGTGAAACACTGTACTGAACCTCAACCTTGTGCCCAACGCACGATGTAACTGATCCCAAAACCTGGATGTGAACTTAGGGTCTCTGTCAGAAATAATGGAAACTGGAATACCATGCAATCTGATTACCTCGTCCACATATATCTTGGCCAGCTTCGGAACATCAAAGGTTGACTTGACAGGAAGAAAGTGAGCAGACTTAGTTAGTCTATCCACAATCACCCATATCGAGTCCGAACCTCTAGGCGTCCTGGGTAACCCTACCATGAAATCCATCGTGATGTGTTCCCATTTCCATTCAGGTATAGGAAGCGACTGCAAGGTACCAGCAGGTTTCTGATGCTCAACTTTAACCTGCTGACACACTCCACATCTAGCCACGTACTCAGCCACATCTCTTTTCATACCAGACCACCAGTACAGCTCTTTGAGATTCCTGTACATTTTTGTGTTACCTGGATGCATAGCATACATAGAAGCATGCGCTTCTTCAAGAATCTGCTCTTTCAGCTCACTGTTCCCAGGTACACACAACCTGTCATGAAGATACATAACACCATCATCAGAAAACCTAAATTCTGACCTTTTACCTTCTGACATATCCTGCATAACCTGCCACAACTCGTCATCACACTATTGCAACACCTTAATCTGATCATAGAAAGTAGGTTTGACCTGCATCTGAGCAATCAACCCACTCTGTCCAGACATATCCAAGTCTAAGTTCAACTTTCGCATATCTACAAGCAATTCTCTCTTGAAACATGCCATAGAAAATGCATCAGCTGTTGAGCTCGACTTTCTACTTAAAGCATCTGC
This sequence comes from Alisma plantago-aquatica, assembly GCA_963693085.1. Lineage (NCBI taxonomy): Eukaryota > Viridiplantae > Streptophyta > Magnoliopsida > Alismatales > Alismataceae > Alisma > Alisma plantago-aquatica. The sequence goes on along the minus strand of OY856412.1, from coordinate 1,282,632,540 downwards.
CACAACATTCACTTTACCAGGATGATAATCGATTGTCACCTCATAATCCTTGATCAGCTCAAGCCATCTTCGCTGTCTCAGATTCAAATCCTTCTGAGTGAAGATATACTTCAAACTCTTATGGTCTGTAAACACCTAACATGTCTCACCATACAGGTAGTGACGCCATGTCTTAAGAGCATGAAATATAGCAGCTAATTCCAGATCTTGAGTAGGGTAGTTCTCTTCGTTCTTCTTAAGCTGTCTAGATGCATAGGCCACAACCTTGCCTTCTTGCATCAACACACAGCCTAAACCTTTCCTGGAAGCATCGCAGAACACTGTATAACCTTTATCTGCCTCTGTCAAAACCAACACTGGCGCTGTGGTCAACTTCCTCTTCAAGATTTGAAAACTCTTCTCACAGTTATCAGACCAAACAAACGGTGCATTCTTCCTCGTCAAACGTGTCAGGGGTGATGCTAGCACACTGAAGTTCTGTATAAACCTTCTGTAATAGCCTGCTACACCCAAGAAACTTCTAATCTCAGTAGGAGTCTTAGGCTGTTCCCACTGAAGTACATAATCAACTTTCTTAGGGTCAACGCTAACTCCATCTCTCGAGATAACATGTCCAAGAAATGCTACCTCGGCCAACCAGAACTCACACTTGCTAAACTTAGCATACAACTGGTGTTGCCTCAACAACTGCAACGCTACTCTCAGGTGTTGCTCATGTTGTACATCATCTCTGGAGTAGATCAGAATATCATCTATAAAGACTACAATAAATTGATCTAGGAACGGTTTGAAAATCCGATTCATCATATCCATAAAGGCTGCTGGGGCATTGGTCAGCCCAAACGACATGACCAGAAACTCATAATGCCCATACCTGGTTCTGAAAGCTGTTTTGGGAATATCAGAGGCCTTTATTCTGAGCTGATGATATCCAGATCTCAAATCTATTTTAGAGAAGATCGTCGCTCCACGCAACTGATCAAATAGATCGTCTATTCTCGGAAAAGGATACTTGTTCTTAATAGTGATCTTGTTCAGTTGCCTGTAGTCTATACAGAGACGCATGGTACCATCCTTTTTCTTAACAAACAGGACTGGAGCACCCCACGACGAAGAATTGGGTCTGATGAAACCCTTATCCAGCAACTCATGCAGCTGCACCTTGAGTTCCTTCAACTCTGCAGGTGCCATTCTATAAGCTGGCAGTACTACTGGATGACTACCTGGATATACCTGAATCTCAAAATCAATGTTTCTGACAGGAGGTAAGCCTGGCAACTCTTTTGGAAAAACATCAGAAAACTCACTAACTACCGGCACATCATAAACACTGGCAGTGCTCTTCTCTGTTCTAGTTTCAACCACATGAGCAAGGAACGCTTCACATCCTTTCTGTAGCATCTTATCAGCTACTGCAGCTGATACAATGCACGTAGGCAGAACTTTCCTGTTTCCAGTGAAGACACAAGAAAATTCACCTTGTTGAAAGGTAGCTTCCTTCTTCCAACAATCGAGTTGCACTCGATATGTCTCAAGACAATCCATACCCAAGATGACTTGAAAAGTATTGACATCCAGGGGTATGAGATTAGCAGCAAAGGTGTAACCTCCAAAAGATAACAAACATCCGGGACAGAATTCAGATAAAAATGTTGGTCCACCTAGTGGAACCCTCAACACTAACTCATCTACCAACTCTTGAGTTAACAGATTAAGTTCACCAACTAAAGAACGTCGTATGAAAGAGTGAGTAGCACCCGGATCTATCAAAACGGATACTGGTATACTATTAAACAAAAGCATTTCTCCTGTAATGACTTGTGAAGAGATTATACCTTCCTGAGGTGTCAAAGAGAAGAAACACACTGAAGCTCTCCCTCTGCCACGTTGTCCTCTCTGACCACTTCTGCCACTAGGAACACCACCACCCGTAGAACCGAAAGCCACAGAAGAACTCGATCCTTCCACTGGAGGTTGTCTCTGGACATCATGAAACTGGGGCTAAAAAACTGGTGATGCTACTGGTTGAAGCTGAGGGCAAAACTTCTTTTTATGTCCCATCTGACCACAATGATAACAACCTCAAAATTCTGAACCCTGACACTGACCAGAGTGTGATCTTCCACAAGTATTACATACTCACGTTTCCTACCTCAGTGGACCAATCACAGAGGTAGATGATCCAGATGGCCGCCCATAAGAAGAAGATGTCACCTCACCAGATCTTGGTCTGCTGAAACAACCAACACTGCGTCCCAGCTTGGAGAAGAAACCTCTACCTCCACCTCTGTACCCACTACTGGACTGTCTTCCACTAAAATCCGCAGACCTCTTCTTAGTCTCATATACCTTATCAGCATTCACAAATTCTTCAACCTGTCTGGCTGCCTCAACGAACTCACCAAAATTCTCTCTGTTCCTCCTACTAGTAGCAGAAACTGTATGTCGAATCTCTGACCTCAGCCCTTCCTGAAACCTTCTACATCTCTCTATGTTATCAGGTACAAGATGAGGACAGAAGTTCGCTAACCTGGTGAAAAGCGCTTCATATTCTATAACTGACATGCTTCCTTGCTTAATGTTTAGTGACTGCCTGGTTTTCTCATTAATGAAAGTGGGTGGATAAAATTTAAGATGGAACTTCTCAGAGAAATCATGCCAAGTAAGCTCTGAACCTCTCCTTTTATCCTCCACACCGTGCCACCACAACTCTGCATCTCCCATCAAAAGATAAACTGCGTGATTAATCTTTTTCTCTTCTGGAAGCTCCATCAGGCGAAAGACCTTCTCTATCTGTCTCAACCACTCATCAGCCTCAGCGGGATCTGTAGTACCACTGAATTCTGTACCACCAAGCTTCTTCACAAGCTCATAAGATCGCATCAAATCCTTACTGCTGGTAGAAGTAGAAGCTCGCCTATCAGCCTTGTACCTCTCTCTAGTCTCCAGAAACATCATGTACATACGGGATGCCTCATCCACATGATCACCACCACCTGGACCTATGTACAGAGGATCAGGGCCAACATGACTCTCGGCCTGGTCATCATGACCAAAACCTCTTCCTGCCATCTGCAATAATATAACAGAATATTTCCTGTTAAAAAACTGCAGATAGAAGAAAGACACCTAAACCTTAATCCTATTGGTCTCTTATCGTCCCCTGACTTGGACTCTGAGTAACTATGTACTCAACCTAAGCTCTGATACCAAAAGATGTCGCACCCCGATCTCACACTAACCACAACCCACGAGATTAGGGCGCGACGGAGGGATATACACACAAGCCAAACCACTCATAACTTTTTAAACATTTTAAAGACATTAAAATGATAACCTGATTCATGCTGTAAACTAAAGCTAAACAAACTGCGGAAGCATTTTTATTAAACTGACTAGAAATATAAACAAAGTCTACAACATATTACATTATTCGACATAAAGTAAAGCATAACAATTAATTTACATCTTTATACACATTCGCCATACATATTCTCTCTCACCGACACCATGTCCCAAGGACCGAGGGGAAAGGACTAAGAGACCACTATCTAACTAAACTAACTACATATACCTTCTACAGATTAAGCGTTAGGATGAAAAGATCCTTCCGATTCCTGGAACTGTCGCTGACCTGAAAAATGTTTGAGTAGAGGAATGAGCCTACTCGCTCAGTGAATAGTATTTCACTTAGCCATCATCGGATAACTCCATATTTTACATTTAACAGGAACATGTGAATAAAATAACAAACTGAGCAGTTCTAATTAAACAGTGCAATTATCGCAGAAAAGTATACTGAACATTTAAAGAACAAGTATTATAAATTCTAAATTTGAACATACACAAGTTTCATATTAATCTACCTTAATTCTAAGTGATCATCTTTTAACTTATTCCCTGATCATATGCAGTGTACTCTGCATATAAAGTCTCGTAGCGAACTACGAACCCACCGTACAAGACTTAGCGACACTCCCGGGAAATGCTAAGTCTGACTGCCGTCCTGGTCTGCGTCAGGACTCTCAGGCTCACACGGCCTCACTGCACTCTCAAAGAGTGTACTCTAGACTCCTCCTCTAACCTGAGCACACAGGCGGAATGTCTGGGTTACCACCGTGACACACGCACGGATTATTGTTGAATAACCCCTATTTACTTCCAGTGCCACCGTGACACACACACGGATTATTGTTGAACACTGCCTCTCTGTCCTCGTGCCACCGTGACACACACACAGATTATTGTTGAACACGAGCCACCGACCATCTAGACACACGCTAGGTAGGTCGTTTCACCCCTAAGGCACATACCTCTCAAAGGGGTTCTACGGTGTCAGGGCATCTAAGTCTAACACATTTTATTATAACAAGAAAACTCTTATAACATTGTGTCTCTCTCTCACATATTCGACTACTGGAATATAATGTAATTCTGCAATTCACTAGCTGAAATTAGAAGTTCAACTTTCATAACATTTCTATATATAGTGCAACAACTATTCTCTTATATCGCAATAACTCATAACTCAGCTATGCTTTCATGCAAACAGATTCGTTCACTGTAAATAAATTTCATATCTATTCCACGTCTCTATACTGATTTCATATTACTGAACATTCAAATATACTGTATTGAAAGGAATACTCAACCTGAAATACTTTATCACATTTATTCACATCTTACTGAAATTACACGTAAGGCATGCACATTTATATTACTAATCATTTCATTTCGTTTGAACTATGCAAATTAAAAGTCTAAGGATGCTAACTATGCTCGGCATTCGAGAAATCTCTATTACCCACATATACACATAATCATCATTTTCATATATGCAATATCTACAATTAAACGAGTTAAACCTTGATAATTAAGTGAGATAATACTCACCCAATTCGGTGTGTTCGTATACACCGAAAACGTCCACAAACACGCCTAATTCTACTTTTCTGCAACTTTGCACCCCGTGCAACTGATTTGCACCCCGTGCAATCTGGGCAGAAACACTTCTGTTCTATTTTTCTGCAACTTTGCACCCCGTGCAACTGATCTGCACCCCGTGCAACTGATCTGCACGCCGTGCAAACTGGCCGACTTTCTATCTTATTTTCTGTAACTTTGCACGCCGTGCAAACTGATTTGCACGCCGTGCAACCTGTGTAGAAATGGAAATTGCAGAAGTAAAAGAGGAGCTCGGGGTCGATTCGGTGGACGATTCTTGCTCGAATCACTCCTATAGCTTCGGAATGACCTAACAAGCAATTGGCAAGAAGAAAGAACGGAGGGGAAGCGTCGTTCGCTCCCTAGACCATCTCCATGGTCGGCCTCTTCACGACTGCAGGAGGAAGAGGAAGGTGATGAAGAAGAAGAAGAAGGGGCTGCTAGGTTCGGGCGGCTAGGTGTCGGCGTCGACGGCGAGAAGCTGACTGCTGGGAGCTGCGATCTCCCTTCTCTCCCGCTCTCAGATCCTCTCCCTCACTCACTGCCAACGAACGGTAGAAGGAATGGAAACGAAATGAAATACTTCGTTTCCAAAGTCGGCTAACAGAGTTAAAAAGGGAAAACTGAAGGAAAGGATAAGGAAGGGCGCCCACAGGGCCGGATGCAAATTACCCAAGAACTTTCAGAAATTACATATAGGTCCCTGCTCGCTAAAAAACTTATATCTTTTTACTCTTAGGTCAGTTTCACGTGATTTCTCTGGCAACGGATCAAGCACAAACTTGTCCTCAACCTCAGGACAAGAAAACAAGCTAATGATACATTAACACTAGCTCAAAGCTCAAAACACTATTAACAAAAGCAAGTACTCATCTCAACATAACTAGTTCAATTATGCACTAACCAAGGTACTTACTGGTAAAAAAAATGTGGGTCATAACAATTCTACTCATATCTAATTGAATTCTTGCTAAGGTTCTCAAATCTCAAACCAAGTCACGAAGAAAAATCCTAAATCCTACTTATCCTATAGACACTATCACACTTCAAGTAGGTTATCACATATGGAATTAATGAGAAATAGGAGAAAGAAGAGGGTATCTTAACTCAAATTCTATCATTGGTTCACACTCAGACTAGGGAGAATGTAGAACAAGAAATCATGGACGATTTACCTTGCTTGATTTTATCTAGTTTTTTATTCTTGAGTTGTTCTTCATGTTTCTTCCAAAAAGATATTGTATTAGGCCAAGAGTGAAAAAGTGAAGTTACCCATTTCTAACTTCATACAATTTCATTTAAACTCGATATATCTTCATTTTCTTGATTTATTGTACATGTTGAATGGAACTAGATGAAATGCTATGGGCAGAGATCAATGCACCCTTTTAACAATTGATGCAGTCTATAGAAGGGACCTGACATCACTTGAAGTGACTGATCAAATAAGTCCGACTATGATGGAAACATCAAATCAAAGATGCTCAACTTGAATCCAAGTGACTGGTCAAAGCAAACCAACAATTAACCTTTAAGATTCATGTGACCGTCTCCTCGACCAATACAATCCTCATTTCATTGATGCAATATTTTCTTAAAGATTAGACTATTAGTCTGACTTGTATGTGTAAAATTTCAATATATCATTTTACCTCCTTTTAATCTTAATTTCAATGTATATTGAAAAATTCTCTTGACATCTAAACTAAAACTCAAGTTATTGTCAATCATTAAGCAAACAAATATTATGAATAACAATGAGCAAAACTGTAGAATAAATTTTGGGTTTCCATAACCTTAGGATAACTAAATAATCTAAAATTGGTTTGTACTAATATAATTCTTGAGTTCCTCAAGGTTCATTTAGGTTGAATTTTACGTGGAAAATTTAATAATATCACAAAATATTTCATCTTTTTTCTTCTTCTCTTGGAAACCTTTAAAACTGGCACAATCTATTCATGTCAAGTTATAAATGGATTTCCTTGCAGAAATTGTATGACATAACCCTACACCAGAGGACACGATAGATATATGAGACGTTTGCTTCTTAAATCATTTTAATTTTCTTTGAAAACAAACAATTGTGAAAGTGTTTTATGATGTTAACTTAGATACCCTATACCTTCAAAATAATTAACTAACCAGTTCTATTAAAACTCTTAGGCTCCCCCCTATAGAAACAAAAAAGACAATTTCTACTATATGAATATACTCAATTATTAAATAATGTCTATTCTCTAGGAGGCCATATCCACATAGTAGTTTATTTAGGAATGAATCTCACAATAAGAAATCAAATAATAGGAATAATACATCGAGGCCACAATTTTTGCTTCATCATGCACAAATGATGTATCCCACAATTAATAAAATACTAGAATTATACTAATAGAGGTAATTCAGTAAAATCACCCATTACATGCAGAGATAAATGTTGTTCAACACACTTGATTTGCCCAACTAGTAGTAGAATAATCATTATATTACCACCAATCGTTGGGTTAATTTCATTGAGTGAGTGGATAATTGACCTGATGGACATCTATACTACTATGAAAAGGAGTTTTTTGCAAAAATTACAAAACAATGCCATTAGCCAATCAAGTTACTCCATTTTTAAATTCTACATTCTCCATCACTCACTCTCTTCTCTCCTTTTTTGAAAAATTTTACTCTTTTTTATTGTTTTTTTCTCTCCAATACCAATCCCCACTTCTTCTCCAACTTACTTTGTTTCACATGTATGCTCTTAAACCAACCCCACTCCCTCCATCAAACCCCGTGATCCACTCCAACATATGCTCTCTATCATCCCTAATTCACCGCTCACCTACACAACCCTTCCATCTTACTCGAATTAAAATCATAAGCAATCAGTCTGGCTTTTCCAATGATATCTCTCTTCCATTGACTCATGTGCTTTAAGTATCTTCCAAGAGTCATTATCATTTTGTTTTCAGAGTATACTAGTAACTTTGCAACTCCCTCAACCCCACCCTTTCCCACCGTTACCATCTCTTAGTTGTTAGGGACCTATAAATACCACCGTTACAAAATTATTTTCTCTCATTCAATATTTAACTATATGTTGGTTTTGTGATTTAATTGCCATGCTATATTCTATAAACATATGAAAATGTCTTCACAAGATAGGAGCAACAAATTAAGAATATAATTAAACATATGATTTAATTAAAAAAAATCGACTAAAATTCACACACACGCGCACGCGCGCGCACACACACACACACACACATTGACCCATGTACCTTAATTATCTTCCGAGAGTTATTATCTCTTTGTTTTCTAGAATATTTTAGTAATTTTGTAATTCCCTTTTCCCACCATTTTCCACCGTTACATCTCCCAATTATGAGACACCTATAAATACCACTGTTACAAATTTTCTTTCTCTCATTCCATATTTAATTGTATGTTGTTTAAACGATTTAAAAAAATCTAAAAGGATCCATATTTGTACTCTCTCAAATACTTTTGAAAATATATTTTTCAGATCTATACTACTATAAAAAAAGAAAGTTATTTCAACTATTTACATATACATGCCATTTTAATCTCTTTGATCAATCACAACACATCACTTTCAAATGTTGCTTTCTCCTTCATTCTTTAACTTCTCACAATTTTTTCATCTTTTTTCCTATTTTAATTATCATTTCCTCTCACTTCTCCTCACTCGCACGTTCTCAACAACTAAAAACAACATTAGATGGATAAACCCAAAGAAAGCTAAGCATGGCGTTTATTGTTACGCTCAATCATTATTTTCCTGTACTGCCTTAAAGAAGTCTCCAATCAAATGCACTTGTTAAAAGAATATCCCTACAATTAAGGAGCAATTATCAAAGACTCCATTACTAACGGCCACGATCTAGATCTACTCCTATTCGCTTTAAATTTTCCAATTACATTCCCAAAAATGAACTTAAGAAAGGACTGCTTAGGGAATGTTGACAGCTGTATTTTACTGTAATGGATTGCCTTTACAAACCCAACAGCAAAAAACAATACGTTTGCTTTGTGGGAACTGAAAAAGTGGCCTGATCCTGCATTTTCGGTCATAAAAGAAATGTTGCAGATTGCATTTCATTTCAAAACGGCCGGACGCTTTCATGTGTTTTGTGCCCCGACAACTATTACAAACTGCCCGTCTTACTTTTTATCCAGTTGTCTCCAAACATAAACTACTTGTGTACAAAATTTTTCAAGAGCAGGATTCTCTTATACATGAATAATTAAAATGCAGCATTTGCCATAATCCAGATCACTCCTGCAAATCAAACATGCCCTTAGTAAATGTCTCTGATCAATTATACTTGTTAAAAGGAGCAACTCTCCATGACTCCATAACTAATGGCCACACGTTCTAATCCACTTCTACAACACACGCTGGCTCTCCGACTTAGTAATCGTTCTCCCAACTCTTTGCTTGCACTTACTGTTACTCCCAAGCGAACACCTCCCATGTTTTTCCTCCGTTGGACAGCATCAAAGGTCAAATTGCTGTATTCTAATGCTCTGATGCACATTCAGTTTCGTTAAAATTGTCGTATTTCAATGCTCTAGCACCATGCAATAAGCTTAATGGTTGCCGAGGTCCACAATTGAGAAAATATATTATCAGAACATGTCAACGGCCTCAGATTTGACGTTTCCAGTAAGTTCCCTGAATGTTATTTCTTCTTTTTCCTAGAAAAAAATGGGTACCTTTGCATTACTCACTCACGTGGAAGAACTAACCACTACGATGCTTTTTTATAAAGTTGAGCCATTACAGTTTTGAAAGAAATCAGGATGTTGTCAATCTGTAGAACTCCCTTTGATCGTTGGCATCCTCGGCAAAGTAACATGCAGCTGCAGTATGAAAGAGGAGTTTTAACATTTACAACACGTCAATATTCGTCTTGTAAAATAAAAGCCGATAATCGAATGTGTATAAGTCTACTGAAAGAGAGAAGCTCCCCAAAAGTTCAAAGGAGGTATTTCTTATCTTGTTTTCTCCCCAATCTGATGAAAAATTATGCTGCTCTCGACATTGATTGAATCAAACAACACTTCCCCACCACTACATCAACATGTTCAAAACCAATAACATCAACTAAAAAATACATTGGCAATGTAGTGTCACGGTTATTTTAAGTCGACCAAGTTCCAAAATTCAGATATGACAAGATGTGAAACGCATAACACCAATTCATCTAATATCTTCCTCCTTCCGACGTCAAGCGCCGTATTGATAAAAGATAAGAGCTTACACACTGCACTCCATCAACCAGTTTCGAAAAATACAAGCACAAACCAATCCCGTTACATCGGAACCCAATGTCAAACGCTCCCTCACCACTATATTTCTCAACTGAAGAAATGGAAGCATGTCCTCCGACACACATGTCCGGAAGCATTGTAGAGCTATAAAAGGGTTAGATTTAAAACACGCCTTCAGTGAAATACATTACGTTCATTTATGCTTGATTTGCAACCCTATGTTTGTATTCGGTTATATAGATGCATTTTTTTAATATTTTTCTTTATTGAATATCTATGTTAATAGTAAATAGTTGTTTAATTGAATTTAGTTGCACGAGATTAGAGTTGAAGCAACTTGTAGAGATCCCAAGCTCTTCACAGTGGTCAGTAGGAACCGGCAGAAAGTATATTGCGGGTGAATGAGATATGGGTTTTAGTTCTTTGTACTCAACTTACTCATTCTCTCGCTAGGTGTGGTAGTGTTTGTAGGTAAGAAAAGGAAACCATGTTAATCCTCTTCTCAATTGTTTATAGTGCATGATGTTTTCGTACTACGCCAAGCGAACCACATATATAGTGCAAATGGAAAATGAAGAGAAGAATATTGAGCAATCTTGTTCACTCTATAAAATCATGATCATCAAATTAATCCAAAACAAATCCTCTCTATAATGATTGTATACTAACATTGTGGCAAGATGTAGGAACCCAAAAGTTGGCAGCAGTCATGGATAGATTTAAAGTAAAATACAATCTATAAACGAGAATTCATTATACATGATTATAATCATGTTAGTTTTTGTCAAATTCACACAATGTGTGATGTGCTATTATACATTCAGAACGCGTAACTTTTGTAGTGATGCTTGCATTCATGTTATTCACATAACAAATTCACCAGACATTTGAGCTATATTCATGAGAAGATATCAGGTTTTGATTATTCTGCTACTTATGTGTGGCCGTGGTTAGTTTGGAACCAATGATTGCATCAAACCCACAAGCAAAACTACATGCTAAACCAATATTTTTTTTTCTCTTTCCTTCTTAATAACTTTAGATTTCATATTTGTATTTTTCAAAATATTTAGTCAATCAAACATTTTTTTTCAATCATTCTTGTATTCTCTCCTTTTTCATGATTTCTTCAAAATTGTTTTAATTATTTCAAGTTCTTGTTTTGTCACAAATTCATTTCCAAAATTAATTATTCATTCAATATGTGTCCCCAATGTCCCTAAATCATGGGATTTGAAAACTCTTGTAAAAACACATTCATTGTCATGTACATGTCGAACCTGACCATTTTTATTTTGAAGGAAAAAACATGGAAGCAAAAACTTATTTTCTTTGTGTTCCTCCATAGGTTGTTGTAAAATTTATCTTTAAAAAACTAATTGGTACAATGATTGAAATATTTTTTATACTTTATACAAGTTCATGTTGATTCAACCCTATTTTAGGGCTTCATCTTGTGTCATTTTGCATTTCAATCACATCTATACCTGTTCGATTACATGTTATTTCTCTAAATATGCATATTTGTGTAAAATGCACTGATGGACATTATTTGCATATTTTTCAGGTATTTGGACCACACTTAATGAAAGAGAGAGAGAGAAGGAGTGATCCTAGGGTTTCTCTACCCTTGGGGGGACGTAAAGTGAAGTCTGATGCTTCCTCAACCTACTCCTAGTGGCCAAAGATCTATTGAAGCAATGATGTCTAAGAAAATCCAAGGAAACAAGTCAAAGTACTAATCTAGAGGCCAGCACGGCCATGGCACCACCAAAACGACCGTGCTAGAACACTTACAAATCAACATGGCCATCTCCAAGCAAAGCTAGAGTCACCACGACCGTGCCACACCGAATGACCATGGTGAACTGACCCAGACGACCTTGCCACCTTGCACGGTAGTGTGACAGCAGAGGCAGAATGGCCGTGAAGTACAGAACATGCTATGCATTTTGAGCCACCACAGCCGTGCTACCCTTGCCCCATTACGGCTGTGGTGACCACCACAGTCGTGCCACCTTCAGTACTAAATCAACCTATTCCCTGTGATTTTTCACCATTTCTCCCCACAGTCATTCCCATCCACCATGACCATTCTCAACCCTCCCCACCACGACCATGCTACCTAAAAAAACCTAGTTACTTTTGCACTGCATTTCCCATACTACAACTATGTGACTAGTGCTTCCCACACACCTATATATTTCTAGGTGGTGGCTCCAACATGAGGTTAGCTACCTTCTACCACCTCTTAGCTCCCCATTTTCCCCCTTAGACATTACACTCCATTTCCACCTCCATTCCACTCCATTTTACCATTTCCACCACCAAAACCCTAGTTTCCTCTCATTTCTACCCATTTCCAACATCACCCCATGCCATTGCACCTTGGAGGAGAGAGGAGGACGCCCCACAACAACTGAAGTGGAGGAATTCTTCATCCACACCAATCTCCATGGCTTCTTCTACCACTTTCTCCTTTCTTTTTGTATTTTGCAGTGTTATGAGTAGCTAGGTCCCTTGGGCGGGCTGTTTGGGGGTGTAATATGTTACTTTGATACCATGTTGGGGGGAAATGATATGTAAATATTATAATTCCATTTGCTAATGATTATGTTCTATTTCTATCTCACTCTTCATAAATTGCGTGTTGGTTTGTGCTTGAAATCACCTAGGAATTTAGGGAAATTGATTATATGTATGAATTTTGGGATTTGCTCCTAGGTCCAATTCTTAGATCCCTAGCTAGCTACCCATCCTCCTACATCCTAATCAATTCTCCTAACCCTAGTTGAGAGATCTAAGTAGCTAGTTTAGATGAATTTGGTGTGCTTAGCATGGAGCTTTCTCAAGGCTAGAATGTGAGTGATGGGAGGTCCAAAATCTCACTTCCACTCCCATTACTAGTTTCAGCCCCTAATCATCCTAAAATCATCTAACCTAGAAACCTAGGCTTGTTTAGACTCTAATTGAATTACACCTAGACCTAACCCAATTGAGCCTCGCAAGGGTACTAGGGAGTGTTAGGGACTAATTCCCCTATACACAACTTAGCATATCCATGGTCAGTTAGTAGCTTAGGCTAATTCATTAGACTCTAACTTGTTGTTTGGTTTGATAATCTAAATGGAATCATAATGTTCATGTATCACCCCAACTTAATTGATAAGTGCATCCCCTAAACAACCCATGTTTCCCTTAATTGCTTTAAAACCCTAGTTTCCATCTTGCTTAGCTAGTGTTAGCTTAATTAGCTCTTTTCTTGCTTAGATAGATTCTTGCCCTATTCTTTCTTTGTTCTTGCTAGTTTAGGTCTTTACTTGCTCTTTCACCCTATTTGCTAGCTTAGTGTAGTGTAGACCTTTTCTTGCCTTACCTTGTCTTTCTTGCTTTGTAGAACTAATTGTCTAGGTTTAACTTAGGTTTTAATATTGTTTGCTTTCCTTTACTTGCTTTCTTGCTCAACTTAGTTTAACAATCAAAACAACCTTCAAACCCTTAGCCATAGTGTCCGCAGTAAAAATCTAGCACTAAAAACTAACCTAGATCTAGTGCCCCCTTTTCTCCCTGTGGACCGACCCTATACTTTCCACCTTACCTATACTCCGACAAGGCCCCGTGCACTTGCAGGTTAGCATTTTAGTAGAAGTAGGTTGTTTGAGTTTAGGTCATTATGAATTTGAAAGTGAATCTACCGTGTGCTTCTATCTGCAGGGATGCATCTATTCAAACTCCAATTGAGTAGTGTGTTGGCAAAAATGCATCACTTGTTCACTCATAGACAATGAGATTAGTCTTTGTTGTGGGTTTTCATGATTCAAGAAAATGAAACTTCCATCTTTATTATAGAAAATTCTTCTTAGAAACCATTATAATAAAATTATATCTAATTTTATTTGTCATGTGCATGGCTTGTGTGTGTTGACTAGTTTGATTAAATGAGTCATTTATATGCAAATGTTCATTCTTTACTCCTCAAACTCATGGAGAGAACAGATGATTATTATTGCTAGTAATTCATGAGTAGTCACAACTGATCTGATCTGAGAAAATTAGATGGTGGAAGAGAATGGGAATTCAACACTCATATACATGACATAGATACTACTGGATCTTAATGAGTAGCGAAGAGACAAAGATAAAAGTAAACCAAAAGAAAGTATTGGTTTGAGAATGAAAGAGATGGCATTGACAAATTTCATTCAAAAATTACAAATGAGCACCCGCTAGAGGGGCAAAATTTTTGGTCTAGTAGGGCACCTTGAAACATACCAACTCAAACATTACTTCCTTTTGCACTTAAATGAAAGTTAGTGGATAAATCCTGCGTTATAGGTGGGCACCTAGGCAATGCCTAGGCCCTCCTAGGAGGCCCAGGTTGCCCAAGCCTCACCCCAATGTGGGCACCTAGAAGTAATGCACTCAACTGGGCTTTCTATTATATCGATTTCTATCAACTAATTTGTATTTACTTATCTACTGATTTGTATTTATGTATCAATTAATTTATATTTACTTATGTACTGATTTGTATTTACTTACCTACTGATGTGAGTTTATGTATCCACTGGTTTGAATTTATATATCTAGTGATTTGTATTTATGTATTTACTAATTTGTATTTACTTATCTATTGATTTAAATTTACTTATCTATTGATTTGAATTTATGTATTTACTGATTTCTATTTAGGTATCTACTGATTTGTATCTACTTATCTACTGATTTGTATTTATTTATTTACTGATTTGAATTTATGTATCTACTGATTTGTATTTACTTATCTACTGATTTGTATGTACATATCTACTGATTTGTATTTACTTATCTACTAATTTGTATTTACTTATCTACTGATTTGTATTTACTTATCTACTGATTTGTTCATCTACTTATTTTTGATTCATCACATTATTGAAATTTAGGACTTTGTATTTGTTCATCTACTTTTTAAAATTATTTAATCATCTTCTGATTTATATTTGTTTATCAACCGAGTTGTACTTTTTTGTCTAGTATGTTGTATTTGTTTATCTACTGACTAGTATTTATTTATATAATGCTTTGAGTTTACTTAACTAATGCTTTTAATATTTTTATCTACTGATCTGTATTTACTTATCTAATCCTTTGTATTTATTTATGTACTGATTTGTATTTACTTATATAATGTTTTGAATTATTTTATATACTGATTTGTATCTACATATCTACAACTGATTTGTATTTACTTATCTACTAATTTTTATTTATTATCTATAGTTTTCTATTTACTATCTATTGATTAGTGTTAACACACTATTTTAACTTCTCTACTATTTGACTTTATTAATCTACTATTTTGTTTCATTAATGTACTGCCTCATGAATAGAAATACAAATATAGTTAATATTTTGATTTTTGATTTATGAGTAATCAATTTGTGATTAACTAAAATTGTCTTTATAAAAGTCCAATAAATAAAAATGGCAAATATCTCCTAAATAGTATTACAAATTTGGGTTTTTGAATGTAATATTTTTACTATATATGCAATTTAGATATATCTAATATAATGTGTGTGTATATATATACATACATATATATATATATATATATATATATATATATATATATATATATATATATATATATATATATGGCTAAAAGAATTGTGTACCTAAGTACACATAGCTTACATGTACCCATCTACATTTGTGATGCTTACAAAAGTATAAAAAGAAATCCAACCTTACAGATGTGATGCATACCCCTTAGATAACATGTGTATCAAAAGCCACTTTTAACTGACGTTCCTAAATCATCAAATGAAAAAATAGACAAATTTTCTAATCAATGGCAAGTTCTATAAATTATAGAAATCGTTGAGTGACATATTATAATATCTCATGATATACATGAGGTATGATTATGATTTTTTGAACACACCTAATATATTTAATTTTGATTCAATCCATAAGGTTGCACTGAATAAATGTATTCCACATACATCATTTTAATGGACGATACACACAAGTTGCATGTATCGACTGATACACATTTCCTAACCCTCTCTCTCTCTCTCTCTATATATATATATATATATATATATATATATATATATATATATACATATATATACATATATATATACATACATATAAGGGGTGATTTTTTGTAAACATCTTATCTAAGGGGTATACTTTACATCCATAAGGCTGGTTTGTATGTATCCATACATTTGATGATCAATGGATGTCAGAATGTGGTGATTTTTTGTAAACATCTTATCTAAGGGGTATACTTTACATCCATAAGGCTGGTTTGTTCAGTAGAAACTTACAATCTACATAAATGAAGGTGGGTACATGTAAACTACATGTACTCAGGTACACAATTCTTTTAACATATATATATATATATATACATATATATATATATATATACATATACATACATACATATATATATATATATATATATATATATATACATACACACACACACACACATATATATATATATGTATACATATATACATATATACATATATATATATATATATATATATATATATATATATATATATATAGTCAGGCTAGAATACACTCGAGTGTACAGATCGCACAAATACACTCAAGTGTGTTTGCATATCAAGACTATTTTTTTGCAAAATGTTAACTGTTGATCTTCACCGTCATACTATAACTAGGCTACATACAAATTTTGAGCCCATTTGGATGAGTGTAAATCACTCATCCAAGGGTAACAAAATCGACGCACGAAACTAATTTGAAAGGTATAATTTTTGCGGTCTTCATAACATGAGCTATACATATCCAAATGTGCTCAAATTTTGCGTATGAGTTGTTCACGGGATGTTTAAGAAGATCAACAGATTAGATTTTCAAAAAAAAATATTGCATCATGAAAAACTACTTGAGTGTATTCCACTCCGGATACACTTGAGTGTATTCTAGCCTGATTCTCTCTCTCTCTCTATATATATATATATCTATATATATATATATATGTGTATGTGTGTGTGTAGACACACACACACACACACACATATATATATATATATACATACACATATATATATGTATGTATGTATATATAGATATATGTATGTATATATATATACATATATATATATATATATATATATATATATATATATATATATATATATATATATACATATATACACTACTACAGAACACGCCTTTGGTGTCGGTTGTTTAACCCCTTTTAGCGATGGTTTTCAAGCGACGCCTATGTGGGCGCCGCTAAAGGTCGAACTCTTCGGCGTCGGTGTTCTAACCGATGCCTATATGATCTATAGGCATCGGTTATATATAGTTGCCCGACGTCTATAGGGTTCGTGCCACAAAAAAGGGCACCACCAAGGACACTTTCTTCGTCAGTTAAAAACTAAACAACCGACGCCATACTCCCAGACGACATGGCCGTGCTTCTCTGCACGGCCGTGTTTAGTACTATAGACATCGGTTTTATACGAATAAGCGACGCCTTTTCCACCACGGCCGTACTTTCCTGCACGGTCGGGTTGTTTGTCATATTAGGTGTCGGTTGTTATCCAATAATAGACGCTGTAGGCCTTTGATGACGGTGTTCTATAAATAACCGACACCTATATTTTAATTTTTTTTTCTTATTAGTTTGCAGGCTTGATGTGGCTGGTCAGCAGGATGAGAACCTGCAGTTCAGTTTTCTGAACTGCAAGTTTACAACATCCATTGATATCAGCCTACAAACAGGCCACAAACCTACAAAATCAACAAATATTTTTTCACACAAGTAGATACATTCAGACATCAATTCAATTCCCACATTCACACATGTAGAAACATTCAAATACATGTAGAAACATTCAGACATGTATAACATTCAGAAATATTCACTTACAAAATATCATTCAGCATCGCTATCAGCATCCCAATTATATCTTACAATCGCCACTGCTTGTATGGCTTTTGCCCATTCTTCTCTTACTTCATTTAATGCTTTCATCGTATATGGAGCATGTATATTTTTTAAGCGTTTACCTATAGTGTGGTTAGTTTTAAACACCTACAAAGAGAATGATGTATATATATAAGTAATAATATAAAAATAAGATTGATATATTTCATACTAACTAATGAGACTATATATAATACCTCATGTATGGTATTAATATTCAATGTGACATGTCAGATAATCATCTGCGTAAATCGCATCACATAGTATGCGAATGCCCAACCGTTGTCTTGTGTAGCGCACTATAAATTGAAACATACAAAATATTAAAAAATACAACTAAGCACAGTTCACATAAATAATATATACATTGGAGTCGGGAACTTACTTTTACATTCTCCCAAATTATTGGCTGGTTCTTTCTCCTTAGGACATTTCCTCCAGCATTTTTGAATGCATCTAAACCCCTACATGTTAATGTAACACAGTAAATTGCATAATTAAATAGTAATGTAATAACAAATGTTAACGGATATAAAAATGAAATATTTCTCACCAGAATAACGACATTCTCATTACGTGTCCAATTTTAATGTTCAATGTACTTCCCGCAGGATCTAGATAATAAACAGTGAACATCCCGGGGACAATAACTAGTAACTCCCAATGTCTACCACTAGAGGTAAAAAAGTTAAAAATTAATAACTCAAAATGCACAATAAAAATGGAATTTTCTTAAGTCCAAATTATAAATAAAGTAAACTTACTTGACATTGAATGGAGCTATTATTATCGTCTTCTTTTGCTGACCGAAAATTGTAAAAGCATCTATACAGTATTTTTGAACACTATCAGGGTCTTTAGCTACCATACTAATCAATGATGGAATCAAAAATCCCACATGATCAAATGCAAATTGTTTGCATTGATCTTCGACTAAGTAGCTGCAAAACATGTATTACATATGCATTAATATATAAGAAACCAGATCACCGGATCTTACACAAGGTATATGAATGTATAAACAAGATCTCACCTTATCCATATCTCTGTCATTGATGTATTCAGCCAATCATACATAAACAGCTCAATAATATCTTGTATAAATAAAGAGCTATCGTATGATTGACCTGCATAATCTGCTTCTAAAGAAACAATTATAGGGCAATGTATATTATGTGCCCGTAGCCAATATACCATTCCCCTACAAGCAGGACCTAACGGGTATTTTAGGTCAGTTGGAACCCAACTTGGTAAAGCAGGAAGTGGAGGTGGAGGCCTAGGTGCTCCGGGTGTCTTCTTTTTAACCTGTATATATAATTTCAGCAGGCGCCGGCCGGAGAAGCAGTAGGCGAAGAAGCACTAGCGGCGGGTGGCAGACAGCGGCGCCGGATAGCAGAAGAGCACCTGAGCAGCGGCGACGAGCAGCAGCAACTGACATCGGGCGATTTTGGGAGAGAGGCGGCGAGTAGCAGCACAGAAGAGAAATATCATGATGAAATAGGAAGAAAGGGGGAAGAGTTGGGTGATCGGGTCTATTAAGTTGGTCAACTACGTCGGTTATCTACAAAGACGACGCCTATTACTATTTAGCATCGGTTGATAGTAAAAAACCGACGTCCAACTACACAATCTTTACCCAAAATTATTTGGCGGGAACCATTATCAGCGTCGGTTATCAAAGGATAACCGACACTGAAAGTGGGACTTTTCACACAAATTTTCATCTTAAATAGGCGTCGGTGAATAGTTAAAAAACCGATGCTATAGGTGACACAAATTTTTTTCTCGAAAATTGGATTTTGTGGGCGATTTTAGGCATCAGTTTGTTATACCCAGCCGACGCTGAATACAAAGCGGTACCCGTGTCTGGCTGGTCTTCGAATATAGACGTCGGTTTTCCTAAATAACTGACATTGAATAGTATAGGCGTCAGTTTTCCTAAATAACCGACGCCCAGAAAAGCGACACTGAATGTTGTTTTTGTAGTAGTGATATATATATACATATATATATGTGTGTATACATATATATATATATACATATATATATATATATATATATATATATATATATATATATATATAGTGTGTGTGTATACATATATATATATATGTATACACATATATATATGTATGTATATATATATGTATACATATATATATACATATATATATATATATATATATATATATATATATATACACACACACACATATATATGTATACATATATATATATATGTATATATATAAATATAAATATAAATAAATATATATATATATATATATGTGTGTATACATATATATATATATATATATATATATATATATATATATAGACACATACACACAAACACATATATATATGTATACATATACATATATATATTTATATATATACATATATATATGTATACAAATATATATATATATATATGTATACAAATATATATATATATGTATATATATGTATATATATGTATATATATATATATACATATATATGTATGTATATATATGTATGTATATATATATGTATGTATATATATGTATATATATATATATATATATATATATATATATTATATATATATATATATATATATATATATATATATATATATATATATATATATATGCCTGGGCCTCTACCTAGGCTGCCTGGGCATCCATATGTAACTCCTGGCCGCCTATACTACCATGAATCCTTAGTATCTTATGATGCCTATATAGAATATGATAATATAATGATAAAAATGATTGTCACTTTATCAAAATAATACTTTTTATAGGACCCTCAAGAATAAATGCAAGACATTCACACTTGAGTGTAAAACACCCACATCAAGTGGCTCTTTGCAGAGGTGATGTTTGGTACCTGATACTTTCTTGGTAGTTCCATTCAAAACTAAATTCAATCACTCAAAGTAAAAAAAAACTATTACACAAGATGTGGCACTTTCACATGGAGGTCTTACCACTATATAGTCAAAATAGTACGTCAATTAGTAACTATAGTAAGTCATACAATATTTAATAGATACAATTTAAGGACAATACCATTTACATTCTAAATAGTAAATATAGTATCTCAACTTAGCGAGTGACGAGTGAATTTCAAGTATAATAGAATATATAAGAGGATACCATTTTGATTGTTCATACCTACAAATACTTTTATACTACAACACAACATAAGCTATCTAATTTTCCAAGACTAAGATTTTTTTTTTTCAAGAACAACACTCTTTGGTATTACTAGTGTATTTGTGTTGCATCCTACGACCCTATAGAGAGATTCCACAATGAAAATAAAAAGTGGTAGTGCCAAAATAAGGAAATGAAACTTATAAGTGAGTACTTAAAAGGCTTTAGTTAATCATAGTTACTGACATGCAATTTCTATATAATATTATTGTATACCGGGCAATGCTCTACTAATAAATTTATGTTTCATGATGCTAATTAAATATTATGCATAGTAGTCCTGAGGAGTATACCTAGTATAAAGTAACAAACTAACAATAATAAATATTCTTCCAACATGTGCGGCTATACTCGAAAGAGTTTGAAGACATCCCACATGCTCAACCATATAAAAGCCAAGTGTTGTTATGGTTATCTCCCTTATTGTATGTTGATTATTTAGTTTTCTACCAATAACGAAATTTGAAGAGGAAAAACATGAAAACTTTAAATAATTTATATTGAAAGAATGCATATTACTCATTTTTGTCAAAAAAGATGTGTATTTGTGTCAGCATCAACACAAGGAAAAAATAGGCAACACAAACATATGAAAGTAGTTTTAGCTTCTATCCCACATAAAAGACATCTCCAAAACTTGAAAACGATCATCTGAGTAAGTCATCTACGAGAAGATTTGTACTATGGTACATATATGAGAAAATAGAATTTGAATATAAAAAATGCATTGCATGTGGGAACCTAGTCAACAAGAGTCAGAATATCACATGCATCTAAGTAAATGTTGGCAATATCTGTTTGATTTTTATGGAAACAAATAGGCCACTTGCCCACCTGTATCCAACAAACACCAACACAAATACAAATCCTAAACTAATAGTGGGAGACATAGCCTCATCTGCCCTTCTATATATATAGAAGATTTGATTCAGATGAACAAAAATTAAACCCAGAGCCTCATTTTTGTGGCGGTCATGATATTTTTTGACTTTAGTACTACATGACTGACAACGGAAGTCAACACATATCTAGAGATCGCACACACGCACATTGAACTTGTGTAAAAGGATAAAAAATACCATTGCATTCTTTGTTTGACTGTCGTGCCCTTGAAAGTTGAAACTTGTCCAACATTTACTTAGAGAAAATGTCAAACATATTCGGCCTTTACTGGATAACATTGAGGATTTAAATTAAATGAACGAAATTGATAATTTCATGACCGAGCGGTCCAGACTCATCAGAGAGTAAAATCACATGTTGAGTGCCAACAAAGCTAGTTCAGTTTCTTTTCTACATGTACCTAAGGTAACATAGCTCTCAAGTTTAGTTATTTTACCATTTTAGCGGCTCATCAAGGTAATTACAATTTTTAACAATTGAAATTGATTGATGATCTACAGTACATGTTATTCACTTACTAATATGTTAGCACGATTTTGAAAGATGGTCATATATCTTTATATAAGAAAAATGTGGAGGGTTTTCTCATATTTTCTTCTTCTATTTTTGTACAGGAAAGATTATGAGAAATATTGTATTCTTCTAACTTTTAGTGTTAAATTTTTTTTTGAGATTTTTATAATAAATAAACAATTCATTAATGTTTACTAAATAAATTAGTATTTTATTATGAGTGTAGTTAGGAATTGGATGCACTAATATTTCTTTTAGTTATCTAAATCATGAATGGATTATTTTGTATATTAGTATGTGTATATGAGAGGTTGTAGGATGATTGAATGTAATTTTTGTGTTAGTTTTTCTATATGTGCACAATGACCATTGTATTACTATATAAAAGGTCACAAGAAGAACTATATGTACTTTTCAACTTTAACTATAATGATACTTGACTTGTACCAAATTATGTAGTGGCTATATCTTTTTGTGGTGGTTATGATTGGGTTTGTGGTATAATTATGGTCAATGGAGGTGTAGTAGTGGTAGATCAAGAAATTATAATAAGAGGGGTAGTGCTAGACGAGTCATTATCAAATTAGATACTCACTGAGTAGGGCCTTTTTGGTTAGTTGAAATTGTGTATAACGATTAAGCATCATGTGTGTAAATTTAGTCAATTCATGTTTAGACCATATTATGCATCCAAAGCAACAAATAGTACCAAAAGAAGTAATACCATTAACAACAACACAAATAGAAAATCATAAAATCCATTTTTATGTATGAAAATGTTTTAAAATTATGCATAACTCCATAACTACTATTTTCTCAATATAGCCATGTTGATACTTGGTTAAAAAATAACAAAATTTATTTTGAGTTATGGGAGGATATTGGTTTATTTTTATTAAGTTAGAGATATATAAAAAACTCCAACAACCTTACCTCAAATGAGTAAGAGAAACATAAAAATGGATACTAAAAGTGTAAACATAGTAAACCTAATAAAAGAGTCTCAATTTGTAACAATCATAAGATCTAGACTCGAAACTGACTTAATTGACTTAGTTCATTATTTTCTTACTTTGACCTAATCTATTAGTTCTATTTTTTAAATTCATATACATTTATAGTCAATATATTATTATATTTTTTTACCATAGATTTAGATTTTATCCATCAAACATATTTATATTAAAACAAGTCATATATAAAAACTGAAGTCTTATATCAATAAGAATTATAATATGTAAATAAATTGATTTGTCCAGCTCAAACCAAAATATTTATAGAAGCAAATAAAAAGAAGCAATACAAATGAGTGGACAATATCAAATGATAAACTAATTACAAATAAAATAGCATCAAAGTTCAACATAGAAATTCCTCATGTGGAATAAGAGATAAATCAATGAGATGGGAAATAAGATCAATAATATAGATATAAGATATGTGTGTTCTTCTTGATATTTAGACTCCTAGCCCAAAGAAATAATAATCACATGAAGATTAAGAGTATAAAGGCTAGTGGGAGATCCCTATTATTTCACTATAATATGACTTCCTAGAAAATCATGTACTTTAAACTACAATGCAATAAACAACTCAAAAAAATTTTAAGAGTAAATTTAATAATAATACATCATGCTTTCTTATTTGAATAAATATATCACAATATATAAAAAACGAATTTATACATGTCGATCCAATTGTATTCACGAATATGTCATGACACCATGCACGCTTAACAAATTATTATTGTCAATTAGTTTTCACACTCATAGCAGGAATACACATGTAATAGAGAAGTCAACCAAATTAGATCATCAAGAGAAGAACAATACACATTGATTTATGTCTATATTATATTTTAGCATACATGTTAACTGATCTTTATATGATATTCAAATATTTGACATTTTCATATTATATACATTCAATTATTCATGTTAGAATTGCTTTCTTTCCACAATGTCTAGATGACTTTGGAAACAACCACTGACAAGTTAACAATACATTTCTTTCCAATACATTTATTAAAATATTTGCTAACTACGTACAAGTTTGTAATTTTGTAAACATCAAGTATATTTGTGAAAATAAGAAAACATCATGTCCATTCATGGCCATGTGTCACCTAGTAGCATATGGTGAAGACACCTCTTATACACCTTCTCTCATGAACCCCAAGTATATACACCTCTCCTTCCACCTACTAATGGAAGTTTACGAACCCTACAACTATAATGAAGACACCTCTTATACACCTTCTCTCATGAACCCCAAGTATATATACCTCTCCTTCCACCTACTAATGGAAGTTTATGAACCCTACAACTATCTTTCTTATCATGCATACCCTCTTAGATATCGTGCATAGTAGCTCAGGGATCAAGGGAAGCTCGAGAATCAATCTTAAGGTAAGGCCATGGTCATCTTCAACCTTGGTTGAAGCATGATTTTTGAGTTATAGATATTCCTCTCTTTTCTTCTTCACCAAGTTCTTAACTATGGTGATTCCTTGTATATGGAGGAGTTATGAACGAGCCTTGGACCTTGGATAAGCTCATCTTCAACCATAGGAACGTGAAGCTTTGGAGATTGGAGCTTTGAAGTTGTTCATAAGGTGGGTTATATAACTTGAACCCAACTATGTTATTATTCACCTTCAATATTGTTGAACTTGTTGATCTACTTTAAATTTCGAATTCCTTAGAATAATTGATGTTCCTTTGAGTTACAAAAGTATCTTAGAACTATTTTCCATGATCTAGAACAGTAAGAATAAGAATCTAGAGGTTGATGATGATGATGACATCATCAAGGTCTAACCCGATATTGGGTTGAAGCTCCTCTAACTTGATATGATGGAGTGAACACATCATTAACCTGATATGGTAATGAGTATGTATATTTTGCACATTAAGACGATGAAGTGCACCCCTTGTGCGCGATATGCTATTGAGCATACATTATGTGCATGATAGAAGGTTAAGAATACACCCTATGCATGACATGGAGTCAAGCATATATTCCAACTCAATATAGTAAAACCCTAGAGGATAAGTAACCTGACATGTTGATATAAACATACCATAAACACAATATGGTGAGGAGTGGTTACCCCATGGGAGATATAAGTAATAAATAGGCAACCCTTGAGCACGATATGGGGTCATGTATTCACCTTATACGCGATATGGTGTTAGGTTTGTATCCTAACCCGATATGGGTTGAAATCCTAAATGGTGGTATGAAACCCAAGATAATAGGTAACTCGATATAATGGTGAGTGATACCGCATGAATGATATGAGTTATGTCTCATGGATGATAGGAGTGTTACCTACATGCACCTTATATATGAAATAAGGACAAGTTCATACCTGATGCATGATATGGTACATTCTAAACCGATATGGTGTTGAAACCTTAGATGAGGAAGTAAAACCCGACATGCTTTTGAACCCATTACCTTATCCTTTTGTGTAAAGGGTTCTCTATGAAAGAGTCCAATTAGATATCTAGCTTGTCGTTCAAATATATGATGGGAGTGATCCTTGGAAAGAATGAAAGGATATAAGCATAATGGTATAACCCAATATGCTAACCCGATATGTTACCCAACATGCTAACCCGATATGATAATTCAACATGGGAAACCGATATGGTATTGTGTATATACCACTAAAATGATACAATGATGAGGCATACACCCTATGCCCGATATGGTGCCCACCTTGGGCACGATATGGAAGCAAGTGTACCCCTATACCCGATATGAGGTCA
The DNA here is from genome assembly GCA_963693085.1 of Alisma plantago-aquatica. Taxonomy (NCBI): domain Eukaryota; kingdom Viridiplantae; phylum Streptophyta; class Magnoliopsida; order Alismatales; family Alismataceae; genus Alisma; species Alisma plantago-aquatica. Next base: position 1,282,605,940 of record OY856412.1, on the reverse strand, counting down.
AGCTTTTAGCTTATATATGATTTGAGGACAAGTATCTCTAACTTGAAGTGATAAATTCTAAGTGATAGCCGATCCAATATGAGTATACAATATGGTAGTAGGGGATACACCCTAAAACATGATATGATGATGTGGTTACACCACATGCCTTATATGGATAGACGATATGATGGTAGGTGCATCTTAAGCATGATATGATAAGCATCTATACACTTTGATACCCGATATGGTGGGAAAACTTCAATCATATATACTTGATTGACTAACCTATGATGTGTGTTGTGTTAAATACAATATTAAAAGATAATGAGTTTAGTGCAATTTGATAAAGGTGATCTGATGTACCTTAAAGAGGAGAATAGAGCCAACTTAATAAAAGTATGGCACAATCAACATCCTAGTGAGGATGATAAAGAAAATTTTATCTGAATAACAATCATGTAATGAGTATATGTTGATACTCCTAAAATGAGTGGAGTATGAATTAGGGTTTGATTCTTGAAAATGTGATTTTGAACCCTTAACTTGTTAATAAGGGGAAAACCTAACCCTAAAGAAGGTTGATGGTATGCACTTAGAAGCCTAATCGGTTAGATTGAGAAACCCTAACCCTAATCATGGGAAGGATGTATTTCTCTTATATCACATAGTGATGATGTGAATTTAAAACCCTATTTAGTTAAAATAGGCAATCCTAACCCTAATAATGGGAAGGATGTATTTCACTTTGAATTGCATAGTGATGTCATATACTACTAAAGTTTTATCATGAAGTGAAAATTATTCAAGAATCATGAGATGATGAGCATAGCCAGGTATGAGCTATGATGTTTTTATATGATACACATTTAAATGAGCCTTGAGAGCCATGTTAAATATTTGTACCAAAAATATAATTATTATACATTCTAATATCTTAAAAGATAAGTTGTTGCCTAGTGAGAGGTGATAAGATAGTTAATGAATCATGTGAGCTATGTGAAATACTTATACAACAAGTACGATGAATACCTTGGTCTGAGGACCTAGAGGTAACAGTTAACTGTTACAGAGGTAACAATGTTCAGTCATAATCTAAGGGTTTGAATACTCAGATCCAGTAATCATGATGATGATGATTTAAGGGATGATAATTCCCAGTAATGTGATAAGAGATTGAGATCCCAAGTGTTATGTATCTAAATGTGTTCCAAAGATTAGAAAAGTACTTGATAGATGTCTTATACTTTTCTTTGTAGCATTTATTTATGATTGACACTTATAACTTGTTTGATGCTAAAAGAATATTGTAATGCACTTAATATATCATTAGAAACCATAAAATGTAGTTTCCCCGGCCATAGATCCATCAGAGTCAGAATTTTCTAAAACGGTGATATAGGTTTTTCCTACGGGATAACCTGGAGCGCATATTTTTGAATATGTGAGGGCGTGAGCTTGGACGACTATATGTTGACTGATCCCCTTACGTCCACGATCTTGGGGATTGGCTATATGTCATATCATGGCACGAGTGCGAATATAGTCGTAGACTCAATAATGAGCACGGTGAACTGGCCCATGGCTCAGAGTATGGCTATATGCCATGACTCAATAATTTTATAACTGGGGAAGGTTGTTGGTCTGTATTCCCCTAAGAGAGTGCATTCTACGGCTGTAACTCTGAGAAAAGATACCACTATACCCTGGCATGCTATTTTCTTAGTTTGACATGAGATGTCACTGCCAGTTGTCTCTTACTGACCGAGGCGGGAGAGGTCTTGGCAGCCAGCTCTGTCATTGGCCTTGTATGGTACCGACTTGTGAGAAGTTTGTGGTCGGTTGGAGCATGAATGGTATAATTCATCTCCTCAGCACATAAGTGTGATTGTGATATGTAATTAGCCGTGTAGCATATTTACTTAAGGATTGAATATGGAAAATATTGGTTGATGTACACTTCTTTTATACATCTTAATTGGATACATGTTATACATGTTTCTTTATATTCCTTGTATAGTGAATAGATGATTTATTGCTCTACCATAGATAGATGCATTATTTTAAAATAAGAGATTACTTTGTTCTTCTTATAACAGTGATTAATCTTGTCTGTTAATATAAAAGAACCTCTACTCAGTTTTATACTGCTTAATTGTAATAATAATATTGTTGGCAGAGAGTTATATCTCTCGCTAGGACAATTGTCTCACCTCGTGGGATGTACAATTTTTAGGTGGACATGCATGAGGTGGTAGAGACCTTTCTACAGAGGGAGGACAACACCAGTTGGGGTAGCAGTAACAACTCAGGTTGAGTCTACTATCTGTCATGTCTTGTAGATAGAAGTCCTATGTGTTGTCTTTGTACTCTCAGGTCCTTGGAGTCAGTACATAATAATTTTATGAACGATCTGATATTTTGACTTGTATGCCTCGAGGTTTTATGTTGCTTCAGTAATGTTTTGGCAAAAAAACTATTATATGTTATCCTCGAGATGAGATGAAACAATGTATGTACAATGTGAATCATGATATGTATAAAGTTTTGGATCTTTCAATAAAAGTTTCCTAGAAGAGGATCTCTTTGCAAAATGGGTTTTAATTTCTAGTGATTTTGTTAATCCGCTGCTTATGGTTGTTCCACCATTAGTTACTGGTGATGGTTTGATTTGATGTCGGGTCATCACATCCATCATCACTTTCTTCATGGCTACATTTCTAAGAAGAATATCTATATCATGCATGTGGACACGGAGAATTAACTGGCATACATTTTCACTAAACCTCTAGCTAGAGAAAAATTTACATTCATTAGATCAAAAGTGCTTCTAACTACTCTTGATGATATTGACATGCAATCTAGCTAGATGTTATCTTACCTATATGTTTCTTGTTTGAATTTGACCATCTCTTAACTGAAAGTGCTACAGTTTACATCTTTTCATGCCTTGTTTCACTTGTTTTTGGATATTTTTTGCAAATGGGTGCTTTACCACAAAATAGTAGACAATGATGAGTGAAGTGTGCCTGAATATGTTTAAAATACATGATAGTCTAGAAAAATAAATTTATATAGCACGCCAGAGGCTTTAAATTAAATTTTATATGTTTTTCTACAATATGCTAATCGATCGAGTTTGTCCCGATCCAACTTGGAGGACAAAGCTGAAATACCTGATCAGTTGAATTCCCTAAACTCAAAACATGACCCACATCAACAATGGACCAAATTAATAAATGGTATCATTCGGCTTTTCTCCCTCTCAACTAGAGAAAAGTTGATCGAAAGACCTTCTCCAAAGCCTGTCTTCATATCCTATGCTTGAGTATCCTCTACTACACCTTTCCTAGCCCCAGATCATGCTTCCTTACCTCTCCAACCTGTGATCTAAGTGGTTAGGCGACCTGATTCTCTCATTCTCCTTCCTATTTGGTGGTGTTTACCTCTCAATACGACCTCAATGGTGTCCAACCATAGGAAACAAAGTGGACCAAATGGAGTTTTGTCCTCCTTTACTAGTTCTCACCTTATCTCCTTTCATGGAACATCTTTCTTCTCTAGCATGCTATGAATAGGTACAAGGAACTCCTCTCTTAGATACCTTTTATTTTCAAGCTTTTTACGAGCCTCAGTTTGCAATGACTGAGGTGATTAAAGAGGTAGATAGGGTGTCCAAAGCACATCATCTAAATTATTTGTGTATAGAGCGTTTATGCTTCTCAAATGCCATGTCAAGCACGAAAATTGTCCATGAATTCTATGAAATTGGATGTGAACTACACCACCCTTGTCCCACCACCTTCCGTTTTGACTTCAATGATCGTCGGTACCAAGATTACAATCACCAATGATTTCTTGAATACTTATTTCTCTAGTACTAACATCATTGCTTCTTGGGTGGCTTCCTATCCCTCTTATCATGACCTTTTGGACCCTAAAGGTTTCTACAAGATCTTTGATCTCGTGCTTACCATTCTTGACATCCATAATTTCTTGATGAAACTAGACATCCCAAATAGGAAGAAGTCAACCCTACCCTCCTCTACCCTTAATATCAAGACAAGACTGATCACTTTAGTGGTCAATTGCAATATCAATCCCAAGAGGAATCAAATGGAAATCATAGAGAAAATGACATTGATCATGTATTGTTTCTCGAATGATATTGGAATTAAGTGGGCTCATTACATTCTACATCATATGCCCTTCTTTGACTCTGGGAAGAACACCACCGACACACATCTCCCTTATCTAAACCTGATCTGTGGTGTGTTTACTCACCATAATGAAAAATCCCCCATCCATGGCCTTGGTTACAAACCAAGTCATAGAGGGGTTTTAATTAGTGAGACAATCAATAATACTTTTCTTCCTACCTCTTCCACCACACCAGGTGCCTCTACCTCCACCAAGACCCCTCCACCAACACCACCACCCTGACATGACTGCGCCTCGTTCTCTGTATCCAATGAAGCCCTCATGGGATATATGATACATCAAAAGGGGTATAGCCTTCAGGTTCAGGATCATCTTCATTAGGACCTCATGCCTCATATGAACATGTCCTGCAACTAGCCCTACCCACCCTACCAGGCATATCCAAGAGCTGCCTATGCCTCTTATGCATACAATCAGTCTTCTGCTTTTGCTGCATCCCCTACTACTGGTGATAGTGGACCTATCCCTACCCTTGGTTCTCTTCCTCTTCTATCTCTGCCTGTCGTCCCCGCTGCCACTCTGTTTGCTAGTTTTAATGGGACTTTCACTCCCTTCTTTTGATCAAGCAAATGCACTCGCTACATGTGGCATGTCTTGGCCTAAGCGGAATGCCAAATGGCCTGGTACTCATGCTTTTGGACCTCTTGTTGATGAGGAGATCCTTGACTAAGATGTTGAGGATGAGGTTGATGTTGTGGATGCTGATGTCTCTAATGTTGATGATAATAGATTTTCTAATGGTGAGGCTATCACTGCTGCACCATTTGTTGATGATGAGGAATATCAGCCCAAGGATGACAATGATGAGGACTTAGTTGATGTAGTAGATGCCGTGCATGTTTAATTTTGTAGTCTTTTAGAGTGCTCATCTTTATATCTTTTTGTAGACTATCATGTATTAGACATTTGGGCACTATATCTTAGGCATACTATTTTATCATCTCTATGTTTTTTGTTGGTTTGTAGTTTTATTTTAAGAGGAATTGTTTGGTGTTGTAATAGTAATCGTATGTCACTTAACTATTTGGTTGACTATATCTTCTGAGTAGTTGGTATGTTATCCCATATTTTGATTATGACTCTAGATTTCTTGTTTCTATCTGTTTTGTCTCTATTTGTCCTGTGGTTTGTGTGGTTGCTTGTGTAGTTTGTGCCTATGGAGAAAACTTGTGCTTTATATCTCTTCTACCCCCTGCCTTTTTGATATGACAAAGGGGGAGAATGAGCTCGCCATATTGATTTTATTGCTTATGTGATCTTTTCCTTGTCAATCATCTAAAATATCATGTGACTTACTAGAGGACCATATATATATATATATATATATATATGTGTGTGTGTGTGTGTGTGTGTGTGTGTGTGTGTGTGTGTGTGTGTGTGTGTGTGTGTGTATGTGTGTGTGTGAGTGTGTGTGCGCTATGGTAGTTTGTTGAAAGACTAGCCATGTAGACATAGGTAAGCATGCATTAAGGGGGATCAATTAACATTGGTCATTCATGTATCTCCTTGAAATTCACAAGGTAAAGGTTTAACTCTCACATCCTTCTTAGAGGTAAGTTTTTAAATTTCTTATCCTTTTCAATATGTTGAGGAATGGTCTGTCATGGTCAAAAAGGGGGAGAATGTTTACCTAAGTGTTATATATTATCCATATTTTAATAATGAATTAACTATTCCATTCATATGTATCTAACATGTCTATTTGAGATTGAGTTCAAGCTTTAGGTACATGAAATCATTCTATCAAGCCGTATAGTGATCACATTCAAGTTAAAAGCAATGCAAACCCTTAAGATGATTTTTGCAATCATTTGTATTGATGTAATGACTTGTAACTATGATGATAAAAAACCAGGATCCCTTGATTCAAATATTTAATCACTCTAATGACATTTTCCAAAATTCATTACAATGAGTTTTTCAGTTGAGTTTTCCTTATGACAAACTCAACCGATCCACTTGATGGATTTGAGAAAATTCAGGTTCGGTCGAGTTTACCATACACAGAGTCGAATGATCCCTACACTGGCTAAAACTAATTTAAGTAGTTTCATCAAGTTTCACCCAGGATAAACTCGACCAATGCTTTAAATTGGATTTTTCACATTGATCCCCTTTCTTTCTCTTGTTTGCAAATAAAAATATCCATATGAGTGAGATAGGATGTGTGTCAGAGAGGTACTTCATTGTATGGTTGTAAAGCTCTCAAAGCTTCCCTTTTCCCAATGCCTTTCTTCTAGATCAAGTTGGTGAAAGCTTATCCAAGTGAAGCAGAAAGTGAAAAGCTTCTTCAAGGTTGAAGAGAAGTTGCTAAACCTTCTTCTAGTGAAAGGAGAAGGCTAAGGAAGAAGATCCACAATAAGAGTGGGTAAATCCTCAAGGCCAAAGATTTTTTGCAACAATAGATCACCTTGGCAAAGGTCTCTAGCAAGCTAAAAAATTGGGTAAGTCATTGGAGGTTGAAGACTCTTTCTTGAGCATATGTAAGCCCTTTGTGTAAGGTTTATTGTCTCCTTTTGGTCCTTCAAAATGGAGGCTGGGTATTCTTATCCCGCAAAAAGGAAGGTCATTTTGTATGTCTTATAATGGAATATAAGTATACTTAGGTTGCAAAATCCTAGAGATTGACCTATCTAGTAGTGGACTGACTATCTCTTAATTTGTAGATTGAAACCACTCTACATAGCTTGTTCATTATGATTGTTCGATCTGACTCATCCTTCCTATGTATGCTTATTTGCACTACAAATTCAATATTTGCAAATCCCATATGTTGTAGTAACTTGAACGTCTTACAAATTTAGTGCAAGTGTTTTTTTATCTCTTTTGACCCCTCTCTAGAGCCCTTTTAATCCAACATAATGGATCTAGCCACAACATAGACCTCTCATTATTCCCACATTTTACCAATCCCATTGTAGTGTGATGATATGAGAACCAAGGATGGGTGATTCTATCTGAAAATCTGCTATGTACTTTCTTTTGACCTACTAATGTGTATGCATAAATTTTACACTACAAGTTTTGTTCGACCCTATTTTATCATGAAAAATTCTCTTTCTACCTTGTTGGGGCTGGAAACATCAGATTTGAGCGCGTGTGGGTGTCTAAAACCATCCCCACACATAACTTGGTGCCTTACTGAACTCCTTTGAGATGATCTATGCCATTATGTTCAGTTCACAAAGTTTCAAAATGGTTTTCCTTGTTTCCTTATGAAACACGGTGGTGACTCAACTTTCAACCCGATTCTTCACGATGATGTCAAACTGTAACACCCCAATTTTCTTTATCACATGAATAGAAGCCAAACATTTTCTTCTTCTTGTTGGGGGTGGTAATCATCACAATAATAATAGAAAAGAACCGTTACAGACTAGTGCGGAAATATGTCCTCATAAATTCTTAAAAATACACAAGAGTATAAATATTTGAAATCTAAACAACAATCTTAGATCCTATAAATGGCACCCTACCATGAAATCCTCCTACTTAGCACTTGTAAACTCAAACTTGGATATTCTTTCTGAATCTTTAAGCATGTGGACATCTCATCCCTAGCCATGTACAAGGAAAAACCTAAGTTAGAGTAAATGACATTGAATTCTAATAATTGGAAAGAAAAATAATTGCATTATGAAAATTGTGAATTTATAATGTAGTGAACATATTTTATTTACATCTTTTCTCTTTGGTGGCCACAATCATACAGTAAGTCCTCTTCTGTGGCACTATGTCCCTCTATGGTGCAACAAACCTTATGTGGCATGCAAGCCATCTAGTGACACTGAGGTGTCTTCTATTACACAAAGTGCACTCTATGGCCTAAATGCCTTCTGTTGTGTACTGAAATACTTTTGTTCTGTGAGGAATTATTATATAATATCAAATTTATGTTTTGATGTCATTTTATTTTCTATTTTATTATTTTTCTATACTAGTTTTGCTTCTGTTGTTGAATATGTTTATGTTCTGATTCTGTATCTCATGTAACTGAGATAAATTTTGAAGTTTATATTCTTTTTTTGGCGTGAAATATTCTAAATTCTATTCTGACTTCTATGATAAATCTAAATTTTTGGTATAGCAATAAGGGACTAAAATTGGAGATAAATGTTGATATTTCCATTCAAATTTCTATTAAATTCTAAAACTCAATTAGTAAGGAGAAGTGATAAATATGAAATCTAGATTCTCTGTATGATATTGATATTCTAAGACAATTATCTTCTAAATGATAATAAAGAATTAACATACTAAAAAAATTCACATCATTATGTTATTTGTTCTAGAATTTGCGTATTAACTTCTAAGCATTTATGCAAGAATAATAATTTGGAATTGATAACTTCTAAGCATTTATGTAATAATAATAATTTGCATGATAAATTCTAAGCATTTCACAGTTACACATCATTATATGACAAAACTTATACTTGAAACAAAACATCTTAAACCTCAAAACTGACCCAATTGAATAAACACTCCCCTTTCATATTTATTCCTCTTCTTATATCCAAATATCATCTAAACTAGATGGAACCTCATTATTAAAGTATCACTCAACCAAAGACACAATTGAGACCATTATAGAACAATAAGTGTGTCAAAGTAAAAATTCACTTATAGGGTTCCACTAATACATAACTAGGCTTGAATTTAGGTGAAAGTCATAACACTTAACTTCTATTCCCTGACTAAACCTTTTTCCTTTATTCTATTATCTTTCACTCAATTATTTCTAGTAATTGCGGCTACTAAACATATTTCTATATCTTTCATCTAGTTTTACTTGGCTTCTAATTGGGTAATCTAAAACTAAGATTGTGAGAATTTTTCTAATGGTCATCTACATTATTGCTCTGATACTGCATTCTAACAACCCAATTTTCTTTATCACATGAGCGAAAGCCATTTTTTTATTTCTTCTTCTTGGGAGTGTCATAAACATGATAATCATCAAAATAATAATAGAAAAGAACTGTTACAAACTAGTATAGAAATACATCCTCATATATTCTTAGAAATAAAATATAATAAAAGGGTATAAAGTTTGAAATCTAAACAACAATCTTGGATCATGTAGATGATGCCCCACCAAGAAATCCTCTTACTTAGCACTTATAAACTCTGAGTTGGAATTCTTTCTGAATCTTGATGCATGTGGACATCTCGTCCCCAACCGTGCATAAAGGAAAATCTAGGTTAGAATAAGTGGCAACATTGAATTCTAATAAATGAAAAGAAAAATAGTTACATTATGAAAACTATAAATCTATAATTCAGTGAACATATTTTATTTATATCTTTTATCTTTCTGTGGCCACTACTATGAAATAAGTCATCTTCTGTGATACCATATACCTTCTATGGTGCAACACACCGTTTGTGGAATGAAAGCCTTTTGGTGACACTAAGGTGTCTTTTATGGCACAATGTGCCTTTTGTGGTGCAACACACCTCCTGTGTCATAAATGCCTTCAGTTGTGTACTGTAGTACTTCTATTATGTGAGGACTTATTATTATGATGTCATTTTCTTTTATATTTTATTATTTTTCTATTTCTAGTTGTGATTCTATTTTTGATTATGTTTACGTTCTATTTCTGTATCCCATGTAACTGAGATAAATTATGAGGTATGTTTTTTTAGGCATTCTATATTCTAAATTCTATTCTGACTTCCATGAGAAATCTAAATTTTTGGTATAACAATAAGGGACTAAAATTGGAGATAAATTCTAATATTTTCATTCTAAGTTCTATTGAATTCTAAAACTCAATTAATAAGGAGAAGATTTGAATCTGAAATTCTAAATTCTCTGCCTGATTCTGATATTCTAAACCAATTATCTTCTAAATGATAACAAATAATTAACATACTGAAATAAATTCACATCATTATATTCTTTCTTCTTCTAGTAATTGCATGCTAACTTCTAAGCATTTATGCAAGAATATTAATTTGAAAGTGATACTTGAAAAGATCAAGGCACAACTATCTGAGGTGGTAATTCTATTGTATGTGAAAGTAAACTCTACAATGAACATTATACTATATGTCTAATAAATTATTCTAAGCAGGATAATTAGACTATCAATGTACAATATATAATACAAATTCAAGGACATGACCCACTTACCTAACCTAGAGCAACCCTTAATAATTTTTTTTTGTAGTTGTAATATACCTTCGAGCCTTTGTCAAGCCATAGATAATCTAAAAACAAACATGATACATATATCAACACTATCTCCAACAACCTTGTATTAATCTAATAAACTCTATAGGTGTCTTCTAAATATATTGTGGTTTCCTCAATGATCATACACATCATTACATCCTCTATTAACTCTTATATGATTATGAGCCCTCAAAATATATCACCTCCTTAAATATTGACACAACTATTAATACCCTTGATTCATATTCTCATAAATTATGATGCTAACATAGTTTTTATGACACAAACTCCCCATGATGCATGGACTATCTGCTAAACTCAAATCAATCAATACATACATGATTCATACTTTCAAATAGGATCTCTTATGTTTTCCTAAATTTTACATCATTGTTTGATACCTTAAATTGCCAAAGTACCCCTAATTGATAAAATAAACAGAACAAATAATACACCTCAAAACACTAATATCTAAACATGCATCTGTATTCTAGAGTTCAAACCATGATCATGAAAACTTATCTCATCAAATTATGATGTTTCTATCACCATATATTGCATAAGCATCATCATAAGACATGTATAATTCCATTTAATATCCCACTTAATTATATTCTATATATCCTCAAGATAACATTTTTTAACTGCCTACACATCAAAAGATTTTGAAAAACACCTTATATTTCCTATTTTGAGTAGGGAATCAATAGATATGAATTTCACAAGAATTACCTTATTTATAAGATTTTGGCTATTCAACTTTCATTAGATGGTTAGGATGAGACTCTCCTATCAGCGATTTCTTTCTTTCTTTTCTTTTCGCTAACACAACACACATGAGTCTTATCGAGATCCAGTTACTTCATAACCTGGACCCGCCCGACCACTCACCTTCTCTCAGTTGCAATAGCAGTGATGCTTAGTTCACATGGTAGAACAGGGAAACCCCAAAGCCCCCACACTGACATTCACTCTCCTGGCCACCATCCCTACTCATGGCAACTGGAGAAAAAAATCCATTACACTCCTCTGAGTTGTCCAATATAGTAGGAGAGTGAAAAATCATCAGTTCTACTTTCTTCTTTCTTCTGAGTGATGGCACATCCTCCTTCCTCTGCTCTAATCTTCTTGACATGGACAGGTTCTAGGGATCGACGACAAGCAGGGTTCAGGCTACCCTTGCAGACTGTTCATGGGTGATGTGTTTTTATGAAAAGTGACACCTCCATGCTATAACGATGGTTTCGTACATGCGCCAAAGGTGGATGCTAGTGTCAAGGAGGGCACCATCATAGTATATTGCAACTGGTGTTTCTTCTCAAATGAGATCGGATCTCTCTCAACCTCTATGCCTCCCTCATATTTATATGCATGGATCTCCATTTTTAATATAATCTCGTTTGGGGTTTTCCCTTTGTGGTTGTCACAGTCCCAAAGGGACACTAGGAATGACGATCTTGTTCTCGTATAAGAGTAAGGAGGCCACGAGCCAGTTCAAGAGTGAACCAACTACAAATCTTGAATCGATTGGTTCAATTAAATCATAAAAAAAATTGTTCAAGATTTATATAAAGTCCATACATCTACTTACTATCTTTTCCTACTTTGATTAATATTAGTCATACCTTGTATACATATTTCACCAAATGCGAATTATTGTCTTATCACAAGACAATAACCTTAATGAAATCTTAAAACTTAGAGTTGAAACAAAACATCTTGAACTTCAAAACCAGAAAAATTGAATAACGAATTCTCTTTCATATTTATTCCTCTTTTTCTCTAAATATAATCTAAACTAGATGGAACCTTATTATTATTGTATCAATCAACCAAAACACAATTGAGACCATTCTAGCATTATAACTTGGCCAAAGTACAAACTGACACGTAAGTGGGCTTGGATTTAGGTGAAAGTCATTACACTTGAATACTTGTGTCTCGATCTCAACTTATTCGAATTTTGTCAATGTCATCATCACTATATCAATTATGTTTTAAGTTTTGGGATGTCACACAAACCTTTTCTCAAGCACAATGATATCATAGTTGATATTGTTGATACAATGTTTGTAGTTGGATGAGTAGTGTGGTTGAGGTGATAGAAGACTTGATCTAGTGTCTTGCTCTTATATCACCTCACATAATAACTTGTTTACTTTCTACATTTTGCTTTATTACTTTCAGTTCATAATCAATCCCAACTTTGCTGATCATTTTAATTAATACAAAGCACTTAGAATAGAACAGATGACTCACTCTCGTGATCCTTGTAAACAATCCCAACATCACCACGATTGATATTGTATACTTACAAATAAGATAATTATGTAATCAGATTTATAAATTAAAAAAACTTTATTGTAGATGAAGAGAGCTACGGCACTGTTATCTAAGTGGACGCAGTAACTAAATCCTAAGTGAACACATATACGAAGTGTGAGACCCGTATTAGGCATTTCTAGACACACTTCTTATCTACTCTCTTCTTATCTACTGTTGTGCAAACTTTGAGACATGATGTGAACTATCCAACTCTCTTCTTATCTACTGTTGTGCAAACTTTCTACTACTGTGGGGGACCTTCTTTGAGACATGATGTGAACTATCCAACTCTCTTCTTATCTACTGTTGTGCAAACTTTCTACTACTGTGGGGGACCTTCTTTCTCAGTTTTCCATAAATCGCTACACACAAACATCACTTTTCTTTCAGTTCATCTTCAATTCTCTTCTATATGTTTAGTTCACAGTTGTGAATATGGGACTTTTATCACTGTTTTTATTATACAGGGGGCCAAAAGGACAATTAGACAATATACTCTTTCTCACAATATGTTGGAGTGATTGAATATGGGAGTGAAATCATTAGTGAATCTCTTGCATAAGAAAGGTAGATTTTGTCCCAACAATGATCATCATGACACACCTTTACTTCCTAAATTCACCTAATCTCACTATTGTTGATGTTTTTGACTAAATCATATGATGTCTTTTCTTCTGAAAGATTTACTAACAGTATTAGTTAGAAATTGAAACATTTCCAGCACGTTTGATGAGTATGAGTTTAGTTTTTTTTTATAGTATGCATTAGAAAAATGTTTGCATTTTTAAAATTCAAAATTTCAATTCATATGTTTGATTTGTGTGATTTGTTAGATAAGTGAAAATTTATTTATTAATTTGTTAGGCCGTCAACTAGTCGAGGCCAAATTTTGAGGCCGGACACAATATTTATAGAGACCAAAAGTCAGAGCAATAATTTAACATTTCAAATATAGAATTTATATAAATGACTTCAAACTACTGTTTAACACGTTAAAATCGCCCCTAAATCTTCTGTGACGAGTTGCTATTTCAGAGCATCCTAATTGCACATTTAACCCAAAACCCACCCCTAAAAAAAATAATAGGGTGTGTTAATGGCTCGGATTGATTGTAACACATCCGCAACAGCGTTTTGTAACAGCAAATTTGGACTAGTTAAAATCCGGCACACCAAAGATATTTTAGCAATCATTTGGGGTGAGACTTTAAGAGTTCCGGCGATGTTCCGACAGCAGTCCTATCGAAGGCAAGTGAAAAATAGGCGTGCAGTTGCAGCCGGTCAGCACAACAACAACGTGCTCCCAGCTGATGGAGGTGGTAGTTTCCAGTGACGGGAAAACAGACGTGATTTCAAGTTCCACAAAATTGTACAGCAAAATCATAAAGTCAAATGCATATACTGGTCTAGTATTGGTACCATTACTGTGAAATTTACAACCCAAACGACTCCTTAGAGTGTTCGGATTATGCAGCCGTGGATCAGATGCTGCCACCTCTTTTGGATGGTGATGCGCGGAAACCAACAAAACTGAGGGACCGATTAATTCGAGGTTAACAAGAGGATGAAGGAAGCTGGTTACTCCAAAAAGAGAGAATATGTGAGTTGTGTGAGAGCGATTGATACGTATATCTATGGTTTCATTATTTACTTTTTTCTTTTTGAAATGAATTGGAACAACGAAACCAACAACGACTGCACAGTGAAAATTACATGTGAATAATTTTCAACCAGTCCATGCTTTATGTTTGAGTCAAACTCACGTGCCCCATTACCCCGACAAAGTTCCGATAAGAAACAGACGAACATGCACCACTCTGCAAACAAAGTCAGTCCTCGACGAACCCCGCGTCCGTGCGTCACAAAAGTCTGTATTGTTTGAGAGTTTGGAAATTAACAACGACGCCTCGGGCTTGTGTTCCATGAAGTTGCAGACCCATTTTTTTTCGCCTACCTTTATTAATTAGTTTGTGATTCAAGAGTTCATGTATTCTCCTTGTGTATCTATTTATGGCCCATTCTTTGTCGCCTAAAAACACAACAACGTGTTTTATTTGGAATTACTAGATGGAGATTCTGTGCCAACTTCATGGGGGAGCGGGGGCGTGAATGTTGGGACTGTATTGGTTAATTTTTTTTTAATGACTGAGACAACCCACTCTGGATGAAGCCGAATGGTAAACTCTCAAGGTATGAGAGGGTGTTGTTCGGTCACTCCCCTCCCGTGCCTAATCAGTGTGGATTGCCGTTCTCAAAGTGTCTTTGGCGAGGCTTAAACCCGAATCTTTATTGGAACTTACCGAGCTCTTATCATTTGAGCTACTATAGCCGGATGACTATATTGGTTATATGATTGTTTTGTATGGTTCATTAGATTGACATTCTACGCCAACTTTGTGGGAGTGCAGGGGTGTGAAAGTTCAGACTGCATAGGTCATATGATTGGTTTCTATGGTTCATTAGATCGATATTCTATGCCAAATTTGTGGGGGAGTGGGGTGTGAAAGTTGGGACTGTATTGGTCATATGATTGGTTTGTAGGTTCATTAGATCGATGTGTCAACTTTGTGGGGGAGCTGGGGTGTGAAAGTTGGAACTGTATTGATCATATGATTGACCATTCTAGTCATATCTTCCTATATACTGATGATATCTAAAAGGGTAATCTATCATTGGTACAGACCTACATTTTCAAAATGTCACTGTCACAAGAAGAAGACTACAACTGAACAACACTTTTAAACAAGTCAATTAGAGAAACCAACACTAAAAGGTTCCAGCAGATTGAGATGCGTAAGAATTCTGGAGTGAAGTACGAAACGATCCGCGGACACTTCATATATATCATGACGTCGTAGTCGCAATTATGTGTTTTTAATTTTTCCTTCCAAGTCGGTCACATTCTCTAGTGTGTGCCGTCAAAATGAAATGACAAAAGAAGGGAGATATTGATCTATGATAAGAACGAAGCCATAAATATCAGGACGCAGAGCCAAACCTTAGCAACATCCAAGCAATTTCCAACTGTATGTAGCCTTGAGTTTGAAGCACTGTAAACAATAATGATCGCTGGTTTTATTAACTTAGTCGTGGCTCCCGACTCATTTTGAAGATGGTAACTGGACGGTGGCCGGTGGGTGGCATACCAAACCGGTTGTTCAATGCCGTGCTTCTACGCGTCATTCCATGCTCAATTGTCAAACGTCGTCAGCAATTAGTGCACTACTAATTAACATTTGAGAAGGGTATTAAGGAATGTCCATCCGCCGAAGTTGTTCGCTTATGCTAAGACTTTGGCGACAAAAGAGAACGATCACACAACCAGAAAACACAAGATTTATGTGGTTCAGTCGAGATGACCTACATCTACGGGAGGGGGTGAGATTTTCACTATTTCAGAGAAAAGATTACAAAGAACACCCTGTGTACGGCGGCAACAGTCAATGAAGGATACATGATGATTGCAGAATCCTAACATGGGCGTACATATATATAGATGTAGAAACTGTAATCGGATCCCTATTCGGATATGAAATTCAAACTGTACCATACCCCTGGGCGAAGCCCCCCCCCCCCCCCCCCCCCCCCTCTTTTAAACGGGTCGGTGAAAAATCCATTTAACTTTGCTTCAGATCTTTATCGGATCAACAAAATATGTCGAGGCACATAACTGACAATAATATGAAAAGAGGTGTGTCCAAACAACATTGTCAAACTACCAATAAATAATATATTTTTAATCTTGAATTTACATCATTACATGCAACAATGATAGGTGAAATTAGGTTAACACTTCAGGTCGATCCAGATAAGAAAACGTAGAATAAACCAATGTAGGAGAACAAAAATAAATAAAGTCAGGAATCAAACTAGATCACTCATTGAAAAACGAACATGATATACTTAAAGAAATCAACGTATTGCAACCCTTTTGGATAGACACTGTTCTCCTAGTCAATCCGGTCATGAACATGAAGAAGAAACCATCTCGCTCGTTTTAATGACGAACGATGCAGACGATGAACGACTTGCACCAACAATACAACCCAACGACCGCAAGAACCACTGTTTGCAAACTCGCTACGTCTAGTAGAAGATCTCTACACAGCAACACGAAGATGACGGCTGGAGAAGACACTGGAGGTTAAGGTTCGCAAACACGCACTCGAATACTCACGACTGTATGTTCGAAAGATGATGTTTAATCCTAATGACCAGAGACATATTTATAACCTTACACACCCCATAATCCTATTCCCGTTTATACGTGATCACTTGATCGCTCTTGTACACATTGTGAAAAAATCCTCGAAGAAACACTTTCCAGTTAGAATTTATAAATCCATTTTGAAAAAAGATTATTAATTAAATTGTTAATTAATTACGTAGTTGTATCTTAATACAAAAGGAAGACGAAAGACATTGTTTACAATCTACAAGTCCCAGCCCGATCCTGAGCCCGTGCCGTGCCATGCCCGGCCCGACCCGACCAAGCGAGGTGTGGCGCGCCTACACGTGCATGTGTGTTGTGGTCACCATACACACCAAGGAGGTGAGCATACCCTCTCATAGGACCCTTGGACACAAGAGTCACATGTGATCCTACATATAAGGACCACAAAAGTTCTAAGAGTAAACAATGTGAGATAAAACTTCTTTTCTATTTGTACTAGAGACAAAACTACTTTTCTCCCACGTACTAGCTGCACTACATTGGGCTTAATCCATGCTATATACATGACTAACAATCATATATCTAACACAATATTCTATCTACTTAATAAAATTGTTCTTCAAGAAAAAAGAAAACTTCCCTACAGTTCCCTCCTTTTCCTTTTTCCTAGAGGAAGAACCTGCCTTTGTGGATGATGTGCAAATATGTCTGTGCTCAGCTCCATGCCACCTCTAGAAGGAGTCTTATCATCATTGCTTTCATCCTCGTGAGGACTATGTTATGTTAAATATCCTTTTTAGTGTGGCCCAAAACAAATAGAAATGTATTTATTATGTACTTTTTTTTGAAGGAATGCATCCGTTGGGATTTTAGTGTAGACCCATAACCGTAATGTCTCTATGTGATGGATAGAAATATTTATATAAAGACTTGGTCATCTCTCGATGGGATCTGTCCGCAACTAACATATCCCATTTGTTGGAGAGCCCGCCAGCGGAGAGAAACCATAATTCGTTTTCCAAAATTATATCTATCCTGACGCCTCTTACTTCTGCCTTTGCAGTCATTCTCCACACCGTAAGGAGGCTTTTCTTGTTCGGAGTCAGGGGCGGAGCCAAATGGGGGCAAGCATGGGCCATGCTCCCACCCTCCAAAAAAAATAAAAATGAAATTACTCCTTATATACATACATTTATCAATTGTTTAGATTATTATATACACTGTCTATTATGTACATTTCAATGGTCGAGACTTGGTGCAAATGCTAAGCGCACAATCTCTCTAAACCTGGACCCAGGTTTGATACCTCATGCAAATATTTTTCCTATTATTTCTGTTACATGGATTCATGAGTTCTCGTTATAATATATTCAATATATAGCAAATCATCATAATCTAGTGATGGTGCAGTGGCTATTGGCGTGTTTTCACTAGACGAGGTCTTGAGTTTGATACCCTAGTCAAACTTTTTTTAATTTTTCCTATGCATGTAATAAGTTATATATATAATGTATAGTAGATCTATTCACTATTTGATAATTGTGTAGCGACTACTAGTATGTTCTCTTTAAATTAGATTTGGTGTTCGATACCTCTCAGAAATTATTCTTATAAATATTTTATGTGACACGTTTAATGATTTATTATAATATATATGACCTATAACAATCCTACATCACTAACTTAGTAATTGTGTAGTGGTTCTTGTATTGTGCATTGCAGTTAAGGTTGCCAGACCAAACTCACACTTGAAGTTTATTACATTTTTTCTGACACATGTATCACAATTTGATATATAAAACTACAATTATATCAAAATACAAGATCGATTTATATGGATATATTGATATGTATGCATACTATCTTCTCTTATGACTTGAGTTCAAAACTTATTTTTTTTATCTTATTACATTTTTTTCTCAATTTTTTAGAACTAACTAATTTCAAATACATCTTATTGTACGTCACCAATAAGAACTTTAAGTTAGCATCGTGTAAATCTTATAGTTTATTTTTTGATCCATAGGCTTCGCCAACCTGAAAAGATTGGCGTCCAATTTTTTGTTCATATTTCAGTAGAGGCAATTTTACAAGATATGTTTGTTCTTCACGTTCGTGACTGTAAATTCTATATCGATTTCTAGCTCACATTAACAAAGTTATACATTTCTCTCAATCGATATTTGCATCACATCATTTTATAGGATTATGTTTAGCATAGAAATTGCATTGAATAAAATTACATAGTATAAAAAATATACTTGTGGTAAATTCCGGCCCCCAATGATCAAATCTTGACTCCGCCCCTGTTCAACGTCTCCCACAACGTAGTTTCTACCAAAACCACGATAATCATGGAAGTTCCACAATCTTTGAGTATGAAAAACTTACAATGGTATTAGAGCATCCTTTCCTCCCTTTTTGATTTTTTTTGTGGATGTTTTCGCTTCCACCGAATATGACGAATCTAACGGACTCACATATGGTGTGTGCGTTCCGGTTCAAACAAAGCACCTTCTGTATACTGGTTTCATTTTTGTTACTTGCATTACCGGTATATGAAAATTCATGACCTTTTTTTGCTGTGACCCAAACTTGAATCTGAAACTCCATCTGACGCTTCTCTCAACGACCCTTTGGAATCATCCTGAAATGGCAATGATGAGTTTATTGGAAACAATTGCCAAGATGTGCTACAATTTCTTTTTCTGTGCACTTGCCAGCTAGCTCAGCTAGTCAAGCATGCTACTTGTGAAACGCAGGTTATGGGTTTGAATCTCAATGAATTCCGTTGGAGCACTACAGGAAGGGATTAAAGACCCTCAACGTATGTTGTTGGTCATTCTCTCTCTCCTGCTACCTTGGACAGGGATGAAATTCCCACTATCCAAAAATAGTTTCTATTTTTGTCTTGAAAATCCCAAGTGTGTTGGCGTGCCCCTTTTGTTTCCATTATTGTGACATAAATTGTTACCACATAGATGCTTGATATAATACCGAATAAATATAAAATAGTTTGGTTTTGGAACTCACCGGTGTGAAGTTTTCCTTCACGTTTTCTATGATGTTACTAATGGACTACATTTATCTCATCGGCGGTGTCACACAAGACGATGTCTCATAAGCTGTAAGTGATTTTTTTTATTTTAAATATCAATGCCATTGAATTTGGCTAATGAATAAATAATGTAGTATTTGTTGTTCAAGACTGTCTATGGTTGCATTGATAATTTTAGTTTTATTGATAATATACAATTATGATGATCTAATACATGTGATACAGTTTGTTAACTACATCACATAAGATATTTTTATGGCGATTTATACTTGAGTCTTTGTATATCAAGCAAATTGTTATTTCTCTTCTACTTGAGTGTATTCATTTCAGTCAAGTAAGGTTTAATACATCAATGTTACTCTACATGTGGATACACTTCAGAAATTCAAGACTATATTTTTTCTTTACATTATGGATCAATTCCATAGTAAAGAAATTGATTCACATTACTGACGAAGTAACATTAGATGTACTTGATTCAAGTGATAATGATACTACCCAAAGGTGGATCAATTTACTTGAATTAAGAAAGACAAGTAACTTGAATTCAATTATTAAATAAGATATTTTTTCCCCAAAGGTACATACTATTTTGTTATTCCAATATAAATGTTAAGTTGAATATGTCAATACATCCATCAAGTGACTATTCTTATTTTGTGTTGCATTTTATTCAAATATAAATGTGATGATTAATTGAAATTAGTTGATAGAAGTAAATTAAAATAGACCTCAAAATTTACTTTTCAGTTGTGGTTTTAATATCAAACTTTTATTATTCCAATCTTTTCCTCATCTTTGTATGGTAAAAATTAAAACATTCCAAATGTGAATGGTTCAAACTTCAATGAATGGAAACAAAATGTCATGTATACACTAGGGTGTATGGAGTTAGACTTTACTTTCTGAGTGAAAAATCCACAACTACTGATCGAGAAAAGTAACACTATTGAAAAAGCCAATTATGTTAAGTGAGAACGTTCTAATAGGCTTAGTTTGCTGCCTATGCAAGAACATGTGGGAAAGTATTTTAGACGGTCTATTCCTACTTCTGAATTGGCAAAATATTTTCAAAAAGCAGAAGAAGAGTAATATGTTTCTTCCAGTAAGTCTAGGGCCAACACCCAATGGCCAAGATGTGCTCCATAAAGTACAATAGTTCTTGTGGAATCTGTGAATACATCATAGAGATGACATACATTGCCGTACAACTCAATGAGATGGACTTATCCATTTGATGCATTTCTTGTTCATTTCATTTTAACTTCCTTACGTAATCAGTATAAATCATTTAAGGTCTCTTATAACACACAAATGGAAAAATGGTCAATAAATGATTTACTTGTCATGTGTGTTCAAGAAGAAGAGAGACTCAAGAATGAAGGAGTCCCTCCTATACATAAAAGCACCCACGATAAGCATAGCCATAAGGGTAAAGGAAAAATGAACGGAACTGCTCCTATCTCAGGTGGAGTGTCCAAGCCAGGTGATGGAAAGGACGGGGGAAGCAATGCCAACATGATATGCTTCTTCTGTCGCAAGAAAGGACATGCTAAAAAAGGAGTGCTTAAAGCACAAGAAATGATTGGAAAATAAAGGTATAATGTCTCTTGTTTCATATGAATGCCATCTTTTAGATGTTTCATTATAAAGTAGGTGGCTTGACTCTGGTGTCACCATGTACATTTTCAATACGTTGCAGAGATTTCTGAATCAAAGGAAACCAGCAGTGTGAAAAAGTTCTTTATTAAGAAAATAAATTGGGCTCTCTCTTAAATGACGTTGGAACTTGTAGATTAATCCTTGTAGATTGAACTATGATTTTATTCTTCAAAGTGGGCAATTATCATTGTATAAAAACCCAGTTTAATTGGTACTTGTATTTTAATAAATGATTTTTATTAAGTTAAAATAAGTCCACATTTTGAACAAACTCTTACAGTCCAACATAATGTTATTGGTAATAAACACACATTGTTAGATGAGCAATCATCACTTCTTTGGCACTAAAGGTTGGGACATATTTCCAAAGAAAGAATCAAAAGATTAGTAAAGGAGGGAACTTTATGGCCCTTAAACTTTACTAATTTTAGAACATATGTTGAATGCATAAAGGCTAAGAAAACCAACACTTCTAAAAAGGGTGCCAAGAGGAGTAGTGGAACTGTAATGTCTGGGCCCACTGCCCATGACTCTAGTAGAGTTTCAGGAATGACGACTGACCCCACAAACCACCACTAGCCTTAACTATACACTTTGTCCACACTGACGCGCAAGCCAGGATCAACTTCCCGACTAGTCACCCATCCTATTACTACTCCAAGCTGAGCACGCTTAACTATGGAGTTCTTTAGTGATGGGCTCCCGAAAAAGGAGGTGCACCTTGGTGATATGGGTAGTCCATTCATTCCTTTTAAGATCAACTTATCCAAGGCCTCAAATCCTGGGATGTTACAATCTCCCCCACTTAGACTCTTGACGTCCTCGTCAAGTCTCAACTATATGGCCTCATAATCTGACCCCATTTCAGTGCAGACCCACAATGGCCCATGGACACCCAGCTCCCGTCCAAGGCTACCAGCGCAAGGGCGGCTCCATCTCGTCTCTACGGATAGCCCTTTCCAACTTGCCTGGACCGCACGGCTCAAGACTGGCATGCCACATGCCTATGTGGACCCCACCTACTGGAGGGGTTATGGCTCTGATACCATTTGTAATGTCTGGGCCCACTACCCATGGCTCTAGTAGAGTTTCAGGAATGACGACTGGCCCCACAAACCACCACTATCCTTAACTACACACTTTGTCCACACTGACACGCAAGCCAGGATCAACTTTCCGACTGGTCACCCATCCTAGTACTACTCCAAGATGAGCACACTTAACTATGGAGTTCTTTAGTGATGGGCTCCCAGAAAAGTAGGTGCACCTTGGTGATATGGGTAATCCATTCATTTCTTTTAAGATCAACTTATCTGAGGCCTCAAATCATGGGATGTTACAGGAACATTAGAAATAATTCACACAGATATTAGTGGATCTTTTCCACCTTGTTTTACAGGAGAAAAGTATTTTGCAACTTTTATCGATGACTATTCACGATATATGTTTCTCTACTTGTTAAATGACAAAAGTGAGGGTTTTTAAGCCTTTAAGGACTTCAAGGTTGAAGTAGAGAAACAATCAGGTGAAGTGATTAAGATAGTCAGATAAGATAAGGGAGGTGAATATTATGGAAGGTTCGCTGAGATGAGATAAAGAAAGGGACCATTTGCACATTTTCTTCAAGAGGAGGGTATTATAACTCAACATAGAATGCCAAACACACTAAGTCAAAATGGTGTAGCTGAAAGAAGGAATCAAACATTAAAGGAAATGGTTCGCACAATGCTTTATAATTCATCGCTAGCCTCTACAATGTGGAGTGAGGCTTTAAACACGTAAGTGTATGTATTAAAAAAGGTTCCTATCAAGTCAGCCAGAAAGCCCCATATGAATTATGGAGAGGAAGGAAACCATCATTGAACTATATGCATATATGGAGATGCCGTGTAGAAGCTAGAATCTACAATCCACATGAGAAGGCATTTGACCCAAGAACCACTAGTGCTTTCTTTATGGGTTATTCAGAAAGGTCAAAGGGATATATATTTTACTATCCATCTGACCCACAAAAAATAGTTGAGATGGGTAGGATTAGATTTTTGGATGATTATCATCTCAATGGGAATAACTTACTTCAAAATATATCCTTTCATAAAATGTAGGATAGTTCTCTACACCTGCACCTAGTCAATGATGTATAGACTATCCTGTTATTGTTCCCATGAACAATTATCAAGTGGATGAGCCAATAGAAGTATATCATACTCCTAATCAGGTTGTAAATGAACAAGTTGATCATACTCATGATGAAGAACAACTTGAAGAGCCTACGGAAATTGTAGAACCAATTTTGAGTTAAGAAGATCCACAAGATCAAGGAGGCCTGCCATCCCACCTGAATATGTTGTATACCTTCAACAGCCAAATATGGACTTTGAAGATATTGACCCCTTATCTTTTTCTCAGGCAATTGATTGTGAAAATTCCTCTAAGTGGCTTGATTCCATAAAGGAGGAACTAGCATCCATGGATAAGAATCAAGTATGGGATATTTTACCTTTACCAGATTGTATCAAACCTATTGGTTGCAAATGGGTTTTTAAGATCAAGATGAACTCAAATGGTGAAATTGAGAGGTACAAGGCTAGATTAGTTGTGAAGGGTTTCACACAAAAGGAAGGCGTTGATTACAACAAGACCTTTGCCCCAGTCTCATCAAAGGACTCCTTTAGAATAATCATGGCCTAGTGGCTCATTTTGATCTTGAGCTATACCAAATGGATGTGAAAATAGCATTTTTTGAATGGGGATTTATCTGAAGAAGTCTATATGGAACAACCAGAAGGTTTCATTGATAATAGTAGAAGTCATATAATTTGCAAATTAAAGAAATTAATTTACGGACTTAAACAAGCATCCCGACAATGATACATAGCCTACGTTTGGTTCGAGATGTGGATTATAAAACCCGGACTGAGTTCGACCGGATATGTCCAGTCATTAAGATTATTCAGACTAGAGTAATCCTATTTTTGTTTGGCAAACCAATCCCATCATTAAATTGGACTGACATCGTAACTTGTGTTTTTCAGTCTGGCGGATAAAACAAAATACACAAAAAGACAGAGCCAAATCAGGACTGGGTTACAAAATCCTGCTGTTAGCTGGACAGAGTCAACCCAGATATCAGGATAACGGAACCCGGAATGAGACCATTTTAGGTTTTTGAACCAAACGCGCATCTGGCAAATCAGACTGGATTGTGCTGATGTGGCGTAGACATGGCATAATAAGACAAGCTGAAATCCAGCTGATATCCCGAACCAAACAAAGGCATAAAGTTTAGCACCATTATATCAACCTTTGGGTTTAAACCTAATATTGTTGATCGGTGTACATACCTCAAGGTCACTGGAAATAAGTTTATAATATTGATTCTTTATGTAGATGGCATTCTACTGGCTAGTAATAACTTGAGTATATTGCATGAAAATAGTTTCTTTTTTCTAATTTTAAGATGAAAGATATGGGTGAAACCACGTATGTAGTTGGGATAGAGATTCATAGAGACTAATTTAGAGACATACTTGGAATATCCCAGAAGGCTTACATATCTCAAGTTTTAGAGAAGCATGGAATGAAAAAAATTCACCTAGACCTACACCTATAGTTAAAGGAGATAAGATTAACTCCAAGCAGTGTCCTAGTAATGGCATTGAAAGGAATCAAATGAGGAAGATACTATATGCATCTACAGTTAGGAGACTACAATATCTCCAGATATGTACCCGACTGGATATTGCTTTTTTACTGGAATGCTTGACCATTACCAAAGTAACCCATGCATTGACCATTGGAGAGCCATGAAGAAGGTGATCCACTACCTACAAGGGAGAAAAGATTACATGCTTACATATAGAAGGACAAATCACCTTGAGGTTATGGGATATTCAGATGCAGATTTTGCTGATCGTCTAGATAGTAGGAAGTCTACAACAAGCTATATCTTCCTACTAGTTGGCGGTGTAGTGTCATGGAGGAGTATCAAACAAAAGACTACGACTTCATCCACCATGGAAGCTGAACTAATAGCTTGCCATGAAACATCATCACAAGAGATTTGGCTTGAGAATATGATACAAGACCTTAAAGTTGTTGATTTAATTCTTAAGCCAATACAAAATAGTTTAATAATGAAGTTGTAGTTACTTTTACTAATAATGATAAAATCACCACGACATGCAGACACCTAGACATAAAGCTTAATGTTGTCAATGAATGAGTTGACAATAATATGATACTGATTGATCACATTGGTACACAGTATATGATTTCAGATCCTCTTACAAAAGGGCCAGTTCTAGGATTGTACATGTCCCATGTAAAGAATATGAGTCTGAAAAAGTCATTTGATAGGTAATGGTTAGTGTGATTTGACAATATAACATTTATTTTGTGATCAAATATTAGACTCGCTATTTCTATTTTAGTACTAGTTGTAACAGAATGTCATTTATGATATACAAGTGGACCAAAGAATAGGTTAGACGTCGGCCTATTCATAAGGTTTTCTTACTACATACAATATGTTAGACAATATGGTGTATAGAAGGGTATACTCATTTATTGGGTATCAAGCGCGATAACTTTTATCTCAAAATATTTTGTATGGAAGTACTTACGTTAAGCATTAATTAATAAATATTAATTTCATAAAATTTTGGATCAAGTGAAAAATATTAAATACCCTTTTCAGTGTGGCCCAAAATAAATAAAAATATATTTATTATGTGCTTTTTTTTTTAAAGAGATGCATATGTTGGGGTTAGTGTAGACCCCATAACCATAATGTCTCTTGGTGATGGATAGATACATTAAGTATTTATATAAAGATTTGATTCTCTCTCTATGGGATTTGTCCATAACCAACCGATTCCATCCATTGAAGAACCCACCAGGGGACAGGAACCAGAGTTCGTTTCCCAAAAACGTATCTGTCTTGATGCCTCTCGCTTCCACCTGTTGCAGTCGTTCTCCACACCATAAGGAGGCTTTTCTTATTCGACAACTCTCCCAATATAGTTTCTGCCAAAATCACAATAATCATGGAGGTTCCATAGTTTTCGGGTATGAAAAACTTACATGTTAACCACAAATAGGGGGCGCTCAACATATCGTGCGCTACAAAAGTACATAGAATTACCATGCGCTAAGGACTCCCTGACACAAGCTAAACGGCATGCTACCTTTCCACCACCTCGATATGGAAAAAGAAACTCCTGTGGTACTAGCAAACTATGGCAAAGTCTTATAGAAGTCCTCTCGGCGCTAACTGACTATAGGGAACTAATAATTAGCATTCGAAAAGAGGATTTAGGAATGCCCATCCGCCGGAGTTGATTGCTCATGCCTAGACTTTGGCGGAAAAAGAGTCCATCTGTACATGTATTTCTCGACTCAAATACCTTTTTCCGCAATTTTTTTATGTAAAAACTAAGAAACAACAAGTAGATAATAACATGGAAAAAGGCATGTCGAAAGCACATTATCAGACAACCCTTATTGAGGGTGGACACGGTTGGAAAGGAGGTCGCGAATGAACTTAAACAACATTCCAAGAAAAAAAATGGCGGATCTTAATTTGGAACCTTGGGGAGCCAAAAGGATATTTATATAGTTGAAGTACACTACAGTGTAATTATCCATACGGTTTGATTAATTTTCTCTTACCTTTGAAATATAAAAGAAAAAACGAACTAGAATTATTAAAATTATAACATTAACAAGCATACCAATATAAAATATTTTGAAATAGACATATATTTTCTACACAATTTAAATTTTTCAATCTAGTAGTCAAATCATTTCTAAATGTTTGTCGAACACTTCTTTCAAGACAAATACTCATAGTATAAATAAATAACAAATTACCCAATTTATTATATATTTTTTATAAATATCTACATTGACACATGGGTGTGGTGACTAGAAATATAAGAGTCAAAATAAGATGAATAAGTCAACATTATAAATAAATATAAGATTTATAATTTTACAAACAAGAAACAGGGTGACATGTATAAAACTCATCCAAAATATATATTTAGATTTTTTTAGAAACACATCGAGTTGTAGAGAGAAGTAATTATGCTTCGTAGAACATATATTGGAGATCATATATAGTCTACTATATGTTTTTTTTATTTTTTCATTGTATAATTAAAACATATTAAAATGACCATATTCACATTCCTTCTCCACTCTCCTCATATTCATTCACCAACGTATCAGTCTGTGTATAAGTTTGTGTCTGAAAAAGTAATCAAGTGGGAAGAAAAACTATAATAATGTTTGACTATCATTGTAGTTGATGAAGTAGAAGTTCATTATTTTAATACTCATTATAACTTTACTAATTTATAAATTTATCTATTTTTTTCCAATCCACACTAACTGCATTGTTAATGTTGCATAATCAAACACAACATATCTTTCTTTGGTGTTACAATTACAATTTATTATGACAGTATATCTATGTTTTAACTTTAAACAGCCGATTGTAGTTAAGTATCATAAGTTTTATTCCTCCTTTGAAATATAAGATATATTACAATACAATTAAGTTTCTATCAAACTAATTAAGATATAAAATGTTATTTATTATAGTATCATATTCTTATTTGGATAAATATTTGTAGAAATAAATACCTACTTGCAGTATTCAACATCTTTGGGAAGGGAATCGATACGTTATCAGTGAATTCATGTTTAAAAAGACAATACAATATTATAGTGAAAAACATTTCTAAAAAATCTTTGGTGGGGGGCTTGGCCCCCCAAGCTCTACATAAGATCCACCCTACAAGAAAACCAACACAGTTCACATCAACTAGTACAATGCTACATGTCATGCTTTTATCTATTAAATGACATAACAAAATCAAATAGAATGCTAAAATGCTGATGTTGAACTAGTATGTCCCTTCAAAAATTTGTATTATGATCATATTGAAGTGTGTCAACTTTCAAAATTGATTGAACGATGCATTATGTCAGTTTATAAATGAACCTTTAAGCATATGTTTGTAATAAGGAAATTATTCATTAATAATTGTTTATGTCTGGTCATATTAGTAGATTCAAGAGATATGATTAAAAAATTAACTATTCAATATCTTTATACAAGTTTCTATGAGAAAAGCACACAAACCATAAAATAATTATAAATTTTTTCTCCCTGATTGTTTATATGAACTTGAATCTAAACTTGTCAAATCCTTTTTTTTCAAAAATAACTTATCTAATATAAATGGAATTAACAAAACTTTCATTTGAAATAAACATTTAAATTTTGAAATAAATTCCTTATTGACTAGGATAGAAATTGAAGGGAAACATGAAGATAATCCTAAACTAGAAAAATGGGTCATGGAGGCCCAGAAGAAGATGAAGGAGAACTGGATTTTCACATAATACCATCGTGTAATCAAGTTGTTGACTTTTAGCAAAGCACCACCAGAAAATCAATAGTGCCTTCTGCTACTACATAAGGCCACCAAAGGAGACCTTAAAGTTAATTAGGTCGGAGTCCTTTAATGGCTTCAAATATTGTAACATGTAATCACCTGGAGAGTTGGATTATATGAGGGGGGCGAGATGAATAAAAACCTCCTAGCCTCACAAAAAAATCTAAATTTATGAAATGTGAAGTTTCATGTGGCAAGTACAGAAATACAATGTATCAACAAAAATCATGACCAATAATAAGTAAACCTTATATTTAAATAATTTGTCAACTAGTTAATTCATAAAACTAGAAATCACCCAATTTTGCCTTGCAATTGTATGTTCTTATCAAAAAATGATGTGAAATACTTTTATGTTGTTTATCGACATAAAGTATCTTTTCTTAACAGGCTAGAATTTCAATCATTGATATTAACAAATTGTGGCATCTCTAGATTTTCAGTGTCTAGACCTCTTTTGTCATGACCAAATTAAAACCCGCATCTCAATGATAAGTCCAATTCCAACCACTACCCAGTAGGTTAAGAAGAAGACATTCAACACAAGCTATAAGGAAACATATTCATTATAAGTAGCACTTGCACGTAAAGAACAATAAATCATTAGATATAAATTTACTATTAAATATATAATAACAAAATGAAATTTTACAATATTCGAAGTTAAATATTGAACAATAAACTTTTATATATGCACATACTATAATTTTTTAGGATCTCTAGAAAATAGGTCCATATATACATCAACCAACCATACAACTCTCATACTATCAATTATCATTAGGTTCATATGAAAACAAAAACTAAAATTACTAAAAGAATTAAACATTATCACAATCTTGTTTTACTCAACAAGTAACCTTGTAAAACATGTGTATATGGTATATATAATAAGAACGAAACCATTGAATTAAGTATATCATATGTCAAAATGTCATATATTCCATAAAGCATTTTTTTTTTTACAAAAGTATTAAAGAATTATTCGACTAAAGGGACAAATACTTTGTTAGATAACCCTCCTATTATGATATAGGCCATGGTGACTTTCCTACCAGATGATAAGTTACCAAGACACTAATATACCAAGATATATAATGTAAAACAATATGATTTAATGGGAAAACAATCTTGTACTTCATGTGTCCAAAATTACATATAGAAAAAATCAAGCATGTTAAGATCAATTTTTGAAGGCTACAAAAAAGAAATCAAAAAGTTCTCCTAAGCACTCTATGCATATAAGTTTTTCACATAAGTACAATTATTTGTTTGTTAGTCATTTTTTTCTAACTTTTCTTGCAGAAGGAAAGGTAAATTCTACCCAAGTCAGTAGGTTTTGACCAAGACACATAATAATTAGCCATCTTCCTATAGTCGCTTAGAACATAAAGGATGCAAATAAAAAAAATAAAATGTATCAGGCATGAGATAGACAAGATAAGTATTGATATTGCGATTATCCTTGAATCTCACATGAATGTAGAAGGTTTGGAGAATATTGTTCAATCTATGCTGCATGGTGCCTCCTATATTGCACATGAAGATTTCTATTATTATTTTTATAATTATAGTGATCTGGAGAACTTATTAAAAAAATAAGGTTCATGTAGTTTGCATCTTATATGTTGTGATGTGTCAGTACGGAATATCAGGTTTCACCTTTTGCAATTCATGAGGTAAATTCATATAAGGTAATAAAGGATTTTTGGGATGATCTTATCTCTATTTATCATCTGATTACTATTAGATGGTATATGCTAGGTATTTCAATCATTAAGATTGACTTGTGAAAATATAAGGAGAAATCCACCATCTAGTATCTCAATGGAAGATATTTATAAAGCTCTGGAGGTGATTGAAATTCTTGAGATTCCTACATAGGGTCCCTACTTGACTTGTCATAGTAGGAAGAAAAAAGGTGATCCTTTATTCTAAAAAGTTGATAGGGTACTTTGTAACATGAAGTTCTTCTTGATAAATCCAATAATTCTTGGTATCATGTTATTTCTATTATAGAATAGTGATTATAGAATCATGGAAGTCAAATTGTCTAATATGGGGAAGAAGGTTTCACCCTTCAGATTCATGAATTTACAGTTAAAAATTTAGGAATTTTATAATGTTGTATATAATAATTAGGAGTCATCTAATCCTACAAGTCTACTATGTATCAACTTTATGTTGAACTCGATAAGATGAAAAATTTCTTGGTGAAGTGAAAAAAAACATGTTGGAGTTATGTTTCAAATCTATGAAAACATGCAAATTCTAGAATGCAAAAAATCCAATGAAAACCCTTTGGATCAATATCTAGATGAGATGATAGATATTAGAAGTGAGGCACTTGATCTATTAAATAAGAGAATATATTTGATAAATGAGAAATTGATAATTCAATGGCTAAAAAAGGGATACTAGAATACAAATTCTTTTATACTTATCTGAAGACAAGGAGGCTTAAGAACAACATTTTTTCTCTTTGTACTAATAAGGTTCCAGTATTGTGCAATAGATTATAAATAAGTATATTGTTTTTTGTATGAAACACTTTTTAGTTCGACAACTATTTCTGAAGAGAAATGGAATGATGATTTGATACTTCCTAGTATGACAAGTAAATAGGCGAATAACTTGAGATATGAGTTAAAAGGAGGACATAATAGAAATTGAAAAACAATTTAATTGTAATAAGTCATGGGCCTTGATGGTTATAATGATGATTTCTTTTAAAATGTCTTGAGATGTTGGTCTTGAAGATGATGATGAAATGTTATTTTTTTAGAATTCAATGATCTAAAAGAAAATGACATAGC
The DNA here is from genome assembly GCA_963693085.1 of Alisma plantago-aquatica. NCBI lineage: Eukaryota > Viridiplantae > Streptophyta > Magnoliopsida > Alismatales > Alismataceae > Alisma > Alisma plantago-aquatica. The sequence continues at coordinate 1,282,574,052 of OY856412.1, read as the reverse complement.
ATTCATTTCACAAATTCCAAAATGTCATGATGTGGAAATAATAAGGATTTGAATCTTATCTCTTTATGTAATATCATCTATAAGATCATTATCAAGATCTTAACTAATAGATTACATAGTGTTGTCCCTAATATTTTAATTAATTACGTTACATTTACAAAATCACATAAGATTGAGGATGCCATTTTTCTTGGAGGTGAGATGCATATCTCTCTACCTAGCTCTTATAGAAGCCCAAAAATGTTCTTGAAGGCTAATTTGAATAAATATTAAGACACACTCGATACAAATTTCATTCTTTTCAAGATGATGAAGATGGGGCTTTTCGAGTGCTGAAAAACTTGTTTTGAATCTACTTTATTCCAACTCTTAATTATTGGTGTGCCACCTAGGCCTTTTAAAGGATTACGTTAAATAAAATAAGTGTCCCCATTGCTCTATACTTATTTTTGATTGCAAAGCATGGTTTTAGTTTTGCTATCAAAGTTTCTATGTAAGACACATTATTTTATCCCTTAAAGGCCTAAAACATTATGGACTTTCTCATTTAATCTTTTATGGTAGTCTTTTAATTTTTGCAAAAAGTGATAGAGAGAATGTTTAATCTATTAAATATGACATGTGTACCTTTGAAAAAAATCCAAGGTTGAAAATTCATCCTCCATAGAGGCAATTTGTATAAACTAAGAATATCAAAAATCATATGGTCTCAAAATTTTTGAATATTTAGGTGAATAATCTTCCTATTGAATATTAGTCCTTCCTCTCTTTTTATTGAAGACTAACCAGAAGCATGCACTTGCCTATTATTAATAAAAATAAATAAATTGAATTCTCAAAAGAGTAATATATTATTCATAGTAGGTTGTTTGAAGCTGGTGAACTCCATCCTAGCTTCTTATCATATCTCCATGTTGGCTTCCTTTTCTATCCCAATGGAAAAAATTAATGAGTTGGAATAGTTGTTCAAAAGAATTCTACATGAAGGTTCTACTATGAAGACAAGGTCTCACATTATCTCATGGGATCAATTTCTTAATCTTAAAGTAGGAGGTATTTGACATGTATAAGATTAAGCTCATGATGCTCTATTTAAGAATTAGTAGAGTATTGCGAGATATGGTGACTTATTGTGGGTCATTTGAGTGCATGAGAGATACATTATTGAGGGTTCTATTTGATGTTTTAAACCTAATTCTTGCAATTCCTAATTCTAGAGAATAAATCCTATAGTCAAAGGTGCAAACCTGAACACTAATATGAAATGAATTCTGGTGTAAGTGAGGTAATAATCTTTGTATTATTATAGGAAACCACATTATGGTCAGGTTTTGAAAAGGAGAATTTATAAACATGTTGATGTACTAAAGAAGGGATCTGGGGTTTTCCAAATATTTAGGGAGCATAAGATATTGTCAATTTCTTTCAATCTACCCCTTGTTAATAGGGTTACTGATTAAATTATATATAGTGTAAAGGAGGTTACAACTTTAAGAGATGTTTGGAATTGGTATAGGACCCATCATGATATAAATTATTGGCAAAATGTTGTGGTAAAAAATGATTCCAAGGAAAATAGTTGTTCTCCTATTGATCTAAAGGCATGTGGTTATCCTTTTTCCTCCCAATGTTATCACTATGATGAGCACGATAAGAGCATATGTAATTTTCTATTTAGTTGTATGTATCCCCAAAAACTATGGGAGAGATTTGATGGAAGCTTTGGGTTAAGTATAAGTAGTATTCATGATCTGTTGCAGACCAAAGGGAGGATAACTTTTGTTGCTTTGTTCATATAAGTGGTGTGGATAAAGAAGAATGAAATAACTTTTCTAGTATCTCATAGAGTGATGAAGCTATTTGGTCTAGTGTTATTTCTGATTGTGATCCTTTAGGATGGTAGCCATATTTTTGGTTCTTTCTTTGCCTTTACATATATGTTTTTCATGGTTTCAGTACAATATAGATTTACTATACATGTACATACCTATATGGGCCTTAGTAAATTTGTTTTTCTTTCACTATTTTCATAATTAATAAGAAAAAGAAGGCGGCCCTCTTGGTTTTGCAATAAAAAAAGAAGGTAACATACAAGAAAACATGTTTCATTGAATACTATATACGAAGTCTTTCATACACATATAACACATGTATACAATATAGTAGGTCAACTAACAAGCCATGATACACTAAATAGGAATAATCTAATCCATATTCCCAAAGTTACATGTACCTTGTCCAAACCTAAGATAAGACCATATGCCATCATTAGGTACTCATCATTCACCAAGTTATGTTCATCTTAGGGTTAATATCAGTTAGTTAATATATTGTCTGTGTTGCTTCTCTTATTATCTTCTTATTAGACTATTGATGTTTACTTTCATATTAGAACTCATAGTCTAAATATTAATCTCCATTTCTATAATACATTGCAAGACACTTTAATCCTAACTGTTATGTCATTTTAACTCAAGTCTTCAACATTAGCTAAGGAATAATTAGTATGTAAACATAAATATATGCATAAAACTAGTATCAAAGTTACAAATTATGTTCCATGTACTATTACAAAGGTATATTGTAAATCCAAGCATCTTTTATCTACAAATTCAAGTTGGACATTGACGTGATAGAGTAGGGATGGTTGTAATCTTGGAGATTTTTTATTTACAAATCCAATCATTTATTAAGCATATATGTAATTACTACCTTTTAAGGGTCATTATGCCTTATTGTCTATATTCATAAATTTACATGATCTCATGTTTAAAAATCATCATATCAGAAATCATATGAATTCTATAATAGATTTATAGGAAACTGCTATATTTTTTAAATTTTGGTCATCTTTTATTTTTTTTGTTAGACATGAGTTAGAATTATATTTCTTTTGTGATATTACTAAAACTAAAAAAATAAAAATGCTAATTAGATGGATCCATGACGTTTTAAATGAAATTTTGAAGATCATGACATTATACTTGTAATTTTAAGACAATTAGGCTAATTCATACACTTTATGCATGTTATGTATAAAAGACATTTACTTAACTAGGAAAATAAGAGGCCTCAGGGTCTTAAAACACCTTGTGGTGATAAGAGGGAACCTCCACTCTAATACAGTCCCTTCTGCATCCCCTCATTAGGCTTCACTTATTCTATCAAAGATATGTGGCCTTGCATATCTGTTAACTAGGATGACTGGTCTACTTGTTCCTGCATTATGCGACACATCCGCATCCTTTGTCCACACTTTGTTCTCTATTCTTTTAGAATGAGAACCGTCATGGTTGAAAGGTATAACAAGTAAGAGTAGATGACCCCAACCATCGGGATGTTCGTTCTCCTCACCCAAAGATTCATGATAGATCACAGAGCTGAGAATGTCACTCGTGATGATGTTGATTGGTGGGAAGATGCATTGGACCTATGGTAGAAGAGGGCTACAAAACATTGGGGGTTTCATATACCTGAATTCTATTAGATATGTGACCTTAAGTAACAGTTGAAGCACTTTATAGTATGTGTATGTGGTTTTGGTGTGTGTGGATAAGGGACAACTAGTCCCTTATAGTCAGCTTCTAGGTTGGAACCAACACTTATATATGGAAAGGTTTGCAACTAATTGGCTAGAAGAGGAAATAGTGGACCACACACATGCATGAATACACACGTTGTGGACAACTGAGAATGGGCATGGGCCTCAGGTTTTGGGATAATGGAATTTGGGTTCTTTTATACTACAAAGACTAGAAATGAGAGTTCTTTTCTAGATATGGATACATATTCAACCTGTATTAAGTGCACTCGAGTGGCTTATTTATTCAATGGAACAAAAATTAAAAACTCATATTCATTGAGTGACACTCAAGTGACATATTTGTATAGAGGAACTAAACTTAAAATATAATATTCAAGCAATGAAAAGTACTCCCGAGTACCTATTTTGGAGAAGTTGAAACTAGTTATAAAAATGTGTTGTATTTGAACAATAAAACTATACCTGATAGGTTGTTTAATGGTTAAATGCAAACAATATATGGTCAATTATATTTCTATTGTATGTCCAATTGATCCATTTGCCACTTCCATTTCAAAAATGTGTGATTGTGTGTGAGAGAAGAGTGGTTTAATCTCACTTAAATAGGATTCTACAATGATTAGTGATAGAAACTTCAAGAATTATTGTATAAAGTTTTTAGTGTTGAGGCAGTGACTCAACTTAGGACAAACCATCTTATTTCTTTTTATGCTATAACATGTTGATGTTGCTCTATGATCCTCTGTAGGCATATGAGGTGTGGTAAAAGTTTGATTGAGATAAGGTGTCATTTCAAGCATGAAAATTTCTATCTAGGAGGAGAAATTGGCCACACCTACTTGAACATATGGCATGTGCTATTTTACTGTTAGGTAAGATCTTCATGGATGGCTCGTTCTACTATAGGATTTGGTCTAATTATTCATTTGTGATTTATCTACTACTTGGTTTTACCATAGCCTATTGATATTTCCTTGTTTTTCTTAAGTTTCTAAATGTTGTGGTTGCAATATTTCTTGATATTTCATGATATATGGTCATTATTTTTCAGATCAATTAGATACTAGTTATTGTATCCTATGTTAATATGGTGAGTAATTATTTTGTCTATGGTAAAATTGACATGTACTAATCTATGCTAGAGAATTTTAGAAGATCTCACTATAAATACTGGCAATGAAGATTGAAGATATGCTTGACAATGGTAGGGTTAAATCATGCACTATATTTGGATTTTCCTAAATGGGATAAAGATATCCTAAAAGTTCAAAGTAGATTGCTAATTGAAAAGAGAGAGATGAACTATGTAGATGGTATAAATTATTAGTTGTGATAAATGTTCTCTTCAACACATATAATAGTTCTGCTACTGAAATTTCTAAGGAACTTTGGGGAAGTTTGGATCATAAGTATAACATTTAAGATCTTGGTATTTGAGAAACACTCCATTGGAATTTTTTGAAATTCTAGATGTTAAAGAAAGCATCATTTTTGAATGAGAACTTTGGCTTTTACTCTTTGTTCATGTTCTGTTTAAGGAAAATTTGATGCTATTTGACAAGTTTATAGCCATGTATACCATTGAGAAATTCCTTAAATCTGGGTAGGACTTTGTACAAGATTTCAAAGATAATAAGGAAGACATCTTAAAATGATCATATGATTGACATAGAAATACAAGAAAAATCTAGGTTTTATAAGAAATATTTGGGTTGCAACTTATCCTAAGGTCAATCTTACACTAGGAAAAAGAGTAGTCAATATAGTAAGAGAAATCAAATATTAACAAAATACCAAAAGGCAAGGTCTAAAACAAAATAAAAAGAAAACAATGTTGGATTGAAGGATGAATTGGCCATTGGGCTCAGAAGTATCTACCCAAGAAGTCCAAGAAACATGTATCCACTTACAGATCTACAGACAAAATGATGACCAAGACTTTTTTCGACAATTACAAGTTGTAACTCTTAAATAGGAAATTAATAATATATTTGAACCACTACACTAGAATATCTATACTGGGGCAAGTCTGCACATTTGTGAGGAAAAATCCTTGTTAGTATCTAACCACGTCGTCAATAATAGGTTAGTGACCTAGGGAGATAAATCCAATGTTACAGTAAAAGGCGAAGGATGTACAATATCAACTTCTCCAAAGGATGATTAATCTTCACAAAGTGAGACATGTCCCAATAATCATACGCAATATCCTTATCAGTCCTTTATTGATTGGGAATGGTTTGAGAAAAGGCTTTAAATGTAATAAAGTTCTACAAAGTTGAGTTTTTGATGGTTTCATTTATTTTAATGTTCATTATGTCATGTAGATGATTTTTTATGTTTCACATTGAACATGTTTCTAATTATTCATTGAACAAGAATGAAAGTTATATGGTTTTGCATCCTGAATCATCAAATGTTTGGTATGAAAGATTGGGATATGTTAATTATGATTTTGTTAAAATTATGATTAATTTTAATATTATTCTTAAAATACATAAAAGTGTCTTATGTGAAAGCTAAATACATGGGAAAACTTTCCATTCAGTTGATAGAGAATATGGTATATTGAATTTTATTCACACTGAATTTTTGAGTAAAATGATATAACAATTAGATATAATAATACAAACCTTATAAACTTCATTGCTTACTCAATTAGATATTGTTATGTGTACTTAGTTAAAAGTATAGATGAAGTGTTAGGAAACTTTGATATTTATAATAATGAAGTGGAAACCCAAACTAGTTAGTTTCTTTAAGGACTTCGACCTAATAGGGGTGGATAATATACATCAAACCTATTTGTATAATTACAAAGTCGTAGTGTTTTGCATGAGGTAAATGCTTCATACTCACTACAATAAAATAAAATAGAAGAAGGGTAGAATAGGATACTAATAGATAGGTCAACACTCTACTAACATTTTCTAAGTTATCAAATTATATCTAGAGGGAAGATTTTAATACAACTTGTAATATTCTAAATAGAAATTCCCCATACATATTAGGAGAGTAGTCCATTTGAAATTCAACATGGTAGAAAGACAAGTCTCATTTAACTGAGAGCGTGGGGGAGACTTGAAAAATTATTTATCCCAAAACACAAGAAAATAATTCGAGACCCAAAAATGTTAATGCCATATTCTTGGCTAACTTGGGGACAAGCTATGTCTATAGATTTTATTCATTAGAACAAATAATTTTGGCATGGGTGTCAACACTATAGTTGAACTCCGTGATGAAACACTATTAGAGAATGTATTTCCTAGGAAATAATTATATATCCTAGTGTGATTCTTTGGTAGATCCTCACCTACATTCCATTGCTAAACAAGTGGAAAGGATGTCAAATGTTGGGGCTCTCCTGATTATGCCAAACTAGACAATTCTTAAGTTATATTTGAACTAATGAGGAGCAAACATGCAAGGGAATCCATGGATTTTTAACTAACTTTGTCACTTACATTATTAAGGATGATTCTATCTCCTACTAGAAATCTAAGGCTTTTCTTGAAGCTCAACTTTGGAAGGTTGCATTAATAATGAAATCCAAACAATTCTCCAAATTGGACATGTGGTTTGGTGGATTTTCCTCAAGGTTGGACTATAGTTGGATGCAAATGAATCTTAAAAAGAAACAAAATTTAGAAGGGTCTATAAGTAAGTACAAGGCCATATTTGTTTCCAATAGGATACATAAAAGGAAGATTTATGTTATCTCAATACATATTCATCTATTTCGTGTATGACTATAGTTTTAGTTTTTATTGCACTAACTTCCATATATGAGCTCTCTATCAACTAGATGTATGTGAAGACTGCACTCTTGTATGGTGATCTTTAGGATGATGATATATATATGATTATTGACCTTGCTACTTGCGTATATTGGTACATAAGGTTTCGAGGACTTGATAAATGTGTACATGTCTATCTATGGGTTTAGTATATGTAGTTTAGAGTTTAGTTAGATGATTGTGAGTTTTAAGATCACTAACCTTAAACTTGGATTGTTTACCCTCAAATTAGTTGAGTTGGTGTTGAGATTGGCATGTGTTATAATAAATAAATCAGCTAGGGTTGCATGAATATGGACTGGTTATAGTGTATGAAATAGGTCAAGCTATCACTAATCATTCAAGGTCACAATGAAAAATGTCTATGTTTTCTTATAATAGCCTTTCTTGTCTATTTTGTGGGCCTTATTGGCTATTGGGCCCAATAACAAGAAAAAGGAAATAAGAAGGAAAAGAAATTGATTACTAAAGGAATAACTAAGATAATGAGAAAATAAAGATGTGGAAGCATCTAGAAGGCTAAGAATTATCCTTCAAGAAGGAATTTAGTATATTTAGGATTTCTTGGGTTCCAACGATTCCAAGTTTCAAAGATAATAGGAGAAGAAAGAGATAAAATCAAATAAAGTATTATTAAGAAGGAAAGTTGAGATAATGATGAAAATATACGAAATATGTGGAAATATGGATAATGGAATCATTATAAATGAGATTTCGACTCCACATGGTTTCTAATGGTAAAAAGAATAAAAATAAAGAAAATAGGAAAGAAGGAGAGAGAAAATATGTGTTTTTATACATAATACATGACTTTAAGTCATTGAATTGAAAATGAAGAAAAGGAGTTATTCCTTTTGAGTTTTGGCTTCAAACATGTAATATAAGTAGTTTAAGTCCTTATGAACTTTCCCTTAAAATTTGAGTTAAAAAGGATTTGTGGTTGAGGAGATATGAATTTTGGAATATTTCCTAAAGTGGAAAGGAAATAACATAGTATGTATTAGATGTCACACGATTTTGGAAATAGGGACCTGACCGTGTAATATTTTCTTTGGATGTAGATGGTTCGATCATGGATCAACGGTACCCGTATCATTTCCTACCCCGAGCCAGTTCGGGAAAGGGGCTATATGCTGGTTAAGAACCAACGTCTCGTTCTCTCTCCTCTCTTCACGGTCTTCCTCGATTCCTTCTCCACTAGTTTTGAGAGACTTAGACGGACCCAATGAGCCCTAATTTGTTGAGTTTCATGGCATCTTTGGAAAACACCCAATTCCCTATCCCGTTAGGACTTCGGGGGGCAATGGAAACACCCCTAGTTCTCACCCCCTCTGCCTATAAAAGAACATAGAGGAATTAGCCTTGACTGTGAGAGCCCTTGTCCTCAGCTAATTTCCTCTGATCTACTTTGGTTTATCGCCACCCAGGAGCCAGTTCCCCCTATCCTCTATCGACGAATGTGCCTAGAATTGGCCCCCTTCTCGCATCTCTTGGTGCTGCTCGAACCCTCAGACGAGTTCATCTGAGCATCACGGAGGCTTCGGTACTAGTACCTGACTCTCCGACACAATGGATCACAGGGTCAACACCTTAGTTGACCGAAGACAGAGCCTCTCTCACGAACGAGAGGCACGCTGGGAGGAAGAAGATGAGTAGGAGGAAATTGCCTCCTTGCCCCCAGGCGTGCGTGACCCTCAAGTCAGAGGTGTAAGGGCAAAGGTGTAATATCACCCTGATAGAGATACCAGTTAAGCAAGTCGTGTGTGTGGAAAAGAAAGAGGCTGAAGGGATGACGTGGCGATCTACTATTGGTCCTGAGGTAAATTGTTTAGAAAAATCATAATAAGAGATTGGAAACTCAGATTAAAGCATGTTATATATGAAAGTTCATCAGAAAAATGCAATTCATTCATTAAAATTGTAATGGAAGGAGGATTCTTCTTGAAATTAAAAAAGTATGTAAATATGTTATCTTTAATAGTTTTATTAATGAAAAACCCTAGATTTGAGGATTAATGAATTGGGAAGGGTTATACGGATATTTAAAGTGGAAATTAACTTGTTGTTAATAAAGGGATGATTAGATCTAAAAAGAATGATCTTTGTACATAATTGGCTCAATTTGGGGTTCCATGTACATGATTATGCATTAATGGGCTTAGAAACCCTAATCTAGGTGTTAATGGGTTTTAATGAGATATAATTTGAGATCCTTTGTACAAAACTGATATTAGGTTAATATTAAGCCTAGTAGATGATAAAAAGGCTATAATGTGAATATGTGAGTAATTAGGGTTTTAAACCTAAGACTGATGTTTTAGGGTTTTATGGGCATAAAAGAGAAAAGTATTTAATAGATCTAAAGGAACCCTAATGAAACCCTAATTTGGATTAGAAACCCTAGAAAGTGAATCCAAGTCAATAAAGTAGATTCTTGATAAGTATGTAGTAAATAGGTTTTGTGTGCTTTTTAGGATTCTATGATCATATGGTGGAATTTGTTACTTGGATTGGATTGCTTTCTTGGTTGGAAATTGCTATAGCTTGTGAAATCTACTAATCAGGTATGTGGTTAATTTATGATTAACTGATTTATGTTTCATGATGTTTTCTCAAAGATTGATCGATTGCCATGAACCCTAAACTGCTTGGTTGTTTCAATTCTACAATCTCATAAAGTGACTATGTGTATAACAACTAAGTATAAGTGTGACTGTCTCAAACCTACATACCATCCCTGATGTATGATGTAAGACCAAGCCCCGGAGGGAAGGTCTGAGTGGTCAAGCCCCAGAGGGAAGACCATTGAGCACCCAGAGTGGTGGCCCCAGGCACCAAGCTCAGGATGGAGAAGGTGGCCTTATGTCCCTTGCAAGGAAAAGACCCTAAGAGAGGGTATTCCAGGGTATGTGTAAAATCGGTTGAGAAGCTACATGGAAAACGTAATTTGGCTTGTTAATAAACTATTTGATTTGTATAGGTTGTTAGAGCCTAATTGTGATGTTTCGTTTGTCCCCACATACCATTATAGCAATATACTGACCGACGTTTTGTTTGTTGGTGTTTTAGGTATTATCTGAAAAGGAAAAACAGTAAAGGGAAATTTGGGAAGATAAATTTAATTAATCCAAAGGAGGATTAGATAGTTAGATTTCTACTATGGATAGAAGTTTTAGATCCTATTTTTAAAAGGTATGCAAAAGGTTTATTTTATACCAACTTTCCAGTTTAGTTAGTAGAATTTGATAATTATTTTTGATTAAATTGTTAAACCATTGATCCTAAATTTCGAGATAACGCCTATGACCTCTTGGTCTCCCTTGATTGGGGGTTTCTAGGAGGTGGGGTCATTACATTTGGTATCAGATCCTTGGTTTCTCATTTAATCCTTAGTAATTATTAAATTTTACAAACTCTATAGAATTGAGGGAGTCATTAGAGGATTTTCCAAAGATGGAGGTGTCTAGAAAAGGATCACGATTCGGGGGCTGGCAATATTTTCCTCCGCCCCGCTAGTCAGTCATGAGGACTCCCAGATGCGGTGTGACTGCCTGGACAAAGTCTGAGGTTCTGACTCGAAGTAAGATTCCTTTAGGACTTTCTAATCTATCTTCTTCCCTTCTCAACCCTAATTCAATTAAGGTTCTAAGGTTTAGGGTTTCTCTCTCTCTCCCCCACCCACTTGAGGTCAAGGAAAGTATGATAAGAATTAAGGAATCCTCCATTAAATCAATGAAAAGCATGTAAATAAGATGTCATGAACATAAGTTTAATAGTTTAAGCATAAACTAAAGATTAGTTGCATGACATGTGTTGTCGTTCCCTTAGGAGAGACCTGAGGTTAGACCTTATTGTAGGAGGATGAGGAGAGAGTTAGCCCTGGGGGCAGAGACCTCCAGGAAGAGGTAGAGATCTGACACACCCTTAGAGGATGATGCTAACCCTAACCCTAAGTGGTTGTTAGAGAGAGATGACAAGATGAGTTAGATGTCATAGTCGACCACGTATGTGGGTTGACATGCATATTGGTTTTGTACACCCATGAGAAGCATGAGCTATGTGGGGTTGGTTGACCTAGTGCCTTTTTGGCGACCCAACCACATAAAGGTCTTGCCTGTTAAGATAAAAGATAGCCCCTTCTTTGAAGAGGATAGTGTTGACTATATAGAAACCCTTATGGGCATATACGAGCATAGAAGAGCCTGCACCTATGAAGGAGAGAATGTCAGTAGTACTAGCAGTAGGTTGAGACTTAGGTCAGAAGAGTCATGCCTGACAGGTTAAGAGATGGACACACATAGCTTTGGTTAATCTTGATCAAACATAGGTTTGGATCATACAGTTCGCCCATGTAGGTGTGTGCATGTATCCTTAAGAGCTGGATCTACCTTCTTAGAACCTCCAATGGTAGGGTCAATTGTAGGGTTAGCTCTAGAGAGAGAGAAAGACCCGAGAAAGAAGGTTGTAAGCTTAGACTCTAAGACATGAGGAATCATAAGAAGTTGGGTTGGATATGGCCTAGAATGGATGACCTAAATGGACAGCCTGAATCAAACCCTAAACATGGACATAATAGGCCTGAACAGTTGAATGTTGTTACTACGAGATCTGGACGAACCCTCCATGAAACTACAAGGATCACCCTTGATGATGATAATACACCTTCCTTTATGCCAAATGAGAGCCCGAAGCCAGGAATGGAGAAACCCACAGAGAGCGTAAAGGGCAAAGAAAAAGAACAAGTGACCACAGAGCCAGAAATCTTGCAGTATAAACCAAGGATCCCATATCCGGGAAGACTGCGAGAAACGAAAATGGATACCAGATTCCAAAAATTCAAGGAGGCGATGAAGAAACTTTACATCGATGAAGAAACTTTACATCAACCAAAAAGGGATTAGCTGACCTAGGGGCCAGCATATCCATTATGCCCTATTCTATGTGCAAACGATTAGGTTTCACTGAATTGCTACCCACATCAATGACAATTCAGCTAGCTGACTCTACCATCACCACACCTCTTGGAATCATTGAAGATATTCCAGTTAGGATAAGCAAAGACGCCTATGTCCCATGCGACTTCGTCATCATGGACATCAAGGAAGATCTGAGATACCCGATAATTTTTGGCAGACCTTCCTCGCCACATCTAGGGCGCTTATCGATGTTGAAGCTGGCACCATCATTCTAAGACTCGGAAAAGAAGCAATTCAATTCTGAGTTCTCAACAGCATGAAAGGCCCCATCATTCAAGAAGAGGTCTTTCTTCTAGACGTAATACAACAAATGTCTCAATTAAAAATATCTGAGTCATCGGACGAGTTAGAGAATGTTCTAACCAACCCAAAAGTCAAATTCTCTGCAAACGAATTGGTTCAACAGTGTCTGCAACACTTAGAGAAGGCCAAAGAAGCACCGTCGGCCACCTTTGAGGAACTCAAAGCTATCACCATTCTAGAAGTAACAGAGCCACCTAAGGCTCCTGAGATGAAGACTCTACCCATGGGACTTAAACATGTCTTCTTGGATGAGGAAAAATTATGTCCGGTTATCATCAGTTCCACCCTAACAGAAAGCCAGGAAGAAAGTCTTCTGGATGAGCCGAAGAAACACAAAAAGGCCATTGGGTATAAGATAACTGACCTGACGGGCATAAGTCCAGCCCTATGCATGCACAGACTACCCATGGTCGAAGAATTTAAGCCATCACGCGAACATCAGAGGAAGCTGAAGTCCTCAAAATACTAAAAGCTGGCATAATCTACCCGATCTCTGACTCCGACTGGGTCAGCCCCGTCCAAGTTGTTCCTAAAAAGGGAGGCACCACTGTCGTGCTTAACGACAAAAATGAGTTAGTACCCACTAGGACGGTGATAGGGTGGAGGATGTGCATCGACTATAGGAAATTAAACAAATCCACACAGAAAGATCACTTCCCTCTGCCCTTTCTCGATGAAGTCCTAGAACGCCTAGCCAATCAGAAATACTTCTGCTATCTCGATGGTTATTCCAGGTTCTACCAAATACCCATACACTCAGAAGTCCAAGAGAAAACCACCTTCACCTGCCCTTTTGGAACATATGCTTTTAGAAGAATGCCATACGGGTTGTGTAACACACCCGCTACTTTCCAAAGGTGTATGTCTGCCATTTTCGCTGGATTAACAGAATCCATAATGGAAGTATTCATGGATGATTTCTCAATTTACGGAGATTCTTTCGATAACTGTCTAATCAACCTTGGACAAGTTTTACAATGATGCGAGGAAACAAACCTCATACTGAATTGGGAAAAATGCCATTTCATGGTAACTTAAGGTGTCATCCTCGGGCAAAACGTGAGTGACAGAGGGATCGAGGTCGATAAGGCTAAAATCGATGTTATCTCGAAGCTGTCGCCACTGAAAGATATAAAAGGAGTACGGGCTTTCTTGGGTCATGCAGGGTTCTACAGAAGATTTATTAAGGATTTCTCAAAAATAGCAAAACCCATGACCCAACTCCTGACTAAAGATACTGAGTTCATCTTTAACCAAGACTTCCTGCAAAGTTTCTCAACTCTCAAAAATGCTTTAATTTCTGCACCTATACTGAGAGCTCCAGATTGGTTGCAACCATTTGAAATCATGTGCAATGCCAATGATTACGCCATAGGGGCTGATTTAGGACAGCGGATCGAGAAGAAACCTTACTTAATCTATTACGCATCTAAAACGCTAGATTAAGCAGAGAAGAACTATACTACTACAGAGAAGGAGTTCCTGGCTGTCATCTACGCGTTTGAGAAATTCTGCTCCTATATGATTGGATCCAAGGTCATCGTCTACACTGACCACTCCGCCATTCGATACCTAATTCATAAGTAAGATGCCAAACCCAGACTTATCCGATGGGTGTTGATGCTTCAAGAATTCGATTTGGAAATCAAAGATAAAAGCGGAGTGGAAAACGTCGTAGCCGACCATCTCAGTCGTATTGAAGTGGAAGACGAAGATAAAATCCCTATCCGAGACTCTCTTCCAGACGACCAACTAATGAAGGTTACCCATGGATTCCCTTGGTATGTAGAAATTGTCAATTATCTAGCTACAAGAATCATTCACCCCTCCGCTTCCTACCACGACAAAAGGAAATTTCTCCATGATATAAAGCAATATTATTGGGATGAACCTTATCTGTTTCACCTATGTGCTGATGGACTTTTCCGTCACTGCTTGTCGGAAGAAGAGATTACCCCCGTCCTAGAGCATTGCCATTCAGGACCCACGGGGGGGCACATGAGTGCAAAGAAAACCGTTATAAAAGTTATGCAATCAGGCTTTTTCTGGCCAACCATAGCAAAGGACTCCTATGATTTTGTGAAATCTTGCAACAAATGTTAATTTTCTGGTAGCATATCCAAAAGGGATGAAATGACCCTCACAATGTGGCAGGAAATTGAACTTTTCGACGTATGGGGGGTAGACTATATGGGCCCCTTCCCTTCTTCCTATGGTTTCTCCTACATCCTGGTTGCGGTGGATTATGTCTCAAAATGGATCGAAGCTATACCCACTGTGTCCAGCGATTCTAAACCAGTGATTAAATTGTTTAAAGATATCATTTTCCCCAGATTTGGAGTCCCCAGAACTGTCATATCAGACGGCGGGACCCATTTTTTGGAACGAAGTTTTGAAGCCATGTTGAAAAAATATGGAGTCAACCATAAAGTAGCCACGCCTTACCATCCACAGACCAGTGGTCAGGTTGAGGTATCAAACAGACAACTAAAAGCGATCTTAGAAAAAACAGTTAATAGAAATCGCACTGACTGGTCCACTAAGCTTCCCGATGCCCTTTGGGCTTATCGAACATCCTATACAACACCAATCGGGACAACCCCGTTCCATTTGGTATATGGGAAGTCTTGTCATCTTCCAGTAGAATTGGAACACAAAGCTTGGTGGGCCATCAAACAACTAAATTTTGATCTTAAAAGTGCCGAAGAAAATAGACAACTCCAACTACAGGAGCTAGAGGAGCTCCAATGACTGCTTATCAAAGTGTCAGGATTTATAAGGAGCAAACCGAAATGTGGCACGATGGTCATCTTAATAGGAAAGAGATTGCCATCGGCGATAAAGTACTCCTTTTCAACTCCAAGCTCAAGTTGTTCCCCGGAAAACTTAGAACAAAATGGTCTGGGCCCTTTACCATAAAGCATATATACCCAACTGGAGCTGTCATAATTGTCGACAATAACGGAGGAGAACGAACTGTCAATGGACACAGGTTGAAGAAATACTATACACCAGAAGACGAATTGCCCCGACAAACTGTGGAGATCAGAGACCCCACAACATCACCATAACCATACCAGAACTCCGTCGAGCCAGCGACATAAAACCCAGGCACTATTTGGGAGGCAACCCAAGATCTGAGTTTCTCTTTTCTTCTTTTAATTAAGGATAATCATCTTAATATGAAAATATAATAAATTCACATAACTAAAACAAACATAAAAAAAATCAAAGTACCCTTTACCTTGCCAAACTGTCTTGAAACCGTTTGGAGCCAAACGGTCGCTAAACCATTTGGAGCCAAACGATCTTGAAACCGTTTGGAGCCAAACAGTCTTGAAACCGTTTGGAGCCAAACGGTCTTGAAACCGTTTGGAGCCAAACGGTCGCTAAACCATTTGACTTGGAGAATTTGTAGGGTCAACCACCGATCCCTATAAATATAACCCTAGCCCCCACAGTCTTCTCCTTCTTCCTTTCGACTCCCGAGCTCTTTAAACCCCCTGCGCAAGCACTGTTCCATCTCCCAGAATCTCCTTCCCGCGCATCTCACAACCCTTCTTTTCACCACCATCACAGAAAAACTCCACGCACCTTCGTTTTTCTCGTGCGACCCCTGTTCATCGCCGCTAGCACCGTTTTAACCCCCGCCACCGTCGGCAACTCCTGCTTCATCGTCGCCCTCACCAACAACCGCAAGGTAGACGCGCCTCTGTTTTCTTCATCTCCACAACCTCCTTCACCACCACCGAAAACGCCGCCTCTGCCATCGCCGCCTTTATCGCCGCCGCCGCTATCACCGTCGCCATCATCGTGCTTATCATCGTCTTCGTCGCAGGCTGGTTGCCGACGTTCTATCTTCCAAATGGTCTTGAAACCATTTGGGACCATACGGTCTTCAAACCATTTGGAACCAAACGGTCCTGAAACCGTTTGGAACCAAATGGTCTTGAAACCGTTTGGGACCATACAGTCTTCAAACCATTTGGAACCAAACGGTCTTCAAACCGTTTGGAACCAAATGGTCCTGAAACCGTTTGGGACCATACGGTCTTCAAACCGTTTGGAACCAAACGGTCTTGAAACCATTTGGGACCATACGGTCTTCAAACCGTTTGGAACCAAACGGTCTTCAAACCGTTTGGAACCAAACGATCCTCAAAACATTTGGGATGAAACGGTCTTGAAACCGTTTGTTCTTTTCAAAACCATTGCTTCACATAAAAAACATACAAAAAACCATTTTTTGTTTTAAATAAACCTCTCTTTCTAACATATGACTTTCCTACTTTTAGAAATGGCTGCACCAACAAAGCAACCAACCGAAAGTGAATACGCACCTTTCTGTACTGAGGAGAAACTCCGAGAGAACCGAGCCAAGCTCCAAAAAGTCATAGATAACTATAACAAGACTGGAAAGGCCCCTCCAAAGGTCAACATCATGGCGGTCCTGTGTGAAATTGACTGCATTAACAAGTGCCTAGCTGAGGCACCTGAAGAAGAAGTGGAAGAACTCTCTTCCAGTGATGATGAAGGCTCTGAATACGAGCCACACTCCGAAGAAGAGTCCCCAGTTGAAAAATCTAAAGGGAAAAGGTTGGCCGAGGAAGCCACAACAACTCAGCAACCCAAGAAGCGGGCAAGGAAGAAGGTTCATCCTATAACTGCAAGGGAGCAAACCCTGGCAGGAAACATTCCACCAACCATCACCTTTGTTGCCGCTCCCACCATAATCACTGTTCCTTCTTCCCCCCCATCACTACTACATCACCACCACCAGAAAACCTCTACATCTACACCATCCTATCCATTGACAAAGTTCTCAAACCAACAAAGTATGTCTGCTCCAGCGTACTACTCCAGATGGGGATCTATGATAGAATCCTCACCATTCTAGACAACGCTAACCTCTCCAGACTCTGTTTCATCCCTGAAATATCATATATCGAACCCACCACAGAATTCTTTACCCATCTCACCAAAGAAACGGTGGACATTGCACACAGAGCAAGGGACGGAGGTGACCGTAGGCTGGTCACCAAACTTTTTGGCAACAACATCACTATAAAAGAAATTCTTCTAAATGAAATCTTCATCGACAACCCGGAGCACCTCAAGATGGCCATCGCTACAGGGACGGAAAACTCACAATTCAATAGACACACCTTCTGGAAAACATTAACAGGGTTCCCAACCTATGAGGCAAAGACATGCAAAGCCTCCAATATCCATTCTGGGTTTGTGCGTACACTTCACAAGATCCTCACTGATGCACTCTTCCCCAGATCAGAGGGTGGAAATGTCATCACCGCTGACCTTTTTCTTCTATGGTTGATTCTACATGGAAAACCGGTCAATATTGGCCGACACTTGATCCAAAAATTCTCCGCCTACACCTTAGGGAAAGAAATTTGCATGGGTGGGCACAACTTCGATAATCAAATATCTCAGGATGGACAGATTACTTCCGCGCTGCACGAAGATCAAGGGCGACATCCTTACAAATGAACAGACCTTGAAAAATTCCTACATAATCAAAGAAAAGGATGCCAAATTACATTACATTTTCTGCCCAACTATCAAATCTTCCAGGACCCTATTACCGCTTCCAGAGCTAGCAGACTACGACAACGACAAACTTCTCTTTATTGATGAAGAGATCACCAAACTCCTAGATCCGGTCAGAGCACAAGCTAAGACAACCCAAGTAGGGCGGACTGAGCTAAGTATCACCGCCCCGGCAGCTCGATCAACAAAAATTCCTGTAAAACGACCTTCCAGAAGGCAATTGCCAGCACAACAGCTGTCGGGGACACCGACTTCAAGGCCAAATCCAAAGGCCGAACCCATCCCCGAAGAAAACATAACCACCTCATCAATCGACTCTTTCATCAGGAGTCTGAACGTTGAGCTCGTCTCCACCACCACACCCTCTGCTTCCACCCCACCATCATCCATCCTTCTACAACCCACTACTCTCCCATCACTTCCTAAAATGATGCCCACCTCCTCTTTGCCCGACTCACCCTTCTTCACTTCTAGCTCCCCCTTCTCCACTACAACACCTGACTTCTCCACCTTCACCTCTAACCCCACTGAGTTTCCCCCCAGCATCATCATTCCTACCTTTCTCACCAGGAACGTCACCACTTTTCCCATCAACCACCACCCCGACACCGCTGGTGACCCCATCTACGGTCACCACAAAGTTCACGGGACCATCAACAGTGTCTCTTCCGCAAGACACTAGCACCCTTCCACCTCGACCCCAATCATACCACCCTTCCGCACCTGGGGTCCCTTTTTCAAATGTCGGTGAGGAATTTGGACGTCAATTCGACACCATCTGAAACCTCCTCACCGACCCTTCTAACATAATGCAATCTATTTTTTCATGTGTGTAGGGTATTTCTGAACAGGTCACCAAGATCAACGAGCAGAACAACGCCTTTCCAGGCATTCTCCGAAGTATTCAGCAACGGCAAGATATAGTGGCTAAGCAAGTCGATCACATCGATGACCACTACAAACACCTGCCCGAGCTGATCCTTGGAGTAAAAAGCCAGCATGAAGCGCTGACTAAGCAAGTTGATATGATCTCTGCGCAGACTCAACCCCTGCCCGAGACCCTGCGCAAGCTTAAGCAGCAACAAACTACTCTAAGCACGCATTTGGATGACATCAACAACACCCTCGCACTGCTCCACAACCGCCAAGAGGAGTCAACAAACACCGAGCTTCACCAGCTACGCGCTCAAGTAACAGATCTTACAGCGTGCCTCCTCTCTGTCGAAGGATGCTATTCGGATCTCTAGGAAACACACGACGCATTGCTCGAAACACATGAGCATGTGCAAGTGGCATTTGATGAGCTCCAATCAATCCATCGGCAGTGCAAAAAAGCAACACGAAAGAATACAACTGCCAAAGCAACAAACGATGAAGAAAGAAAAGACGAAGAGGACGATGACTTTGATTCCTCCGCAGATTCAAATGACGATACCACCTCCTCGGATGACAAATCTGAAGGGCCAGACAATGTCGGAGCGGGCCCCAGCTGAGGAACAAAGCCACCGCAAAAAGGAAATGACAAAGACCACCAAGATGGTGGACATGATCCCAAATCCCCTGCCCATAATGAAAATGTAAACATATCCTATGGGACCAATTCGTCGATTACTCCACTATGGGATCCTTGGGGGAATCTACTAAAGATGCGGCTTTTGCTGAATTCCATCAATTTATATCAGGAACCAGCACAAACCTACAAGCAGCAACAACTCAACATTTTTCCACACTCGAGCAATCGGTACCCTTCCCCCCTAAAGAGAAAGAATCAGAACGAGTATGTCTAGATACAGATGAAGAACTCGATTCTGCTTCTGATACTGACTTAGATGAAGCCCCACAAAATTTCATGGACAACTTGAAGCAGCCTTCATCCCCCCTGTGCAAGAGCTACCCCCACCACCACCTCTACCCCATAAAATGCATGATTTAGACATGGCGGCTATCTCAACACTAGATGCCCAGGACATTTTTATCCTGAACACTATTGTTGACGATGCCAAAGAGGGGGACGACATCATCTACCACAATACAAAGACCAAGTGCAAGCTGACGCACGAAGATTTCAGCAACATCATGTGACCCCAGACAGATATGTCTATGGCAATCTTCCGAGTCCTACTTGCCAAATGTATAGAAGTCTACAGAGAATCCAAACGGGAGCAACCAGTTTTCAACGCCTCACCTTCTCTATCTATTGGCCTGCTATACAAAGAAATACAAGCAAAGTCAATAGAGCGGTTGCGTGCCGGTTTAGCACGGAAAGCACGATATCTAACAGTGCCTTTCAAGTCTCCAACCACTGGTTGTTCATGATTGTGGACACTGAGGATCGGGACGCCAAGGTATACAATTTCTGTGCCAATGAGCTACAAGCTGGAACAATAAATTTTGTTGGAGAAGAAGCAGGTGGAGCACGATGCATACCTTTCAGGCTTCTCAAGTTAATCTGGGCTGTGCCCCCATCCCTCCGCCAAGACTGGAACCAACCCTGGTTCCAAATTATTAGCCCACCAGTCCAAGCTATCGAAGGATCTGGGGATTGCGCCTTTTGCACCATACGTCACATTCAGGCGCTGAACCAAGAAATCCCTTTTACAGAGCTGGTCACCAAAGACTTTCACTCCCTGTGTGGGCGTTATGCCATGGAACTTATTTGTGATAGACAGTTCTTCAAGGACCCGACAATGGCACCAGATGACGTCCCCCGCTACCTCTTTTCAGCAATCCAACGTCCGCAAAGGCGACCTTTCAGACAAACTCTAAAGGAGTTGGAGCAAAACAAACAACCAGCTGAATCCCCCGAGCAAACAAAAAGGGACTTGTCCATCTTCGATCTATCACAAGATAAAGGGGAAATAGACCTAATATCAGGGGCATCCATCAGGAGATCCTCATCACATATGATGCCCCTATCTGCCATGTAACCTACTTTCCTGGATTTTGACCTTGCCGCTTGCGCAACCCTCTCTGACAATGAACTTCGTCTCATCATGTCAAGGCTCTACGCTGAGAATGATGACCTAGTTTTCATGTCTGGCGATATTCTGGTTATGGCAGATGCACTAAGGGAAACTTTACAAATAAAAGGGTCCCTGTCCGTAAGCTTAATGGCCGCTTATCAATTCCTTCTCGGACAAAATTACCCTACAACTTATATGGCATCTCCTTACATGAAGGACGACTTATTAAAGCTAAAAAAACTTCGGAACAACTGCGGTGCTCATTTCCTTCCAACAACACACAACACCGAAGTTTATCATGCTCCTATTCCTTTATCATGAGCACTGGATGCTTCTGGCAACCAACCTGCCCGAAGGAACAACTATCATCTACAACAGTTCTGACAGCCAGTTCAATCCCCAACAGAAGAATTATATAATGACACCTAAGACGCCCACAGAGGCAGTGGCGAAGGAATGTGCAGACAAACTAATCGATTTATTAAGTCAGCACACAAGGGCTTATGACAAAGAACATTTTCATCGCCCAACCTTCAACCACAAATGCCCACAGCAAATTCGGCAGTCAAATGACTGCGGCTTCCTTGTCCTCTACTGGATGTACACCATCATGGCCCTTCAAAGACCAGTAGAGGATATGAAAGATGTGGATTACCACACCCTTCGCGGAAAGTTCGCTGCTAACCTACTCCGTACACATGGCACAAATAAAGGATTAACAGAAGCCTGATGCCCTTGTCTTTGTACTTCTCATCCTATCACCTTGACACTCTGAGGACAGAGTGAGTGATAAGTTGGGGGGGGAGTACACTGGACAAGGGTGAGGTATCATTTCTACAAACCTTTCTTCTCATTTCCCCCTTTTTATTTCTGTACAAACTCTTTTACACTTTTAGTCTTTGCTTTACACAAAATTTTCTAACAATAAACCCCACTCATATAGAATAGCATCCCTCTTGGATCAAGATCAACCCCTGCTGACTTAAGAATCCACTAGTCCTCAAGAATAAGAACAATAATAGCATAAAGGCATGTAACGACGAGTTAATAAATTTCCTTCACGCTTGACTTTCATGATTTTGCTTCATTTCTACATCATACTCTTCAACAAGTCAATATCAAAGCCGAAGCAAGCCAAATATTCTCAAGGACGGGAGGGAAATCAGTGAGATCCAAATCAAGGAACCTCGCAAGTGGATCACCAACCAGAAAATAAGTGCATATCGGGAAATTCTAAGAACAGATTTCTTCTTTTTAATAAAAGAGGCTTGGCCGCCCAACCAAAAACCCAAATATCCAAATCCCAAGCCTGTGAGTTTTCGAATAAAAGCCAGAGTGTTGAATAAAAACATGAGAGTTGTGCCATGCATAAGGACTTATATGAAGAGCCAATAAAGGTCTCACCCGGCCGGTACATTCAGCTTCCCTCATGAAGGCAGATGTGTCGTGCCCGGTAGTGAGATCCTAAGGTCTCCAAATATATGAAAAGGCTGATAAAGGGCTCGCCCGGCTGGTACATTCAGCTGCCCTCATGAAGACAGATGTGTCGTGCCCGGTAGTGAGTTCCTAAAAGCATAGATAAACCCTCTCCCACTAAAAGGGAGAGTTACACAAAATTCCTTAGCCAACCCTCATAACCACTCTAGTTTCCGATAGGTTTTCAAAAGAAGTACAAAACTGATTAGAGTCAATGACATGCACATCAAAACATCAGGAAAAAGGTGGTCCCAATATGAGCTACGTGATTTAGAGGAAACCTGAGATCCGCGCAACTCTCTATAACTGGAAGAAGTAAGACAAGCAGAAGCTCTAATAAGACCTCAGGAGATCTCTAATTTAGAACTGAAGTAAGAGTATGGAAATTTTAACTAAATAAAATCACCTCACCATTACATGCCTCAGCTCTATCTAGCTTGCTAGACTCTAAGTTAGGGGGGGGGGTGATAACCTCCAATTTCGTGATGTTATCTTAGTATTCTTCTTCCATTTTCTACACTCTTCTTTAGATATATTAGACAAAATCCCTAGCTATCCTTTTTTATTGAAAATAAATTGTTAGATTAACTTTTCTCCTTTTTGATTACAGAAAAAGACAAAAAAATCACAAAAGAACCATACAGTCTCAAGACCGCATGAAGCCAACCGGTCTCAAGACCGCATGGAGTCAAACGGTCCCGAGACCGCATGAAGCCAACCGGTCTCAAGACCGCATGGAGTCAAACGGTCTCAAGACCGCATGAAGCCAACCGGTCTCAAGACCGCATGGAGTCAAATGGTCCTGAGACCGCATGAAGCCAACCGGTCTCAAGAACGCATGGAGTCAAACGGTCTCAAGACCGCATGAAGCCAACCGGTCTCAAGACCACATGGAGTCAAACGGTCTCAAGACCGCATGAAGCCAACCGGTCTCAAGATCGCATGGAGTCAAACGGTCCTGAGACCGCATGAAGCCAACCGGTCTCAAGATCGCATGGAGTCAAACGGTCCTGAGACCGCATGAAGCCAACCGGTCTCAAGATCGCATGGAGTCAAACGGTCTCAAGACCGCATGAAGCCAACCAGTCTCAAGACCACATGGAGTCAAACGGTCTCAAGACCGCATGAAGCCAACTGGTCTCGAGACCGCATGGGACCAAACGGTTTCATAGTCCAAACGGTCTCAAAGTCCAAATGGTCTTCAAGAGTGTTTGGACCCAAAACTGACCAAACCGTTTGGACTTCACTTAAGGCCTATAAATAAGACCCCAGGGGTCCTCCCAAGGGCATCAAGTTTCAGACGTCCAGAGGCTGCCTCCATCACTCCAGAGCAAATCCAATTTCTATACTCTGCCTAGGGGCTGCCGGTCTGAAATCCACACTCCATCTTGAAGTTTCTTTCTCTCTCTCTGCCAAAGAAGGTGGGAAGAGGGGACCTCATCATCAAGCAACCTGTGAAGCTAGAAGATCGTCTTTCTCTCTCTCCAAGGGGTTGAATTTCCTCTCTCCTTCATGGGGATGACGTTCTTTCTCTCTCTTCTTGCCTCCTTCTTTGTCCTAGCTATGAGCGAGTAGTCTCTCTCACTAGGGTGCGGGGAGTAGCCCCACTACCCATGTTTTCATCTCATGTAATGTAATCCATAGTTTGCAATATAGAGATATTATCTTTTTCAGTTCAACATCAAAAGTTTATTGAATGCTTGTTGCTTGATCACCAACTTGTGTTATCTTTTAGTATGAATTGTCTACGTTTGTAATACTAGATTCGAAACTCATTTGAATGTTGGTTCTTGATGCATGTATCCACCATGCATCTATTTCGGTATCTAGGAGTGTCTTTCAAGAAGTGGAGTAAACTCACTCCCATCGTCGTGCTTTCATACTATGAAATGGAATCAGTTGACGTATGAAAGTATAACCTTGATGAGTCGAGGAACACACTTTGTGAAGGGAATGATGCAAAGTAGTTGACCATTCGTTCGGGGATGGCTGACTTTGCAACATTCCCGCACTTCTCGTAGTTAGTTCTCCGAAAGGAAACTAAGTCTACAAAGATACTATCTGACTAAACTCTTGTTGTTGGTTATGTTTTATTTTGCATGTCTTGATCCATGTGTAGTGGCGGTGAAAAACCGATCACACCCTAGTGACTTCTTATCATTGTTTTAGATCTTTAAATTTTGCTTGCTTGCTTTACTTTACATGTTCTTAGTTTAAAAACAACCAAACCAACCTTTTTGATCTAAGTACCTACTATTAAGAGATTAAGTGAAGTTATAACGTTTTTCTTCTTGTTGCTCACAACAAGATCGTTGTCCCGTGGATTCGACCCTTAACTATACTACAATAAGACTTCCATGTATCTTAGCATACGTGGGTGGAGTTCTCAATATAGTATAAGCAAAGCTAAACTTAAAGACTTACCATCTTTAGGATTTTTAGTGGTGCACACAATTCCATGTAAGTGGAAGCTCCATCAAAAATTGGCGCCATTGCCGGGGACAACGGAATGCTTTAATTTCATTTAGCATATTTTTAGTTGTTTAGGGTTTCACACTTTCGCTTAAATCATTAATCCATATCTCCTTAAATTCATTATATCTCTGCCATCATCTAAAAGGTGTTTTCTTTTCTCTACTCAGGTAGAAAACGTGTATGCGATCATCGCATAACCTCAGATTCTCCCTTGATCCAGAGTACGACTCTGAGGTAGAGAGAAGCTTCCACCGCCACATCAGACTCAATCGCCAAAGACCCAAGCAAATGGCTGAAGATCAATGCCAGGCTGCATTGGTGATGGAGAGGGTCAACGCCGCCATCGCCGCTCAAAGAGCACAACTCATCGCTGACACTCGTGCTCAGATTCAAGCGGAGATTCATGTGGAAGAACAGGCCCACATCTGAGCTGAAAATGAGGCAGCAAACCAAGCTTCTCAGTTGGAACTAAGGAACAAGCAGTTGAGGGATTATGCTGTCCCTAAGAACTACAAAGACAACCATCCGGCTCAACCTCCGATCATCAACATACCCAACTTCGAGATCCGAACCCAATGGATTCAGATCATGTAGGGCATCTCATTCTCCAGAGGATCTGGAGATGACTGTATGGATCATCTGAAGAGGTTCAAGGCACTATGCCGACTGGTCCCTCAGGCCGGAGTCTCCTTCAACACAATAATGCTGCATCTGTTTCACTTCACTCTATCTGGGAGAGCTCTGAGCTGGTATAACTCACTTGACAGGGAGCCAATAATCACCACATGGGATCCCTTGGAAGAAAAATTCCTGGAGAAGTTCTTCCCTCCTTCACTAACTTACAAAATTAGGGGGCAGATTAATCACTTCTCCCAACTTCCCGGAGAATCACTTGCAGAAGCATGGGAAAGGTTCAAAGAGCTTCTATGAAAGTGTCCTCATCATGACATCTCCCAAAACCAATTAATAGAAGCATTCTATAGGGGAGTGAGTGATGGCATCAAGCAATTTCTGGATTCCTCATCTGGAGGAAATTTTATGAGAAAGAACTACGAGGATGCCTGGAAAATAGTCACACTTAGAACTGAGAATCAGTCCAACTGGGGACGATCAGCTGGCAAAGGAGTCCTCAAGGTCTATAAAGCCAAAGAATCAATGGAGATGAAGGCTATTACTGAAGCCTTAAAGACCATAGCTCATAAGCAACAAGCTCTTGAAACTTCTCTTGGAGAATTTGACAAGAAGAAAAACCCTCAGGTCCAACAGGTCAAAGTTGCCACAGGAACCTGTGAAGCCTGCCATGCATCTGATCATCCAACTCTTTCATGCGGTTTGCTTTACAATGTAATGATGGATATGCATCCACCACCACAACAGTTCGAACCAATCATGGAACAGCCTGAAGAGCAATCGCCGGAACAAGTCAATTCTATTCATTCCATTCCTGGACAAGTTTATTATAATCCTAACCAACCAAGAAACCACCCAGGATTTCAATACGGGAACCCTGCTGGGACTGCAAATCCACAACACCAGATGCAGGGCGGGTCCTCCAGTAGGTTGCCACTAGGATTCCCAAGCAACTTCAATCAAAATCAGGGGAACCCCAGAAATAACTTCCCGAGATCCAACTACCCCAGGAATCCATCCGCCTACTATCAATATACTCATCCTCCTCTACATCCACAACTGCACCCTCATTTGCAGCAACCTCAGTTAGCACTGCCTCCGCAACAACCACAACAAGGACAACAACAACTTCCTCAGAAAAATACTCCTTCACAGCCAGAAGATGAGATGACTTTGATAAGGCATATGCTGCAATCCCAACAAACTATGCTAGCTAATCAACAAGCTCAACAAAAGGCAGTAGAAGCTCAACTAGCCCAAATTGCTGCACAACTGAAGCCTCCGACAGGCACATTTGTTGGGCAGCCTGAATCGAACCCTAAACATGGACAAAATAGGCCTGAATAGTTGAATGTTGTTACTACGAGATATGGACGAACCCTCTATGAAACTACAAGGATCACTCTTAATGATGATAATACACCTGCCTTTATGCCAAATGAGAGCACGAAGCCAGGAACAGAGAATCCCACAGAGAGCGTAAAGGGCAAAGAAAAAGAACAAGTGTCCATAGAGCCAGAAATCTTGCAGTATAAACCAAGGATCCCATATCCGGGAAGACTGCGAGAAATGAAAATGGATACCAGATTTCAAAAATTCAAGGAGGCGATGAAGAAACTTTACATCGATATCCCACTCCTCGATGCTCTCTCTGAGGTGCCGACTTGGGCCAAATACCTCAAAACTCTGTTATCAAGGAAGTACATCACTGAGGAACAAGAAATAGTCAAACTTGCCCAAACTACCTCTGATATCATCCTCAACAAAATGCCAAAAAAAAAGGACCCAGGTTCCTTCGACATTCAATGCTATATTGGAAATGCATCAACCAAAAAGGGATTATCTGACCTAGGGGCCAGCATATCCATTATGCCCTATTCTATGTGCAAATGATTAGGTTTCACCGAATTGCTGCCCACAACAATGACAATTCAGCTAGCTGACTCTACCATCACTGCACCTCTTGGAATCATTGAAGATATTCCAGTTAGGATAAGCAAAGATGCCTATGTCCCGTGCGACTTCGTCATCATGGACATCAAGGAAGATTTGAGATACTTGATAATTTTTGGCAGACCTTTCCTCACCACAGCTAGGGCACTTATCGATGTTGAAGCTGGCACCATCATTCTAAGACTCGAAAAAGAAGCAATTCAATTCCAAGTTCTCAACAGCATGAAAGGCCCCATCATTCAAGAAGAGGTCTTTCTTCTAGACGCAATACAACAAATGTCTCAATTAAAAATATCTGAGTCATCAGACGAGTTAGAGAATGTTCTAACCAACCCAAAAGTCGAATTCTCTGCAAACGAATTGGTTCAACACTGTCTGCAACACTTAGAGAAGGCCGAAGAAGCACCGTTGGCCACCTTTGAGGAACTCAAAGCTATCACCATTCTAGAAGCAACATACCCACCTAAGGCTCCTGAGATGAAGACTCTACCCATGGGACTTAAACATGTCTTCTTAGATGAGGAAAAATTATGTCCGGTTATCATCAGTTCCACCCTAATAGAAAGCTAGGAAGAAAGGTTTCTGGATGAGCTGAAGAAACACAAAAAGGCCATTGGGTATAAGATAACTGACCTGACGGGCATAAGTCCAGCCCTATGCATGCACAGACTACCCATGGTCGAAGAATTTAAGCCATCATGCGAACATCAGAGGAAGCTGAACCCTAATCTCAAAGAAGTGGTTCGCCTTGAAGTCCTCAAATTACTAAAAGCTGGCATAATCTACCCGATCTCTGACTCCGAGTGGGTCAGCCCCGTCCAAGTTGTTCCTAAAAAGGGAGGCACCACTGTCGCGCTTAACGACAAAAATGAGTTAGTACCCACTAGGACGGTGACAGGGTGGAAGATGTGCATCGACTATAGGAAATTAAACAAATCCACACGGAAAGATCACTTCCCTCTGCCCTTTCTGGATGAAGTCCTAGAACGCCTAGCCCATCAGAAATACTTATGCTATCTCGATGGTTATTCCGGGTTCTACCAAATACTCATACACCCGGAAGACCAAGAGAAAACCACCTTCACCTGCCCTTTTGGAACATATGCTTTTAGAAGAATGCCATTCGGGTTGTGTAACGCACCCGCTACTTTCCAAAGGTGTATGTCTGCCATTTTCACTGGATTAACAGAATCCATTATGGAAGTATTCATGTATGATTTTTCAGTTTATGGAGATTCTTTCGATAACTGTCTAATCAACCTTGGACAAGTTTTACAATGATGCGAGGAAACAAACCTCATACTGAATTGGGAAAAATGCCATTTCATGGTAACTGAAGGTGTCGTCCTCGGGCACAGAGTGAGTGACAGAGGGATCGAGGTCGATAAGGCTAAAATCGATGTTATCTCGAAGCTGTCGCCACCGAAATATATAAAAGGAGTACGGGCTTTTTGGGTCATGCGGGGTTCTACAGAAGATTTATTAAGGATTTCTAAAAAATAGCGAAACCCATGACCCAACTCCTGACTAAAGATACTGAGTTCATCTTTAACCAAGACTGCCTACAAAGTTTCTCAACTCTCAAAAATGCTTTAATTTCTGCACCTATACTGAGAGCTCCAGATTGGTTGCAACCATTTGAAATCATGTGCGATGCCAGCGATTACGCCATAGGGGCTGTTTTAGGACAGCGGATCGACAAGAAACATTACATAATCTATTACGCATCTAAAATGCTAGATGAAGCACAGAAGAACTACACTACTACAGAGAAGGAGTTCCTGGCTGTCATCTACGTGTTTGAGAAATTCCGCTCCTATTTGATCGAATCCAAGGTCATCGTCTACACTGACCACTCTGCCATTCGATACCTAATTCAGAAGCAAGATGCCAAACCCAGACTTATCCGTTGGGTGTTGATGCTTCAAGAATTCGATTTGGAAATCAAAGATAAAAGCAGAGTGGAAAACTTCGTAGCCGACCATCTCAGTCGTATTGAAGTGGAAGACGAAGATAAAATCCCTATCCGAGACTCTCTTCCAGACGACCAACTAATGAAGGTTACCCATGGATTCCCTTGGTATGCGGACATTGTCAATTATCTAGCTACAAGAATCATTCACCCCTCCGCTTCCTACCATGACAAAAGGAAATTTCTAAACGATATAAAGCAATATTATTGGGATGAACCTTATCTGTTTCACCTATGTGATGACGGACTTTTCTGTCACTGCTTGCCAGAAGAAGAGATTACCCCCGTCCTAGAGCATTGCCATTCAGGACCCACGGGAGGGCACATGAGTGCAAAGAAAACCGCTATAAAAGTTCTGCAATCAGGATTCTTCTGGCCAACCATAGCAAAGGACTCCTATGATTTTGTGAAATCTTGCAACAAATGTCAATTTTCTGGTAGCATATCCAAAAGGGATGAAATGACCCTCACAATGTGGCAGGAAATTGAACTTTTTGACATATGGGGGGTAGAATATATGGGCCCCTTCCCTTCTTACTATGGTTTCTCCTACATCCTGGTTGCGGTGGATTATGTCTCGAAATGGGTCGAAGCTATACCCACTGTGTCCATCAATTCCAAACCAGTGATTAAATTGTTTAAAGATATCATTTTCCCCAGATTTGGAGTCCCCAGAACTGTCATATCAGACGACGGGACCCATTTTTTGGAACGAAGTTTTGAAGCCCTGTTGAAAAAATATGGAGTCAACCACAAAGTAGCCACACCTTACCATCCATAGACCAGTGGTCAGGTTGAGGTATCAAACAGAAAATTAAAATCGATCTTAGAAAAAATAGTTAATAGAAATCGCACTAACTGGTCCACTAAATTTCCCAATGCCCTTTGGGCTTATCGAACATCCTATACAACACCAATCGGGACAACCCCGTTCCATTTGGTATACGGGAAGTCTTGTCATCTTCCAGTAGAACTAGAACACAAAGCTTGGTGGGCCATCAAACAACTAAATTTCGATCTTAAAAGTGCCAGAGAAAACAAACAACTCCAGCTACAGGAGCTAGATCAGCTCTGAATGACTGCTTATCAAAGTGCCAAGATTTATTAGGAGCAAACCAAAATGTGGCACGATGGTCATATTAATAGGAAAGACATCGCCATCAGCGACAAAGTACTCCTTTTCAACTCCAAGCTCAAGTTGTTCCCTGGAAAACTCAGAACAAAATGGCCCGGGCCCTTTACCATAAAGCATATATACCCAACTGGAGCTGTCATTATTGTCGAAAATAACAGAGGAGAATGAACTGTCAATGGACACAGGTTGAAGAAATACTATACACCAGAAGACAAATTTCCCTGACAAACTGTGGAGATCAGAGACCCCACATCATCACCATAACCATACCAGAACCCCATCGAGCTAGCGACGTAAAACCCAGGCGCTATTTGGGAGGCAACCCAAGATCTGAGTTTCTCTTTTCTTCTTTTAATTTAGGATCATCATCTTAATATGAAAATATAATAAATTCACATAACTAAAACAAACATAAAAAAAAATCAAAGTACCCTTTACCCTGCCAAACTGTCTTGAAACCGTTTGGAGCCAAACGGTCGCTAAACCGTTTGGAGCCAAACGGTCGCTAAACCGTTGGGAGCCAAATGATCTTGAAACTGTTTGGAGCCAAACGGTCTTGAAACCGTTTGGAGCCAAACGGTCACTAAACCATTTGACCTGGAGAATTTGTAGGGTCAACCCCCGATCCCTATAAATATAACCCTAGCCCCTCAGTCTTCTCCTTCATTTCGACTCCCGAGCTCTTTAAACCCCCTGTGCAAGCACTGTTCCATCTCCCAGAATCTCATTCCCGCGCATCTCGCAACCCTTCTTTTTGCCACCATCACCGACAAACTCCACGCACCTTCATTTTCTCTCGCGCGACCCCTGTTCATCGCCGCTAGCACCGTTTTAACCCCCGCCACCGTCGGCAGCTCCTGCTTCGTCGTCACCCTCACCAACAACCGCAAGGTAGACGCGCCTCTGTTTTCTTCGTCTCCGTAACCTCCTTCACCACCGCCGACAGCACCGCCTCTGCCATCGCTGCCTTTATCGCCGCCGCCGCTATCACCATCACCATCATCGTGCTTATCATCGTCTTCATCGCAGGCTGCTCGCCGACGTTCTATCTTCCAAACTGTCTTGAAACCGTTTGGGACCATACAGTCTTCAAACTGTTTGGAACCAAACGGTCCTGAAACCGTTTGGAACCAAACGGTCTTGATCTTCAAACCATTTGGAACCAAACAGTCTTCAAACCGTTTGGAACCAAACGGTCCTGAAAGCGTTTGGGACCATACGGTCTTCAAACCGTTTGGGACCATACGGTCTTCAAACTGTTTGGAACCAAACAGTGTTGAAACCGTTTGGGACCATACAGTCTTCAAACCATTTGGAACCAAACGGTCTTCAAACCATTTGGAACCAAATGATCCTCAAACCATTTGGGACCAAACGGTCTTGAAACCATTTGTTCTTTTCAAAACCATTGCTTCACATAAAAAACATACAAAAAACCAATTTTTGTTTTAAATAAACCTATCTTTCTAACATATGACTTTCCTACTTTCAGAAATGGTTGCACCAGCAAAGCAACCAACCGGAAGCGAAGACACACCTTTCTGGACTGAGGAGCAACTCTGAGAGAATCGAGCCAAGCTCCAATAGGTCATAGATAACTATAACAAGACTGGAAAGGCCCCTCTAAAGGTCAACATCATGGCGGTCCTGTGTGAAATTGACCGCATTAACAAGTGCCTAGCTGAGGCACCTGAAGAAGAAGTGGAAGAACTCTCTTCCAGTGATGATGAAGGCTCTGAATACGAGCCACACTCCGAAGAAGAGTCCCCAGTTGAAAAATCTAAAGAGAAAAGGTTGGCCCAGGAAGCCACCATAGCTCAGCAACCCAAGAAGTGGGCAAGGAAGCAGGTTCATCCTATCACTGCAAGGGAGCAAACCCTAGCAGGAAACATTCCACCAACCATCACCTCCGTTGCCGCTCCCGCCATAATCATTGTTCCTTCTTTCCCCCCCATCACTACTACAACACCACCACCAGAAAACCTCTACATCTACACCATCCCATCCATTGACACAATTCTCAAACCAACAAAGTATGTCTGCTCCAACACACTACTCAAGATGGGGATCTACGATAGAATCCTCACCATTCTAGACAACGCTAACCTCTCCAGACTCTGTTTTGTCCCTGAAATATCATATATCGAACCCACCACAGAATTATTTACCCATATCACCAAAGAAACAGTGGACATTGCACACAGAGCAAGGGACAGAGGTGACCACAGGCTGATCACCAAACTTTTTGGCAACGACATCACTATAATAGAAAATCTTCTAACTGAAATCTTCATCGACAACCCGGAGCACCTCAAGATGGCCAATGCTACAGGGACGAAAAACTCACAATTCAATAGACACACCTTCTGGAAAACATTAACAGGGTTCCCAACCTATGAGGCAAAGACATGCAAAGCCTCCAATATCCATTCTGGGTTCGTGCGTACACTTCACAAGATCCTCACTGGTGCGC
This sequence comes from Alisma plantago-aquatica, assembly GCA_963693085.1. Lineage (NCBI taxonomy): Eukaryota > Viridiplantae > Streptophyta > Magnoliopsida > Alismatales > Alismataceae > Alisma > Alisma plantago-aquatica. The sequence goes on along the minus strand of OY856412.1, from coordinate 1,282,540,784 downwards.
TCTTCCCCAGATCGGAGGGTGGAAATGTCATCACCACTGACCTTTTTCTTCTATGGTCGATTCTGCATGGAAAACCGGTCAATATTGGCCGACACTTGATCCAAAAATTCTCCGCCTACGCCTTAGGGAAAGAAATTTGCATGGGTGGGCACATAACTTCAATAATCAAATATCTCAGGATGGACATATTACTTCCGCACTGCACGAAGATCAAGGGCGACATCCTTACAAATGAACAGACCTTGAAAAATTCCTACATAATCAAAGAAAAGGATGCCAAATTACATTACATTTTCTGCCCAACTGTCAAATCTTCCAGGACCCTATTACCGCTTCCAGAGCTAGCGGACTACGACAACAACACACTTCTCTTTACTGATGAAGAGATCACCAAACTCCTAGATCCAGTCAGAGCACAAGCTAAGACAACCCAAGTAGGGCGGACTGAGCTAAGTATCACTGCCCTGGCAGCTCGATCAACAAAAATTCCTGTAAAACAACCTTCCAGAAGGCAATTTCCGACACAACAGCTGTCGGGGACACCAACTTCAAGGCCAAATCCATAGGCTGAACCTGTCCCCGAAGAAAACATAACCACCTCATCAATCGACTCTTTCATCAGGAGTCTGAACGTCGAGCTCGCCTCCACCACCCCCTCCACATTACCACCCACCACCACACCCTCTGCTTCCACCCCACCATCATCCATCCTTCCACAACCCACCACTCTCCCATCACTTCCTACAATGATGCCCACCTCCTCTTTCCCTGACTCACCCTTCTTCACTTCTAGCACCCCCTTCTCCACTACAATGCCCGACTTCTCCACCTTCACCTCTAACCCCACCGAGTTTCCCCCAACATCATCATTCCTACCTTTCTCACCAGGAACGTCACCACTTTTCCCATCAACCACCACCCTGACACCGCTGGTGACCCCATCTACGGTCACCACGCAGTTTGCGGGACCATCAAAAGTGTCTCTTCCGCAAGACACTACCACCCTTCCACCTCGACCCCAATCATACCACCCTTCCGCATCTGGGGTCCCTTTTTCAAATGTCGGTGAGGAATTCGGACGTCAATTCGACACCATCTGAAACCTCCTCACCGACCCTTCTAACATAATGCAATCTATTTTTTCATGTGTGTAGGGTATTTCTGAACAGGTCACCAAGATCAACGAGCAGAACAACGCCTTGCCAGGCATTCTCCGAAGTATTCAGCAACGGCAGGATATAGTGGCTAAGCAAGTCGATCACATCGATGACCACTACAAACACCTGCCCGAGCTGATCCTTGGAGTAAAAAGCCAACATGAAGCGCTGACTAAGAAAGTTGATAGGATCTCTGCGCAGACTCAACCCCTGCCCGAGACCCTGCATGAGCTTAAGCAGCAACAAACTGCTCTAAGCACACATTTGGACGACATCAACAACACCCTCACACTGCTCCACAAACGCCAAGAGGAGTCAATAAACACCGAGCTTCACCAGCTACGCGCTCAAGTAACAGATCTTACATCGCGCCTCCTCTCTGCCGAAGGATGCTATTCTGATCTAAAGGAAACACACGACGCACTGCTCGAAACACACGAGCATGTGCAGGTGGCGTTTGATGAGCTCCAATCAATCCATCGGCAGTGCAAAAAAGCAACACGAAAGAATATAGCTGCCAAAGCAGCAAACGATGAAGAAAGAGAAGACGAAGAGAACGATGACTCTGATTCCTCTGCAGATTCAAATGACGATACCACCTCCTCAGATGACAAATTTGATGGGCCAGCCAATGCCTGAGCGGGCCCCAGCCGAGGAACAGAGCCACCGTAAAAAGGAAATGACAAAGACCACCAAGATGGTGGACATGATCCCAAATCCCCTGTCCATAATGAAAATGTAAACATATCCTATGGGGACCAATTCATCAATTACTCCACTATGGGATCCTTGGGGGAATCTGCTAAAGATGCGGCTTTTGCTGAATTCCATCAATTTATATCAGGAACCAGCACAAACCTACAAGCAGCAACAGCTCAGCAATATTCCACACTCAAGCAATCGGTACCCTTCCCCCCTGAAGAGGAAGAATCAGAACGAGTATGTCTAGATATAGATGAAGAACTCGATTTTGCTTCCGATACTGACTTAGATGAAGCCTCGCAAAATTTCATGGACAACTTGAAGCAGCCTTCATCCCCCCCTGTGCAAGAGCTACCCCCACCACCACCTCTACCCCATAAAATGCATGATTTAGACATGGCGGCTATCTCAACACTAGATGCCCAGGACATTTTTATCCTGAACACTATTGTTGACGATGCCAAAGAGGGGGGCGACATCATCTACCATAATACAAAGACCAAGTGCAAGATGACGCGTGGAGATTTCTGCAACATCCTGCAACCCCAGACAGATATGTCTATGGCAATCTTCCGCGTCCTGCTTGCCAACTGTATAGAAGTCTACAGAGACTCCAAACGGCAGCAACCAGTTTTCAACGCCTCACCTGCTCTATCTATTGGCCTGCTATATAAAGAAATATGAGCAAAGTTAATAGAGCGGCTGCGTGCCGGTTTAGCACGGAAAGCATGATATCAAACAATGCCTTTTCAAGTCTCCAACCACTGGTTCTTCATGATTGTGGACATTGAGGCTCAGGACGCCAAGGTATACAATTTCTGTGCCAATGAGCTACCAGCTGGAACAATAAATTTTGTTGGAGGAGAAGCAGGTGAAGCACGATGCATACCTTTCAGGCTTCTCAAGTTAATCTGGGCTATGCGTCCATCCCTCCGCCACGACTGGAACCAACCCTGGTTCCAAATTATTAGCCCACCAGTCCAAGCTATCGAAGGATCTAGGGATTGCGCCTTTGGCACCATACGTCACATTCAGGCACTGAACTAAGAAATCCCTTTTACAGAGCCGGTCGCCAAAGACTTTCACTCTCTGCATGGGCGTTATGCCATGGAACTTATTTGTGATAGATGGTTCTTCAAGGACCCGACAATGGAACCAGATGACGTCCCCCACTACCTCTTTTCGGCAATCCAACGTCCGCAAAGGTGACCTTTCAGACAAACCCTAAAGGAGTTGGAGCAAAACAAACAACCAGCCGAAGCCCCTGAGCAAACAAAAAGGGACCCGTCCATCTTCGATCTGTCACAAGATAAAGGGGAAATAGACCTGATATCAGGGGCATCCATCAGGAGATCCTCATCACATATGGTGCCCCTATCTACCATAGAACCTACTTTCTCGGATTTTGACCTTGCCGCTTGTGCAACCCTCTCTGACAATGAACTTTGTCTCATCATGTCAAGGATTTACGCCGAGAATGATGACCTAGTTTTCATGTCTGGCGATATTCTGGTTATGGCAGATGCACTAACAGAAACTTTACAAATAAAAGGGTCCCTGTCCGTAAGCTTAATGGCCGCTTATCAATTCCTTCTCGGACAAAATTACCCTACAACTTATATGGCATCTCCTTACATGAAGGACGACTTATTAAAGCTAAAAAACTTTGGAACAACTGTGGTGCTCATTTCCTTCCTACAACACACAACACTGAAGTTTATCATGCTCCCATTCCTTTATCATGAGCACTGGATGCTTCTGGCAACCAACCTACCCGAAGGAACAACTATCATCTACAACAGTTCCGACAGCCAGTTCAATCCCCGGTAGAAGAATTATATAATGACACCTAAGATGCCCACGGAGGCAGTGGAGAAGGAATGTGCAGACAAACTAATCGATTTATTAAGTCAGCACACAAGGGCTTACGACAAAGAACATTTTCATCGCCCAACCTTCAACCACAAATGCCCACAGCAAATTCGGCAATCAAATGACTGCAGCTTCCATGTCCTCTACTGGATGTACACCATCATGGCCCTTCAAAGACCAGTAGAGGATATGACAGATGTGGATTACCACACCCTTCGCGGAAAGTTCGCTGCTAACCTACTCCGTACACACAGCGCAAACAAAGGATTAACAGAAGCCTGATGCCCTTGTCCTTGTACTTCTCATCCTATCACCTTGACACTCTGAGGACAAAGTGAGTGATAAGTTAGGGGGGAGTACACTGGACAAGGGTGAGGTATCATTTCTACAAATCTTTCTTCTCATTTCTTCCTTTTTATTTTTGTACAAATTCTTTTACACTTTTAGTATTTGCTTTACACAAAATTTTCTAATAATAAACGCCACTCATATAGAATAGCATCCCTCTTGGATCAAGATCAACCCCTGCTGACTTAAGAATCCAGTAATCCTCAAGAATAAGAACAATAATAGCATAAAGGCATGTAATGACGAGTTAATAAATTTCCTTCATGCTTGACTTTCATGATTTTGCTTCAGTTCTACATCAAACTCTTCAACAAGTCAATATCAAAGCCGAAACAAGCCAAATATTCTCAAGGACGGGAGTGAAATCAGTGAGATCCAAATCAAGGAACCTCGCAAGTGGACCACCAACCAGAAAATAAGTGCATGTCGGGAAATTCTAAGAACAATTTTCTTCTTTTTAATATAAGAGGCTTGGCCGCCCAAGCAAAAACCCAAATATCCAAATCCCAATCCTGTTAGTTTTCGAATAAAAGCCAGAGTGTTGAATAAAAACATGAGAGTTGTGCCATGCATAAGGACTTATATGAAGAGCCAATAAAGGTCTCACCCGGCCGGTACATTCAGCTGCCCTCATGAAGGCAGATGTGTTGTGCCCGGTAGTGAGATCCTAAGGTCTCCAAATATATGAAAAGGCTGATAAAGGGCTCTCCCGACCGATACATTCAGCTGCCCTCATGAAGGAAGATGTGTCATGCCCGGTAGTGAGTTCCTAAAAGCATAGATAAACCCTCTCCCACTAAAAGGGAGAGTTACACAAAAGCCCTTAGCCAACCCTCACAACCACTCTAGTTTCCAATAGGTTTTCAAAAGATGTGCAAAACTGATTAGAGTCAATGACATGCACATAATAACATCAGGAAAAAGGTGGTCCCAATACGAGCTACGTGATTTAGAGGAAACCTGAGATCTGCGCAACTCTATATACCTGGAAGAATTAAGACAAGCAGAAGCTCTAATAAGACCTCAGGAGATCTCTGATTTAGAACTGAAGCAAGAGTATGGAAATTTTAACTAAATAAAATCACCTCACCATTACATGCCTCAGCTCTATCTAGCTTGAGGACAAGCTAGACTCTAAGTTGGGGGGGTGATAACCTCCAATTTCGTGATGTTATCTTAGTATTATTCTTCCATTTTCTACACTCTTCTTTAGATATATTAGACAAAATCCCTAGCTATCCTCTTTTATTGCAAATAAATTGTTAGATTAACTTTTCTCCTTTTTGATTACAGAAAAAGACAAAAAAATAAAAAAAGAACCATACAGTCTCAAGACCGCATGAAGCCAACCGGTCTCAAGACCGCATGGAGTCAAACGGTCCCGAGACCGCATGAAGCAAACCGGTCTCAAGACCGCATGGAGTCAAACGGTCTCAAGACCGCATGAAGCCAACCGGTCTCAAGACCGCATGGAGTCAAACGGTCCCGAGACCGCATGAATGGAGTCAAACGGTCTCAAGAACGCATGAAGCCAACCGGTCTCAAGACCGCATGGAGTCAAACGATCCTGAGACCGCATGAAGCCAACCGGTCTCAAGACCGCATGGAGTCAAATGGTCCCGAGACCGCATGAAGCCAACCGGTCTCAAGACCGCATGGAGTCAAACAGTCTCAAGACTGCATGAAGCCAACCAGTCTGAAGACCGCATGGAGTCAAACGGTCTCAAGACCGCATGAAGCCAACCAGTCTCGGGACCGCATGGGACCAAACAGTTTCAGAGTCCAAACGGTCTCAGAGTCCAAACGGTCTTCAAGACCGTTTGGACCCAAAACTGACCAAACCGTTTGGACTTCACTTAAGGCCTATAAATAAGACCCCAGGGGTCCTTCCAAGGGCATCAAGTTTTAGACGTCCAGAGGCTGCCTCCATCACTCCAGAGCAAATGCAATTTCCATCCTCCGCCTAGGGGCTGTCGGTCTGAAATCCACACTCCATCTTGAAGTTTCTTTCTCTCTCTCTGCCAAAGAAGGTGGGAAGAGGGGACCTCATCATCAAGCAACCTGTGAAGCTATAAGATCGTCTTTCTCTCTCTCCAAGGGGTTGACTTTCCTATCTCCTTTGTGGGGATGACATTCTTTCTCTCTCTTCTTGCCTCCTTCTTTGTCCTAGCTATGAGCGAGTAGCCTCTCTCACTGGGGTGCGGGGAGTAGCCTCACTACCCATGTTTTCATCTCATGTAATGTAATCCATAGTTTGCAATATAGAGATATTATCTTTTTCAGTTCAACATCAAATGTTTATTGAATGCTTGTTGCTTGATCACCAACTTGTGTTATCTTTTATCTTTTAGTATGAATTGTCTATGTTTGTACTACTAGATTCGAAACTCGTTTGAATGTTGGTTCTTGATGCATGTATCCACCATGCATCTGTTTCGGTATCTAGGAGTGTCTTTCAAGAAGTGGAGTAAACTCACTCCCATCGTCGTGCTTTCATACTATGAAATGGAATCAGTTGACGTATGAAAGTATAACCTTGATGAGTCGAGGAACACACTTTGCGAAGGGAATGATGCAAAGTAGTTGACCATTCGTTCGGGGATGGCTGACTTTGCAACATTCCCGCACTTCTCGTAGTTAGTTCTCCGAAAGGAAACTAAGTCTACAAAGATACTATCTGACTAAACTCTTGTTGCAGGTTATGTTTTATTTTGCATGTCTTGATCCATGTGTAGTGGCGATGAAAAACCGATGACACCCTAGTGACTTCTTATCATTGTTTTAGATCTTTAAATTTTGCTTGCTTGCTTTACTTTACATGTTCTTAGTTTAAAAACAACCAAACCAACCTTTTTGATCTAAGTACCTACTATTAAGAGATTAAGTGAAGTTCTAACATTTTTCTTCTTGTTGCTCACAACAAGACCGTTGTCCCGTGGATTCGACCCTTAACTATACTACGATAAGACTTCCACGTATCTTAGCATACGTGGGTGGAGTTCTCAATCTAGTATAAGCAAGGCTAAACTTAAAGACTTACCATCTTTAGGATTTTTAGTGGTGCATGCAATTGCACATAAGTGGAAGCTCCATCACGCACCATGGAGAGGATGAAGCCACATGAGAGCCAATGATGGGCATGGAAAAGTGCTATCCTAATTTGTTTGCATGTTTGATGGAATTTTGAGGGCAAAATTCCTATAAGAGGGGAAGGATGTTACAATGCCAATTTTTTGAGTTCATATGGTTGGAAATGCAATATCCCCTATAAATGTATGAATATGGAATTTGTATGATTTATGTGTATGGATGATGAAGAACAAAAGCACAACTCCCCTGTTCGCTACTTCAATGCTTGGGCTAGTCTTCCTGGATTCCAAGATGTTGTCCGCAGTGCTTGGAATACAAGGGTGGATGGTAATCCTATGTACCGACTTTGTCAACACATTAAGATCACGAAAAGAAAGCTTCAAACCTGGAATAGGGAGCAGAAGGGTGATATGGCTGACACGGCTAGGAACAAAGAAAAGGCTTCTCTAAAGGCATAGGATGGGGCAAACAAAGACCCCTATAATGAAATCAAGTGGGATATTGCAAAGACTTTGAAAGAAGAAGCTCTCATGGCTAAGAACACTGAGGAATCTATGGTGAGACAGAAGTCTAGAATTTTTTGGCTCAAGAATGGAGACTCGAATACGAAGTTTTTCTACGCCTCCTTGAAAACCAGAAGGATGAGGAACCAAATTCGTATGCTTGAGATGGATGGAGTTCAAACTAGCAGCATGTAAGTTATTGGGGATACTTACATCAAGCATTATATGAAGATGTTCAACGTGACTAGTCACAGAGCCCCCTTTAGTGGTGGAAACATGCCCAAATTAACCGAGTCTTAGAAGCAAGCTATGTGTGCCTTGGTCACTGATGAGGAAATCTATGATATTGTCAAGAAGTCGGATGATGATAAATCCCCTGACCCAGACAGTATGAATGCGCATTTCTTCAAATCCACCTGGGATATTGTTGGGGCGGATGTTTGCTGCGCAATCAAAGACTTCTTCCTCAAAGGGAAAATGTTAAGAGAGATGAACAAATCTTATGTGGCTCTTATTCCTAAGGTGAAACAACCACAGAAAGTGGGAGAGTGGAGGCCGATCTCTCTGTGCAACTTCGTCACTAAGATTATCTCCAAAATCCTTGCTAACAGGTTGAGGGATATCTTACCGAGCCTCATCAACATCAACCAGTGCGCCTTTGTTAAAGGTAGGAGGATTGCTACGCCATTCTTCTTGCCAATGAATTGGTGCATGATTTTAATAAGGTGAATGCCAACATCAAGCTTTGTTTGAAGGCTGATCTGAGTAAGGCTTATGACTCTATCGATATAGGTTACTTACTTAATATTCTTGAGGTGATGGAGTTCCCGACTTGCTGGATTGGGTGGATTAAGGAATGCTTGGCTACTGCCTCATGTCATATCGTAATCAATGGTGTACCTACTGAGATTATACAAACCTCTAGTGGCATCAGGCAAGGTGACCCGTTGGCACCGTACTTATTTGTGATAGGGATGCAAGGCCTCATTGCTATCTTTGATCAGGAGGTACAGATGAAAGAGATTGAACCCCTTGCAGCTGGCGCCACTACCGTCTCCCACTTGCTTTTTGCAGACGATCTTCTGGTTTTTGCTAAAGCCACTGAAGACAACATCAAAGGTATCAAGAAATGCTTGCAGCGCTTCAAGGACGTGTCTGGATTAGAACTTAATCCACAAAAGAGTCAACTTTTCCTCAGTAGAAATGCACACTCCAACATCAGTACACAGATGGGAGTAGAAATTACTGACTTCCCGGTCAGGTATTTGGGTGTGCCGTTATTTGCAGGTAGACTCACCAAGAAGATGTGCTATCCCCTCATTGATAAACTGAAAACCAAGCTGGAAATGTGGAAAACCAAGCTCCTTTCAATGGCTGGGAGGTTGGAGCTAATTATCTCGACACTCTTAGTGTATCACATATACTGGACTGGAGTGTTTCCACTCCCAAAAGCTACGATTGATGACATCGAAAGCATATGTCGCAACTTCTTTTGGGGAGACAAGGAGGAAAGCAAACATATTCACTCTATATCTTGGGATATAATATGCAAGCCTAAACCAGAAGGAGGTCTGGGTGTCAGAAGAGTGGAGGATTGGAGTGATGCAGGACTTGTGAAGAATATGTGGGGTATTGCCAACAAGAAAACTTCTTTGTGGATCCGTTGGATTCACAACATGTATATCAAGGAGGAGACTGTGTGGTCAAGTCAACCTAAGCAAACAAATAGTTGGATGTGGAGAACCATCCTTAAGACTTGAGACAAATGTTTGGCACATGTCCATTTTAAAATTGGAAATGGCAACACTGTGAAGATGTGGAAGGATCCATGGGTTAACGGATGTTTCCTCACGCAATGTACTGATGACCAAAGCTACTTACAACTTAGGTCGAAGTTGGGACCTAATTGCTATCTGAGCAACATCATTGCTGGAAATAGATGGGAAATTCCTAAAGAAAGGGGGATGGATGACATTCATCGAATCTGTAGTGGCATACCGATAGAAGGCAGAGAAGATTCTTGCGCGCTGGGAGGTTGCAAGACCTTAAATCTGAAAGAGGCATGGAATTTCTGCAGAACCAAGCATGTAGAGGTGTCGTGGTCTAAATGGCTGTGGTGATCAAGAGCTCCTAGGCGCGCTATTATCTGTTGCTGGAAATTCATGTACGACAGGTTGATCACTGAAGATCAATTGCATAAAAGAGGCCTTAGTCTATCTTCTAGATGTAGTTTGTGTTGCAGACATGAGGAGACAAACGATCACGTTATGTGGGAGTGTGATGTGGCTATTGAAATATGGGGGAAAGCTTCTCAGTTTTTGCCGCTCAGACCAAGAAGTAAGGAAGACATTCAAATCATGAAGAAAAAGAACGAAGCTCTCCTTGCTGTGCTGGTTATATACCATATATGGATTCATTGGAATCATATAGTTTTTGAAGGTGCTAAATTCAATCCACACAACTTGTGAAGATGCATAGAGAGTGATTATAGAGGACTGCACAGATAGGTCCTTTTTGTTTATCTACTTAGATAGTCTGAGTTTGTGCTCGCCCTACCTGTATAGTTCTTTTTTTTGTTTGGAATGGAAAGAGTAACACACTTACTGACAAAAAAAATGATTTATGTGTATTGAATGGATTTCCATGGCAATATTTCCTTTGTACATGCGATTTTGTGGATCATAATATGTTAATGAGTCCAATATGATTAAAAGGAAAAGAAGAAATCAAATAATTCATAAATAAGAAAAGAAATTGAGAAAATAATGAAAGTATGAGAAATATGTGGAAAGATGGATGATTGACTCATCATGGATGAGATTTCGAATCCACAAAGTTTCTAATGGTAAAAGGAATCCGAATAAGGAATATAAAAAAATAGGAGAGAGAAAATATGCATAAAATATACTTTAATAAGTGATAACTTGCTTATGAAGAAAACTCTCTCATGCTTTTTATTTTGAGTCCCAATCTTGGTACAAAAGTATATTAAGTCATCAAGGACTTTCCTTTAAAATTTGGTATAAATTGGACATGTGGTTTGGGAGATATGAATTTTTAACAATTTTCCTAAAGTGAGTGGATATCAATAAATGTCACAATTTAACAATCCTAATCGAAATACTTTGGGAGAAGATGGGTTAATCAGAGCCATCGATTTCAAATCCAAGGGACCATAGTCATCGTACTCGTTGCACCTAAACATGCAAGTTAGGTAGCGGTTCCTGATTTCCTCTACGACACCCCTCCCTCTCTCTGATCCATCTCAAGTTTTGGAAATAGCTTCAACCTCTTTGGAAGACCAGTCTGAGTTGTTTAATCCTAGATTTCTTAAGATTTCATTGCTCCTAGAAGGTTCGCCCAAACTACCACAAAGGTAGATCATTCCCACGAGATCCCACCTATAAAAGGAGGGTTAGAGACCCCCTTTGTGATCTCCTACGCACTCACAAGGAGTCATGCAACCCCTCGCTCTGTTCCTCACACATAATTTTGCTCCTAGGCCTGGCGTTCATCGTAGAGTTTCCCTGTCGGCTCACTGGAGGTATCATCTCCAAGTCCTACTGACTCCAACCCGCACCGAGAAAATTGATGAGATCAATGAGTTCATCTTGTGGCAGCAAAGGTGGTAGATCAGTTACCCAACACGTAAGGGGTCAGGATCCCAAAGTCAACAATGAGGTTGACTGCTGCAACCTACTCGTGAGTGTAGCAAGGTTGATGATGGACACGAGGTGCAAAGGCTTCTTTTCCCTCGTGCGGACAGTGATGAGGAAAGGGTACATTGGACCTTTTCTTTTTCTTTTGCTCTAGCCCGCATGGCGCGAGGGGTTGAGTTGGCGAGCGACCATTGGCCAACCTGGGGCTACATGGATAATCCCATGTAATCATCTTTTCTAACATGGAATCACATGATTGGCTAGGAAGAGTTAATCTTAGAATAATTGTGGATAATTATTGGGAACTCTTATAGGGGAAAGTTATATATGAAATTCATCAGAAAAATGCAAGGAATGCATTCAAAATATAATTGAATCCTAATTTCTCTTGAAATTTCAAAAGTATATATAGTTATCATCTTTAATGGTTTAATTAATAAAAACCCCTTCGAATGGATGATGGTTGGATCTAATGATGTTCTTTGAATGTTTTGAGCAAATATTAACCTGTTGTTAATAAAAGGAAGAATTAGATCCAAAAGCATGATCTTTATGTGTAGTTGTCTTAATCATTATTTAATCATTATTAAACTATTATATCAACAACCCAATTATCAACATCATTCAAAGATACACGTACAACCATCTCATCATGTTATGCCTAGATAGCGACTGCATTCCATGTATGTGTGTCGACCATCCACCAAGACATGGTGTTACGACCACAACATCCACATGTCTCGACCAACCTAGGAACTAATAGTCTCCACCAAAACACAACATCAACCAAAGTAAGAGTATCGACCTTAAATGTTGTGACCATCACCCATTAGGGTTAGGGTTTTGACTGAAACATAGGATGACATATGTGTAGTGACCCAGCACACTATACCATGAATCAAAGCACTCAAAGCTTGTGTCAGGACTGAAAAAAAGATGGGTGTCTCGACCACCCCACACAAACCAGGCACACAACCATCACCACACAAGAGAGTCACGACCCAAGGTACAAAAGGCATGTGTTCCAACCAAAACCACACAAAGCATCACGAAAAAAATCAAAGGTCAAGGATGTGTCAACCAAAACCAAAACAAGTGCCTCGACCACCACCAAAAGGGTTGTTATGCTGACATAAGAACCATCAAGGCAAGTGTCACAACCAACCCAAAAGCATGTGTATCGACCCTAAGTGTTACGACCATCAACCCACTAGGATTTTGTTCACAACTACAACAACATGTTACATACATTGACCATAGGAACAAAGGGAGTTTAGTGACCATTAAGGTCAAGCATCCACAATGTCACCATGCCATCTTCAAATAGAAGGTACCTCATTCAAAATAGATATTTACATCAAGGAAAAGACATCACCAACAAGATGTGAAAACTCCAAACTAAAGATGGGCATCAAGGTCTTGAAGTCCATACTTTAACATGAATCTTCAAGAAATCAACTAGGTGGAGGAAGACCAATCTTCAACCTCAATAAAACATAAAGACCAAACCACATCTTGATAATACAAACAAGGATCATGATGCATGTATTAAAATCACTTCATCCATCACATAACATAATTAGATATAAGAACTTAGGGTTTAAGAAAGAGATCAATCTACATGAGAATACTACAAAGTCATAATAACCTCATATAACACATTAGCATCAAGTTTAGAGATCAAAATAGAATATTATCATCAAGGAAAACTTATCATCATTAAGCTTGAAAAACTCCATACTAAGGTGGTCACTAATACTCTAAACATGCCCCATGAAAATCACCATGAAAGAACCTTATATAAGAGAGATGAACTCACATTCAACACATGCAAAACAAAACCAAAACCCCATGTTACACTAAGGTATTTTGATCCATATGAATGTTGGTGGAAATCATAGATGAGGAACAAGAGAAAACCATCCATCTCACATTCATCTCAAAATCGGGTATATGGAAATCATGGTTTAGGATTATAAGCAAATCTCATTGGATTATCATTATAGATCATACCCTAAATCATGATAATATCTTCTAGCATGTTCTGATCACATCTTAGAGATAGAAACAACAACATGCAAGAAACATTATGGTGCTAAAATAGAAGAAGTTAGAGAGTTGTATAACCCACCTTATTTAGAGAATGAGCTATAATATCAAAGGCTCGAAGAGAGAAGAAGATACTCCAACTTGGATCAAAACTTCAACCACAAGTTCACCTCAAAAGATAATAACACCATGGTTAAAAGAATGATCAATAAAGAGGGCAAGAAACTCTAGGCCAAACTAAAAGAAGAAAAGAGATAGATAAGAAAACTCCCTCTCACTTGGGTACCACCTTGTCAAAACTTGGTCTACGACCCTTATGATGAGGAGTTTCTCTCAAGATGACCACCATGGAGGATACTTAGTCTTTGTCTAAGAAAGAATAAGAAGGAAGGTATCATTTCAAAGGAAAAACATGATGAAGAGGGTAGATCCACTTACCAAGAAGAGAAACCCCCAAGAATCATGACAAGGAAGGTGATTAAGCTCCAAAGCACCACATGCAAGGTTGATCTACCTCCAAAACACCTGGATTGGCTCTTCTTTGCTCTTCAAAGCTCAAAGGTCGAACACAAGAGAAGGAAGATGAAGGAGGGAAAAAAAGATAGTTGCAAGAAGGAGAAAGGGGTTATATACCCAAAGGAGGAGAGAAGTAAGATAGGGGTGAGGTGACAACGCAAGATAGAACTAAAGGGATACTTATCCACAAAGGAAACTAACATGCAACCACTAAACACTTGCATGCAACACATGGTGATAAAATCAAGGTGGGGTATTGACCACTTGGGCCACTACCACCCTAGGGGTCAAAACAAACCTCAAGGTACCTTGTCTCGACCACTTTAAAAGAGCACTATACAAAACATGGTCGTAACACATAACTAGGAGACAACCATTTCGACCAAACCACATCTAGAGTACTAAGGTTGAAACAACAACACCCAAAGAAGGTGTCTCAGTCAAAAAACACTCAAGACTCACCAACATGGTTGAGACACATGTCAGAAAACTCAACTAAACTGAACATAGTCGACACCATACTCCACCAAGCAAAACCCTAGAAAACCCTATCATTACCACATGATGATACTTCATCAACCAAGGTCCAACATGGATCCCTTCTTAATCATTATCTCTCCCATGATGTGAAGACATAGAGGGTACACTCTACATGTGACAAATTGCAATATAAATCCTCAACATGGGTAAATTGCAACTTGGTCCAAAACAAGCATATAAAGCTCAAACATTGTCCAAACAAGACCAAATTGAAAAATAAGATTGTCACATGTTAACAAAGCATCTGAAGAGGCTAGATTAAGGTCCTAAGAATCTTATCAAGTAAAGAAAGCATACTCAAGAATTAAGCTAGGTCAGGGGCCTTACAACCATAAAACCCTAACAAGGATTTCACCCCCAAAATCCTACATGGAAAGAGATAGGTACTTCCTATACACCTCTTCCTCAAGCTCCCATGTGGATTCCTCTACACTATGGTGATGCCACAAAACCTTAACCAAAACTGTATCCTTCTTCTTCAACTTCTTTATCTTCCTATCCAGGATCAACACATGATCTACCACACAAAACACATCCTTCTCCAACTACATTTCCATTGGATGTAGATTCAACCCCATGTCTGGGAGACACTTCCTAAACATAGAAACATAAAACACATGGAGGCAGCATAGGTAGCTCTGGTGACAAGTCCATTATAGGCTACACACCAGTCTCATACCAACATAGTAGAGATCTATACTATCTCCCATATAGAGCCTCGTATGGTGTTACACCAATGCTCTATGATAACTGTCATTGTAGGAGAACTTCTTTTGAACAGAGGTGAACATAGCCACTGCCCAAAACTATAAGACAATCTCTTAACCAGATCCCCAAGGTCTGTATCATTCTCTTACACTATCCATCTGTCAATTTCTACATGTATGATTTGTAAGGTTCATGCACATTTCTGATAACCCATCTTAACCTACTGACACACTACACACTCATCTATAACCCCTACTACATCATGCTACAAATCTAACCACTATTACAGGTTCTTCAGATACTGATACATCTTGGTGTTGCTGAGATGCATACCATACTTAGAAGAGTGAGCCTTTTCTAGAACCAACGTCTTGAGTTATCACCTCTAGGACAACTGTCCTGCTATGGTAATATACTTGTACCATCCTACGGCTGATGGAAATCTTCACATTTCTGCTGCGTAACTCTGATTTGCTTAATCACCGTTGCTGTCTCATATTCATCTCCTGCTGTAATAAGATGCATTGCAGTTTATCGTAGTCGGCGTAGATCTGACACCTCTCTCCATAGAAGTAGTGTCTCCATATATTCAAAGCATAGACCATAGTTTCCAACTCCAGATCATGTGTCAGGTAGTTCTTTTTGTGCTTCTTAGGCTGCCATGAAGCAAAGGAAATCACATTCTTTATCTTGCATCAGCACACAACCCAAACTATTCCTTGACGCGTCATAGAATACTATATATCCTTTCCCTATTCTGGCAGTACTAACACTAGTGTACTAGTCAACTTCTCCTTTAAAAGTAGGAAAGAAAACTGAAAATTGTCATTCCAAATAAATGACACACCTTTCATCATCAACTTTGTTAGGGGTAACACCACTATGTCGACGTCCTCAATAACCTCTTATATATGTCTTAGACTGTTCCCACTCTAACTCTGGCATCACTTTCTTCTGGTCTTACACAAATTGCACAAGAATATACCACATAATCACAGAAAGATACCTCTAGAATAGATCAAGATGTCATCCACCTTGATCTACAACTAATGCTGACCTGACTCCAAGTATGTGTTGGAGAAGATTTTGGCACCTCACAACTGGTGAAACAGATCATCTATACACCACAAGGGACGTCGTCCTTTAATTGTTACCTTATCCACTATTAGTAATCAAAGCAAAATATCAATGATCCACCTTTCTTCTTCAGAAACAAAATGGGAGCATCCCAAGGAGATGAGCTTGGTCTGATAAAACTCTTTCTCAAGCAGATCTTGCAACTGTCCCTTTAACTCTTGCATCCTAGCTGGTGTCATCCTATATTGTGTATGTACTATAAGTTGGGTAATGACAATCATATTGATCTAAAAAAGTCAAGCTCTCCAATAGGCAGAACACCCAGAACTTATCAGGGAACACATCCTTGAACATCCATACAACTGTCATTTCCTTGATACTAGGACTCCTTGCCTTGGTATTTGCCATATATGCCAAAAAGCATCACATCCCTATCTCGTTGTCTCCTCAGTTGTCATAGCTGATACAAGACATATAGGGTGAATCTTTTTATCATCTTGGAAGTTCTACAGAACATCATCATCCAAAAATGTAATCACCTTGGACCTATAGTCCAAGACCACCCTGTTACAACCCCAATTTTTTGGGTTCATATGGTTGGAAATGCAATTTCCCCTATAAATGTATGAATATGGAACTTGTATGATTTATGTGTATTGAATGGATTTCCTTGGAAATATTTCTTTTTTACATGTGATTTCGTGGATCATAATATGTTAATGAGTCCAATATGATTAAAAGGAAAAGAAGAAATCAAATAATGCATAAATAAGAAAAGAAATTGAGAAAATAATGAAAGTATGAGAAATATGGGGAAAGATGGATGATTGACTCATCATGGATGAGATTTTGAATCCATAAGGTTTCTAATGGTAAAAGGAATCCAAATAAGGAATATAAAAGAATAGCAGAGAGAAAATATGCATAAAATATGCCTTAATAAGTGATAACTTGCTTATGAAGAAAAGTCTCTCATACTTTATAGTTTGAGTGCCAAACTTGTAACAAAAGTAGATTAAGTCATCAAGGACTTTCCTTTAAAATTTGGTATTAATTGGACATTTGGTTTGGGAGATATGAATTTTTAAAACTTTTCCTAAAGTGAGTGGATATCAATAAATGTCACGATTTAACAATCCTAATCAAAATACTTTGGGAGATGATGGGTTAATCAAAGTTGTGTATTTTGAATCCAAGGGGCCACATTCATTGTGCTCCTTGTGCCTGAACAGACAAGTAGGGCTGCAATTCCCAATTAATTTCCTCTATGACACAACTCCCTCTATCTAATCCATCTCAAGTTTTGGAAGTAGCTTCACCCTCTTCTGAAGACCACTCTGAGTTGTTTAATCCTAGATTTCTTAGGATTTCATTGCTCCTATAAGGTTTGCCCAAACTACCACAAAGGCAGGTCGTTCCCACGAGATCCCACCAATGAAAGGAGGGTTAGAGACCCCCTTTGCGATCTCCAACACACTCACAAGGAGTCGTGCAACCGCTCACTCTATTCCTCACACAGAATTTTGCTCCTAGGCCTGGCTTTTGTCGTAGAGTTTCCCCGCTAGATCACTGAAGGTATCATCTCTCAGACCTGCTGACTCCGACTAGAACTGAGAAAATTGATGAGATCAATGAGTTTGTCTCATAGCGTAGAAGGTGGTAGATTAGTTACCCAACACATAAGGGATCTGGATCCCAAAGTCAACGATGAGGTTGACTACTGCAACTTGCTTGCGAGTGTAGTAAGGTTAAAGATGACCGCGAGGTGCAAAGACTTCTTTGCCCTCGTGCGGCAGTGATCAGGAAATGGTACATTGGACCTTTTCTTTTTATTTTACTCCAGCTCGCGTGGCGTAACGGGCTGAGTTGGCGAGAAGCCATTGGCCAATCTGGGGCTGCGCGGATAATCCCATGTAACCATCTTTTCTGACATGGCATCACATGATTGGCCAGGAAGAGTTAATCTTAGAATAATTGTGGATAATTATTGGGAACTCAGATAGGGGCAAGTTATATATGAAAATTCATTAGAAAAATGTAAGGAATGCACTAAAAATATAATTGAATTCTAATTTTGCTTGAAATTTTAAAAGTATATAAAGTTATCATCTTTAATGGTTTAATTAATGAAAAACCCTTAGAATTGATGATGGTTGGATCTGATGATGTTCTTTGATTGTTTTGAGATAGTATTAACATGTTGTTAATAAAAGGATGAATTAGATCCAAAAGGATGATCTTTATGCATAATTGGTTTAATTTTGGGTTCCATGTACATGAATATGCATTAATGAGCTTAGAAACCCTAAATTAGGTGAATATGACTTTTAATAGATTTAATAGTGCAAATTCATGATTAAGACAAAGATATGTTGTTACAAAGAAAATTCAAGTATTAAAGATCCTTAATATGGATTATTTGAGGAATTAGGGTTGCTATGAGTAGAAAAGCTATTTTAGGGTTTGTTGACCTAAAAAGGATAAAGTTTGAGAAATTGATCAAAGGAATCCTAATGCATCCTAATGAGACTTAGAAACCCTAGAAAGGTATCCCAAGTTAATAAAGAGTTGTTTGGGATGAGATGGTAACAACTAGGTGTTATATGTGTTTTCAGGATCAATGTTTACTTGATTGATTTATTTGCTTTCTTGATTGGACATCTAGTTGGATTTGGATATATTGCTTCTTTGGGATCTCCAAAATAGGTATGTGGTTACACTTATGGTTAAATTGCTTTAGTTTCCCAGTGATTCTCGAGGTTTTATCAATTGCTTGGAAATAATTGCTTGGTTTACTTTTATTTCATGCAACTATAAAGTGATTATGAATACCACCATAATTATACGTGCATGACTAGCTCAGATCCTGGTCCTCCTTTGTAGCTTTGATGATAATGAGATGGATGACCTAGTAGATGGTGTACCCGTAAGGTAGGATCATCAGGTTATCATGAGTCGATGTGTTGGTCTACCATTGGGTATGACCATACGACTCCACAACCCTATGTATTGATCTACTTGTAAGGTAGGATCATGGGGGTTAGTTGAGATCTACCATATGAGAGGTAGTATCCATGTCCACTCCAGGGACATCACAGAGGCTAGGGTATGTAAGGATTGAGTAGTTATGTTTAAAACATAAAGTTTTTTTTGCTAAATCATAATTTGATTGCAATATGTTGGTACTATTAGATGCAAGATTATTTGTTCCACCACATACCAGTATAATTCATTATAATGATTGATGTTTTTTTTGTCACCATTTTATTAATCTAAAATTGGAGAAACATTAAAGTGGAACATGTAAAGAATAAAGTTGACTCATAAAGGAGGATTTCGGCAGATAGAATTCTACTCCGTGTAGAAGTCCCAGTTACCTAATTTTGTAAGGTATGTTAAAAGAAAAATTTTATTCCAGTTTTAAGGTTAGCTTCTAGTAGAATTTATTAATTATTTTTTATTATTTGCAAAACCATTGATCCTATTTTGGGATAGAAGCTCTGACTTCTTGGTGTTCCTTAATTGGGGGTTACCGGGAAGCAAGGTCGTTACAAACTGATTCTATCCCAAGTATCCATTCAATGATCACGTCGATACCATGAATGTCAAGTAGTATGTTATTTTCTTGAATGTTGGGTTCTAAGAAAGAAGGAACTCAAGGGAACACACTTTCGTTGAGACCACAATGCTACACAAGGGTTGCTAATAGTGGAAGGGGTTACCAACTCTCTTTCATTATTATATAGATTTACAACTTCTTAGTGTCATTTTACATTTTACACCTTAGTTTGCTTGCCATCATAATAGGAATTATTAAGATTAATGCATCCCATTACTTCTTTATGGTTATTTGTTCATCATTCTCATGTATGTTGTGACAAAGTGGATTTTGTTTAGAAAAATAATGAGATACTTACTCTTTTGACCTCATTATATTCTCTCATGGTCTTGAATAATTTTTCTTGGCTTCATAATCATTTTTGAGACTGAAATCCTAAATATGGTGATCAATGTAGTTTTTTTATACACATTATAACACCTCAAATTAGATTCAATCATCACCTTGTCCAAATAATCCAATTGACCCATTGAACTTCATAATTTGACTCTCAAACTTTTTCTAGATATTCTCCACATTTTTGTGAATCTATGGTCCAAATTTCATCCCATTTGGACATTCATATAAGTTTCTATGAATTTTGGAAGTTTTATGCTCAAAATCCCTTTATATTTGCTTTTTCTGACTTTTTCCAGGTCAGTAATCCGCAGCCTAAGCCATGGGATGAACCCTGGCCCTTGGATCATCTAGCCACGGATCACGGCCCTGATCCTATGGCTAGGAGGTCATCCCCTACCTCCTGCAATCAGCGGAGAGGGGAGTGATGACCAAAATGGCAATCGATTGATTTCGATTCCCCTTTGAAAATCAAATGACCAGGGATGTTCTCCCCGCCAAATCGAAGGCATCTACCTCTTTTTCCCCCTCGAATCACTAACTTTTGAGAACAAGAGAGCCAGTGTTTTCACCTCTTGGCCGCCGCCATGGCCACCTACTCGAAACCCTAACACCAAGCCCCGATTTCCTATAAAAATGCCTCCCTTCACTTCATTGCTCACCCACGATTGCAACCGGCACCCCATCTAGACTTTTCGACCCCTCCCACTCGATCGTCCCCTTTTACTCTACCACTGCGCCGCCTCCAAGCCCATGTTGGGGCGTTCCTTCTATGCACCTCTGCCTCCCTTTCTTTGGCTCGTATCGAGTCCGAGAGGTGATGGCGGACTGGGACGGCCTGTTCCCGGCCTCCCTCACCCACTCTTTCTCTCAGACCTCTTTTACACCGGCGAGGTGCTCCTCCTAGCTTATGGCCTCGTGAGAGGGCTCCTGCGTGTGACAGAGAGGTCCCCGAACCACCGGTTCAGAGGAGGAGAACCACGATCCAAAGGTGCCTGACAGACCACGAATAAACCGATCAATCAAGTCTGAACCGAGAAATCAAAGGCCTGAACTGAACTTTGGATTAGTCAGCCTCGTGGCACAATCTAGGCCATCCAATAGACATCCAATGATCAACCTCTTTCGTGAAATAAGGTATTTATCTTGCTCTCTGGAAAATATTCGATTAAATGCCCAGATCTCAATTTAATCATAGAAAATGCATCCGAACTCCAAAAATGATGAACAAGTAGTCGATTTTGATCAGAAAAATCCAATGGATCATTTAAAATTACTTTTGAGACCAGATTACAAATTTTGTTTGTTGATATCCCTATATTTGATCTCTTACTTATTTCATTTATTAAATGGCTCAATAATGATGTTAATTCTTGGAAAACCTAATATTTGACTCTAATGATTACCTTGAAATAAAAATCTAGATCCAATCTAGTTGACTCTTGAAAATGAATCATTAGTGATCTTGATCTATTTTAATTCAATCTTATATAATGGATAATGAGTAAATCTTGATATTGATCTTAATCTTGCAAAACCCTTGATATAGTTTTGACCCAGCAATCTGATCTTGAATACAAATGACGTTAGAACAACATGATGATCTAAAGATTTGATGATGACTTGGATAGTGATCATAAATTAGGGTTAACACATATAATCCTAGAAAACCTAGGTAAGTCATTCACACTCGAATATATTGTATACATGAAATAGTGTTGGACATATTGGAATGTTGATTATAAGTGAATGACCGAACCCTAAGGTTGACAAATGAAAAGTGTAACCCTAATCTCAAATATTAAAACATGATTTTCTGAACATCATGATCTTGACCTTTGATCCAATCTTGATGATTTAGGATCTAACTCGAAGGGTTGACATATTGATTCAAATATTGATCATACTCAAAATCTTTGGTGAAAGGTACACTATTATAGAACTCCTCCTTGATTGTATTAAAGATACTTTTATGTATCTCTTGATCATATACTTGGCTATTTACTTGGATGAGCTATTGTTCCCTATGATTAGTATTCTTTTTTTCTATACTATATTTTGAAAAACATGAAAACATAAATTGCATGCCCATTATGACTGCCCGTATATTGATAATGATGATGATATTGATAATGTTGATAATGTTGATTTTAAGTGCAACAACCCCCTCATTGGAGGTGGGACTTGTACATTGGCCTCCTATGTTCCTATGGTGAAAAGGACCCTAGTGACCTTCCCCATCACGTTGGGGTAATAGAGTCACACAAATTATATAAGCATGCTTCTTGAATTACAGTATAATGGGAACTTGTAATAAAAGTTGAATTGTCTGAAAAACAATTGTCGAATAAATGTTGGATTTGCAAATTGCTTATTATTCTTTGAAATATAAGTCATGCCAAGTATACCTATTTTTTCTTATAAACTGTTTTACTTGATTTTGATAGCGTACCATGCAATTGCATGATTGTGTCTTGATTTTCTTGATTTTAGGCAATACAAATGGAATATTGAATAAATCGTTTCCACACTCATACACTCTGATGACAAAGATAAATCCGATAAATCTCCATATTGGGTTAGTTTGCTTTTAATTATCCAATTTTTGAGTTATTTATTTCTTATTGTATATGCCAGTGTGAATGATCCTATTGGGCCACTCAGGGACGGGTTCTTCTATCCTTTTTCTACTGTCTAGGCAGTGGGATTGGGATTGGGGTAAGAACAGTTATGTGACAGTTGGTATCAGAGCCTACACACTCCCATATACTTTAAGTAAATAATTTCTCAAGTCTCTTACACCCAAGAAACCCTAAAGTCCATAATGGTGAAAATTGAGGTGTCTAGGCTCGGGGTTCTGGCATAATTTCTCCTATCTGTCTTCACGGTGGTTGAGATCCCCCGCTCTACCTGGCCTCAATTGATCCAGAACTGGACCTAAAGGTTCTCTTGACAAACCTTAGAGAGTCTTCTAGCATCTCATCTCTTCTTTAAGGACAATCCTAAGCCACCCATGTAGATGAAGATTAGGTAGTATTCTCATCTCATCATGTGGTCCTTTTCATGACCTTTCACCACGTGATGTCTCGATTATGGGTAGCTTATGAATGGAAAAGTAAATATTGCTAAATCTTGAAAGGTGATACCATGATCTGACTTTACTGTGAAAACTTGATTTTGATCAATTAAGCTTGAAAATCAAATACTCACGTATGACTCTTGATATCATGAACACTCAATTTAGCCAAAACGTGACTACATGTTTGCTATGTTTGAGGTCAATATTAATAATCTTGATATGGTGTAATAAGAAGGACATATACCTTATACCTTATTGTTGATAAGGTCCCTATTTGATTAAGCCCATGTTGCCCTATTGTTGATTAAACCTCAAACATAATTAACCAAGCTCGTATCCTATTTTATACACATCTTGACTATGCTATCAAATGACTAAGTCTAGAACTCACAAAACCATGATGTAAGACTATGATGAAAAAAAAAGTTTTCTTATTGACCATTGATGCCTTTTTCATACTTGATTTTGATACGATGAACATGGACCTAAACCATGCACCTATTCCAAATTATATGGCTACCTTGATCATGAAAGTAAAGATTTTTCAGATCTTGACACTATTGCCCTATTATCTTGAATTTTGATGTTATGACCTTGTAAAACATGCTTTGATCATTGGTACTCTCCCTATTTGAATAAGCTCGATTGATAAAGACGAATGTAGGTAATGTGCTAGATTAGGGTAGTAGTTGGCTCATGACTCCCCTAACCTAGGTCACATCCCTATTTTGACTACCTCTATATTTTCATATTTTTGATTATTTAGAGTTTGGAAAGGTATTGCCTTCCACCCTATTTGGATTGGTTGACCTAAACTTACTAGGTTAAACCCATGGCTGATACTCGATCTTAAATATTGATTTGATAATGATCTTGATATATGACAATGTTGACTATAACTTGTGGTTTATTTCCTAGATAGACCTAGGTCTAGATCATTCATCAACCTTGGATACAATGATAATGAAATCTTGATATGTTGCTCGAATATTGCTTGAAAATTGTTTCTTAAAATTGAATATAGATGAGTGATCTCCCCCAAGGTCTAAATAGGAATCTAAACCCTAGCTTCAAAATACTAGACCTATAACTTTTGATGCCTAAAATCTCGACTCTTGATATTGATTAATGAACTTGTGACTCATTATTATCAATCTCAATAATGATACAAATCCTATGATCACATTATTTTGACATTGAGATATATATGATTAATGACTTCGAAATCCCAAATGTTGAAATTTTTGAAACGATGACTATTTTGACTCTCTCGATTTATGACTTAGGGTTTAGCTCTCATTAGGACTAGGGTGGGACCTTCCCATTGATTTTGAGCTCGAAATAATGATATTGAAAATATGATGTTGTCACAAAATATGAATCTCAAATCATGAATATATAACCCCACCTAGGCCAATGTAGAGGCTAGAACCATGAGATATTGGGATTGAAAGTCACCTTGTACACTTAAACTCTATTTGCTTGACCTAAAATATGATCTCTGCAAATTTGTGATCAATAGGATGCTTTCCATATTTGTGACTCATATAATGACTTTGGACAATATTGTTGGGTTTTAGGGGAGACAGAGAAGGCAGCGGAAACAAAAATTTTCTCCCCCAACCCATACCGAGGAAACACGTCAACGTCTATATAATAGGAAAGGATGGTTTGTGGAATCATACCTTGTCCCGAGGCTTGCTCGGCGACAATACCTCACGCAATGTGCGGTCTTCAACTCCGGACTTCGACGGTGTCTGTGCAGCTCCTGGTCACACCGGGACTGACAACTCCTACACAAACCGGACTGTCGGATGACAGTTGTCCTCCTAAGCGGCAGTGTCCTCCCGCCTCTGTAGTAGTCCACACGGACCACCTGGAACTCCACACTCCTTGTCCCACAAGGAAGTGGAAGGAGTCGCACCCTCCTGTTGACGTACTAGTCGCCAACACGCTCTCCTGCCTCCTGTTGCAACTGCAGTTGTCCTTCCCTTGCTGCACCTCCCTTTTGCGGGAAGCGCTTGCTCGGGCTCTCTCACGGTTACAAAAACCAGAGAGAACGACAACTTGCAGAGCAACTGGTTGCACTGAGCTATACAGTGAGAAGCCCCCAATACCCCCTATATATATAGGAGAGTCATGGGACAGGGTTCTCCATCCCGGGCAATGCGGGACTATAGTAGGAGTAGAAGGGTTCGGGATTTTCCACCAAAAGCAACCATCTCGCAACCTGAACCGATCGATTCACAAATGAACCGGTCGATTGGGGACCTGAACCGATCGGTTCACCACTGAACCGGTCGTTTGGGACTCTTGAACCGATCGGTTCACTCATGAACCGGTCGGTTGGGGTTCCAGGTTGGTTCCCGATTGACTTTCCTTGTTTCTTTCCCAATTGTTATTGAATACCAATATTATTCCCAATCGAATTGGGCAATTTGAAACGAAAGGAAAATTCTCACCAATCCTACTTTCCCAAGTTGCTTGATTGCACCAGTTGAACCGATCGGTTCAACACTTGAATCGGTCATTTCACTCTGTGCATGAGCCGATCGGTTCAACAATTGAACCGACCGGTTCAGCAACCTCAGCCGACCGGTTCATCACATGAACCGATCGGTTGGGAGTGCAGGTTGTGCAGAATGAGTCAAATGCGATTTCAATCAATCCGATACTCCAATCAATGCGTCCAACACCTTGAACCATACGATATTGAGCCATCGACTGATTGAGTGTTTAATTGAACACTAAACTCCTTTAGTAATCAATCTATACATTGCTTTTGGACAAAACTCCTCTTCCAGGTCAAATCCTATGTGTGTGACCCTGTAGGTCCATTTCACGTTGGCAGTGAAAGTTCATAACACTTATGACTTCACAAGCAAAGAGCGGTGCCTAGTCACACATCAGTGCTACCCAAGTGAAAGTAGAAAGTTGGAGAACAACTTTCATCCTACAATCCGTGAATGGTGTTACAGCGAATGTATACTTCCTTTGTCACTGATATCCTGAATGAACTCAAGGCATGGAACAGTCATCCTGTCAACGTTCATTCACTTCCTTGATCTCAGAGTAGACTGGAAGAGATATGTATGACATCAGTATCACATACTGATTCACACATGCGTGCACGCCTTTCTCAATCCTACTCATCAAGTGGCCATGGATATCATACTCCCTCAGGAGGGACAAATCCCATATCTATCACTCACCCCTCAAAAGCCCCATGTGTCAAAGCCACCCAATCATCACCTTTATAACAACCCATGTTTCAGGATTGCGTTTGATGATGTCAAAGTGTGCCCAATGACATGTGTTGAGTGTAGTGATTTCAGGTCTAAGAATCACACTCACCACCATCACTGTGAGTACTGACTGTGACTACCATCTCATGGTTCCATGTGTCAAACTCACGGTGGGTCTGTCCGGTACACTTGTTCTCTAACAAGTACCTATGTGTTTGGTTTGATATCTCTATATCATGACTAATGAGATTCTGTCATCAACCAACACCACAATCTAGTCTTGTGTGTCATTGTTGTCTATCTACCTTCCACAATGACATCCGACTAGGGACATAACAAGAATGTACAAACTCTTAGCATCCGTATGATCTCATCATTCAGGTCATGAACCTGAAGGCATACGTCATTGAGTACTGTCATTCTCTAGACATTCAATCTGTTCTATCACTATCTCATATGACTGAACCAGAAAGAATTGGAAGCTCGCCTTTGATGTTTATCAAATCAATCTTAATGTATCCCACCAATCATCACATGATTGGCTCTCAGGGCATACATACCAACAGACTCTCACTTGCACTGCGAGCCAATCACCCTTGAATCATATTCATAGTGATCTTCAAACATGTCCCACATGTTACTGTGCTCTTAGTGCAAACATAGTGAGTAATGTCAACACCTTGCCAAAGTCTGTACAAATTGCATGCCTCACATCTCTACGCTGTACATCATACGTATGAGATGGAGTTGCCGTAATATGCGATCTAGTATTCCATTGCTAACCTTTACCCACATTGCATGATCAAGGATTCCAGACTTGTCATCAATGAGTGGAATATAAGTTCATCTCATGAACGTTCAGATCCATATAGTATCCACTACTGTTCACTAACACATAGATACTCGGCATTTCCCTTTTCAAATGGCTTTATTGGAACACTTCCAATTATCAACAAACTTTTACTTTTATATCTCTTATGTATATTTTGCGATTAATTTTCTGTCCTTTCAGAAGTTCGCATCAATGTAACTCTTTACATCGAACTCTTCCTTATCTCCATAGAACTAGTACTTCCCAAGTACTTATCAAGTTCTTATGGTATTCCAGTAACCCTCACTGGAAACAGACAGACATCCACTCGTCATGTCCCACATATGAGTTATCAGGATGAGCACATCATATTGCCATGTCCTACATACAAAATGATGAATGCATTTTATTCTTGCCATGTCATACATGCAAGATAATGGGATGATTACATACATGATAGATCCATATCTATTCTTAGTGTTCCCATTCTTCATAAGAATTGGACACTTGGCCTTGGGATACTAACTCCATGTAACATGGACAAGTTTTCTCCCACTGAATCTGTGCATACTGAAAACTTCAGTATAGATTGCCAATGTATGCTCTCTCTTTCCAGGTCAAGAGATTTTCGAGAACTATCTCTATAGATCTCTATTCCTATCACATAGGAAACATCTCTATCTTCCTTAAAGATAATTTCCACATTCGGATTTCCAATCTAGAACATTTCCATTTCACATCAATATGTGGAATGTGAACACACTCCCACTAAATCACAGATCCCTTCTTTATCTTTGACATATCAGTCAAAACCTTTGACTATATCATCAAAATAAAGATCCAATTTTGAGTTGCTTGTACTCAATCAATCACATTGATTAGTCCATTGTAACTTATAGACTTCATTTGCATTAGTGGATTCATAAACCTTATAGGCTGTGTCACGTACACATCCTGGTTTTATTCCTCATAGGAATGCGGTTTTAGTATCCATATGCCAAATGTCTTAGTCATTAAGTTGCAATCAACAAGCATCATCCTTCTCAAAATGTTATCCATGTGTCTTAACACTTAAGACTCATTTGCACTTATGGATATGATCCAATGAGTGCTACCATCAAGGTCATACCTTATGGTTCACATGGAAGTCATTTAGGATGTAATGGTTTTAAACCATAACTCAAGATTCGATTCCTCATATTCATCTTGATAGTTGA
The DNA here is from genome assembly GCA_963693085.1 of Alisma plantago-aquatica. Classification (NCBI taxonomy): domain Eukaryota; kingdom Viridiplantae; phylum Streptophyta; class Magnoliopsida; order Alismatales; family Alismataceae; genus Alisma; species Alisma plantago-aquatica. Next base: position 1,282,512,256 of record OY856412.1, on the reverse strand, counting down.
CTCATCACATGAACAACTCATCACATAGATAATTGAGGTGTATCTGTTAAAGATATAAGAACTCACAACCCTTGTGATTCTTAATTTCTTTTATTAGTGTGGGGTATTCATTTATTAAGAAGAATTCAGTTATTTGATAATCATTCTCTAACTCCTTAGAGTATGATTCCTTCTTGATTTAGACATCACCATGCCTTAATCATGAGTTCACTATGATACATTATCATAAACACTCATAAGGATCTCAAACATTTGGTCCAAGTATTTCATTCCTTGATCTCATCAAGAATTAATACTTTACCAAATTTGCACTTCATTTATGATGATCTTGAACACTTCAAGACATCCATATTGGTATTTCTCTAAACACCATTTGAAGTATTAGCATTTATTCCAATAGGTATGTAAATACATCACATGTATTATACCTAATAGGATAATCACTCTCCCACTACATTAGTGAAGATTGATTAATCATGTCCAAGATATTCATGTCTCTTACTGGTTCTATAACCAAAAGAGTCTAGATTTATCCATCACATGGAAACTAGAAATGAATTTCTCATGATTAATGCTAATTAAATTGTTTGAGTTATCTATAACTTTTAGGTATCGTCTTATCTTATGCATATCAAATATCACAAGATAAATAAGGCATTGCCACAAATATCACATCTTTATAAATTGAAACATCTCTTTATTAATTGCCATCATTGTCATACAATATGCAAAAATAAAGTGTTTCTATCTATTGGCAAGTATGAAATAATAGTTCATAACTGTATTACATGCCTTATTGACTGAAAATAAACTAAAGTATTCCTATCTATAAAGGCAACACTTGCCCCAAGTAAGAATGCTTTACACATTACATCTTGATATCATATATCTCAAAAAGTGTTACAAGTTTATTTACATGACACCTTCAAGTAGAGGCTTCAGTCGCTTCCTTCTTCTTTTGTTCTTCCAGGTAGAGAGGACAATTCCTTTTCCAATGTCCTGGCTTTTGACAATGGTGGCAATTTCCTTTCTTGGTCACGCCTCCCTTGGCCTTGAGAGCTGAAGATGGTTTGGACTCCTGGCTAGCTTCAAAACCTTTCTTAGCTTTGCCCTTGCCCTTGCGCTTGGACTTGCCTTTCTTGCTCGTGATCACCATCACAGACTTAGGCTTGTCCTTCTTCATCTGTAACTCGGCTGTCCTCAACATGCCCAACAACTCTGACAGTGGCCTATCAAAGTTGTTCATGTTGTAGTTCATCACAAACTGACTGTAAGATTCTGGCAACGATTGCAGTATCACGTTAGTAGCCAACTCTTGGCTCAGTGGAAATCCCAGTCTCTGCAGGTTCTCAACATACCCAATCATCTTGAGTGTGTGAGGACCAACTGGATCTCCTTCTCTCATGATGCACTTGAACAGCGCCCTAGAAACATTGTACCTCTCTTGCCGTGCCTGATCTTCATACATGTTCCTGAGATGCAGAATCATCTCTATGACACCCATGTTATCATGTTGCCTCTGCAAATCATGGTTCATTGAACATAGCATCAAACACTTTGCATCAATGGCATCATCAGAATGCTTCTTGTAAGCATCCCTTTCTGTCTTTGGTGCATTAGGAGCGGGTTCCTCTGGAATTGGAGTATCCATGACATAGATCTTACGCTCTTGAGTGAGAAAAATTCTCAATGTCCAATACCAGTCGTGGAAGTTTGTCCCATTTAGCTTGTCCTTGTCAAGGACCGATCGCAAAGAAAAGTTGTTGTTGTTTGTTGCCATTTGAACTACAAAAAGGAAAATATGCAATTTTAGTCCAAAACTCATTTTTGACTTATTTGATTGATTTGAAAGTTTGACGATATAATTAGGCCTTTAATTTATTATCGCTCCCACAATTTTACTTCAAATTGATAGCCCTCACCATCAATTTGGAAGTTTGCAGCGTACAACCTTCTAGTGGGCAAGATCCTGAAATCCTCTAAGCCATGGACCAGCTAGGGCTGTCACCCACAACATAGATCTCTCAGGTAGGCAACCTTTGCCAATTGCATCATATGCAACTCTTGATAAGATGTCATATACAACTCCTTGCAATGATCATCTCCATGCCTCAAGGCGCTAGATCCTATCTAGGTCACCTTGTTAAGTCCGACCCAAAACAAACACGATGAATATGCACCCTGCTAGGGCAGACCCACACATTCATCCTTCACGCTTCCACGAGGTAGACGGTGCACCACACTAGGGCGTGCCCACACTTAGTCGAACAAGCTTTTCACGTGTGTCGCATTTGGAAGGCATCTAAAACTTAATATTTTAATGAGGGATTTGGTTTTTATATACATATACATATCCAATCACCACAATACATAGTACATATCATATACATGCTATATCCCACAGAAAACATGCACAAACGATAAAAAGAGATGATTATGGCCATCCTAATGTGATTCCTTGAGCCAAGAGGAATCACGGTCATCTAGGTCTGCATCACATGCAACCTGTACAAGATGAACTCTGTGCTTTACCATCCGAGTTGATCAACTCATCACATGAATGATCTATACTCTCCAGCCGGTCGTCTGGGTGCCACCAGCCGATCGGTTGGCTCCTCCAACCGATCGGTTTGCCTGATCGTCGTGCATCTCGTCATGTCTGCCACCCGCTCGTCTCATTCCTCGAACCGGTCATCAACCGATCGGTTCACTCCTTGAACCGACCGTCTGGAAGGTCAACCGATCAGTTCACTCCTTGAACCGACCGTCTGAGCAGTCGTCTTGATGTCCGCCGGTCTTTGACATAACAGGAAGTAAAATCCTATTCTATTTATTACATTGCTTTAAAAGGGAAACCCCGATTTACATTTGGGGGGAGCAAAGGTAGGAAAGAATATCAAATTATTTCGAGTTACATCAGGAATAAGAGAGGGAAGATCGGTGCACAGACTGAGATGCAAGCAACCACACACAACCAATCACAGATAGGGGTTTATAGGCCATAATCATGCTACACACATCCACCACAAAACTAGTTTAAGGGCGACGCGTATCGAGTGCATTAATAATGCATATCATATATGTAATTAGGGATTTGTGGATTTAGGATTGGACATACATAAAGCCGATATTATTTGCATCGTATGCAATAAATAAAGGCGACAAACCAAAATCGATCATATCGATATTTCTAAAATATAGAGCAGTTGACGTGGCTCTGATACCACTGTTGGGTTTTAGGGGAGACAGAGAAGGCAGCGGAAACAAAAATTTTCTCCCCCAACCCATACCGAGGAAACACGTCAACGTCTATATAATAGGAAAGGATGGTTTGTGGAATCATACCTTGTCCCGAGGCTTTCTCGGCGATAATACCTCACGCAATGCGCGATCTTCAACTCCGGACTTCGACGGTGTCTGTGAAGCTCCTGGTCGCACCGGGACTGACAAATTCTACTCGAACCAGACTGTCGGATGAAAGTTGTCCTCCTAAGCAGCAGTGTCCTCTCGCCTCTGTAGTAGTCCACACGGACCACCTGGAACTCCATACTCCTTGTCCCACAAGGAAGTGGAAGGAGTCGCACCCTCCTGTTGACGTACTAGTCGCCACCACGCTCTTCTTCCTCCTGTTGCAACTGCAGTTGTCCTTCCCTTGCTGCACCTCCCTTTTGCGGGAAGCACTTGCTCGGGCTCTCTCACGGTTACCAAAACCAGAGAGAACGACAACTTGCAGAGCAACTGGTTGCACTGAGTTGTACAGTGAGAAGCCCCCAATACCCCCTATATATATAGGAGAGTCATGGGATAGGGTTCTCCATCCCGGGCAATGCGGGACTAAAGCAGGAGTAGAAGGGTTCGGGATTTTCCACCAAAAGCAACCATCTCACAACCTGAACCGATCGGTTCACAAATGAACCGGTCGGTTGGGGACCTGAACCGATCGGTTCACCACTGAACCGGTCGTTTGGGACCCTTGAACCGATCGGTTCACTCATGAACCGGTCGGTTGGGGTTCCAGGTTGGTTCCCGATTGACTTTCCTTGTTTCTTTCCCAATTGTTATTGAATACCAATATTATTCCCAATCGAATTGGGCAATTTGAAACGAAAGGAAAATTCTCACCAATCCTACTTTCCCAAGTTGCTCGATTGCACCAGTTGAACCGATCGGTTCAACACTTGAATCGGTCGTTTCACTCTGTGCATGAGCCGATCGGTTCAACAATTGAACCGACCGGTTCAACAACCTCAGCCAACCGGTTCATCACATGAACCGATCGGTTGGGAGTGCAGGTTGTGCAGAATCAGTCAAATGCGATTTCAATCAATCCGATACTCCAATCAATGCGTCCAACACCTTGAACCATACGATATTGAGCCATCGACTGATTGAGTGTTTAATTGAACTACTAAACTCCTTTAGTAATCAATCTAAACATTGCTTGTGGAAAAAACTCCTCTTCCAGGTCAAATCCTATGTGTGTGACCCTGCAGGTCCATTTCAAGTTGGCAGTGAAAGTTCATAAAACTTATGACTTCACAAGCAAAGAGCGGTGCCTAGTCACACATCAGTGCTACCCAAGTGAAAGTAGAAAGTTGGAGAACAACTTTCATCCTACAATCCGTGAATGGTGTTACAGCGAATGTATAATTCCTTTGTCACTGATATCCCGAATGAACTCAAGGCATGGAACAGTCATCCTGTCAACGTTCATTCACTTCCTTGATCTCAGAGTAGACTGGAAGAGATATGTATGACATCAGTATCACATACTGATTCACACATGTGTGCCCGCCTTTCTCAATCCTACTCATCAAGTGGCCATGGATATCATACTCCCTCAGGAGGGACAAATCCCATATCTATCACTCACCCCTCAAAAGCCCCATGTGTCAAAGCCACCCAATCATCACCTTTATAACAACCCATGTTTCAGGATTGCGTTTGATGATGTCAAAGTGTGCCCAATGACATGTGTTGAGTGTAGTGATTTCAGGTCTAAGAATCACACTCACCACCATCACTGTGAGTACTGACTGTGACTACCATCTCATGGTTCCATGTGTCAAACTCACGGTGGGTCTGTCCGGTACACTTGTTCTCTAACAAGTACCTATGTGTTTGGTTTGATATCTCTATATCATGACTAATGAGATTCTGTCATCAACCAACACCACAATCTAGTCTTGTGTGTCATTGTTGTCTATCTACCTTCCACAATGACATCCGACTAGGGACATAACAAGAATGTACAAACTCTTAGCATCCGTATGATCTCATCGTTCAGATCATGAACCTGAAGGCATACGTCATTGAGTACTGTCATTCTCTAGACATTCAATCTATTCTATCACTATCTCATATGACTGAACCAGAAAGAATTGGAAGCTCACCTTTGATGTTTATCAAATCAATCTTAATGTATCCCACCAATCATCACATGATTGGCTCTCAGGGCATACATACCAACAAATATATGTGCTGATCTTGATACTCAATTGCTTGATAATGAAATAGTGTTAGTACCAAGTTAATTATGATAAGGAACATGGAATCCCAATTATGATTATTGGATTACTTGAAAATTGAGGATATGGTTTTGATTTTATAATTGAGGACACTTCAGTATTTTAGGATATGAATTAGGTTGAATGATCCAAATTTTTGAGGTTGTTTTGAATTTTGGGGACAAAATTCCTTTTAAGGAGGGAAGGATGTGACAAAGTGGATTTTTTTAGCAAAATAATGAGATACTTACTCTTTTGACCTCATTATATTCTCTCATGGTCTTCAATAAATTTTCTTGGCTTCATAATCATTTTTGAGACTCAAATCCTAAATATGGTGATCAATGTAGTTTTTTTATACACATTATAACACCTCAAATTAGATTCAATCATCACCTTGTCCAAATAATCCAATTGACCCATTGAACTTCATAATTTGACTCTCAAACTTTTTATAGATATTCTACACATTTTTTTTAAGCTATGGTCCAAATTTCATCCCATTTGGACATTCCTATAAGTTTCTATGAATTTTGGAAGTTTTATGCTCAAAATCCCTTTATATTTGCTTTTTCTGACCTTTTCCAGGTCAGTAATCTGCAGCCTAAGGCATGGGATGAACCCTGGCCCTTGGATCAGCTAGCCACGGATCACGGCCCTGATCCTATGTCTAGTAGGTCATCCCCTACCTCCCGCAATCAATAGAGAGGGGAGTGACGACCAAAATGGCAATCGATTGATTTCGATTCCCTTTTGAAAATCAAATGACCAGGGATGTTCTCCCCGCCAAATCGAAGGCATCGACCTCTTTTTCCCCCTCAAATCACTAACTTTTGAGAAAAAGAGAGCCTGCATTTTCACCTCTTGGCCGCCTCCATGGCCACCTACTCGAAACCCTAACACCAAGCCCCGATTTCCTATAAAAATGCCTCCCTTCACTTCGTTGCTCACCCACGATTGCAACCGGCACCCCATCTAGCCCTTTTGGCCGCTCCCACTCGATCGTCCCCTTTTACTCTACCACTGCGCCGCCTCCAAGCCCATGTTGGGGAGTTCCTTCTATGCACCTCCGCCTCCCTTTCTTTGGCTCGTATCGAGTCCGAGAGGTGTTGGCGGACTGGGACGGCCTGTTCCCGACCTCCCTCACCCACTCTTTCTCTCATACCTCTTTTACGCTGGCGAGGTGCTCCTCCTGGCTTCTGGCCTCATGAGCGGGCTCCTGCATGTGACAGAGAGGTCCCCGAACCACTGGTTCATAGGAGGAGAACCACGATCCAAAGGGGCCTGACAGACCACGAATAAACCGATCAATCAAGTCTGAACCGGGAAATCAAAGGACTGAACTGAACTTTGGATTAGTGAGCCTTGTTGCACGATCTAGGCCAATAGACATCCAATGATCAACCTCTTTCGTGACATAAGTTATTTATCTCGCTCTCTGGAAAATATTTGATTAAATGCCCAGATCTCAATTTAATCATAGAAAATGCATCTGAACTCCAAAAATGATGAACAAGTAGTCAATTTTGATCAGAAAAATTCAATGGATCATTTAAAATTACTTTTGAGACCAGATTCCAAATTTTGTTTGTTGATATCCCTATATTTGATCTCTTACTTATTTCATTTATTAAATGGCTCAATAATGATGTTAATTCTTGGAAAACCTAATATCTGACTCTAATGATTACCTTGAAATACAAATCTATATCCAATCTAGTTGAATCTTGAAAATGAATCATTAGTGATCTTGATCTATTTTGAATAAATCTTAATTATAATGGATAATGAGTAAATCTTGATATTAATCTTAATCTTGCAAAACCCTTGATATAGTTTTGACCCAGCAATCTGATATTGAATACAAATGACGTTAGAACAACATGATGATCTAAAGATTTGATGATGACTTGGATAGTGATCATAAATTAGGGTTAACACATATAATCCTAGAAAACCTAGGTAAGTCATTCACACTCGAATATATTGTATACTTGATATAGTGTTGGACATATTGGAATGTTGATTATAAGTGAATGACCCAACCCTAAGGTTGACAAAGGAAAAGTGTAACCCTAATCTCAAATATTAAAACATGATTTTCTGAACATCATGATCTTGACCTTTGATCCAATCTTGATGATTTAGGATCTAACTCGAAGGGTTGACATATTGATTCAAATATTGATCATACTCGAAATCTTTGGTGAAAGGTACGCTATTATAGAACTCCTTGATTGTATTGAAGATAATTTTATGTATCTCTTGATCATATACTTGGCTATTTACTTGGATGAGCTACTGTTCCCTATGATTAGTCTTCTATTTTTCTATACTATATTTTGAAAAACATGAAAACATAAATTGCATGCCCATTATGACTTCCCATATATTGATAATGATGATGATATTGATAATGTTGATAATGTTGATTTTGAGTGCAACAATCCCCTCATTGGAGGTGGGACTTGTACATTGGACTCCTATGTTCCTATGGTGAAAAGGAGCCTAGTGACCTTCCCCATCGCGTTGGGATAATAGAGTCACACAAATTATATAAGCATGATTCTTGAATTACAGTATAATGGGAACTCATAATAAAAGTTGAATTTCCTGAAAAACAATTGTCGAATAAATGTTGGATTTGCAAATTGCTTATTCTTCTTTGAAATATAAGTCATGCCAGGTATACATATTTTTCTTATAAACTTTTTAACTTGATTTTGATAGCGTACCGTGCAATTGCATGATTGTGTCTTGATTTTCTTGATTTTAGGCAATATAAATGGAATATTGAATAAGATCGTTTCCGCACTCATACACTTTGATGACAAAGATAAATCGGGTAAATCTCCATATTGGGTTAGTTTGTTTTTAATTATCCAGTTTTTGAGTTATTTATTTCTTATTGTATATGCCAGTGTGAATGTTCCTATTGGGCCACTCAGGGACAGGCGCTTCAATCCTTTTTCTACTGTCTAGGCAGTGGGATTGGGATTGGGGTAAGAACAGTTCCGTGACATATGTTCTCTTGTTTTATCATGTTTTCCAACCCCTTATAGAGTGATAGACCATCATATTTCCTATTCTCCATCAAACATGGGTCACCTCTCTTTAATTTATTTGTATGTAATGAAGGTTTTTCTTTTAGAACTTCTTTACTCACATAGGTTGGTCTGAGGTTAGCTTATATTCCATTTTATTCATTTATCATTATTCTCATTTGTCTCCTCATATCATACTTATCTCAAGAATCTCTTCATCTTATGTGTACTTAACACCTTCACTTACTTTTTTAACACATATTTATCCATTTATTGCTTTACAACTTCCTTGAAATTACAACTTCAAGGATTATCATAGCTAATTTGTGTTCAGGTTTAGGTTTCATAGTGTCTTATCTTCCTCTTTTAGTCATCAAACATTTAAGTTTCAGTGGATTACCATATAGTTCTCATCTTCTTTAGGGTAAGATGAAGGTGTTGCACTATGATTCCTAATTTTTTATCTTTAGATTGTTTAAAATGATTACTTGATCAAGGTAATAAAAAAGATAACAATCTAAGAGTCCCATACTTACCTTCTCTTTAATAGTTGAATTCCTGGACAAGGTACTCAAGTACTGAGATTAGGTAGTATGCACCATGTTTTATGTTATGTTCTCAGGTTAGACATCATCCTAGTCCTAAATCCTGGTGTCTTTGTAGACTCAGTCAACCTAGAGCTCTTATACCCCCAAATGTGACACACATTGCCACACAAAGTGAGATTTCTCAAAACAAAGCGTGGAATTGTCACTAATAACCACATTACCGCAAAATATGGTAAATTGAAACTGATCACATAAAGGCATATCAAGTTGAATGCATCATATTTGAGGCCATAGAACTAGTACCACTTATATTTCATTCATTCAATATGATGTTACATATTATTTTTCACTAGCTAACTAGACCCAAATTGTTACATATGACAACCTATTCATGTATACAAATCATATCTGTACCACCATAGTATAGTGACAAAAACTCAAACTGGTGTACAATGTCTATAAAACACCCCCAAGGACCTGAGAGTATAGGGACAACACAGAGGACACTATTACTAGAAAGTACATACATATCCATGGTCCAAACAGCGATAACTCCCCTTATCATCACCCTCAACAACATGATCTTTATCACAACATACATGTCTGCCTAAAAGATGTAGAAACCCACGGGTGAGACCAAATGTCCCAACAAGAGAAATAACTCTCCTCCAACGTCTATTTTAAGCACATGAAAACTAAAGCAGGAAGATATCATTATTACTAAGATGAGAAGATCCAACTAAATGATATGTATAAAACTAATACAACAAATTAAGAAAACTAGGTAGTTATGACTGAGCAGTAGAACAAGTAATACTTTAAGAATGAATATGAAGAACATGTATTACATTTGATTTCTCTTGCCACATTATAATTCAAGAAATCAGTACAAGGATAAGGCAAAGGGGCCATCCAATGTTATTCATATTTGACCCTAAGAAAAATCACTACACGGTTGTATTATGTCAAGATGGAAAAACTCCAAATTAAGATGGAAAAACTCCAGACTAAGATGGGCATCAATGTCTTAAAGTCCAAACTTCAACATGAATCTTCAAGAAATCAACTAGGTGGTGGAAGACCAAGCTTCAACCTCAAGAAAACCTATTTAAAACCTCAAGAAAGCATAAGGACCGAACCACATCTTGATAATACAAACAAGGATCATGATGCGTGTATCAAAATCACTTTATCCATCACATAACAAAATCGAATACAAGAACTTAGGGCATAAGAAAGAGAGAAATCTACATGAGAATACTAGAAAGTCTTAAGACTTTAATCATGGTAACCTCATCTAACACATTAGCATCAAGTTTAGAGATCAAAATAGAAGATTGTCATCAAGGAAAACTTATCACCATTAAGGTGGAAAAATTGCATACTAAGGCGGTCACTAAAACTCTAAACATGCACCATGAAAATCACCATGAAAGAACCTTATGTAAGAGAGACAAACTCATATTAAATACATGCAAAATAGCACCAAAACCCCATGTTACACTAGGGTATTTTGAATCATATGCATGTTGGTGGAAATCATAGATCAAGAATAAGAGAAAACCATCCATCTCACATTCATCTCAAAATTGGGTATAAGGAAATTAGGGTTTAGGATTACAAGCAAATCTCATTGGATTATCATCATGGATCAAACCCTAAATCATGACAATATCTTGTAGCATGTTAAGATCACACCTTAGAGATAGAACCAACAACATTCAAGCAAGATTATAGTGCTAAAATAGAAGAAGGTAGATAGTTATATAACCCACCTTATGTAGAGATCCAAGCTCCAAGATCAAAGGCTCTAAGAGAGAAGAAGATATTCCAACTTGGTTCAACACTTCGACCACAAGTTCATCTAAAAAGAGAAGAACACCATGATCAAAAGAATGCTCAAGAAAGAGGGCAAGAAACCGTAGGCCGAACCAAAAGAAAAAAAAAGAGAAAGAGAAGAAAACTTTCTCTCACTAGGGTACCACCTTGTTCAAACATGGTCTACGACCCTTGTGATGATGAGTTATCTCAAGATGACCACCATGGAGGATCCATAGTCTTCGGCCAAGAAAGGATAAGAAGGAAGGTAGGGTATTAAAGGATAAATGTGATCAAGAAGGTAAAACCACTTACCAAGAAGAGAAACCACCAATAATTACTACCAAGATGGTGATTAAGCTCCAAAGCACCACATGCAAGGTTGATCTACCTCCAAAGCATCTAGATCACCTCTTCTTTGCTCCTCTAAGTTCGAAGGTTCGAACAAAAGAGAAGGGAGAAGAAGGAGGGATGAAAAAAATATACTTGCAAGAAGGAGGAAGCAGTTATATACCCAAAGGTGGAGGGAAGTAAGGTAGGGCTGAGGTGTTAATGCAAAAGAGCACTAAAGGGACACTTATCCACAATGGAAACTAACATGCAACCACTAAACACTTGCATGAAACACATGGTGATAAAACCTAGGTGGGGTATTGACCACTTGGGTCACCACCACCCTACGAGTTGAAACAAATATCAAGTTACATTGTCTCAACCACTTTAAAGAGAACTACACAAAACATGGTCGAAACACATCACTAGGAGACAACCATTTTAACCAAACCACATCTTGAGCACCAAGGTCGAAACAACATCACCCAAAGAAGGTGTCTTGATTGAAACACACTCAAGACTCACCAACATGGTCGATACATAAGTCACGACACTAAACTAAATTCAACATGGTTGACATCATGCTCCACCAAGAAAAACCCTAGAAAACTAGGGTTATAAATTGGTCCCTATATACCCGCATACCCACAAATCTAGACCCTATTAAAACCATTATGGGTCCAACTTTTTGTACCAACAGACTCATTGAACCGTATACCTGTGGACCCATATTTTAGTGGGTCCACTAATGGGTACAACTATACCCGTACCTGTTAGACCCATAGAACCACATTACTATATTAATAACTAATAGATATGTATACATATATTCTAAATATTTACATCACTTCTAATCCAACATCCTAAAACTCTTCCTATAAGCATCTAATTGGAGGGTTTTAGGGAGGCAGAGAAGGAAACGAAAACAAAAATTTTCTCCCCCAAACCCAACATGAGGAAACGCGTCAACGTCTATATAATAGGAAAGGATGGTTTGTGGAATCATACCTTGTCCCGAGGCTTGCTCGGCGACAATACCTCGTGCCTTGCGCGGTCTTCAACTCCGGTCTTGGACGGTGTCTGTGCAGCTCCTGGTCGCACCGGGACTGACTCATCCTCCTACCGGACTGTCGGATGACAGTTGTCCTCCTGAGCGGCAGAAACCTCCCGCCTCTAAAGTAGTCCACACGGACCACCTAGAACTCCACACTCCTTGTCCCACAAGGAAGTGCAAGGAGTTTTACTGTCCTGTTGACGTACTAGTCGCCAACACACTCTCCTGCCTCCAGTTGCAACTGCAGTTGTCTTTCCCTTGCTGCACCTCCCTTTTTTGGGAAGCACTTGCTCGGGATCTCTCTCGGTTACCAAAACCAGAGAGAACGACAACTTTGTAGAGCAACTGGTTGCACTGAGTTGTACTTTGAGAAGCCCCCAATACCCCTATATATAGAGATGTCATGGGACATGGTTCTTAGTCCCCGACAATATGGGACTAAAGCAGGAGTAGAAGGGTTCGAGATTTTCCACAAAAAGCAACCAACTCGCAACCTGAACCGATCGGTTCACAAGTGAACCGGTCGGTTGGGGACTTGAACCGGTCGGTTGGAACACCAACCGATCGGTTGGGACCCATGAGCCAATCAGTTCACTTCTGAACCGGTCGGTTCATGGTCCTGGTCGGTTCCCGATTGAGTTTCCTTCTTTTGTTTCTAGTTGGTATCGAATACCAATCCTTGTTCCAATCAAATTGGGCAAGTGAAACACAAGGAAAATTCTCACCGACCTGACTTTCCCAACTTTCTCGGTTGCACCAGTTGAACCGATCGGTTCAACACTTGAACCGCTCATTTCACTTTGTACATGAGCCGATCGGTTCAACGCTTGAGCCGACCGGTTCAGCAACCTCAGCCGACCGGTTCAACACTTGAACCGATCGGTGGGGAGTGCAGGTTGTGCATAATCAGTCAATTGCGATTTCAATCAATCCGATACTCCAATCAATATGTCCAACACCTTGAACATTATCATATTTGAACTATCAATTAATTGAGTGTTTAATTGAACTTCTAAACTCCTTTAGTAATCAATCTAAACATTGCTTGTGTGCAAAACTCCTCTTCTAGGTTAAATCCTATGTGTGTGACCCTGCATGTCCATTTCATGTTGGCAGTGAAAGTCCATAACATTTATGACTTCACAAGCAAAGAGCGGTGCCTAGTCACACATCAGTGCTACCCAAGTGAAAGTAAAAAGTTGGAGAACAACTTTCAATCCTACAATCCGTGAATGGTGTTACAGTGAATGTATAATTCCTTTGTCACTGATATCCCGAATGAACTCGGGGCATGGAACAGTCATCCTGTCAACGTTCATTCACTTTCTTGATCTCAGAGTAGATTGAACGAGATATGTATGACATCAATATCACATATTGATTCACACATGCGTGCGCACACCTATCTCAATCCTACTCATCAAGTGGCCTTGGATATGAAACTCCCTCAGGAGGGACAAATCCCATATCTATCACTCACCCCTCAAAAGACCCATGTGTCAAAGCCACCCAATCATAACCTTTATAACAACCCATGTTTCAGGACTGCGTTTGATGATGTCAAAGTGTGCCCAACGACATGTGTTGAGTGTAGTGATTTCAGGTCAAAGAATCACACTCACCACCATCACTGTGAGTACTGACTGTGACTACCATGTCATGGTTCCATGTGTCAAACTCACGGTGGGTCTGTCCGGTACCTTGTTCTCTAACAAGTACCTATGTGTTTGGTTTGATATCTCTATATCATGACTAATGAGATTCTGTCATCAACTAACACCACAATCTAGTCTTGTGTGTCATTGTTGTCTATCTACCTTCCACAATGACATCTGACTAGGGACATAACAAGAATGTACAAACTCTTAGCATCCGTATGATATCATCGTTCAGGTCATGAACCTAAAGGCATACGTCATTGAGTACTGTCATTCTCTAGACATTCAATATGTTCTATCACTATCTCATATGACTGAACCAGAAACAATTGGAAGCTTGCCTTTGATGTTTATCAAATCAATCTTAATGTATCCCACCAATCATCCCATGATTGGCTCTCAGGGCATACATACCAACAGACTCCCACTTGCACTGCGAGCCAATCACCCATGAATCATATTCATATTGATCTTCAAACATGACCCACATGTTATTGTGCTCTAGTGTCAACATAGTGAGTAATGGCAACACCTTGCCAAAGTCAGTATAAATTGCATGTCTCACATCTCTTCGCTGTACGTCACACGTATGAGATGGAGTTGCCGTAATATGCGATCTAGTATTCCTTTGATAACTTTTAGCCACATTGCATGATCAAGGATTCCATACTTGTCATCAATGAGCGGAATATCTCTAAGTTCATCTCATGAAGTTCCAGACCCATATAGTATCTAATGTTGTTCTCTAACACATAGATACTCGGCATTTCCTTTTAAATGGTTTTATTGGAACACTTCCAATTATCAACAAACTTTCACTTTTATACATCCTATGTATATTTTGCGATTAATTTTCTATCCTTTCGAAAGTTCGCATCAATGTAACTCTTTACATCGAACTCTTCCTTATCTCCATAGAACTAGTACTTCCCAAGTACTTATCAAGTTCTTATGGTATTCCAGTAACCCTTACTGGAAGTAGACAGACATCCACTCGTCATGTCCTACATACGAGTTATCATGATGAGCATATCAAATTGCCATGTCCTACATACAAGATGATGAATGCATTTTATTCTTGCCATGTCATACATTCAAGACAATGGGATGATTACATACATGATAGATCCATATCTATTCTTAGTGTTCCCATTCTTCATAAGAATTGGACACTTGGCGTTGGGATACTAACTCCATGTAACATGGACAAGTTTTCTCCCACTGAATCTGTGCATACTGAACCCTTTAGTACAGATTGCCAATGTATGCTTTCTCTTTCCAGGTCAAGAGATTTTTCGAGAACTATCTCTATAGATCTCTATTCCTATCATATAGGAAACATCTCTATCTTCCTTAAAGATAATTTCCACTTTTGGATTTCCATTTTAGAACATTTCCATTTCACATCAACATGTGGAATGTGAATACGCTCCCACTAAATCACAGATCCCTTCTTTATCTTTGACATATCAGTCAAACCTTTTGACTATATCATCAAAGTAAAGATCCAATTTTGAGTTGCTTGTACTCAATCAATCATGTTGATTAGTCCATTGTAGCTTTAGACTTCATTTGCATTAGTGGATTCATAAACCTTATAGGCTGTGTCACGTACACATCCTGGTTTATTCCTCATAGGAATGCGGTTTTAGTATCCATATGCCAAATGTCTTAGTCAATAAGTTGCAATTAACAAGCATCATCCTTCTTAAAATTTTATCCATGTATCTTAACACTTAAGACTTATTTGCACTTATGGATATGATCCAATGAGTGCTACCATCAAGGTCATACCTTATGGTTGACGTGGATGTCATTTAGGATGTAATGGTCATAAACCATATCTCAAAATTCGGTTCCTCATATTCATCTAGGTAGTTGACTCATCACATGAACAACTTATCACATAGATAATTGAGGTGTATCTGTTAAGGATATAAGAACTCACAACCCTTGTGATTCTTAATCTCTTTTATTAGTGTGGGGTATTCTTTTATTAAGAAGAATTCAGTTATTTGATAATCATTCTCTAACTCCTTAGAGTATGATTCCTTCTTGATTTAGACATCACCATGCCTTAATCATGAGTTCACTATGATACACTATCATAATCAGTCATAAGGATCTCAAACATTTGGTCCAAGTATTTCATTCATTGATCTCATCAAGAATTAACACTTTACCAAATTTGCACTTCATCTATGATAATCTTGAACACTTCAAGATATTCATATTGGTATTTCTCTAAACACCATTTGAAGTATTAGCATTTGTCCCAATAGGTATGTAAATACATCACATGTATTATACCTAATAGGATAATCATTCTCCCACTACCATTAGTGAAGATTGATTAATCATGTCCAAAATATTCATGTCTCTTACTGGTTCTCTAACCAAAGGAGTCTAGATTTATCCATCACATGGAAACTAGAAATGAATTTCTCATGATTGATGTTAATTTGATTGTTTGAGTTATCAATAACTTTAGGTATCATTTTATCTTATGCATACCATGTATCACAAGATAAGCAAGGCATTGCCACAAAGATCATCAACTTTATTAATTGCCATCATTGTCATACAATATGCAAAAATAAAGTGTTTCTATCTATTGGCAATATATGAAATAGCAGTTCTCAACTCTATTCCGTGCCCTTTAGGCTGAAATAAACTGAAAAATACTCCTATCTATGGCAGCAACACTTGCTCCAATGATGGGTACTCCTTTCTTGGTCCTTTCACAAAGGCCATCACTTCTTTGCGGATCTTGCATATCATATATGATAGATCCATATCTTGGTATCATATACCTCAGATAAAGAAGCAGTTCATTTCATGATAACTTAGGTGGAGATCTCCATCTCCTCCTTCATCTTCTTTTGTTCTTCCAGGTATAGAGGGCAATTCCCTGATACACTCTTTCCCCATGTGCCTTGAGGATGAAGACGGCTTGGATTGCTGGCTAGCATCAGAACACTTCTTTGCTTTGCCCTTATCCTTGCTCTTAAGAATTACCTTTCTCTTTGATCACATCAAAGATTATGGTTTTTCTTTCTTCATATTTGCCTCTACTATCCTCAACATGTCCAACAACTCTGTCAATGCTTGTCAAAGTTTTTCATGTTGTAGCTTATCATGAATTGTATGATTCTCGCAACATTTGCAGCATCATACCAATAGCCAACTCTTGGCTCAGAAGGAATCCTCGTTTGTCAGGTTTTCCACATACCCAATCACATTGAGTGTGTGAATACCTTACTGGATCTCCTTCTGTCATGACATACTAGGACAGTGTTTTGGAGACATCATATGTCTCATGTTGTCTCTACAACTCATAGTTCATAGAATACAACATGAAGCACTCCTCATCAATGTCTTCCTCGGTATGCTTCCATAAGCATACTTTCAGTCATTGATGTGGTGGGATTGAGTTCATCTGGTCTTGGTATGACTAGGACTTAGAGCTTTCGCTCTTTGATTGAGAACACTTCTCATTATCCTAACCAATCGTGGAATTATTCCCATTTAATTTGTTGGTCTCAAAGACCGATCGCAAATAAAGTGATTTGTTGATTAACCATTTATTTTAACAAAAGGAAATATATGCAATAATTGTCCAAAACTCTTTTTGACTTGTTTGATTGATTTGAAAAGTTGACGATAAAATTAGGCCTTTAATTAATTATCGCTCCCACTATTTTAATTCAAATTGATGGCCCTCACCATCAATTCAGAAGATTGTAGCGTACAACCTTCTAGTGGGCAAGATCCTGAAATCCTCTAAGTCATGAGTCAGCTTTGGCTGATCGCCCACAACTTAGATCTCTCAGGTAGGCAACTCTTGCCAATTGCATCATATGCAACTCTTGTTGAATGAACATGCACAACACCTTGCCATGAACATTCCTTACCTCTGGGCTTAGACCCTCTAAGAATCACCAGTTAAGTCTAACCCAAAAGCCGACACGGTAAACATGCACCCTGCTTTGGCAGAACCTACATGTCTACCCTTCACACTTCCACAAGATAGATGGCGCACCACGCTTTGGCATAACCTACGCTTGGTCGATCGAGCTTTTCATGTGTGTCGCTAATGGAAGGCATATAAGACTTAATATTTTAATGAGGGATTTAGTTTTTATATACATATACATATCCAATCACCACAATACATAGTACGTATCATATACATGCTATATCCCACAGAAAACATGCACAAATGATAAAAGGTGATGATTATGGCCATCCTAATGTGATTCCTCGAGCCAAGAGGAATCACGGTCATCTAGGTCAACATCACATGCAACCTGTACAAGATGAACATCTGTGCCTTGCCATCCGAGTTGATCAACTCATCACATGAATGATCTGTACTCTCTAGCCAGTCGTCTGGGTGCCACCAGTCGATCCGTTGGCTCCTCCAACCGATCGGTTCGCCTGGACGTCGTGCATCTCGTCATGTCTGCCACCCGGTCGTCTCGCTCCTCGATCGGTCATCAACCGATCGGTTCACTCCTTGAACCGACCGTCTGGAACGTCAAACGATCGGTTCACACCTTGAACCGATCGTTTCAGCTATCGTCAGATGTCCGTCGGTCTTCGACATAACAGGAAATAAAATCTATCCTATTTTTACATTGCTTAAAAGGGAAACCCCGAGTTACATTCGGGGGGAGCAAAGGTAGGAAAGAATCTCGAATTATTTTGAGTTAAATCAGGAATAGGAGAAAGAAGATCGGTGCGCAGACCAAGATGCAAGCAAACACAAACAACCATACACAGATAGGGTTTATTGGCCATAATCACGCTACACATCCACCACATAACTCATTTAAGGGCGACGCGTATCGAGTGCATTAATAATACATATCATATATGTAATTGGGATTTGTGGATTTAGGATTAGACATGCATAAAGCCAATATTATTTGCATTGCATGCAATAAATAAAGGCGACAAACCAAAATCGATCATATCGATATTCCTAAAATATAGAGTAGTTGAAGTGGCTCTGATACTACTGGAGGGTTTTAGGGGAGGCAGAGAAGGCAGCGGAAACAAAAGTTTTCTCCCCCAAACCCAGCACGAGGAAACACGTCAACGTCTATATAATAGGAAAGGATGGTTTGTGGAATCATACCTTATCCCGAGGCTTGCTCGGCGACAATACCTCGTGCCTTGCGCGGTCTTCAACTCTGGTCTTGGATGGTGTCTGTGCAGCTCCTGGTCGCACCGGGACTGACGACTCCTCCTCCTACCGGACTGTCGGATGATAGTTGTCCTCCTGAGCGGCAGAAACCTCCCGCCTCTGAAGTAGTCCACACGGACCACCTAGAACTCCACACTCCTTGTCCCACAATGAAGTGGAAGGAGTCGCACCCTCCTGTTGATGTACTAGTTGCCAACACACTCTCCTGCCTCCAGTTGCAACTGCAGTTGTCTTTCCCTTGCTGCACCTCCCTTTTTGGGGAAACACTTGCTTGTGCTCTCTCTCGGTTACCAAAACCAGAGAGAACGACAACTTTGCAGAGCAACTGGTTGCACTGAGTTGTACTTTGAGAAGCCCCCAATACCCCTATATATAGGCGGGTCATGGGACAGGGTTCTAAGTCCCCGACAATATGGGACTAAAGCAGGAGTAGAAGGGTTCGAGATTTTCCACAAAAAGCAACCAACTCGCAACCTGAACCGATCGGTTCACAAGTGAACCGGTCGATTGGGGACCTGAACCGGTCGGTTGGAACACCAACCGATCGGTTGGGACCCATGAGACGATCGATTCACTTCTGAACCAGCCGGTTTGTGGTCCTGGTCGGTTCCCGATTGACTTTCCTTCTTTTGTTTCTAATTGGTATTGAATACCAATCCTTGTTCCAATCAAATTGGGCAAGTGAAACACAAGGAAAATTCTCACCGACCTGACTTTCCCAACTTGCTCGGATGCACCAGTTGAACCGATCGGTTCAACACTTGAACCGCTCGTTTCACTCTGTACATGAGCCGATCGGTTCAACGCTTGAGCCGACCGGTTCAACAACCTCAGCCGACCGGTTCAACACTTGAACCGATCGGTTGGGAGTGCAGGTTGTGCAAAATCAGTCAATTGTGATTTCAATCAATCCGATACTCCAATCAATATTTCCAACACCTTGAACATTATGATATTTGAGCTATCAATTAATTGAGTGTTTAATTGAACTACTAAACTCCTTTAGTAATCAATCTAAACATTGCTTGTGGACAAAACTCCTCTTCCAGGTTAAATCCTATGTGTGTGACCCTACAGGTCCATTTCACGTTGGCAGTGAAAGTCCATAACATTTATGACTTCACAAGCAAAGAGCGATGCCTAGTCACACATCAGTGCTACCCAAGTGAAAGTAGAAAGTTGGAGAACAACTTTCAATCCTACAATCCGTGAATGGTGTTACAGTGAATGTATAATTCCTTTGTCACTGATATCCCGAATGAACTCGAGGCATGGAACAATTATCCTGTCAACGTTCATTCACTTTCTTGATCTCAGAGTATATTGAACGAGATATGTATGACATCAACATCACATATTGATTCACACATGCGTGCGCACGCCTATCTCAATCCTACTCATCAAGTGGCCTTGGATATCAAACTCCCTCAGGAGGGACAGATCCCATATCTATCACTCACCCCTCAAAAGCCCCATGTGTCAAAGACACCCAATCATCACCTTTATAACAACCCATGTTTCAGGACTGCATTTGATGATGTCAAAGTGTGCCCAACGACATGTGTTAAGTGTAGTGATTTCAGGTCAAAGAATCACACTCACCACCATCACTGTGAGTACTGATTGTGACTACCATGTCATGGTTCCATTTGTCAAACTCACGGTGGGTCTGTCCGGTACCTTGTTCTCTAACAAGTACCTATGTGTTTGGTTTGATATCTCTATATCATGACTAATGAGATTCTGTCATCAACCAACACCACAATCTAGTCTTGTGTGTCATTGTTGTCTATCTACCTTCCACAATGACATTCGACTAGGGACATAAAAAGAATGTACAAACTCTTAGCATCCGTATGATCTCATCGTTCAGGTCATGAACCTAAAGACATACGTCATTGAGTACTGTCATTCTCTAGACATTCAATCTGTTCTATCACTATCTCATATGACTGAACCAAAAACAATTGGAAGCTTGACTTTGATGTTTATCAAATCAATCTTAATGTATCCCACCAATCATCCCATGATTGGCTCTCAGTGCATACATACCAATAGACTCCCACTTGCACTGCGAGCCAATCACCCATGAATCATATTCATAGTGATCTTCAAACAAGTCCCACATGTTACTGTGCTCTAGTGTCATCATAGTGAGTAATGGCAACACCTTGCCAAAGTCAGTATAAATTGCATGTCTCACATTCTTCGTTGTACGTCACACATATGAGATGGAGTTGCCGTAATATGTGATCTAGTATTCCTTTGATAACTTTTAGCCACATTGCATGATCAAGGATTCCATACTTGTCATTAATGAGCGGAATATCTCTGAGTTCATCTCATGAACTTCCAGATCCATATAGTATCTAATGCTATTCTCTAACGCATAAATACTCGATATTTCATTTTAAATGGTTTTATTGGAACACTTCCAATTATCAACAAACTTTCACTTTTATACATCCTATGTATATTTTGCGATTAATTTTCTATCCTTTCGGAAGTTCGCATCAATGTAACTCTTTACATCGAACTCTTCCTTATCTCCATAGAACTAGTACTTCCCAAGTACTTATCAAGTTCTTATGGTATTCCAGTAACCCTTACTGGAAGTAGTCATACATCCACTCGTCATGTCCTACATACGAGTTATCATGATGAGCATATCATATTTCCATGTCCTACATACAAGATGATGAATGCATTTTATTCTTGCCATGTCATACATGCAAGACAATGGGATGATTACATACATGATAGATCCATATCTATTCTTAGTGTTCCCATTCTTCATAAGAATTGGACACTTGGCCTTGGGATACTAACTCCATGTAACATGGACAAGTTTTCTCCCACTGAATCTATGCATACTGAACCCTTTAGTACAGATTGCCAAACTATGCTTTCTCTTTCCAGGTCAAGAGATTTTTCGAGAACTATCTCTATAGATCTCTATTCCTATCATATAGGAAACATCTCTATCTTCCTTAAAGATAATTTCCACTTTTGGATTTCCATTTTAGAACATTTCCATTTCACATCAACATGTGGAATGTGAATACACTCCCACTAAAACACAGATCCCTTCTTTATCTTTGACATATCAGTTAAACCCTTTGACTATATCATCAAAGTAAAGATCCAATTTTGAGTTTCTTGTACTCAATCAATCATGTTGATTAGTCCATCGTAACTTTAGACTTCATTTGCATTAGTGGATTCATAAACCTTATAGGCTGTGTCACGTACACATCCTGGTTTTATTCCTCATAGGAATGCGGTTTTAGTATCCATATGCCAAATGTCTTAGTCATTAAGTTGCAATTAACAAGCATCATCCTTCTTAAAATGGTATCCATGTGTCTTAACACTTAAGACTTATTTGCACTTATGGATATGATCCAATGAGTGCTACCATCAACATCATACCTTATGGTTGACATGGATGTCATTTAGGATGTAATGGTCATAAACCATATCTCAAAATTCGGTTCCTCATATTCATCAAGATAGTTGACTCATCACATGAACAACTTATCACATAGATAATTGAGGTGTATCTGTTAAGGATATAAGAACTCACAACCCTTGTGATTCTTAATCTCTTTTATTAGTGTCGGGTATTCTTTTATTAAGAAGAATTCAGTTATTTGATAATCATTCTCTAACTCCTTAAAGTATGATTCCTTCTTTATTTAGACATCACCATGCCTTAATCATGAGTTCACTATGATACACTATCATAATCAGTCATAAGGATCTCAAACATTTGGTCCAAGTATTTCATTCATTGATCTCATCAAGAATTAACACTTTACCAAATTTGCACTTCATCTATGATAATCTTGAACACTTCAAGATATTCATATTGGTATTTCTCTAAACACCATTTGAAGTATTAGCATTTGTCCCAATAGGTATGTAAATACATCACATGTATTATACCTAATAGGATAATCATTCTCCCACTACCATTAGTGAAGATTGATTAATCATGTCCAAAATATTCATGTCTCTTACTGGTTCTCTAACCAAAAGAGTCTAGATTTATCCATCACATGGAAACTAGAAATGAATTTCTCATGATTGATGCTAATTTGATTGTTTGAGTTATCAATAACTTTAGGTATCATTTTATCTTATGCATACCATGTATCACAAGATAAGCAAGGCATTGCCACAAAGATCATCAACTTTATTAATTGCCATCATTGTCATACAATATGCAAAAATAAAGTGTTTCTATCTATTGGAAATATATGAAATAACAGTTCTCAACTCTATTTAGTGCCCTTTAGGCTGAAATAAACTGAAAGATACTCCTATCTATGGCAGTAACACTTGCTCCAATGATGGGTACTCCTTTCTTGGTCCTTTCACAAAGGCCATCACTTCTTTGTGGATCTTGCATATCATATATGATAGATCCATATCTTGGTATCAAATACCTCAGATAAAGAAGCGGTTCATTTCATGATACCTTAGGTGGAGATCTCCATCTCCTCCTTCATCTTCTTTTGTTCTTCCAGATATAGAGGGCAATTCCCTTATACACTCTTTCCCCATGTGCCTTGAGGATGAAGACAGCTTGGATTGCTGGCTAGCATCAGAACACTTCTTTGCTTTGCCCTTATCCTTACTCTTAAGAATTACCTTTTTCTTTGATCACATCAAAGATTATGGTTTTACTTTCTTCATCTTTGCCTCTACTATCCTCAACATGTCCAACAACTCTGTCAATGCTTGTCAAAGTTGTTCATGTTGTATCTTATCATGAATTGTATGATTCTCGCAACATTTGCAGTATCATACCAATAGCCAACTCTTGGCTCAGAAGGAATCCTCATTTGTCAGGTTTTCCACATACCCAATCACATTGAGTGTGTGAATACCTTATTGGATCTCCCTCCGTCATGACATACTAGGACAGTGTCTTGGAGACATCATATGTCTCATGTTGTCTCTGCAGCTCATAGTTCAGAGAATACAACATCAAGCACTCCTCATCAATGTCTTCCTCGATATGCTTCCATAAGCAAACTTTCAGTCATTGATGTGGTGGGATTGAGTTCATCTGGTCTTGGTATGACTAGGACTTAGAGCTTTCGCTCTTTGATTGAGAACACTTCTCATTATCCTAACCAATCATGGAATTATTCCCATTTAATTTGTTGGTCTCAAAGACCGATCACAAATAAAGGGATTTGTTGATTAACCATTTATTTTAACAAAAGGAAATATATGCAATTTTAGTCCAAAACTCTTTTTGACTTGTTTGATTGATTTGAAAAGTTGACGATAAAATTAGGCCTTTAATTAATTATCACTCCCACTATTTTAATTCAAATTGATAGCCCTCACCATCAATTCAGAAGATTGCAGCGTACAACCTTCTAGTGGGCAAGATCCTGAAATCCTCTAAGTCATGAGTCAGCTTTGGCTGATCGCCCACAACTTAGATCTCTCAGGTAGGCAACTCTTGCCAATTGCATCACATGCAACTCTTATTGAATGAACATGCACAACACCTTTCCATGAACATTCCTTGCCTCTGGTCTTAGACACTCTAAGAATCACCAGTTAAGTCTAACCCAAAAGCCGACACGGTAAACATGCACCCTGCTTTGGCAGAACCTACATGTCTACCCTTCACACTTCCACAAGATAGACGGCACACCACGCTTTGGCGTAACCTACGTTTGGTCGATCGAGCTTTTCATGTGTGTCGCTAATGGAAGGCATATAAGACTTAATATTTTAATGAGGGATTTGGTTTTTATATACATATACATATCCAATCACCACAATACATAGTACGTATCATATACATGCTATATCCCATAGAAAACATGCACAAACGATAAAAGGCGATGATTATGGCCATCCTAATGTGATTCCTCGAGCCAAGAGGAATTACAGTCATCTAGGTCAACATCACATGCAACCTGTACAAGATGAACATATGTGCCTTGCCATCCGAGTTGATCAACTCATCACACGAATGATCTGTACTCTCCAGCCGATCGTCTGGGTGCCACTAGCTGATCGGTTGGCTCCTCCAACCGATCGGTTCGCCTGGACGTCGTGCATCTCGTCATGTCTGCCACCCGGTCGTCTCGCTCCTCGATCGGTCATCAACTGATCGGTTCACTCCTTGAACCGACCGTCTGGAACGTCAACCGATCGGTTCACACCTTGAACAGATCATTTCAGCTGTCGTCAGATGTCCGCCGGTCTTCGACATAACAGGAAATAAAATCTATCCTATTTTTACATTGCTTAAAGGGAAACCCCGTGTTACATTCAGGGGGAGCAAAGGTAGGAAAGAATCTCGAATTATTTCGAGTTACATCAGGAATAGGAGAAGGAAGATCGGTGCACAGACCGAGATGCAAGCAAACACAAACAACCATACACAGATAGGGTTTATTGGCCATAATCACGCTACACATCCACCACAAAACTCGTTTAAGGGCGACGCGTATCGAGTGCATAAATAATACATATCATATATGTAATTGGGATTTTTGGATTTAGGATTGGACATGCATAAAGCCAATATTATTCTCATCACATGCAATAAATAAAGGTGCCAAACCAAAATCGATCATATCGATATTCCTAAAATATAGAGCAGTTGACGTGGCTCTGATACCACTGGAGGGTTTTAGGGGAGGCAGAGAAGGCAGCGAAAACAAAAATTTTCTCCCCCAAACCCAGCACGAGGAAACGCGTCAACGTCTATATAATAGGAAAGGATGGTTTGTGGAATCATACCTTGTCCCGAGGCTTGCTCGGCGAAAATACCTCGCGCCTTGCGCGGTCTTCAACTCCGGTCTTGGACGGTGTCTGTGCAGCTCCTGGTCGCACTGGGACTGACGACTCCTCCTCCTACCAGACTGTCAGATGACAGTTGTCCTCCTGAGCGGCAGAAACCTCCCGCCTCTGAAGTAGTCCACACGGACCACCTAAAACTCCACACTCCTTCTCCCACAAGGAAGTGGAAGGAGTCACACCGTCCTGTTGACGTACTAGTCGCCAACACACTCTCCTGCCTCCAGTTGCAACTGCAGTTGTCTTTCCCTTGCTGCACCTCCCTTTTTCGGGAAGCACTTGCTCGGGCTCTCTCTCAGTTACCAAAACCAGAGAGAACGACAACTTTATAGAGCAACTGGTTGCACTGAGTTGTACTTTGAGAAGCCCCCAATACCCCTATATATAGGCAGGTCATGGGACAGGGTTCTCTGTCCCCGACAATATGGGACTAAAGCAGGAGTAGAAGGGTTCGAGATTTTCCACAAAAAGCAACCAAATCGCAACCTGAACCGATCGGTTCACAAGTGAACCGGTCAGTTGGGGACCTGAACCGGTCGGTTGGAACACCAACCGATCGGTTGGGACCCATGAGCCGATCAGTTCACTTCTGAACTGGTCGGTTCGTGGTCCTGGTCGGTTCCCGATTGACTTTCCTTCTTTTGTTTCTAATTGGTATAGAATACCAATCCTTGTTCCAATCAAATTGGGCAAGTGAAACACAAGGAAAATTCTCACCGACCTGACTTTCCCAACTTGCTCGGTTGCACCAGTTGAACCGATCAGTTCAACACTTGAACCGCTCGTTTCACTCTGTACATGAGCCGATCAGTTCAACGCTTGAGCCGACCGGTTCAGCAACCTCAGCCAACCGGTTCAACACTTGATCCGATCGGTTGGGAGTGCAGGTTGTGCAGAATCAGTCAATTGCAATTTCAATCAATTTGATACTCCAATCAATATGTCCAACACCTTGAACATTATGATATTTGAGCTATCAATTAATTGAGTGTTTAATTGAACTACTAAACTCCTTTAGTAATCAATCTAAACATTGCTTGTGGAAAAAACTCCTCTTCCAGGTTAAATCCTATGTGTGTGACCCTGCAGGTCCATTTCACGTTGGCAGTGAAAGTCCATAACATTTATGACTTCACAAGCAAAGAGCGGTGCCTAGTCACACATCAGTGCTACCCAAGTGAAAGTAGAAAGTTGGAGAACAACTTTCAATCCTACAATCTGTGAATGGTGTTACAGTGAATGTATAATTCCTTTGTCACTGATATCCCGAATGAACTCGAGGCATGGAACAATCATCCTGTCAACGTTCATTCACTTTCTTGATCTCAGAGTAGACTGAACGAGATATGTATGACATCAATATCACATATTGATTCACACATGCGTGCGCATGCCTATCTCAATCATACTCATCAAGTGGCCT
This sequence comes from Alisma plantago-aquatica, assembly GCA_963693085.1. Classification (NCBI taxonomy): domain Eukaryota; kingdom Viridiplantae; phylum Streptophyta; class Magnoliopsida; order Alismatales; family Alismataceae; genus Alisma; species Alisma plantago-aquatica. Next base: position 1,282,484,822 of record OY856412.1, on the reverse strand, counting down.
TGGATATCAAACTCCCTCAGGAGGGACAAATCCCATATCTATCACTCAACCCTCAAAAGCCCCATGTGTCAAAGCCACCCAATCATCACCTTTATAACAACCCATGTTTCAGGACTGTGTTTGATGATGTCAAAGTGTGCCCAACGACATGTGTTGAGTGTAGTGATTTCAGGTCAAAGAATCACACTCACCACCATCACTATGAGTACTAACTGTGACTACCATGTCATGGTTCCATGTGTCAAACTCATGGTGGGTCTGTCCGGTACCTTGTTCTCTAACAAGTACCTATGTGTTTGGTTTCATATCTCTATATCATGACTAATGAGATTCTGTCATCAACCAACACCACAATCTAGTCTTGTGTGTCATTGTTGTCTATCTACCTTCCACAATGACATACGACTAGGGACATAACAAGAATGTACAAACTCTTAGCATCCGTATGATCTCATCGTTCAGGTCATGAACCTAAAGGCATACGTCATTGAGTACTGTCATTCTCTAGACATTCAATATGTTCTATCACTATCTCATATGGCTGAACCAGAAACAATTGGAAGCTTGCCTTTGATGTTTATCAAATCAATCTTAATGTATCCCACCAATCATCCCATGATTGGCTCTCAGGGCATACATACCAACAGACTCCCACTTGCACTGCGAGCCAATCACCCATGAATCATATTCATATTGATCTTCAAACATGACCCACATGTTACTGTGCTCTAGTGTCAACATAGTGAGTAATGGCAACACCTTGCCAAAGTCAGTATAAATTGCATGTCTCACATCTCTTCGCTGTACGTCACACGTATGAGATGGAGTTGCCGTAATATGCGATCTAGTATTCCTTTGATAACTTTTAGCCACATTGCATGATCAAGGATTCCATACTTGTCATCAATGAGCGGAATATCTCTAAGTTCATCTCATGAACTTCCAGACCCATATAGTATCTAATGTTGTTCTCTAACACATAGATACTCGGCATTTCCTTTTAAATGGTTTTATTGGAACACTTCCAATTATCAACAAACTTTCACTTTTATACATCCTATGTATATTTTGCGATTAATTTTCTATCCTTTCGAAAGTTCGCATCAATGTAACTCTTTACATCGAACTCTTCCTTATCTCCATAGAACTAGTACTTCCCAAGTACTTATCAAGTTCTTATGGTATTCCAGTAACCCTTACTGGAAGTAGACAGACATCCACTCGTCATGTCCTACATACGAGTTATCATGATGAGCATATCATATTGCCATGTCCTACATACAAGATGATGAATGCATTTTATTCTTGCCATGTCATACATTCAAGACAATGGGATGATTACATACATGATAGATCCATATCTATTCTTAGTGTTCCCATTCTTCATAAGAATTGGACACTTGGCCTTGGGATACTAACTCCATGTAACATGGACAAGTTTTCTCCCACTGAATCTGTGCATACTGAACCCTTTAGTACATATTGCCAATGTATGCTTTATCTTTCCAGGTCAAGAGATTTTTGGAGAACTATCTCTATAGATCTCTATTCCTATCATATAGGAAACATCTCTATCTTCCTTAAAGATAATTTCCACTTTTGGATTTCCATTTTAGAACATTTCCATTTCACATCAACATGTGGAATGTGAATACGCTCCCACTAAATCATAGATCCCTTCTTTATCTTTGACATATCAGTCAAACCCTTTGACTATATCATCAAAGTAAAGATCCAATTTTGAGTTGCTTGTACTCAATCAATCATGTTGATTAGTCCATTGTAACTTTAGACTTCATTTGCATTAGTGGATTCATAAACCTTATAGGCTGTGTCACGTACACATCCTGGTTTATTCCTCATAGGAATGCGGTTTTAGTATCCATATGCCAAATGTCTTAGTCATTAAGTTGCAATTAACAAGCATCATCCTTCTTAAAATGTTATCCATGTGTCTTAACACTTAAGACTTATTTGCACTTATGGATATGATCCAATGAGTGCTACCATCAAGGTCATACCTTATGGTTGACGTGGATGTCATTTAGGATGTAATGGTCATAAACCATATCTCAAAATTCGGTTCCTCATATTCATCTAGGCAGTTGACTCATCACATGAACAACTTATCACATAGATAATTGAGGTGTATCTGTTAAGGATATAAGAACTCACAACCCTTGTGATTCTTAATCTCTTTTATTAGTGTGGGGTATTCTTTTATTAAGAAGAATTCAGTTATTTGATAATCATTCTCTAACTCCTTAGAGTATGATTCCTTCTTGATTTAGACATCACCATGCCTTAATCATGAGTTCACTATGATACACTATCATAATCAGTCATAAGGATCTCAAACATTTGGTACAAGTATTTCATTCATTGATCTCATCAAGAATTAACACTTTACCAAATTTGCACTTCATCTATGATAATCTTGAACACTTCAAGATATTCATATTGGTATTTCTCTAAACACCATTTGAAGTATTAGCATTTGTCCCAATAGGTATGTAAATACATCACATGTATTATACCTAATAGGATAATCATTCTCCCACTACCATTAGTGAAGATTGATTAATCATGTCCAAAATATTCATGTCTCTTACTGGTTCTCTAACCAAAGGAGTCTAGATTTATCCATCACATGGAAACTAGAAATGAATTTCTCATGATTGATGTTAATTTGATTGTTTGAGTTATCAATAACTTTAGGTATCATTTTATCTTATGCATACCATGTATCACAAGATAAGCAAGGCATTGCCACAAAGATCATCAACTTTATTAATTGCCATCATTGTCATACAATATGCAAAAATAAAGTGTTTCTATCTATTGGCAATATATGAAATAGCAGTTCTCAACTCTATTTCGTGCCCTTTAGGCTGAAATAAACTGAAAGATACTCCTATCTATGGCAACAACACTTGCTCCAATGATGGGTACTCCTTTCTTGGTCCTTTCACAAAGGCCATCACTTCTTTGCGGATCTTGCATATCATATATGATAGATCCATATCTTGGTATCATATACCTCAGATAAAGAAGCAGTTCATTTCATGATAACTTAGGTGGAGATCTCCATCTCCTCCTTCATCTTCTTTTGTTCTTCCAGATATAGAGGGCAATTCCCTTATACACTCTTTCCCCATGTGCCTTGAGGATGAAGACGGCTTGGATTGCTGGCTAGCATCAGAACACTTCTTTGCTTTTCCCTTATCCTTGCTCTTAAGAATTACCTTTCTCTTTGATCACATCAAAGATTATGGTTTTTCTTTCTTCATATTTGCCTCTACTATCCTCAACATGTCCAACAACTCTGTCAATGCTTGTCAAAGTTTTTCATGTTGTAGCTTATCATGAATTGTATGATTCTCGCAACATTTGCAGCATCATACCAATAGCCAACTCTTGGCTCAGAAGGAATCCTCGTTTGTCAGGTTTTCCACATACCCAATCACATTGAGTGTGTGAATACCTTACTGGATCTCCTTCTGTCATGACATACTAGGACAGTGTTTTGGAGACATCATATGTCTCATGTTGTCTCTACAGCTCATAGTTCAGAGAATACAACATGAAGCACTCCTCATCAATGTCTTCCTCGGTATGCTTCCATAAGCATACTTTCAGTCATTGATGTGGTGGGATTGAGTTCATCTGGTCTTGGTATGACTAGGACTTAGAGCTTTCACTCTTTGATTGAGAACACTTCTCATTATCCTAACCAATCGTGGAATTATTCCCATTTAATTTGTTGGTCTCAAAGACCGATCGCAAATAAAGTGATTTGTTGATTAACCATTTATTTTAACAAAAGGAAATATATGCAATAATTGTCCAAAACTCTTTTTGACTTGTTTGATTGATTTGAAAAGTTGACGATAAAATTAGGCCTTTAATTAATTATCGCTCCCACTATTTTAATTCAAATTGATGGCCCTCACCATCAATTTAGAAGATTGTAGCGTACAACCTTCTAGTGGGCAAGATCCTGAAATCCTCTAAGTCATGAGTCAGCTTTGGCTGATCGCCCACAACTTAGATCTCTCAGGTAGGCAACTCTTGCCAATTGCATCATATGCAACTCTTGTTGAATGAACATGCACAACACCTTGCCATGAACATTCCTTACCTCTGGGCTTAGACCCTCTAAGAATCACCAGTTAAGTCTAACCCAAAAGCCGACACGGTAAACATGCACCCTGCTTTGGCAGAACCTACATGTCTACCCTTCACACTTCCACAAGATAGATGGCGCACCACGCTTTGGCATAACCTACGCTTGGTCGATCGAGCTTTTCATGTGTGTCGCTAATGGAAGGCATATAAGACTTAATATTTTAATGAGGGATTTGGTTTTTATATACATATACATATCCAATCACCACAATACATAGTACGTATCATATACATGCTATATCCCACAGAAAACATGCACAAATGATAAAAGGCGATGATTATGGCCATCCTAATGTGATTCCTCGAGCCAAGAGGAATCACGGTCATCTAGGTCAACATCACATGCAACCTGTACAAGATGAACATCTGTGCCTTGCCATCCGAGTTGATCAACTCATCACATGAATGATCTGTACTCTCTAGCCGGTCGTCTGGGTGCCACCAGCCGATCCATTGGCTCCTCCAACCGATCGGTTCTCCTGGACGTCGTGCATCTCGTCATGTCTGCCACCCGGTCGTCTCGCTCCTCGATTGGTCATCAACTGATCGGTTCACTCCTTGAACCGACCGTCTGGAACGTCAATCGATCGGTTCACACCTTGAACCGATCGTTTCAGCTATCGTCAGATGTCCGTCGGTCTTCGACATAATAGGAAATAAAATCTATCCTATTTTTACATTGCTTAAAAGGGAAACCCCGAGTTACATTCGGGGGGAGCAAAGGTAGGAAAGAATCTCGAATTATTTCGAGTTAAATCAGGAATAGGAGAAAGAAGATCGGTGCGCAGACCAAGATGCAAGCAAACACAAACAACCATACACAGATAGGGTTTATTGGCCATAATCACGCTACACATCCACTACAAAACTCATTTAAGGGCGACGCGTATCGAGTGCATTAATAATACATATCATATATGTAATTGGGATTTGTGGATTTAGGATTAGACATGCATAAAGCCAATATTATTTGCATTGCATGCAATAAATAAAGGCGACAAACCAAAATCGATCATATCGATATTCCTAAAATATAGAGTAGTTGACGTGGCTCTGATACCACTGGAGGGTTTTAGGGGAGGCAGAGAAGGTAGCGGAAACAAAAATTTTCTCCCCCAAACCAAGCACGAGGAAACATGTCAACGTCTATATAATAGGAAAGGATGGTTTGTGGAATCATACCTTATCCCGAGGCTTGCTCGGCGACAATACCTCGCGCCTTGCACGGTCTTCAACTCTAGTCTTGGATGGTGTCTGTGCAGCTCCTGGTCGCATCGGGACTGGCGACTCCTCCTCCTACCGGACTGTCGGATGATAGTTGTCCTCCTGAGCGGTAGAAACCTCCCGCCTCTGAAGTAGTCCACACGGACCACCTAGAACTCCACACTCCTTGTCCCACAATGAAGTGGAAGGAGTCGCACCCTCCTGTTGACGTACTAGTCGCCAACACACTCTCCTGCCTCCAGTTGCAACTGCAGTTGTCTTTCCCTTGCTGCACCTCCCTTTTTCGGGAAGCACTTGCTCGTGCTCTCTCTCGGTTACCAAAACCAGAGAGAACGACAACTTTGCAGAGCAACTGGTTGCACTTAGTTGTACTTTGAGAAGCCCCCAATACCCCTATATATAGGCGGGTCATGGGACAGGGTTCTCTGTCCCTGACAATATGGGACTAAAGCAGGAGTAGAAGGGTTCGAGATTTTCCACAAAAAGCAACCAACTCGCAACCTGAACCGATCGGTTCACAAGTGAACCGGTCGATTGGGGACCTGAACCGGTCGGTTGGAACACCAACCGATCGGTTGGGACCCATGAGCCGATCGATTCACTTCTGAACTGGCCGGTTTGTGGTCCTGGTCGGTTCCCGATTGACTTTCCTTCTTTTGTTTCTAATTGGTATCGAATACCAATCCTTGTTCCAATCAAATTGGGCAAGTGAAACACAAGGAAAATTCTCACCGACCTGACTTTCCCAACTTGCTCGGTTGCACCAGTTGAACCGATCGGTTCAACACTTGAACCGCTCGTTTCACTCTGTACATGAGCCGATCGGTTCAACGCTTGAGCCGACCGGTTCAACAACCTCAGCCGACCGGTTCAACACTTGAACCGATCGGTTGGGAGTGCAGGTTGTGCAGAATCAGTCAATTGTGATTTCAATCCATCCGATACTCCAATCAATATTTCCAACACCTTGAACATTATGATATTTGAGCTATCAATTAATTGAGTGTTTAATTGAACTACTAAACTCCTTTAGTAATCAATCTAAACATTGCTTGTGGACAAAACTCCTCTTCCAGGTTAAATCCTATGTGTGTGACCCTGCAGGTCCATTTCACGTTGGCAGTGAAAGTCCATAACATTTATGACTTCACAAGCAAAGAGCGATGCCTAGTCACACATCAGTGCTACCCAAGTGAAAGTAGAAAGTTGGAGAACAACTTTCAATCCTACAATCCGTGAATGGTGTTACAGTGAATGTATAATTCCTTTGTCACTGATATCCCGAATGAACTCGAGGCATGGAACAGTCATCCTGTCAACGTTCATTCACTTTCTTGATCTCAGAGTAGATTGAACGAGATATGTATGACATCAATATCACATATTGATTCACACATGCGTGCACACGCCTATCTCAATCCTACTCATCAAGTGGCCTTGGATATCAAACTCCCTCAGGAGGGACAAATCCCATATCTATCACTCACCCCTCAAAAGCCCCATGTGTCAAAGCCACCCAATCATCACCTTTATAACAACCCATGTTTCAGGACTGCATTTGATGATGTCAAAGTGTGCCCAACGACATGTGTTAAGTGTAGTGATTTTAGGTCAAAGAATCACACTCACCACCATCACTGTGAGTACTGACTGTGACTACCATGTCATGGTTCCATGTGTCAAACTCACGGTGGGTCTGTCCGGTACCTTGTTCTCTAACAAGTACCTATGTGTTTGGTTTGATATCTCTATATCATGAATAATGAGATTCTGTCATCAACCAACACCACAATCTAGTCTTGTGTGTCATTGTTGTCTATCTACCTTCCACAATGACATTCGACTAGGGACATAACAAGAATGTACAAACTCTTAGCATCCGTATGATCTCATCGTTCAGGTCAGGAACCTGAAGGCATACGTCATTGAGTATTGTCATTCTCTAGACATTCCATCTGTTCTATCACTATCTCATATGACTGAACTAGAAACAATTGGAAGCTTGCCTTTGATGTTTATCAAATCAATCTTATTGTATCCCACCAATCATCCCATGATTGGCTCTCAGGGCATACATACCAACACTAATATCAAGAATTAAAACTAACAAATGAAAAACTTGTTACTAGAGAGTCATGTATGAAGTCGTGACACCTTTGACTAGGTGACTCCTATCCCCTAGAAACCCTCATCCCTAGATCCCTGCCCATATGCTACTAATATGTCTAGGTAAATAGCATTGTGCACACCCAACTACCTCATCGTCCAACATCGGCTGCTCTACCCTACCAGCCAAATTTAGTTTCCTTTGATTCCATGTTCCATGACTCCATGATCCGCCATCTACAAGAACCTCTGACTCCAGATCCCCGAACAAACATTGTCAAGGTGCCAATTCATGCAGATTTCCAATTCTAACCATGGTGGCTTCCAAATGTCCTAGTCCTACAGGCTACTCTAAAAGTAAGGTCTTGTTGGTGGCAGTTCCCAACCCAACTTCCTGATCTAGAAGAAAATTCTCACTGGTGGTTGTGTGAAAAAGCTTCCATTCCTCCCACAACTCGAGGTAGCTTGTTCATATTGATTTTAGAAAGATTTGTCATGTACTCCCCATACCATTTTCATTGATTTTATTATTGAGTACCAATTCTGTTACCTCCTCCTCCACTATCAATTTTTCTTCTTCTTCTTATGTTATTTTGTTGGTTGTCATATATATGTACTCCAGTTCTTCTAAATTGAATCATTGTCATGGTGTTGGCCTTCGTTTGTCACTGTATCACAATTTAACTATTGCGTGTTTATGTCCAATATCAAAACAAACTGATAACTACTTTTATAGTAAATAAAATGCCATTTATTGATAAACAATGAACTACATTTTATTTATTATTGTAGTTGAATAATGAACAATGACGATGGTTTTGTAACCCTTTATAATCTGATAAAATAATTTATGTGTTATTAAATGTTGAGAGGCTCTAGCGGTACTGCTTATGCATATAACCTAACATATAATAATCAAATGAGTACAAAATCGTATACCCGTATGGTATGAAGGTCCGAGTATGGTGTAGGTCTAATTTTGAAAAATGCGAGTCTAGACCCGTACCCATACCTGGTAAAATCAAATGGGTATGATTATAGGTATGGTCATACCCGCACCATACCCGCTTCATTTACACCCCTATAGAAAACCATATCATCACCACATGATGATACTTCATCAATCCAGGTCCAACAAGGCACTCTTCTTCATCATTATCTCTCCCATGATGTCAAGACATTGAGGGTACACTCTACATGTGACAAACTACAATCTAAACCCTCAACCTAGGTAAATTACAACTTGGTCTAATATAGGCATATAAAGCTCAAACATCATCCAAACATGATCAAATTGAAAAAAATAAGTTTGTCAAATGTTAACAAAGCATCTCAAGAGGTTAGATTAAGGTCATAAGCATCTTAATAAGCAAAAAAAGCATACTCAAGCATTAAGCTAGGTTAGGGGTCTTATATTTCAAGGAAAAGATAAAAGATAACATGACATCTAGATTAGATATCAAGTTCATATCAAACATCTAAAAGTTGAACTTAGGGTTTTATAACCTTCAATTACCTACTAGGTAGGGGTATGCTCACTACAACTATATGTTTGGATAAATATTATATATCTATGGTCATGTTAAGGCTTGTTTGTGATATAATATACTTATGATATGTTAGTATTCTAGACTAATTCTTTGATTTGATGATCTTGAAGACATACTATAACCAATAAATTATATGTCATGTGATTGGGCATTGGAAACAACATCTCAACTTAACGTCGAAGAGGATAAAGGCATGGAGTACTTGAATCATTGAATAGATGATAAATATAAGGTTGCATACCTTTCTAGAATCAGCGATCCATACTAGAAAGATTCGATGATAGTTAATTATTTTATTAAAATGTGATGTATAATGTATGTAAAGGTGTCCAATGATTCTATTGTATTGTTATTATGATGATTTTAATTATCTTCCATGGTTGATTTAAGCATGGATCTAATGTATATTTGAAGTACATGAAATAAACTTGAGTATTTTATTGATCCACATTTTGGGGTAATATATTTTTATATGTTTACTCATAATAAAGAGAAATATATACTTGCATGAAAATATGATTAAGGAAGTTGACATAAGGACTAGTACATAATACCACAACATAAGCCATGATTATATACATGGAATGAACTTTATCAGAATGTTCTTCTCATGACCTAGAGTAATGACACTAGACATTTAAAAATATAAGAGTACAAAGAATGCCCTTCTGTTGGGTAAACAAAACAACAAAACTCTACTTCAAAATGTGACCTCATGTGACATTTGCCAATATGTTCAACTTAAGACCAAACTTTATGTACATAATGCTTCAATTAATGATAGATTTCCACTCATGAGAAGGGATTTTATGGTCCTTAAAAGTGTGTTGCTCATTTTTTTTATTAATTTTTAGAAAATGATTTATATAGTGCATGAACTGACATTGAAAAAAAAAATATCAAAACAAGGGCTATCTAGATATCTATACAACTGTGTCACTATTAATTTGTGTGTATGTCTAGGTCACTATTGAGTTGGTCTTCTCCCTTAAAAAATGAAGCCATTCCTATCTATCCATATAGCATCAAACACTAGGATGGAAATAGTTTTAGATCTCCCATGATAGCATTGATAACAATCTATCCAACTAATCGGAAACTTGGAAATATATCCATCTTCTAGAGCCAATCTCCTTATCTTAGAGGCAAGGAGCATTCAAAAAATAGATGGTTAAAATTCTCCTTTCTTCTACATAAATCACATCAGGAAGGGAATTGGAATCCTCTTTCTTTTAATTTGTCATGAGTGAAAAATCTATTAAGGAGCATTCTCCACACATTAACAATGCACCTCTTAGGTGCTTTAGTATACCACAACCAATTAGGCCATGTCACAATGCTACCTCTAGTTTAAAAAACCTGCTAGGAGTCTTTAAATGTCATGGGGGTGCCACTCTCTAAAAGAATATAATCTTCTTTACTGAAATAAGGAGAACATAGAGATTTAATAAACTTAGTGAGAGATTTCTATCTTCTAGATCTCGTCTGGTACTAGTCACCATCAGAAAAAAGAAAACTTTGCTTAATATGCTTTACTTTACCCAACAAAAAATAGCATCATGACCAAAACATCCTCTAGGTAGGATCCATAACTGATCAAAAGACCCCTCCACTAATAAATCATATTACCTTTTCCAACAGTGAAATTGATATAGCGAGTAATAATGTCCTTATAGTGAAGTAATTGGTTCCAAACCCAAGAGGAGTTTGAAGCAATATTGAATCTCTAGATGGGATCCATTTTAAATATATGCTATGAATCCATCTCATCCAGAGACCGTCTTTCTTGCCATCTATCCTCCATATCTTCTGAGCAATGCAATCTTGGACAATATCTCTAGCGAATATTATACCAACACCACCTTCATCTTTTGGAAGACAAACATGATTCCAACTAACTCCATGGAGATAACATTTCATCTTAACACCACCCCATAAAAAATCATGATAGAGTCTATCAATATCTTCAGTTATACTGAACGGAAGAGGAAAAGATGAAGCTCAATAGAGATGAAAAGAGGATAGAGTGGAAACAATAACATAATCCTTCCGGCACAAGAAAGGTGTGTAGATCTCCATCCTTCAAACCTAGAGTTGATTTTATCAAGGATGGGATCACATAGGCTCCTTGTAATCCTTCCATGAAAAAGGGGAAGCCCAAGGTACTTCACAGGAAGAACACTAGCCTTTATGCCCAGGTCTAATTCAACCGTGCATATTCACATTAGTGGCCTTATTAGAAAACAAATTAGATTTCTCACTCCTAATATTCATGCCTAACCTCTCACCAAATTCTTTAAGGATAGAAGCTAAATGAATGGAATTTACTTGATTAACATCCAAAAGAACACAAATTCATCATCAAAAAGAAGGTGGGAAATAACAAGACTATGATTAGCTCAAATAGGCTTGATCAATTTATCTTTCATAACTTTTTCCATCATTGAAGATAATCCTTGTATTGTAATAACAAATAGATATGGGACTAGAGGATCCTCTTATCTAATGACTTTAGTAGGACAACATATTTCACAAGGCATCCCATTGATTAGAATTTGGTGACTAGTTGTACTAAGAATTTTAGAGATCCAGTGGATCCAACGAGGGGAAATTTCATGGCCTACATAATGCTCTTGAGAAAACTCCAATCCATGGAGTTATATGATTTCATCAGATTTATGTCAATGCACATATTGAGACTTGATCTCTTCATAATGGAATTGATTAGTTCATTGATAAGAAGTGTGCGATCAAAGATGGACCTCCCCTTGATGAAATCATATTGTGTTTCACTAATCAACATAGGAAAGATAGCTTGTAACCTATTAGCCAAAATTTTGAAAAAGATCTTCTATAAAACATTGCATAACTCAATAGGTATCCAATACTTGATGTTGGAGACATCTCTATTTTTAGGAATTAGGTTGATGAAGGTGTTGTTAACTTCTTTCAAAAGTTTCCCACTTCTGAAAATATTTTCAACAACTTTGACTATCTCATCCCCAATGACATTCCCAAAGGTTTTGAAAAGCTTGTAGTTAAAACATCAGGGACTGATACTCTATCTTCAGTAGAATATGTGATCGTATCTTCAACTTTAGCTTTAGTGACTTCAAGACATAGAGAAGAAATTTCTTCATCCGTAAGCTTTGGTATAGAATACTGTTATCCCAAGGGATAAAATTATCCTTCTTCTTGAAAATCTCTTTGTAAAGATAAATAATATGGTCATGGATTTTATCTTCTTCATGACTCATATTACCATCAATCCTCATGCTTTTGATGGAATTTGTAATCCTCCTGGTTCTTAGAGTTGAGTAAAAAAAACTTAGATTTTTTCTCCCAAGTCTGAGCCATATAATCCTAGGTTTCTGTCTCAGCAAATTTTCTTCTTCACAATAAGCTTGGATGGCATGTTTACTTTTCTCAACAACCCTATCATTGAGAATTTCATCATCAAGATTATTAACAAGTGCTTCTTGTAACACCAATTCCTCACTCTCTAGAATTTCCTTCTCTGATTAATATTCCTGACAATATCTTGATTCCATTTGTAGAGAACAAGTCTGACTTTCTTTAATTTCAGACCATGAACATCGGATTACCTTCAATATCTCTCTCCCAGTCACTTTTGACTATATCTATGAAATCATCTCTGTCAGTTTGCACATTAATAAAATGAAAATGAGTTTTATTTCAATGATTCTTGTCAGAGAGATATACAATAATGATCATGTGATCACTATGAATAGTTTGAGTGATGTCACCCCACATGTTTTCACAATCATTAAAGAAATCCATATTATAGAATATTCTACCAATTCTAGACATCACAAGCTTTGAACCTTGTTGCTTATTATCCCAAGTAAACTTTGACCCCTTGAGGTTTAACTCAATGATATTAGTTTTACTAACAAATTCATTGAAATCATACATAGTAGAAGTCGAAGGTTCATAACACCATACATGTCAAAGTTGAATCTAATGGCATTGAAGTAACCAAAGATTAACCAGAGGCCACTAGAATGAGAGTTTAAAGTGCTAAGGTCATCCCATAAAATCCTCCTTTTAGAGTCTTTGTTGTGCCCATAAACACCAGTCAGAAAGAAATTACTAGAACCAGTTGATACAATACAATGAAGAAGTTGATTAGATTCCATGATAAGTTGAATATCATCATAAGGATCAATCCATGCTATGATCACCATCCCAACATATATTTACTATGATTAAACACCCAATTGATCGAAGTTCCAAGTTTTTGCATTGTTTTCTTCATCGTTTTCTTACGAACTTTAGATTCTAGGAAACAAAAGACACTATCTTGTTGTTTTTGTTAGTTCTTTAATAGTTGTCTTCCTTCCGGGCTTATTCATTCCCCTCACATTCCAAGAATTAATGGAGGGAACTTCATCCATTTGTGACCATTTCCTATGGTGCTTTACCCCATATCATCATCTTTGCCAAAGAGGGCTTGAAATTTGTCCAGAGAAAAAAGGATACCAGTTTTATGAGCTACCTCATTACTCTTGAAATGAATAGTAGGAGGATTATAAACTTTCTTTTTACCTTTCCTATTGATACTCATTTGGAATTCATCTTCATTTCAGATTTGAATAGTCTTAGTACTATTCGTAGGGGTGATCAGAACTTCAGATACCTTATCAACATTTGAACTCAATGCCTCTAAATGATTCTCGATAGTATCAGTGGCTTCTAAGGGGATGCCAAAATTCAAGATGTCTTCAGTTGCATCAAAAAATATATCTGGCTCTATCTCACTAATCTTTTCATTTTCTTGAACAGCCTGAACATGTTTCTCAGTCTCGTCCAAGTTCTTCTTTGGGATCCAGACTTTCTAAGGTTCTTGTTTAGGAGAATTATCACATCATGTAACCTCATGGATGAATGTACCATAGATAGAGAATTTTCTTGAGAACAATTCATATTCAAGAAAGATTGTGTCTTCAATACCATCATCACTAGTCAATGTGATGGAAGTAGAAAAATTCAACTCTACTGACATCAGGACAAGCAACCTGGAGAAGTCAAGACATTTGAACTACTGTGTGAATCTATCAGTCTTGAGAGGCTTACCAATATGCGACCCTATCATGCTAAATATGTCATAATGCCAAATCTCTTATCGTAGATCAAAAAAATTTATCCACGCCAGGACCTCTGCCATTTTCAATTTTTCCAGAGACTCCCTCCCGGGTAAATGTTTGATGATGAGAGGTTTACTTGATACAAACCATGGTCACTTGTCTATGGCCGTCTCCAGATCTAGAGGATCAAATAAATTGGTGATGAAATAGTGGTTTCCTCTTGATAAGATCTCTATCTTGCCCTTGACATTCCAGATGACATGAAAACAATTTTGTAATATCAGCTAGTGAGAGTTCAGATATATGATGTAGCCTACAATAAACATGCTCCATTTTCTTGAATTCTTCTCTGGGATCAATCTAGGGTAGATAATAGAGCCATTCCTCACTTCCACCTCTTTCACCTTCAGACAGTTTTCTTATGAGGGGAGGTTGAAAAGTTGGGTCCAATGCTTAGTTTCCTTCGATACATGAATAGGAGGGCTCCTTTGTACTACATGTCTTCTTTGGGATGAGGAGGAGGTCTCCCCACTGGTGGTTTCCTCTGATCTAGCTCACCTTCAGCACCACCATGGGTGTTTCCTATTCCATCTCCTGGCATACGGGAGCTCATTCTTGCCTCTCATGAGAAGGCATAAAAAATATATAATAACAAATAATTATAGCACTGCAATATATTAGAGATAGATATACAAATAACAGTTAACCATATATATTACATTAATTTCACTATAAACTTAATCAAATTAAAGACAAGAATATTCATCAAGTAATACAATAGTTTGGAAGTGTGCAACTTGAGCAACAATTATTACACTCTTATTTTAATCTTTTTATTTTTAGTTCTTTGATTATTATTGACTCATGTTGGTCAACAACAAGTCATTTTACCATATTTGTAAGACCTCTGACTTATCTTAATATATTAAACATGTTTGATAACTTAATTATGTGGTTAATCCATGCTTATATAGATAGGTAGTTAGTTGGTTGATGATATGATTTTTGGGGTGCATGTGCAAATTCTCCATACTTGAGGGTCCTTATTGTAATTTGTTCATAATATGATTTTCTCTCTATATATATCACTTGGTTTGTGTTGGTTTTGGTGGATCATAGATTTCTTAGCAATCACCCTACCCTTCCATTGGTTGAGGATTGATGAAGACACTTAGCCTTGTTAATAGTCAGCACCCTCATTGGTTGATGGAGCTTTTGCATAGAGATTGATGGAGCTTGCCCTATCATCATTTGATGGCCTTCCACTAGTCATTCATCTATGAGTCGCACATGTAGCTAGTCACTAACTTCTCATTGGAAGGGAACCAATGGAAGTCACAACACCACCCTTTGATGACAACTAGTGATGGATTCCCTAGCTTCACTAACAGATGAGAGAGATGTTATCTCTTGGGCGATGAAGAGAATGAACAATGTCAACCAAGGAACCTTTTATGACCATGCATCATGGATATTCTAGTTAAAGAATTAATGGTATGCACCAATGGAGCTTTTGGCATCATCTATCGATGGAAGAACAGAACAACCTCTGATAGTGTTGTTGACCAATAATGCCACATGTGTCATGACTACTAGCTTAGAAAATTTGAATGTTTCCTTCTTTCTCTTCTTCTCTTCTCCAATGAGGATTTTCATCTCTCGTTACTTTTTCCAGATATAGATCCATGTAAGTGAATATCCTTTTATTCATTTTTATCTTGATGATCCTTCATGATATTTTTTGGCACCTTGTTCTAGGAAAATTTTTTGGAGGTTTTCAACCTTGACAATATATTATATAACTGATTTCCTTTTTTGTTTTACTTAGTTTCTCTTAGGACATGGTTGTAAGGACCCTAGCTTAGGTTTTGGGCTAACCCTTTTTTTTTCTTAAGTAAATTGCTTAGAACTTTAATCTAATTCTTTGAGGTGTTTTGTTATTATGTGACACATTTATGTTTCATGTTTGGTCCTGGTTGAATGTTATTTGAGAAACGTTTGCTTGTTTTGGACCAGAGTGAAATTTACCCAAGATAAGGGGTTTCTTGAAATATGGCACATGGTGAGTGTTCCCTTAGTTCTATAGCATCATAAGATAGAGAATGATGTTATGGGGCACCTTGCGGAGAGCTCCAGTATGAAGTCGAGTTTGTGAGGATGATGCTTGTGTTTTATGAGCTAGTTTTGGTGTAAATTACATTTTATCTAAAGTGAGGGTTAATGTGCAAATTGCCAATTCTAGAATGCTCCTTCCCTCTCTTGTCATAATCTAAAGAAGATAGAGAGAGAGAGATAGGAGCCTTGTTCAGATCTTGGTTGTATAGTAACATCTTTGGTGATACATGGAGCACATGAGTGAGATGTGTTTTGCTCTTAGATGGGTTATATCGGGTTAGAGAACCTTAGAAAGTCTGGATATTGATTTGTGAAGTTTCTAGGGTTTTTATCTATTGGTTTGTGGGTGTTTAGGGTTGTTTCGTATTAGTTTTGGAAGTGTGTAGAGTTTTTCTCTATTAGTTTGTGGGTTTGTAGGGTTATGCCCTATCGATTTGTGAATATATTGGATTTTTCCATATCGATTTATGAAGGGTGTAGGGTTTTGGCATATCGGGCGTGACCTTGGTAGGATACCAAGAGGACAAGATCCAGCCTAGACCTTATCACAATGTATTGCATGATGTTGTATGTAGCCCCTTTCTCATGGACAAGTGTCACCTAAGCTCCTAAGGTGATGACACCTCTCCTTTGATCCCTCTTACTTCCCTCAAGTATATAACCCCCTCCTTCTTCACACAAGTAAACCCCCTCTTTGTTCCTTTCCTCTTGGTAGATGAGCTTGGGAGCTCAAGGATCTAGAGGAAGTCTCCTTGGAGCTTGGGAGGTCGAGTTCCTTGCTCATGGTGATTTCTTGTTCAACTTCCATCTTGGTGAGTTATGTTTCTTTGATGGCCATTCCTTTGATATCTCTACCTCATCTTCTTCTTCCTTCTTAGACATGGATCATACCTTGGATGAAAGTTGACTTGTACGTGGTTCACTCTCCTTCTTTTCTTTCTTGAGCTATCATAATCATGTCATCTTCTTCTTGTTCTTGTTTCTTGAAGTGATGTTGAGATCGAGTTGGGACTCTTGGTGGGCTATCTTCAAGTTGAGGAATGTGTGCTTTGGAGATATGATCATGGATCTTGAACTCTTGATGGAGACCTTATTGAGGCGTGTTATATAACTCTTAACCTTCTTTGTTATTATCACTCTTTATATACTTAAGATGTTCTTCATCTCTAGATCGTGTACCTCTTATATGATAGTAGTTAGTGATTGTTTTGAGGACTATTTTGATGAAGAAACTTCATTTAAGTTGCTTCCCATATCTTGCTCTTTCTTGTATTGCTAGTAGATGGACTAGTGATCGAGTTTCCTAAGGATGAAGATGACTGATTCAACACTTAGGTGGTGAATGGTCGTCATGACTCATGATGCTTAAACTGACGCACATGAATCAAGTCGCCATGACTTGGGAGTGCTTAGGCTGATGGGTGCTAAACCGTCACTCCCTATAGATACCTAAATCGATATTATTGTTTAGGCCAACATGCCTTGATGTGGAGGTAAACCGTCATGTTCTAGAGGTGCTTAGACCTATATGTTTCTAACCCAACATGACCAAGAAGGGTTAGACCGATATGTCTTGCTAGCCCGTCACGACCATGGGGACGTCTTTTGTGAGTTGGTTTGTTTTGAGTGCTAACCCATGATTCCCTTCGTGGTGCAAGAAGTCGGCATGACCTAACCCTAACCCTAAGAACCCTTCATACCTTGTGTTTCCTGTCACACTTTCAAAAGGAGATAAACCAATACACCACTTGAGTGCTAAACCAATACATCCCTTGTGTGGTTAACCAGACACCTCAAGTGTAGCTAAATTGTCACACCTCGTGCGTAGTCAACCCGACATGCTTGGGCAAGATGATATAAACAGATATACCATATGGTGCTCTAAACATGTACACCACAAGTGGGTCTAAATTGATACCTAGGGTGAGCTTATCCCACACACCATAATGTGGTCAAGCCGACACATGTGAATGAGGTGAAACCGATATCACATGATGAGGGTTGAAGGGTATGCTTGGGTACTCAATGATGTACACATATGAACAATGCATGATAATAAAAGAGTGTTGTTTTAGATAATGTATGACTATTCTTAATTGCTCCT
The DNA here is from genome assembly GCA_963693085.1 of Alisma plantago-aquatica. Classification (NCBI taxonomy): domain Eukaryota; kingdom Viridiplantae; phylum Streptophyta; class Magnoliopsida; order Alismatales; family Alismataceae; genus Alisma; species Alisma plantago-aquatica. The sequence continues at coordinate 1,282,466,427 of OY856412.1, read as the reverse complement.
CCTAAAGCTAGTGAACCATAGGATGACGTTACTATGAGTGGTCCATCCTTAACCAAAGAGTTGAGCCCTAAACTCTCCAACAATGTGGGAAGTAATGAATATAGGGTTAAATGGTTGAATATCCATACAATAACCTTAATCATGGAAGAATATGTACCATGTGCTCATATTAATGAAAGTGTATAATCCATGACAAGTGTCTACTACATTTCCTTTTCATATAATCTTAACTTATGAAGTGAGGTTAATAACACAACTATGTGATTATTTATATGAGGGTGGTGATAAGCCTTGTTGGAATAAAAGGAGACAACATTTATGTATAAATCATATAAACATGTCTAATGATTTAATAAGTACCTTGTGTATAGTTTGAAGTGAAACCCTATAGTTATGTAGTTTAAAGTTTGATATTCTTTATTAAGATATTGTTGTTGATAACTTATGAGGAGTAATCACTTTTGGATCATTTAATGATAAAACATCATGTTGGTGGATAGTCAATATGTTGCATGATGCCTTGTTGTAACCACACACAACTTCATGAGATGATACACACACATACTAACCAAATGGTGTTGCTTGTGCTGATGACACAATGATCGTATTACATCTAACTAATGTTGTTCAAACCTAAATTAGTTTCAAGAAAGTGGGAATTGATGTGATTAGGGTTTGGTGACATAACCATGACGTAAACCCTAATTGACTACACGTAATGAGTATTGACCCTAATTCTAAGGTAAGGTCATATTTAGTATGTGTATGAGTAGAAATCATGATATTGTACTCTCTCTCTCTCTCTCTCTCTCTCTCTGAATTACATGACTTTAACCTAATGGGTTAATTGAGTGTCATAACTTATGAGTACTATAAATATGGTTAAATAATATTAAGCTTTGGTTATGAACCTTGATAAGGGAACACATGAGGTAGGAATATGTGAATTTGCATACTTAGTTATGTCATCTAATTCTTAGCCTCATACACTCCAACATATGGGAGGTACTACATATCAGAGATTTGATGTAGAATGATGCTTGGGGACCTTATGTGAAATAAGCATGAAGCCTAATCCTAAATCATAGATCTTATGATGCATTTCTTACTTTATCTAAAGGTGTTTAATGTTTTTTATCATATTCTCTATCTGAACATAATGGCTAATGGTTGATATGGCAAGTACATGTGATGTAGCATGAGTAATACATATATGCTCAATGATGTATGATGAGATAACCATGAATCACAAGTGTGATGCGATGGGTATTAGGACCTGGTAAGGGCTTAGTGCCTAAATGAGGTGATATCCCTTGGTACTGGAATGAGGGATCAATATCCCATGATAATATGTTGATGATGATGATGGCCTTGTGGATGGAAGTGATACAATGTTATGAGATGATGGGAATCAATTGATAGTTTAAACGATGATATCTGTTGTTGCAATACTATGCCCCTTTCTTTCAAAGGATTTGTTTATGATTTGTATGTTGTAACTTGATTGATTGTAAAATACACTTTAATTGGTCTAATTAATCAAGTGGAATCTAATCATGTAGCTTGCCATGTGACGTAGATCCATTCAGTGTCAGGATTTGCTGTTTGGTGAAACAACTAACTTCTACGAGAAACTCAGAGCGCATACTGTTGAGTATGCGGGGACAGCTTGCTACCATAATATCAAGCAATAGAGTGTGGCTTCGAGTTGTTTCTTAGTGATGTGTGAGATAGGATTGGATCTAGGCCATACCTTGGAATAGAGTGTGGTTTCAGGCTGTATCTCAGTGATATGTGACATAGGATTGACTGCAGGACATACCCTGAAAGAGTGTGCTTGCGTGCCATAGCTCAGATTCACTAGCGATGTGACATGTACCAAGGTGGGATAGGTTTGCACAGCTGGACTATATGTCGCTGGAAGTAGTTGACTTGTGATGTCACTACAGGTTCCCTTGTACTGAGCAAGAAGGTGAGGTTGGGGATTTCGGCTCTTCCACTAGACCTTGTAGCACCCATTTCGACTTAGAAGTGGTTGGTTGGATTTGGGTGGTACAACTCAAATCCTCAGGGTATAATAAATATGTAATCATCCATATAGTGTACATGTATAGGATCAAACACGGAAAAATTGGATGAAGACTTTCCTTGATTTTATATTGTTTAGTTGATAACATTCATACATGTTCTTCATGTTCCTTTTTAAATTATTAGATGTTCTATTACTCATTGGCAAGTGCATATTACTTCTCAAGTTACTTCATCCCTAAGATATATGTCATTTGGTTAATTCTATTCAATCTACTTGGTATGTTAATCTATCTACTTAGTTATCTGTGATAATAATAAAGTTGGAGGAGAGTTATATCTCTCACTGGGACTGTTGTCTAACCTTGTTGCTTAAATATATTTTTAAGTGGATGTACATGCCGAGTTAAGGATCATGTGTCTAAGGACATAATGCGAGGAGAAATTTCACCTGGTGAAACATGGTATATGAATAGTGTCTAGTAATAGAGTCCTATGTGTCATCCATGTACACTCAAGTCCTTGGGGTTATTCTCATTGTGTTTTGCAGACTTAATGATTGACAAGTGGTTTCTAGCTTGTATGCCTTTGGTTGTATGTATATACATGTGGAACTTTTATCTTATGTAATAGATTGATTGGAATATGATGATGTACCACCTTGAATATATGTTATGAAATGCAAGTATTGGCTCTTCTATAATAAGTATAAGCTCATGGTTCTTGATGCAAATCGATTTTAATTTCCTGTGATTTTTACTAATCTGCTGTCAATGGTTGATCGTGGTTTAAGTTTTGAGTAATCTAAATTTGTTTGGCAAAACGTTTCACAATGGAGTTGTGGGTGTTTGAGAATTGAATATGGAAAGATCAAATCTTTGGAAATACCATGTCTTTCTTAGGTTCAAAGCTTCTTGGAGACTGAAGATTAAATCTTGAGGCTTTCTATTTTCATTGATGTGTGGACTCATTTCAACTGTGTAAGGTGAGTGATATAACATATGATGCATTTACTACCTAGTCAATACGTGAAAAACATAATCTTTCTTCTAATTTTTCTAAAATGCTAAAATATGTAATATTTCTACTGATGTAAGGATATGAAAAGGGGATACAATCTGGCATGTTCAACATTTTCTCTTAAATACCTTTCTTGATACTAAAGACTTATATAGTTTGGCTTGCATATGCTTTGATGCAATATGTTATGTGAAATGATCTTAACGTTTGTACCTTAATAATGTTCTTATAGTCATGATGTGGATCACAAATTATATGACATCCCTTAATGTTAGAGAACCTTTATACAATTTTATTAAGTCTTTTCTCTAAATCATTACGCCTAAGAAAATTCATGGAAATAGAACTATTATGTAGTATGCTAGAAATTAGATTTCCTTATACTTCCATATCTAAATAGCACAACACCTATACCTTTAAAAGTGTATTTTTGTTATTTCTTTTGAGAACATGAGTAGCTTTTGGATGACTATGACCTTCACAAGTGAACTTAATAGTGTAATGGATAATTGTGATGTCCTTGAAAGAATTGGACATTGGTATGGCCATTCATTCGTTATAGGGCCTTGTGGAGCCACATCTTACGACATGACCTTCACATAGCAGGAGGAATTTCAATCCACCACCCTATTTAGGTATATTATATTTGTATAGTAATATGTTTTATATCTTTTGAATTTTAAAGGGATTAATAATTTTTTAATTAAATCATTTATGATTGTATGTAACTTGATGATGCAGTCATAAAATAAATAAATATGTAATCAATCAAGTATAACCCTAATCATGTAGTTCTCTGAGCCCGTATATCTATTTACCAGGGTCATTAGGGGAAATAGTGGAATATGATGGAAGTAGTTGAGAACTTTAGAAGATGTTTGGTCACATATATGAGTTCACATATGGGAAAAATTGGGGTTTATATACTCTTATGTCTTTAAATCTTTCTAAGACGTGGTTGTGACTGATGTTTCGATGATATATGATATGCAATGGACATCGACTGTAGTTGTGTCCATATTTATGGGTTTGAATGCTCAGTGTTTGGGGTCATGGCCTATGTACCTAGGATGGACCTATGACATTTGGATCTTCTTTTTAGAAACATCCAGGTAAATCCGTCCTTTGAGCACTCTACATTCTGTTACCCTTGCTTTGACTTGAGGATTAATGGAGAGGTGTAATGGAGTTTGTACATCTGTAGATCTTATACAAATTTCTAGAGTCTTCAAAATGAATAGCTAGTAGTTTGAGTGGAATGCCTCAAACCACCCAAGGGTGTAGTAAAAAGTGTAAACTAGCTGCATCATATATCTATCCATGTTTATTTGGAAAATAAAATGGATGATGTTATGGTGTGTTATCTCTTTAGACATGGATTTAAGTGTCTTCATTATGCATAGGTAACCATTTGGAAATAGGTATAATCATGGTAAAGTTATGCATATTATATACTACTTGCCCATGTAATTTGAATATTTCCTTACTTTCTCGTATAAAAAGGTATAAGTAGTGTATCATTTTCAAAATCAAAGTATAAGGGAAGCTAACCCCAAGCATAGATAAGACATTTATACATGGACGTTCTATTTATATGATAATAGGGAACATAATGATTTACAAAAAATCCTTAATAACATTGTAGAAAGGTTCCTAACCTTAAGGGATGTCATATACTTCTTGATCCACATCATGGGGTATAAGAACATTATAGAGGTATAACCCTTAAGATCATTTCACATCATAGATTGTGTCTACGCACATGCAAGTCAAACTAAACAAGTCTATAGAATAAAGAAAGGTAATCAAGAGATAAGGTTGAACATGAAATATTATATCCCTTTTTATATCCTTATATTAGCATAAAGATTCTATTTTTAGCATATTATAAAGATTAGTAGCAATATTAGTCTGTTTATGTATTGTGTTGGTAATAAATGCATCATATGTTGTATCTCTTATTATACAAAGTGTAGATGAGTCCACACACCAGTGAATATGGAAAGCCTTGATCTTTACTCTTCAAGCTCCAGTAATCTTCAAACCTCCAGTAAGACATCATGTTTATAAATATCTAATGGTTCCTTCTTAAAAGTTCACAATGGCCCTAACTCCATGGCTTAAGAGAAACTAGGGCAATGAATAGAAGGAAATAGGGTTTAAGACTACCATGGTCGAGACCCTAGAAGTAAACTACCAAGAACAAGGTGCAAAAAGATGAATGTGGAGGATCATCAAGATAGCATGAAGAATGACTTACGTTGATCTAGATCCATATGATTTAGGCAAATACATCCATCCTCATAGAATAAAAGAAAAAGAGTAAACAACACATTTATTGAAGATCAATGGGAGCAAGAATCTCATTGGTTGTCATCCACCAATGATGACTCATTGTAACTCTAGGTCACCAAATGAAACTTGCACAATTAAGGTAAATAAGGAGAAAGGGACATATTTGTAGTCCTCGAGGAAAGATGACAAGTCAGAGAAAGGAAATGCTCAAAGCTATTGTGATATCAATCTTCACACTTGTGCCATCATCAGTTTGCAAAACTAATAGAGGATGCATACAATCTTCCATTGATATATGATATCAAAAGTTACATAAATCCTTAACATCAAAAGCTCCATTAATGCACATCTATTGACAATAGTAGGGTGCTTCATCAGTCAACTGTTGCTAGCTTTTTCATCAATAAATATAAACATGGAGTCCAACAACAACTTTTGTCATAGGTGGGGCTATGAATTTAATCGATTCACTTCTGATGATAAGTCAACAACATTCTAATTCAAAGACTCATTGTTTTACATAAGAGGGTCATCGATTGATGATAGGAAGTGCTGCATCAATATCTACACATCAGATCTATCAACTGATGAGGGTGCAAAACATTAACTTGGTTAAGTGCCTTAGCCAATTCTCAACTGATGGAATTATAGGGTGATTTCTAAAGCAATCCAAGACCCACCAAACTAGTTCCAAACCAATAGAGAGAGAAAACATGCAATTTGCAAATTACTAAAATGACCTCCAACATGGAGAATTTGCACATAGACCCATAAGAGTATATCATCAACCAACTAATTATGTATCTATATTAAGCATGTAACTGAAGAACCTAAGAACATAATATAAGTAACCAACATGTTTTAAGGATTAAGATAGCTTAGAGTTCATATGACATAAACCCTTATCAAGGATTTTTTCACCAAAATCCTACAAAACAAATCGGAGTACTTCCTACACATATCCTCCTCTAACTCACATGTAGCTTCCTCTATACCATGATGATGGCACAACACCTTCACGAAGACTATCTCTTTCTCCCTTAGCTTCTGCACATGCTTGTCCAAGATCAATGTTTGACCCTCCACATAAGATATATCACCATTAATTTGAACTTTAACTTGTAGTATAGTATATTTTGTATCTATGTACAATTCCTCAACACAAAGACATGGAGAACATTATATACAATGTGCAACTCAGGTGGGAACTCTAACTTGTATGCTACCTTCCAAACACGAGATGTGATAGGGTATGGTCCCATAAAACTAGGAGAAAACTTTCCCCTCTCACTGACCCCTCTAAACACCATTCCAAGGTGAAACCTTGAGATATACTTTGACTCCAACTTTGAGCTCCAACGGCCTCTTCCAATTATCTATGTGTGATTTCTACATGTCTAGAGTTGATTTTAATTTTTTCCCAATCACTTCAATATTCTTAGTAGTCGGTTGAACCAACATAGGATCAAACAACTAATATTCACATGCATTGTTCTAGAAAATATGCAATCCACAATGCTATCTGTACAAAGTCTCATACAATGCCATATCTAAACTTCTGTGATAAATATTGTTGCAGGCAAACTCAATCAAACTAAAATGAAATCGGAGTACATAATATATTAATAGATCTTCTAGACTTTGTATGGACCTCTCTATCTGGCCATTTTTCTGTGGATGAAACATTCAACTAAACTTTTTATTTGTGTGCCTAAAGATGTACAAATGATCCAAAAATATTCTTTTGAAGTACAATACTCTATTTGATACTATCATTATAGGAACACCATGTAGGAGAAATATCTCATCTATTTAGATATCTACCAACTTCTTCGTAATGTAGGTAGCCTTGACTTGTAAATTACTAGGTGAGAAACTTATGTCAATCATTCAATGATTACCAAGATGGAATCATGACCCTTCCTTATTGAAGGAACACCAACCACAAAGTCCATGGTCACATTATCCCACTTGCTATATCGAAATGGAAATGATTATAACATCCCTACAGACTTTTGATGTTCTGCCTTGACTTGCAGACAAGCTGGACACTTTGCCACAAACTCTACCACATATCATTGCAATCCTGGTCACAAATAGAAACCCTTCAGGCTATTGCACATCTTTTGACTACAAGGATGCCTTGTCTAAGTAAGAAAGTGTGCCTCCTCTCTTCCTTAAACCTTCAATATCAATAACTACCATCCTATTGTTATAACACATTGTCCCATCATATGATCAAGGAACCCTTCGTGCAATGTGGTTTCCGATCTCTAGATTGATATTCAGTATAAAAAAATCAACTTGTTAAGCATCTATTATCTTTTGTGGTAGAATTGATTTGAATTGTAATTAAGACAATAATCTACGAGGATCAGATGATTCCATCTGTACATTCATATGAAATATATACACTAACATGTCTCTATCATTGTAACCTATAGAATACAACTATGTTGAATTTATCAATGTCAAAGATGACCTGACCGCTTGTCTCATGCATCAGATTCCACATTTGCCTTCTTAGAATGGTACTATCACTACTACAAAAACAGCCTTTGGCGTCGGTTGTTTAACCCCCTTTGGCGTTGGTTTCTGAGCGACGCCTATGTGGGCACCGCTAAAGGTCGAACACTTCGGCATCAGTTTTTTAACCGACGCCTATTTAACATACAGGTGTCAGTTATTTATAGAATACCGATGCCAAAAGGGTTCGCGCCACAGAAAACAGCGTCATCTAAGACACATTCTGCGTCGGTTATCTACTAAAAGACCGACGCCTATATGGAATATAGCGTCGGTGTTTAATTGGTAACCGACACAGAAAGTGTCCTAGATGACACTGTTTTCTGTGGCGCGAACCCGTTTGGTGTCGGTTATCTACTAAAAGACCGACGCCTATATGTATTATAGGCGGCGGTTTGACACGAACAGCCGACGCCATTTCCAGTACGGCTGTGGCCACATTAGGCGTCGGTTTTGTTCAAAAACCCGACGCTGTAGGTCTTTGCTGACGGTTTTCTGTAAATAACTGACGCATATATCTATTTTTTTTTCATATCAGTTTGCATGCCTGCTGTGGCTGGTCAGCAGGATGAGAACCTGCATTCAGTTTTCTGAACTACAGGTTTACGACATCAATTGATATCAGCCTACAAACAGGCCACAAACCTGCAAAAAACCCAAGGAAAATTTCACACAAGTAGATACATTCAGACATCAGTTCAATTCTCACATTCACACATATATAAACATTCAAATACATGTATTAACATTCAGAAATATTCATTTACAAAGTATCATTCATTATAGCTATCAACATCCCAATTATATCTTACAGTTGCCACTGCTTTTATGGCTTTTGCCCATTCTTCTCTTATTTCATTTAATGCTTCCATCGTATATGGAGCATGTATATTTTTTAAGTGTTTACCTATAGTGTTGTCAGTTTTAAACACCTGCAAAGAGAATGATGTATATATATAAGTAATAATATAAAAATAAGATTGATATATTTCATACTAACTAATGAGACTATATATAATACCTCATGTATGGTATCGATGTCCAATGTGGCATGTTTGATAATCATCTACATAAATCGCATCACATAGTATGCGCATGTCCAGCCATTGTCTTGTGTAGCGCACTATAAATTGAAACATACAAAATAATACAACTAAACACAATTCACATCAATAATATATACATTGGAGTCGGGAACTTACTTGTACGTTCTGCCAATTTATTGGCTGGTTCTTTTTCCTTGGGACCGTTCCTCCAGCCTTTTTGAATGCATCTAAACCCCTACATGTTAATATAACACAGTAAATTGCATAAGTAAATAGTAATGTAATAACAAATGTTAACAGATACAAAAATGAAATATTTCTCACCAGAATAATGGCATTCTCATTACGTGTCCAATTTTAGTGTTTAATGTACTTCCCGCGGGATCTAGATAATAAACAGTGAACGTCCCGGGGACAATAACTAGTAACTCCCAATGTCTACCGCTAGAGGTAAAAAGTTAACAATTAATAACTCAAAATGCACAATAAAAATGGAATTTTCTTAAGTCCAAATTATAAATAAAGTAAACTTACTTGACATTGAATGGAGCTATTATTATCGTCTTCTTTTGCTGACCTAAAATTGTAAAAGCATCTATACAGTATTGTTGAACACTATCAGGGTCTTTAGCTACCATACTAATCAATGATGGAATCAAAAATCCCACATGATCAAATGCAAATTGTTTGCAATGATCTTCGACTAAGTAGCTGCAAAACATGTATTACGTATGCATTAATATATAAGAAACCAGATCACCGGATCTTACACAAGGTATATGGATGTATAAACAAGATCTCACCTTATCCATGTCTCTATCATTGATGTATTCAGCCAATCATACATAAACAGGTCAATAATATCTTGTATAAATAAAGAGCTATCGTATGATTGACCTGCATAATCTGCATCTAAAGAAACAATTATCAGGCAATGTATATTATGTGCCCGTAGCCAACATGCCATTCCCCTACAAGCAGGACCTAACGGATATGTTAGGTTAGTTGGAACCCAAGTTGGTAATGCGGGAAGTGGAGGTGGAGGCCTAGGTGCTCCTGGTGTCTTCTTTTTAACGTGTATATATAATTTCAGATCAGTTGACATCATATATACACATTGACAGTCTAAATCAATGTAAATTTATCTTACAATTTCAGTAGTGTAGATGACATCTGCTTTGGGCCACAATATGACCTCGCCTTCTGCCTCAGCAAGTGTATCAATATCCGGGTGGGGATATGGCAATGTAGCTTCCCTCCAATCGGGTAACACACGTAATGGGCCCACACGTAATGGGCCCAAACGAACGTAGCCCTGTGGCATTGGAGTCCCGTGAAACCTTTCCCCAGGAAGGGACGGGTAAGCATGCGCCTATGCAACAACATAGTCTTGTATTCTTAAGCGGCATGTCTTCAATGCATACAAATTTACGTAAAGAATGTTATACATATATACATATCATCTTGAAAACATATCATCTTGAAAAGACTAGCTACAATGTCATAAACAATACTTACAGCAGACGTGTTAGGCGATGGGTCTCCAGGATTACTCGCAGTCTGTGCATCAGGAGAAGAGTGGGTCGCCATAGGCTGATTGGAAGCCTGAGATGCCTGCCACCGCAGCAATTCTTCCTTGACCTTCTCAACAACTACATCGTTGACCTTCTTAGCAACTATTTCCTCGACTCTCTTATTTTCCTATACATGGATAAAAGAAACATTAGCTTGTTATTATTGAATTTCCTTTTGCAGTAACATTCTAAAAAAAGAATAGGTTACCTCTTCTTGAGAAAGTGTCGCTCTGGGTTTGTGCTGGGATGGCCCAAAGAATGCTTTGATGCCCACACCAGCGCCTGCACCCCTAAAACGTCCAGGATGCTCTGGGTTACCCAGAGCAACTGTCAATTCATCCCTTGTGCCCTGAGGGATGAACGTGCCTTGTTTCCTCTGCTCGTGCAGCTCCCGCTAATCACCATCAACAGAAATTGGTAAGTTAACACCACAAATAATCAATATTCAAACGATTGCTCTAAGAGTTGTATTTTACCATTTTCGCAGCCGCCTCAGCAGTTACGGGCTTCTTTATTTCACCCTTCTTGTTTTGCCTCCCAGCTATCCAGATATCACGGCGAGGCATGGGTGTGGCAGACTCCTGAGTAGGAGCAGACTCCTGAGTAGCCGCAGACTCCGCATGTAGTCTTTGGCGAACGCTTGCATAGCCTTTTGGACCCATAGTGTGGTCATGCACATTCAGTGCACGCCTTGCTTTTTGTACGTCACTGAGGGCCTAGTTAGTATGCACATTAATGATTTGGTTAGTATCACTAAATGTTAATCTTGAATAGGTGAATACAATGTATATTAATTAAATTGGGAGTGACGCCTAATTCCTTGAATTCTTCAGATTTTCTTGAAGAAAAAAAATTGTCCCAATCTTCTTTGTCCAAGAAGTTCCATTGTTCAAGGGTTGACTTCTTCTTCTTATCACCCTCTTTTATGTATTCTCTGTTCAGATTTGTCCTATTATTCCTAAGCATCTTTCCAGCGCGTTGCATCACACTTTTACGATGCAACTTCTCATCCAATGCAAACAGATTCTGTAAAATAGAAATGTTATTAACTAGTATCCAAAATAGAATTGCAAATAATAGAATTTGTAATCTACAAAATAGAATTGCAAATAATAATAACTCACGCATAAATCCTTCCATATCAAGTCTTTTTTCCCCTGAGGAACTTTATGCCAATTATCATACTTAACACCACAATGGCTCCGAGTGGTACACCCAAGATAGTTTACAAAATTATTGCGGTTCACTCCAATTGCATTTCCTCCATTATCAAACTCCACAACCAATTTGGATCCACTGCCACTTAGCGCTATTAACTTCTTCAACAGAGTGATGCCCCTTTTCTTGTTAAGTGTTTGGTGTTGCGCATCAAGTTGCTCCAGTGCTTCAGTGGGTACATGTGCATCATCAACATAAAATTTGACAAAAATAAACACACTGAATTAGCCCAATATAGAAATATAGGATATATGACATAACTAGAAGATAATGAATTTTATAGAAATACAGGATATGTTTTTAGAACTTACATTGGTATCCTCGCCATGCTCGTCATGGACATCATGCTCATCATGGACTTCATGCTCATCATGGACATCATGCTCATCATGGTCAGTCATCTGAAAATGTCAATAAAAAGGCAAACATTTAGCATTTGTATTAACTAGAAAAAGGAAAACATTTAACATTTGTATTAACTAGAAAAAGGCAAACATTTAGCATTTGTATTAACTAGAAAAAGACAAACATTTAGCATTTGTATAAACATACCTGTCTCTAAAATTGTGATCTTTTATCAATTAAAAATCCTTCATTTTGATCTCCGTGCACATATAAGTCATCATTAGCTTCAATGAACTATAGGATCATACTTATCATAGTACTCTTCTTCATCTATAGGATCTTCAATGAACTATCTTTTACCATGAAGAACAACCGACCATTTATCATTTGCAGGATCATCGATATAGAATATTTGTTTCGCCTGTGATGCCAATATGAATGGTTCACCCTTCTCGCCAATCTTTTCAAAGTTCACCAAAGTGAAACCCAATTCATCCACTATAACTCCTTTGGTGTTATCAACCCAATTACATTTAAAGAGTGGAATTTTGAAATCTATGTAGTCAAACTCCCAAATGTCATCAATGAGTCAATCTTGGACGGGTTTCTAGGCCAACAAACACATTTGATGTCATTCTTATATATAATAAATGTGTACCACCTATCCCATCCTTGAACACCTAATCTCACTAGTAAGTGTATAATGTGTATTGGGTTTTCAAGAAAATTTTGGCATCATTTCCCCGCTATTCTCTAAGTACATATGTACTTAGAGAACAAACGGGGAAATGCTACCGAAATTTTCTCGAAAACCCAATACACATTATACACTTACATCCTAAGTGAGATTAGGTGTTCAAGAACAATCCCAAACCGGGGACTATCCAAGATTTACTCCTAATGAGTAAATCTTGGACGGGTTTCTAGGCCAACAAATACATGTGTTGTCATTCTTATACCTACAATCCTAGTTCTTCAAGTTAGGGTGATTATTGATGTCTTTAAAAGCATGATTGGCAATTTAGGGAAAAGTTCATCATTTACATTCCAAGCATGTCACATGTGTGCATTACAGTTCATCATTAAGCAAGAAGGGTGATTAGGATTCTCAATATACTCAACAATGAAACAAAGACATAATCATTTTTTTATTAATATACTGCTGCTTCAGTCGTGTACCAAACATGAAACATGCATAGAGTAACATCACATTAAAATATAAGAAGTATAACTAGAGCTTTCAAAAAAATCAAACAATTCACTCATTTGAGGTAAATTTTCACCATTGTGATGTACCCATTATACATGTTCCTACTCCCAGTTCTTCAGTTACTTATTCTACATGTTTTGATAAGTTACATTGCAGACAAATGTTACTTCCCCTATTTGACCACAGTATGAGGCAATGCCACCATGATGAATAGGATGAAGAACCAAAAGTTAGATGGATAATCAGATATCACTGTCAACAAACTGGCTTCCTAACTTACTTCAACATCAATGGATATGAGTTACTTATCAAGTTACCAATAAGTAAATAACTTAAATAAAAAATAAAAAAATGTCCTGCAGCAGCCTTGGCGTGCCTTGGCACCGCCCAAGCAGCCACCTAGGCGGAGGAAGGAAAGAGGAAGAAGGCAGTACCTTGAGGGAAGAGGAAGAATGCCTGGCCTGGAGAGCAGCAGCCTGAGTAGAGACCTACAGGCAGCCGGCGCCGGCAAGGACAACACCCAAGAAGCCACCGGCGGCGAGGAGAGCAGCGGTGCGGCGGCGAGGAAAGCTGAGGAGAGGAGCGGCGCGGCGGCGAGGAGAGGAGTAGCGGTGCGGGGGAGCAACAACGGTGGAGGCATGAGGGAGGGGGGCAACAACGGCGGGGAGCACCGACGGCAAGAATCGCCAGACCTAGCAGGAGGTTCGCAATGAAATAGAGAAATGGGGAAGAGTTCTCTGTTTCGCGGGGCTATTAAGTTCCCAAATAGCGTCGGTTGTTTCAAACAACCGACACCTATTATCTTCAGCGTCGGTTGATAGTAAAAAATCGACCCCAAATTAGTTGGCGGGAACTATTATCAGCGTCGGTTATCCAAGGATAACCGACACCTAAAGTGGAACTTTTTCGCGCAAAATTTCATTTTAAATAGGCATCGATGATTAGTTAAAAACCCGACGTTGTATGTGACCCAAATTTTTTTCGCTCGAAAATTGGATTTCGCGGGTGCTTTTAGGCGTCGGTTGGTTATAGTAAGCCGACGCTGAATACAAAGCGATACCCGTGTCTGGCTGGTCTTCGAATATAGACGTCGGTTTGCCTAAATAACTGACACCTGATATTATAGGCGCCGGTTTTCCTTAATAACCGACGCCCAAAAAAGCGACATTGAACGCTATTTCTGTAGTAGTGTATATCATACAGTTAGGATCCTTATCAATTCAAGCCACCTCATATGTCTAACGTTGAACTCTTGTTTTGAAAACAGTTATTGTATATTGCATGATCCATGAAGAACTAGAACTTGTATCCATTAAGATAGTTACTCCAAATATTCAATGCCAAGATCATTGTCGCTAACTTCAAATCATGCCATTCTCCTCATGATTTTTAAGATGACGAGGAGACAAAGAGATTACATTCTTGTCTTTCATCCACACTCATTTAAGCCCATTTTTCGGCACATCACGTAACACTATGTAACTTTTCCCAAGATCTCACGACACTAATACTAGACATGACATCAACTTCTTATTCAAAAACTAAAAATTGTATTGGCATGCCTCTATCCACCCAAAGGTTACATCTTTCTTGTTTTCTGGTCAACAATTTGGCTATAACACTGAAGTCCTTATGAGATCATCTTTAGTATCCAGCTAAATTGAAAAAACATCACACCTCAATTAGTGTCTTAGGTTGCTCCCACATCGGCAATGACTCAACTTTATTAGGATCTTTGCAAAATGCAATCTTAGATATGGCATGGCCAAGAAAAGACAGTTCAATCAAGAAAAATCACACTTACTAACTTTTCATACAACTGATGTTTCCTAATAGACTCTAACATTAGATGCATATGATTCTCATGTTACTCACAATCCTAAGAGTAGATCAAGATGTAATCTATAAAGACAACAAAACTTGATGTAGATACTATCTGTACACACTATTCATTAGACCTATAAAAGCTATCAATGCATTGGTTAATTGAAAAGACATAAACACAAACGTATAGTGACCATACCTAGTTCTAAAGGTAGTCTCAGTTCTATCCTCTAACATGATCCTAAGTTGATGATAACCTGACCTCAAATCTAATTTTCAAAACTTGACAACGCCATTCAACTAGTCAAATACATCATCAAACTTTGACAAAGGAACTTGTTATTTTTTTGAACCTTATTCAAATGGAGGTAGTCTATGCATAACCTTATAGAACCATCTTTATTTTTAGCAAACGAAACTAGAACAACCCAAGAGGACATGCTCAATTTTGTAAAACCCTTATCCAGAAACTCGTGAAGCTATGCCCTCAACTCCATTTCTGAAGGTACCATACTATAAGGTGTTTTCTCTATACATTGTGTGCCTAGACCTAGATTGATCTCAAAGTTAATTTCTTGAGGTGGTGGAACATCAATAAAGTCATTGGGAAAAAATCACATAATCACACATCATGGGTACATCCTAGATACTAATATCATCACCTTAGTATCTACCTCACGTGATAGAAAGCTTCACACCTTGTATCATCAACTTCTCATCTATCACTACTGACAAAACACATGTATCAAGATTCTTACTGTCTCCTTAAAAAGTGCAAGAGACATTCCCATCCCTAAACTCTACAACCTTGGATTTAAAATCCAACACCACCGTATAATTGTCTAAGATAACCAACCCAAGGATCACCTCAAATTTGTGCATGTAAATTGGCATGAGGTCTTCTTGAATACCATGTCTAGAAAAAATAAGAACACAAGATGGATACACATCCCATAAAACTATGGAACCAACCAAATAGGTTTCAAGAAAAAGATGATCAAATCTTCTATTAATAAGAAAACTAGATTGTAGTATCAACTATCTAGTAATTAATGTGTGTATCACACCTGGGTCAATAAAAATAGATGTATATGTAGATGTAAATAAGTCAGAATGAAAAAGTTCCATTTGACTTAGAACAAATTGTGGGAAGAGGATTCCCTCCGATTGACTCTGGCATAGAATCAAGTCATTTCCTATGATCCTCCTCCTCAACTTCTTCTAGTGGATCCTAAAGATCGTAGTAGTAAGCTTGACCATTTTCTTTGCGTCCACCACTACCATACTATTGTGAGCCCTATTTTCTATGTTGTTGCTGCTAGGACACCTCTTGATTCAAATAAGAGAAAAGCATCCTTATGTGTCCATGTTGGTTATAAGGGAAGCACTTCTATTGATGATATATATGCGTCTCAAATGACCCTAACACTGATATCAAACATAAACTATAGTCTCCAAACAGTGAAGGCCTCAACATATTCACTTATATGTAGATCATTGGGGATGTGGTTATGTCCTTGGCTCGGTTATTGTGGTTCTTTGTTGTGACATCTAGTTTTACATATATCTCTATGAATCATAAAATATCTGCCTTTTGAACCCCCAAAAACATGTTATGATGTCTATGTAGACTTTTTCATGGCATCATGGTCACAAATGTTACCTTCCATCATTTCTATCTTTCTCATAGCCTCCACAAAGGTGGAAGACTTCTTACTCGACTCCAAGGTTGACACAAACTTGACTAGTTCGACATTCATACCCTTCTTGTTCATCACCATAGGAGTGTAGAACCTTAATATTTCCATGAATCTTGTCTCATACACGTTCACTATCATCATACTTTGTCTCAATTGCTCAATCTACATGATTTTCTTGTCTAGGTAGGAGTGAGGAAAGTACATATTCTCAAATTCCCTCCTATACTCCACCTAGGTTATCTTGTTAGTGGTCGCTTCTCCTCCTTAGTGGCCCACCAATGGATGGAATTACCCTTTAATAAGTAAATTGTGTGCTTCATCTTATCATCATCTAGGATATCCAATAAGATAAAAGCCTTCTCTAACTACATCCCTAGAATTGTAGTACCCGAGAACTCCAAGGCCCAAATATGTTTTAGTTTCTCAAACATCTTTCTAAGATTAGAATATTCAATGTTTGGAGACAGTATCTTGACAGGTAGATGATGAGTGCATACTCATCATAATTTTCAATTACCTTTTTGGAACAATTTAATATCTTTTCCACATCTTTTCACCCTAATATGAATCATAATGCACAAAACTACTAAGTAATTCAATAATCAAGGTTTTAACTAAATATCTTTCATTTTATGCAGGTACAGCAGGCAACTCCATGCAAACGGTCTCAAGATCGTTTGGATCCATGCGGTCTCAAGATCGTTTGCTGGAATACACAAAGAAACAAGATGAAACCAGTTGCCCAAGAAGTCCATGCGGTCTCAAGACCGTTTGGTCCCATGCGGTCTCAAGACCGTTTGGTCCCATGCGGTCCCAAGACCGTTTGGTCCCACGCGGTCCCAAGACCGTTTGGTCCCATGCGGTCCCAAGACCGTTTGGTCCCATGCGGTCTCAAGACCGTTTGGTCCCATGCGGTCCCAAGACCGTTTGGTCCCATGCGGTCTCAAGACCATTTGGTCCCATGCGGTATCAAGACCGTTTGGTCCCATACGGTCCCAAGACCGTTTGGTCCCATGCGGTCCCAAGACCGTTTGGTCCCATGCGGTCCCAAGACCGTTTGGTCCCATGCGGTCCCAAGACCGTTTGGTCCCATGCGGTCCCAAGACCGTTTGGTCCCATGCGGTCTCAAGACCGTTTGGTCCCATGCGGTCTCAAGACCGTTTGGTCCCATGTGGTCCCAAGACCATTTGGTCCCATGCGGTCTCAAGACCGTTTGGTCCCATGCGGTCTCAAGACCGTTTGGTCCCATGCGGTCCCAAGACCGTTTGGTCTCGCGCGGTCCCAAGACCGTTCGATGCAAGCACAAGGATCGTTTGAAGAACTAAAGCCGTGCGACCACACCAAAGCCAGACTGATCAAAGCAAGACCGTTTGGCGCTCAAACGACCTCCAAACCGTTTGATGCCCAAACGGTCTCAAGACCGTTTGGTGCCCAAACGGTCTCGAGACCGTTTGGCGTCAGATCTAAAACTATAAATAGACCCCCAGGGTCCCCATTTGAGGCATCGGTTCCGGACGCCGAAAGGCTGCCAGAGCACCATCCCGATCAAGTTCCACTCCACCTACAGCTGGTGTTGCGTCCAAGGAGGCTAAGAAGGAGAAGAAGACGGAGCAAAGAGCGCATCTTCTTCACCGGGCTGCGTCCACCTTCTGCACCGAGCTCATGGCGGATCTATCTTCTTCTTCTATCTTTCTTGTACCTCGCATCATGAGCGAGTAGTCCTCTTTCGCTGGGGTGCGGGGACTAGCCCCGCTGCCCATGCAAACCATGTTCTCTTGTTAAACTTTCCATGTCAATGTATATAACTCTTCATTTTGTCGTTTATCGTTAAGCTTGTGAGTTGGTTATGTGCGTGTTTCCATCTTTGTGCTCCCTATGTTGCGAGAACTTCAATGCATAGGTATGAATGTCGTTTAGCATGTTAGACTCCTTGACGAGAACTTCCAATAGGATTCCTTGAGGTAGTAGGTGTAGGATCCGCGAGGGGACGGTCCGCCTAACCTTCGGTGATACTTGTGTGCGCCTGACGCCCGTAAGGGGGGTTCACAGCCTTAGTTGGATTTTGTATCTTCGTGCTTTTCGTCGATGTTTACACGTACAATAGTCGCTTGTTTGCTTTGCGGGTTGCGCGGTTGACTCCCTGATTAGAAATAGGATGGGATTTCATCGAGGTCATAAGTGTATGATCCGCGAGGGGACGGTCCGCCTAACCTTCGGTGACACTTCTGTGCGCCTAACGCCCGAAAGGGGGGTTCACAGCTTCCGTGGATTTCTGTATCTTCAGAGCCGTAAGACGTATGATCCGGATGGCGATGAGAAATCGGCTGCCTATGGTGACGCTTACGCGGACCTGACGCCCGTAAGGGGGGTTCTGCAGCAACTCTACTTGGAGTGTTATTTCATGCCTGGATTGTTCGCGAGAGAGTATGATTGTGTGTGTAGCGGTGGTCAAACCCGGTACCATCCCAGCGATTTCGTATCATTAATCTAAACCCATCTTTTATTCCACGTTTACTTTCTTGCAATTAGTTTAATCAAACCAAAATCAACCTATTGTTCTAAATATTAGTTTTACTTGAGCTAGATCTAACTGACAAGGATTCTTAAAAACGTTGTCCTTTGGGTTCGATCCTAAACTATACTGCGATAAGATCCGTCCGCTTGCGGGTGGTATTGTTGCACTTGGTTTTGGTAAAAGCTCGGGGATATAAACCCCGAGTGAATTTGTTAGTGCATTCAAAAGCCACATCAGTAGAGAAAACACCTTATCATCAAGATGAGAAAACATTGACATCATCTGTCCAAACATGTCCAAGAAAACTAGATAGAAATGCATTGTTGGATCCAATAGTGAATGGATGGTTTCTACTAGACACATATAATGTGCTCTAGCATTGGTTCTCACAATCTCTTGCCATCTTCTGGCATGACATAACAATTGTCTACATTCTAGCTAGTCATATATACATGATCATAATCAATGGTTAGATATGATAATATATAAGAACAAATGTCACAAACTAGCTTTTTGCCCTTGTAGACTCAGTGAACCTAAGGTATAATTTCAGAAACCTATGATTCCCTTATTCCATAAAATCAAGATTACTCAAAACAAACCTTGAGTAAAAACTAAACATTGTCATTACCAAAAATATATACTATTGTGACATCGTACCAATTTTCTTGGAACATCAAACTGAGATATTAACGGGGCTCTTGAAATATGTAAATATTCCAAAGTGATATTTATATTCAACTAACATTGGTGACCTCGATCACACCTATTTATAGAAGATATAAGAAAATATGCTTGGATATATAACTTATCAGTCATATAAGTAGTACATCATATACAGAGAACGCATGTCAAAATTTTAAGATGGGTATTACAACTTTACAAGTCCCCAACATGACCTAAGTACATGGACAACTCTAACACTAGCAAACTTGAAAACAAAAACATCACCTATCTCCAAGCGATTTCAAGCAACATAGAGCACTAGCACACAAGCATCACCTACCTCAAGTGACTAGCATCCTCCACAATACTGGTCCCCACGACCACTACTAGGGAAGCTTGGCTAGTCATCTGAAATGATGTAGAAAACTATAGGGTACAACTCCAGGTCCTAGTGATATAATATAATAGCTCAAGCCATCAATGCGCAGAGAGAGAGGTTCATGCAAGAAGCTAGAGCTGCGGTTCAACAGGAGATCTTAGCAGCACAAGCAGCAGCGCAGGCAGCGGAACTTCAGAAGGATCTTAGAGAGTTCTCTATCCCAAAGGCCGCAAATGTATATCATCCGGTGCAGCCTCCTCCCATCGAAGCTGCCAACTTTGAGATTAGAGCACATTGGATAACCTTGCTTCAGAACAACCCATTCTACGGTAAACAAGCTGAAGACAGCCAAGGTCATCTTCTCAGATTCATTGACCTGTGTGCCATGACGAAGCAAAATGGAGTCTCTGATGATGCTATTCGACTCCGTCTCTTCAAGTACTCACTGGCTGACAAAGCCATTAGTTGGTACAACTCACTGCAGAGTGATGTACCCATCACCACCTGGGAGCAGCTTCAAAACGCCTTTCTGGAAAAGTTCTACCCCCCATCCCTTACATATGAAATCAGGGGACGAATCACAAATTTCACTCAAGTCCCAGGAGAAACTCTTTCCGAGGCTTGGGATAGGTACAAGGAGCTCCTACGAAAATGCCCACACCATGGAATTCCTAAGAATCAGCTGATCGAGATATTCTATAGAGGTGTGGAAGATGATGTCAAGATGTTCCTTGACTCCTCGTCTGGAGGGAACTTCATGCGGCAAAGTTACGACAGCGCATGGAGAGTAGTAACTCTGGGAGCAGAAAATCAAGCCAACTGGGGCAGATCTGTTGGTAAAGGAGTTTTAAAGGTAGCAATGGCTGACGCTATCCCAGAATACAAATCTATAGCTGAAACTTTGAAAGTCTTGGTTGCAAAGCAAGATCACATAGAATCATCCCTTGCTGCGATTGGAAGAGGACATTCTCCAACTAGGCAACCAGAACAAGTCAAGTCCACTTCTTTGTTTTGTGAAGCGTGCAAAGGCACCGACCATTCAACACTATCATGCAATGTTCTCTATGATGTTGTTTTAAGCAATGCCTGTGGACAAGGAGATAATTGCCAGATTGAAAATCTTAATGCTATTAATACCAACCCTGGGCAGAACTTTTACATTCTGAATCAAAATAGGAATCACCCAGGCTTCCAGTACGGAAATCCTTCAGGAGCTATGAACTCACATCAATTTGTTCCAAATAATCAACCAAGAGGCCCATCTGGGTATCAGTTTAACCAGCAACAGAACTTTGGGAATCAAGGAAACTTCAAGGGAAACTTTCAGAATAGAAACTATAACAATTATCAGAACAACTCTCAGTATCAAAGCTTGAACCAACAACAGGGTCAAACAGGACCCATCCCTTCTGATGACAAGCTATCTACCATTGAAAAGTTATTGCAAGCACAACAAACGATGATAGCCAATCAACAAGCCCAGCAGAAGGCTATTGAAACTCAACTAGCTCAACTTGCTGCTAGTATTAAGCCACAAGTCGGGATCTTCGCTGGACAACCTGAGAACAATCCGAAACATCCGGAGCAGCTGAAGGTTATCGCCACAAGATCAGGGAAAAGCTATTCGGATCCACCAGCAAAGACAACTATAGATATCCCTGAGGAGAATGAACCCTTGACTAACCAAAACTCAACAACATCAGAACCGCAACTGAAGGAGAGAAATAATGATAAGGGGAATTTTGAGAAATCTACCGATGAAGAAGTAGAGATACCAGAGTCGGATATTCCTGTATATAAGCCTCGTGTTCCTTTCCCATCCCGTCTAAGGGAAACCAAGCTTGATACTAGATTCATCAAATTCAAAGAAGCTATGAAGAAGCTCCATGTTGATATACCATTCTTAGATGCTCTTAATGAGATACCAGCCTGGACCAAATATCTAAAGTCGCTTCTCACCAAGAAGTACATCACTGAAGAATGTGAAACTGTGAAATTGGCTGCAACTACATCTGATATCATACTAAGCAAGATGCCAAAGAAACAAAAAGATCCAGGATCTTTCGGAATCTCATGTAACATTGGCGATTCATCATGTAAGAAAGGATTGGCGGATCTTGGCGCAAGTATTTCTATTATGCCGCTCAGTCTATGTAAGAGACTAGGGTTCGAAGAATTGCTTCCAACTGCCATGACAATTCAACTTGCGGACAATTCAGTAAAAAGACCATTAGGAATTCTCGAAGACATCCCGGTCAAAGTAGGCAAGGACGCATATGTCCCATGTGATTTTGTCATCATGGACATAAAAGAAGACACCAAATACCCTATTATCTTCGGTCGCCCCTTTCTCGCTACTGCTAGAGCTCTTATCGATGTTGAAGCCGGAACCTTACTGCTCAGGTTAGGAAAAGAAACTCTGGAGTTCAAAGTCTTTGAAAGCATGAGGAGACCGAGTATACAGGAGGAAGTCTATCTGATAGATTGTGTTGAGCAGATGTCACAACTTACTCAAGAATATCACGAGTCATGCGATCCTTTGGAAACTTCTCTATATGACCCTTTTAATGATGAACATACCGACCAACAAGATAAGGATTGCGCCGAACCTCCCGACTCTGCTAAGGGAAATCCTGAAGCTACCGATGAGGAATTGAAGGTTACCGAAACCCCAGAAGAAATCAGTGAAAAACCAGAACCTCCTGAAATGAAGCCCCTACCTGAAGGACTGAAGTATATGTTCTTAGATGATCTCAAAGTTTGTCCCGTCATTTTAAACTCTGGCTTAACAACCAAACAAGAAGAGCAACTTCTGGAAGTTTTAAAGGAGAGCAAGAAAGCCATAGGCTACAGAATGAGTGACCTCACAGGGGTCAGTCAAGCTTTGTGCATGCACAGAATTCCCATGATGGAAGACCATAAGCCAACAATCGAGCATCAACGAAAATTAAACCCGAATATGAAGGAAGTGGTCCGTCGTGAGATCATCAAACTCCTTACAGCTGGAATAATATACCCGATATCGGACTCACCATGGGTGAGCCCAGTTCATGTTGTACCCAAGAAAGGAGGTACCACTGTCACAAGAAATGAAAACAATGAGCTCATCCCCACCCGAACAGTGACTGGATGGAGGATGTGTATTGATTATAGAAAATTAAACAAGGCCACTCGGAAGGATCATTTTCCTATGCCCTTCCTCGATCAGGTTTTGGAAAGATTGGCTCACCAAGAATACTTCTGTTACCTGGACGGTTACTCTGGATTCTATCAGATCCCCATACATCCAGATGATCAAGAGAAAACAACTTTCACCTGTCCCTTCGGGACATATGCTTTTAAAAGGATGCCATTTGGCTTGTGTAATGCCCCTGCAACTTTTCAACGTTGCATGACTGCCATTTTTGCAGGGCTTACTGAAACAATTATGGAGGTTTTCATGGATGAATTTTCTGTATATGGTGACTCCTTTGATTCTTGTCTTAAGCACCTTTCCATGGTACTCAAACGCTGTGAAGAAGCACATCTGGTGCTAAATTGGGAGAAATGCCACTTTATGGTAAAGGAAGGCATAGTTTTGGGCCACAAGGTTAGCAACAAAGGAATTGAAGTTGATAAAGCCAAGATAGAAGTCATATCTAAATTGGCAATACCCACAAATGTGAAAGAAGTTCGTGCTTTTCTCGGTCACGCTGGATTCTATAGAAGGTTTATACATGATTTTTCTAAGATAACAAAGCCGATGACCAATTTACTTCTCAAAGATGCTAATTTCAATTTCAATAAGGAATGCATCAAAAGTTTCGATACGCTGAAGAAAGCCCTTACGACTACCCCCATTATTAGAGCTCCAAATTGGGAGCACCCCTTTGAAATTATGTGTGATGCCAGTGACTACGCAGTGGGTGCAGTTTTAGGACAATGCATTGAGAAGAAACATTATGTTATCTATTATGCATCGAAAACCCTCGACGAAGCTCAAAGGAACTATGCCACTACTGAAAAGGAACTTTTGGCAGTCATCTATGCCTTCGATAAATTCAGATCCTACCTTACTGGTTCAAAGGTAATCGTTTACACAGACCATGCTGCCATCCGTTACCTTATGGCAAAGAAGGATGCTAAGCCAAGGCTGATCAGATGGATACTCCTTCTACAAGAATTTGACCTAGAAATACGAGATAAGAAAGGAACGGAGAATGTCGTAGCAGATCACCTGAGTCGCATCCACACTCTGGATGCTGAAGGAATTCCGATAAACGACTCTCTACCAGACAATCAACTTATGAGAGTCTCAGAATCTGAACCATGGTATTCAGACTTAGTAAACTACCTTGCCGCCGGAGTCATCCATCCTCAATACACAGGGAACGGTCTGAAGAAATTTATGCATGATGTGAAGCATTACTATTGGGATGAACCATATCTCTTCAAACTCTGCGCGGATGGATTGTATAGACGTTGCGTCGCCAAAGAAGAAGCCCATTCCATTTTGGAACAATGCCACTCAGGACCCGTGGGTGGGCATATGAGCTCTAAAAAGACTGCCTTAAAAGTTTTGCAATGTGGATTTTTCTGGCCAACTTTATCCAAGGACTGTTATGATTTTGTCATATCATGTGATAAGTGTCAAAGAGCTGGCAATATAACCAAGAGAGATGAAATGCCACTGAATCTATGGCAAGAAGTAGAGATATTTGACGTCTGGGGAGTAGACTATATGGGGCCATTCCCATCTTCTAATGGATTCTCTTACATCCTTGTGGCGGTGGACTACGTCTCCAAATGGGTTGAAGCTATACCAACCGTCACTTGTGATTCGAAACCAGTCATCAAACTATTCAAAGATATTATCTTCCCACGGTTCGGAGTGCCGAGAACCGTGATTTCTGATGGAGGCTCCCATTTCATCGAAAGAAGCCTCGAAGCTCTATTAAAAAAATATGGCGTCTCACACAAGGTAGCTTCTCCTTACCATCCACAGACCAGTGGACAGGTAGAAGTCTCTAATCGACAACTAAAGGCTATCCTTGAGAAAACCGTTGGGCGTAATCGAAAAGATTGGGCGACAAAAATCAACGATGCCCTATGGGCTTATCGCACTGCTTATAAAACTCCCCTTGGTACTACTCCTTTTCGTTTGATATATGGAAAAGCTTGTCACCTTCCGGTCGAATTAGAACATAAGGCATGGTGGGCAATTAAACAATTAAATTTCGATATAAAGGAAGCAGGGCAAGCCAGGATTCTGCAACTCAACGAGCTGGATGAACTTAGAATGACGGCCTATGAAAATGCTCGAATCTACAAGGAACATACAAAACTTTGGCACGATGGACATCTGAAAAGAAAAGACATTCAAGTGGGAGACCAAGTTCTGGTTTTTAACTCAAGATTAAGGATATTCCCAGGAAAACTTCGCTCACGCTGGTCTGGACCATACATTGTCAAAAGCATCTCTCCTCAGGGCACTTTCTCTTTATGGAGTGCAGAGTCGGGTGAATTCATAACCAATGGCCACCGCCTGAAGAGATATTTCACCACAACAGACATAGGCACCAAATCAACGCTGGAACTCACCGATCCTAAGGATCCCACATGACGACGAAGGACTCTGTCGAGCCATCGACATAAAACAAAGGTGCTTGTCGGGAGGCAACCCGACCAATAAATCTGTTTTACCTTTCTTTTCCCAATTTTGTTTTATAGTTAATTTTCCTTAAATAAAATTTGCCTTATGGATAGTTTTCTTTCAGGATACGAGATCGGATTGGTGCTGATCACAACGAATTCATTCTCGGCAGTCATACCTGGTGTTTCCTTTCCCCTCCATCTTGAATTTAGGGTTTGCTCGAGGACGAGCAAATCTCTAAGTTCGGGGTGGAGGGTGGGTGGTACGTATTCCACTTCCACATACACACCCTCTTTTATACTCAATATGTCTCTATCATAAAATTTTTCAAAATTGTGAACAGATACTTGATGGAATTTTGTCTTTTATTGATAAAAATGTAACTAACTGTTTGCTATGCATCTTCTATCATAACATCCTCCTTATTCGAAACAAATCCCCAAGATGACTGACTTTTGAAACTTGCCTGAAATCATCCTGTGAAACTTATGATTCCTAACATCATAATCCTTTTTACATAATGACAAGTATCTGTCAAACTGATAGGGATCAAACACGTTGCACTTCCTAACTGACTAATGGAACAATGGCTCAGAAACCCCACCGGATCCGCACCAAGTCATTATTTGAGCAGAGTATGACAAAGAGAATAACCTGGTTTTGAATTGTAAATCAAGTTGCATCCTGATCTGAACTCTCTTCTACACTTCTTCTATCATCTTCGTATCCCTCCATCCATAAATACCACCAAAATAGCCAAACTTGTGCCAAATCCCTAAGTTCGGGGTGGCACGCCACTTTCCCCATATCCGCTTCTTCCATACCCCTTCCAATAAGTAGGGGCGTACCACCAAAAATGCAATCTCGAGTCGAATAGAGGAGAGATCTGCAATAAAAAGATGCCAAAGTGCACACAAAATAAATGCAATCTCGAGTCGAATAGAGGAGAGATCTGCAACAAAAGATGCCATAGCGCACACAAAAAAAAAAATATATGCAATAAATGAAATTGCAAAACAAATAAAAATCTCGAGTCGAATAGAGGAGAGATTTTCTTCTTCCTTTCATACCACCTTTCACTCATTTTTCTACCTAAGGGCACAATACATGCCCTACCATCCTTAACAATACCAGTGTCAGATCAAATGCATACTTGTTGATTCTGCGGGTATCTCAGAACTCCTACGACACTCTTTGACATGCTTGGCGTTAGAAAAGGCGGGGAGGAAGCGTTGTTGGGAAACGAACTCAGGAACGAAGCTATGGAAAGACGTGTTTAGTGGTCCCAGGAAGTTGAGGTACTCATTCATACTGAGCAGAAAGAAAACACTTGTGATGTGAAGATGAAGAAATCACATGGATCGAAAGTATTTCATTAGGAAACAGTTTCAAATTTTATGTTACTCGAGGACGAGCAACGATTTAAGTTCGGGGTGTTTTGATGAGTGCATACTCATCATAATTTTCAATTACCTTTTTGGAACAATTTAATATCTTTTCCACATCTTTTCACCCTAATATGAATCATAATGCACAAAACTACTAAGTAATTCAATAATCAAGGTTTTAACTAAATATCTTTCATTTTATGCAGGTACAGCAGGCAACTCCATGCAAACGGTCTCAAGATCGTTTGGATCCATGCGGTCTCAAGATCGTTTGCTGGAATACACAAAGAAACAAGACGAAACCAGTTGCCCAAGAAGTCCATGCGGTCTCAAGACCGTTTGGTCCCATGCGGTCTCAAGACCGTTTGGTCCCATGCGGTCCCAAGACCGTTTGGTCCCACGCGGTCCCAAGACCGTTTGGTCCCATGCGGTCCCAAGACCGTTTGGTCCCATGCGGTCTCAAGACCGTTTGGTCCCATGCGGTCCCAAGACCGTTTGGTCCCATGCGGTCTCAAGACCGTTTGGTCCCATGCGGTCTCAAGACCGTTTGGTCCCATACGGTCCCAAGACCGTTTGGTCCCATGCGGTCCCAAGACCGTTTGGTCCCATGCGGTCCCAAGACCGTTTGGTCCCATGCGGTCCCAAGACCGTTTGGTCCCATGCGGTCCCAAGACCGTTTGGTCCCATGCGGTCCCAAGACCGTTTGGTCCCATGCGGTCTCAAGACCGTTTGGTCCCATGCGGTCTCAAGACCGTTTGGTCCCATGTGGTCCCAAGACCGTTTGGTCCCATGCGGTCTCAAGACCGTTTGGTCCCATGCGGTCTCAAGACCGTTTGGTCCCATGCGGTCCCAAGACCGTTTGGTCCCATGCGGTCCCAAGACCGTTTGGTCTCGCGCGGTCCCAAGACCGTTCGATGCAAGCACAAGGATCGTTTAAAGAACTAAAGCCGCGCGACCACACCAAAGCCAGACTGATCAAAGCAAGACCGTTTGGTGCTCAAACGACCTCCAAACCGTTTGATGCCCAAACGGTCTCAAGACCGTTTGGTGCCCAAACGGTCTCGAGACCGTTTGGCGCCCAAACGGTCTCAAGACCGTTTGGCGCCCAAACGGTCCCCAGACCGTTTGGCGTCAGATCTAAAACTATAAATAGACCCCCAGGGTCCCCATTTGAGGCATCGGTTCCGGACGCCGAAAGGCTGCCAGAGCACCATCCCGATCAAGTTCCACTCCACCTACAGCTGGTGTTGCGTCCAAGGAGGCTAAGAAGGAGAAGAAGACGGAGCAAAGAGCGCATCTTCTTCACCGGGCTGCGTCCACCTTCTGCACCGAGCTCATGGCGGATCTATCTTCTTCTTCTATCTTTCTTGTACCTCGCATCATGAGCGAGTAGTCCTCTTTCGCTGGGGTGCGGGGACTAGCCCCGCTGCCCATGCAAACCATGTTCTCTTGTTAAACTTTCCATGGCAATGTATATAACTCTTCATTTTGTCGTTTATCGTTAAGCTTGTGAGTTGGTTATGTGCGTGTTTCCATCTTTGTGCTCCCTATGTTGCGAGAACTTCAATGCATAGGTATGAATGTCGTTTAGCATGTTAGACTCCTTGACGAGAACTTCCGATAGGATTCCTTGAGGTAGTAGGTGTAGGATCCGCGAGGGGACGGTCCGCCTAAACTTCGGTGATACTTGTGTGCGCCTGACGCCCGTAAGGGGGGTTCACAGCCTTAGTTGGATTTTGTATCTTCGTGCTTTTCGTCGATGTTTACACGTACAATAGTCGCTTGTTTGCTTTGCGGTTTGCGCGGTTGACTCCCTGATTAGAAATAGGATGGGATTTCATCGAGGTCGTAAGTGTATGATCCGTGAGGGGACGGTCCGCCTAACCTTCGGTGACACTTCTGTGCGCCTAACGCCCGAAAGGGGGGTTCACAGCTTCCGTGGATTTCTGTATCTTCAGAGCCGTAAGACGTATGATCCGGATGGCGATGAGAAATCGGCTGCCTATGGTGACGCTTACGCGGACCTGACGCCTGTAAGGGGGGTTCTGCAGCAGCTCTACTTGGAGTGTTATTTCATGCCTGGATTGTTCGCGAGAGAGTATGATTGTGTGTGTAGCGGTGGTCAAACCCGGTACCATCCCAGCGATTTCGTATCATTAATCTAAACCCATCTTTTATTCCACGTTTACTTTCTTGCAATTAGTTTAATCAAACCAAAATCAACCTATTGTTCTAAATATTAGTTTTACTTGAGCTAGATCTAACTGACAAGGATTCTTAAAAACGTTGTCCTTTGGGTTCGATCCTAAACTATACTGCGATAAGATCCGTCCGCTTGCGGGTGGTATTGTTGCACTTGGTTTTGGTAAAAGCTCGGGGATATAAACCCCGAGTGAATTTGTTAGTGCATTCAAAAGCCACATCAGTAGAGAAAACACCTTATCATCAAGATGAGAAAACATTGACATCATCTGTCCAAACATGTCCAAGAAAACTAGATAGAAATGCATTGTTGGATCCAATAGTGAATGGATGGTTTCTACTAGACACATATAATGTGCTCTAGCATTGGTTCTCACAATCTCTTGCCATCTTCTGGCATGACATAACAATTGTCTACATTCTAGCTAGTCATATATACATGATCATAATCAATGGTTAGATATGATAATATATAAGAACAAATGTCACAAACTAGCTTTTTGCCCTTGTAGACTCAGTGAACCTAAGGTATAATTTCAGAAACCTATGATTCCCTTATTCCATAAAATCAAGATTACTCAAAACAAACCTTGAGTAAAAACTAAACATTGTCATTACCAAAAATATATACTATTGTGACATCGTACCAATTTTCTTGGAACATCAAACTGAGATATTAACGGGGCTCTTGAAATATGTAAATATTCCAAAGTGATATTTATATTCAACTAACATTGGTGACCTCGATCACACCTATTTATAGAAGATATAAGAAAATATGCTTGGATATATAACTTATCAGTCATATAAGTAGTACATCATATACAGAGAACGCATGTCAAAATTTTAAGATGGGTATTACAACTTTACAAGTCCCCAACATGACCTAAGTACATGGACAACTCTAACACTAGCAAACTTGAAAACAAAAACATCACCTATCTCCAAGCGATTTCAAGCAACATAGAGCACTAGCACACAAGCATCACCTACCTCAAGTGACTAGCATCCTCCACAATACTGGTCCCCACGACCACTACTAGGGAAGCTTGGCTAGTCATCTGAAATGATGTAGAAAACTATAGGGTACAACTCCAGGTCCTAGTGATATAATATAATAGATGAGAAAATTTACTACTTAGAACAACATTACAAGTATTAAAAAAAAGGAAACATTCAATATACTAGGCAAGTAGTACATTAAAGGCAAATATTTACCATGATTGTATTGATTTCAATCAAATTCATGAACAAGGGAAACATTTATAAATTATATCTCATGTACAAAGAGATAATACATCACAAGCACATCCATTTTGTTCATCAATAAACCTAAATAGGTATACCACACAGTTGAATTACACTTGTTTTGTGCTCTGGGGAGTTTCAGGTGCACCATTAAAACTACTACTAGCCATTTTGGAGCCTCACTAGAAACGTGTATAAGATATAAGGATATCTAGAAGCCATAAGATCTATCTACTCATCCTTGGGTCAAAGTAATGGTAATAAAAGGTGTAATTCTCATAGGTTGTATCTACCGTGTAAATTTCTTTAAAGTGGATCCACACATCACAGGTCTAACCTGCATACACAGGCCATGACACCAAATAGAGGATAATCAAATCCAATAAATATTGTAGAAATCTACAACCATTCTCCATCACATATCATATATGATGGGACTATATGTCACAACTGAGTCTCAACAAGATTTAAAAACATGAGTAAATATCAACCTCAATCATTCCAACTTCATCATAAAGGTATGGCTCTGAGATCTTTTCACAATTCTCTGAATGCTAAAACATTTACCCATTCCACTATTTCTTGTAGCAATCTAAGGAAAAAGATCTACAGACACAAGGCAATGCATGACTAGGGTTACATTTGATGAACTAGGTCAATTATATGTTTTATGAATGCATTCATTATGTTACGTATAACAATCAACAACAATATTAAAGATTAATCAAGCCTTTGCAAATTCAAAAGATATAAAAGATATTGCTATAAAATTTTATCTACCCAAACATGTTCATGCAGTGCAATCCCTCCTAGATGTGCTAAGTCCATTCGTTAACATCTTGGAACAAGAAGGCCCTATAATATACAAAATACCATACCAATGTTCAGTCCTTTCAATGATATCACATCAATCCATTAGTAGATTGAAGTCACTTGAGAACATCATTGTCATTAAAAACTTGCTCATCTCCTCCTACTAAATTATAATCCAACACTTACAAAAATTATATACAATATACTATTATAAGATCAAAGTATAAGAAAATCTCATCCAAGTATTGATAACCTTTTATAGATAGTAGTTCTAATTGTATGGATTTTCAGAAACATAAAAATTTAGTAAAATGCCTTAATAATAGTGTAAAAGGATCTCTAACATCAAGGGGTATCATATACTTCAATTTACACATTATGGAGTATAAGAACATTAGAAAGGTACAACCTTTAGATCTGTTCACATCATAGACTGCATCTAATCATATGCAAGTAAAACTAAACAAGCATTTAGCATCAAGAAATGTATTGAAAAGATAAGGGTGAACTTCCAAGAGATTATTCCTTTTTATATCCTTAGATCACCATATATATTCCATCTTTTACCGTACTAGAGATATTAGAAGAAATATTATGGTTTAAATGTGTTGAGTAGGTAGTTAATGCATCCTATTTTATATCAGTGTAATTACACATAGTGGAAATAAGTCCACATGCTAATGAAAATGGAAAGCTTTGAGATTTACTATTCAAGCTCCAAAAAGCTTCAAACCTCAAGCAAGCCATGGTCTTTACAAAAGTCTAAGATTCTCATCTTCAAATCTCTCAACATCCATAAGCGGCCTAAGATTAACTAGGGAAAAAAGATAGGAATTGGGCTTAAGACTACCTAGGTAGAAACCTTACAAGAAAACCACTAAGAACAAGGCACAAGAAAGAAGAGAACGAAGGATCATCAAGCTAACAAGACATATAGTAGCTTTACTTACATGGATCTAGATCCAAAAATGTAAGGACATACGTCAATCCTCACATAATAAGAGAAGAAGTAAAAATAGTAGGTTTGTAGAAGGCTGATGAAAGAATGAATCTCTTTGGTTTTCGTCAACCTATGTAGAATCACTATAGCTATGGATTCAAAAGGAAACTCACACAAATGAGGTCAAGAAGGAGGAACAAGGGGGTTATTTTAGCCGTAGAGAAAAGAGAAGAAGAGAAGAAATGACAAGCTTGATGAGCTACTATTTTCACACCAATGACATCATCAGTTAGGAAAACTATCAAAAGATGAGTATGATCTTCCATTAGTAGACTATAGAACAACTTACATTCATCCTAGTAGTTGGGATCTTCATTGGTTCACAGGCACAATAGGTTCATTGACTATCATTTGCTAAACTCTTCATGTGTCAAGAGACTCTAGTTTAGTCTAGTATTAGTCAGGACAAGAAGTCCTTTAATAGCTATCATTAAAGGTTGGTTCTACAACTTCCATTAGTTCCTTTCTAGTTAGAAGTAGTGATTCACTAATACCAAGACTCATCAATTAATGACTAGAATAGGGTCATTTATTGATGATGTAAGAGCTGCATTAGTATGTACACAACAAATCTATCAATTGATGAAAATGGGGAGCCTAATATTCTCAAGGTGGAGTACATTGTAAAGCCTAATTCATGTGAAGGTTGCAAGTTTTTTGGTCATCATCTTGCATCTTGTCCAACAAGGAATTATGAAGATGGGTCTCAAGTAGATCTGTAGCTCCACTTTGGGAAACATAAAATTGTGAGCAGCGGTCTGGGGACAGAAGAGAAGTAGCTGAATTTCATGTGGTTAATTATACTAGTACCCAGACTGGAAAATGGCAATTGGAAGACTAGGTTGTTTCTGATATTTAGAGGAATCCAAGTACATAAGAGAAGCGTCTAGTTATTGATTCAATTCAGGCTATTGAACGGAGGCATGTAGTAGCTCAAATCCTGATTTAAAAAGGGTTACTATCTATGTGGATGAGACAAATGTGAAGGGGTTGTGCTCCTCTCTCATTTTTAATGCATACATCCTTAATTTGGATTGAGAGTTGGATGCTAGATTGTCACAAGTAATGTGGATTCCTTCTCCCAAATTGCTTGCAAACGGAGTGTTTGAAAGTTGTGGTCTCTATCTAAATTATCGACATAGAAAGGCAAAAGAACACTCAATCCAGGAGGAAGAAATATCTATAGACGACTCTCACATTTCTGATACAGAGGATTGGAATTTTTCTAGATTTCTATATGTAGATTCTAGATCGAAGGTAAAGAAGAAGAAGTCAAGGAAATAAAAACCCATTAATGATCCCAGTTGCGATTGAGTTTTCCCTTGATGTATGTGCTTTTTTCTAGTTCTTCTCCATATGTTCTTTTTCTTAACTCTTTTATCAACTTGGGTCTACACTTGTTGATCTTTTCTCATTAGGCTTGTTTCAGATCATATACAACATTTGGTAGATTTTTTGCTAGTTCTTTTTCTGGCCTATGTGCCAATGTTTTGTTTGATCTCTGGTGACCTGTATGGTTCTACATATTAGGTCCCTTGTTTTTTTTTAGTTTCAAGAGGTGCACCTTTTTTTGTACCTGAAGTTTGGTTATAGAATAAAGACTCGTGCTTATTTGACCCAAAAAAATCTATCAAGCGATGAAGGCATCGAAGGTAAACATGGCTAAGTGCCTTCATTGGTCCTAAATTGATGGAAAGACACATAAATTTATAAATAAATCCAAGACCCACCAAAACAAATCCAAACCATTAAAGACAAAGATAGAGAGAAAGCAACTCATGCTATGTGCAAATTACAAAAAAGACCTCAAGCATGAGGAATGTTTAGGTAGATCGACAAGAGCATATCATCAACCAACTAATTACATATCTACTATTTAAGTATGTAATTTAAGAATCCAGACACATAACGAAGTTATCAAACATGTTCTAAGGATTGGACCTTGGTATGACGTTTCATGCATGGACATAGCACAATCATGAGGCACTACATTGCACCATCATGTTTGGGTATATGCCATTATATAGTAATAAGTTCTACATATTTTGAAGTTGTAATCTTTGATTAATCATTCAGTTATGTTGTTGAAATTTATGTGTAACTTATAGGTGCATGATGAAACAAATAATTGACCTAAATAACCGTGTGTATGTGTAATCATGTAGTGTGCTGAGTCTGTTGATATTTTCCCATTTATCATTAGGGGAATAGTGACAGAAGTAGATTTTGGATCAATTTGAGAATTGTGAGAATATTCTAGGAGCCATATATTAGTGAATATATGGGAACTATTAGGTCTGATATACCCTAACATGTTTGAATTTAATTTGTACTCATTAATAATTGATGAACCAATGTTATATTACATACAATAGAAAATGGATGTGATCGTGTATTGAACAATATGGGTTTGAATTCATGTTTCTTTATAGTGTGGATTGTGTACCCATGATGAACCTATGTGATGTGGATCTATTTGAAAGAAATTTTCATGGTAGATACAACTTTTGAGTACCGTGCCCTTTGTTACCCTCGATTTGTCACGAGGATGAGTGGAAATATCTAATGGTCTAAAATATCCTTAGATCTTATATAAATTGCTAGAGATGCTTCAAGTTGCTATAGCTAGTAGTTTTACTAGAATGCCTCAAACTAGTTAGAGCATTACAAAAAGTATAGATCACCCATGCAGTCTACTTTTTAGCTTTATCTAGTGAATAACATGGATGTTATCATGGTGTAATATCTCTTTATTCATGAGGAAATGATGTATTATCTATTTCTTCCAACAAGAGGAGCATGCTTGTTATGATCTTTTGTAGGAAAGGATGTCAATATATCAAAGTTATGTACCTCATCCTGGATAAGCTGACAATACCTTAATTTCTAGGAGGGCTCAGAGCTCGAGACCAACCTTCAAATTTTGACTACAACTTTACAATGAGGGAAGTAATGATTCACATATATATTTAGTCACTAAAAAAGGAAAGAAAAATGATTAACCCAAATCATAAGTAATATGTTTTGCATTAAGCATGTCAGAAATTAATGATACTACTTGTAAGGGATCAAACATGTCAAGAAAGATAAGTAAAGAATAAACTAAGAATGATTGATTTGATAGAAGTATTGGACATGATGACAATACTCGATTAAATGGTAATACTTGATGGCAAGGTAAGCGATCGAGTAAGTGTGGGCTCTGATCTCCAAACCATGACATAAACACGATTAAAACTTAGCGGAAGCGAATCGGTAATCAGCAGAAGACAAAATCACAGGAAATTAAAACTTTTCGAGATAAGAACTTGGATCCATAAAAACTTCTTTCATAAAGAGAGATAAACTGTTTACATCTCAGGATAATTACTTCTTGAGTAATTATATACATCAGGATACAAAATCTCAAGATCACTAAACAAAAGACTCCAAGACCTGAGAGTACAGAGGACACATAAGACTGACTCTAACTACACCACATGGCAGGACAATCTCCACCTGAGATTCTACTACTACTCCTGGTGCTGCTGCTGCTGAGACTGGTCACCTGTAGGCTGGTTCCTTCGTCTCCGACGTCCACCTAAAAAGTTGAAGTCTACGGGGTGAGACAATTGTACATAATTGTCCCAGCGAGAGTTATAACTCTTTGCCAGAAACTTTATTATATCATCAAAGAATATCTTAAGCAGTAAAGCCTTCAAGTATTCTATAACAGTTGCAGGTATAACAAGATCTCTACATTTTAGGAGATATGGAGAATATAAACACTATTGAAATGTAACATCAATCAACTAACTTAGAGTCATCTCTAACAAGTTATACTACATGGTTGATTATGTTTTACAAACAACATTATGCCCTGTGGAGATGAGGCATACCACTCATACTCCAACTGATCACTGAGAAGTCACATCAGTATCATACATAGGTCATTAAGAGAGCCGGATTCTCATGACCTTCACCTTCCTCAGTCAGTAAGAGGATCATTTGTAGGACATCTCATGTCTCTACTACTATAGCTCACCAGGGTAAACTTGTCCTTCTCTATTCTAGAGTCACAGTGGCGTTCTGTACTCTCTTCGTCATCAGGAGGTTTCATATTTACCTACCACTGATACAGATATCTGTACTTTCTTCGTCATCAGGAGGTTTCATGTTTAGCTACCACTGATACGGTATGGAATTATAGTGAAGGGTGGATGGATTACACATCTACATCACTCTCCTACACTAGGATGTAAGGTTATACACATCCATGTACCCCACATACTCAAAAGTATGTGCTCCAGGAGTTCCCTGAGGGAAACCTATTTCACCATCACTTAATCTCTAACAATGATGGATCTATGATCAGGGCTCTACATTATACTTGATTAGTTAGGTACATTCAGTATTCTTTAACAACATACATTGTTCTCCAAATAATAACAGTAGCATAGCAGCTATAAAAGAAGAATACTAAATGTAACAGACCTAACTCATATCAATCATCATTTCTCATTATCCTCATCACAAGTCATCTCTAAGGCATGACCTTGATGGTATTCATGGCTCTCACAGCCCATTATCAGCATAGGATGCCATTGAAAAGGCATCAGGTTACTTTACTTATTCATAAGGCTAACAACATGCCTTTAATGAATATAACATCAACATCCATACCTGGATATGATTACCTTCATATCAGAACCTGCATGGTTAATACAACTGATAAAGGTAATACCAAAAATAAGGAATATACTTCCTACTCTTGTCATAAGAGTTAAATCTCTAATTCACATCAAATAGAGTTTAATACTCAAAAGCATGCCATTACCCTTGAATTAGGGTTTACTATTCACATTACATGTCATCACCCTTGAATTAGGGTTTACTATTCATGTTAAGGTGAATTAAACTCATAACATCATCATATATGAGTAACATCTTCATTGATGCTCTTAGATTAGTTAAAGGTTCATCATTTATTATAATTAGGGTTTCTATGATCTCACACAGGTGGATCATACCCTAATTATGCTCATTCCTGTGCATTGGAGATGCTTTAATTGAGTTTTCACCTAAAAAGGGTACTTTCTCTCTCTAGAAGTACTTTCTCTCTCTAGAAGTACTTTCTCTCTCATCATAAAGTTAGGTGATGTCAATATCACTCTAGATCAGGTCAGATTAAGTCATCATAGGCTAACATAGCCCAAAACATCACCATCATGTGATTAGGGTTTGATTTGATCAAGGTATTAATTAATATACCCTTCAGGGGTATTTTGGTAATTCAACCCATTGATCATCATCCTGGTCAAAACCTTAGTCAATTAAACCCTTAATATCCTAGGTTGTCATTAGGGTTGATTAGGGCAATATTGAACCATTTATATCATCGATTGATTGAATGAAATCAACCTTGAATCACATTGATCGATCTTCAACCATCAATCTCCAATTGATTTGAGATCGTTTGAAAGTGTTGACCGTTTAGCTAATTTGACTTTCCAAGACCGCGAGCCCTCCCCTAACTCCAAGACTGCGAGCCTCCTTAAACTCCAAGACCGCGAGCCTCCTTAAACTCCAAGACCGCGAGCCTCTTCAATTGGTTCAAGACCGCAAAGCTCAAAATGAGGTTAAGACCGCGAGGATCAAGTTGATGTCAAGACCGCGAGCCCTCCTTTGACCTCAGGACCGTGAGGCCCCTCGCGGTCTTGAGACTGCGAGCTCTCTCACGACCTTGAGACCGCGAGCCTCCTCACGACCTTGAGTCCGCGAGCTCACATGGTCTCAACCACTTGGACCATCAACAGATTCAATGATACAACCGATAATGTCAACCGATGTTGTAGCCCTCAAAAGGTCAAAGCTATGTTGACCACCTATGGATTGGGTCAATTAAGATTATGCTTAACCAATTGGTCATTCAATTGACCCTCAATGGTTGACCAATTAGGATTGAAATCGATTCAATTAGGGTCTATCAATGTTCACCCATCAACACTCAACAATGTGCATTAACACAAGGTTGAACCCTTCAATTGAGCTCCAATTGGGCCCAAACTTGGCCCAAACGGTCTTGAGATCATGTGGGTGGACCCCACATGGTCTT
This sequence comes from Alisma plantago-aquatica, assembly GCA_963693085.1. Classification (NCBI taxonomy): domain Eukaryota; kingdom Viridiplantae; phylum Streptophyta; class Magnoliopsida; order Alismatales; family Alismataceae; genus Alisma; species Alisma plantago-aquatica. The sequence continues at coordinate 1,282,427,704 of OY856412.1, read as the reverse complement.
GAGACCGTTTGCCCAAGATTTCATCAAAGTCTAAGGTGATTTGATAGGGGTTGAACCATGATTGAACCACAAAACAGAATTTTGATTAAATTGATAACTTATTTGCAATTAGGTCCTCATTTGGTCAAATTACTTAACCCTAGACCTTCAAACGGTCTTGGGTGATTGTCCTCTCGGTCTTGAGACCGTTTGGATGAGTTCCAAACGGTCTTGAGACCGTTTGCCCATCAAATTTTGGATTCTAGTGCAAATTCATCAAGGTCTGACCTATTGAGTTGATGATCATATCAATATTTAATTGCAATGTAATTTGGTATAATTGTACCTTCAATTGGTCCACTATTCTTGACCCCAGACCTCCAAACGGTCATGGTTGATTTCCCTCACGGTCTTGAGACCGTTTGGGTAACCCCTAAATGGTCTTGAGACCGTTTAGGTCAATCAACCCTAAAAACCCTAATTAGGTCACCATAATTTCAGTACTGATTTCACCTAGGGTTAGCCCTAGTATTCACCCTTCAACTCTTAGCCCGTTTGGAAATAGACCATCAAACTTGGTGGGTTGTTAATTAACATGATTTGGAACAGTAATCTCATACGGTCAATGCCTGGTCAATGACCTTACACGGTCTTGAGACCGTTTGCCCAAAAAGGCAATTTCAGACCGTTTGAGAATCAGGAATAAATTCATTTAAAGTTGTTACTTAAAAAGGTCATATCTCCCGATTCCGTTGGAGTTAGCCTCCCAAATTTTGAGGGTAATTATCCTATATAATTAGGAACAGATTTCGTATACGGTCCATGCTCGGTCAATGGGGACAAACGGTCTTGAAGACTGTTTTCCCGGTCGCGGTCTCGAGACCGTTTGCTCACCTCGTGGTCTTGAGACTGAGAGAGCAAACTGGTGAGACCGTTTAAGAAAGTGAAAAGCGGTGGGTTTTTCTTGGAAATCACGCCTTTATTTCCTAGCTCAAGAACAGTACGAATATCCCACCAAATTGACCTTGAATTCGAGTTCTAACCATGGAATTAGGCAAGAAGAGGGGTTCAAACCTACCTTGCACCCTTGGTCATTCCCCTGGAGCTCCAAGACAGTCCTTAGTCGGCCAAGCAAAGAGGAAACAGTGATATGCACGAAGAAAAAGTTCCTTTGCTTGAGAGGTGAAGTATACATATACTTGGGTGATGTTTCATTAAAGGCCCATAAGTTTCCCCATAATTCCAATTAAGTCCTTCCTTCATTACTTGCTCGTCCCTTCCTCTTTATTATAAGGACAAACCTTATCTTAAGGTCTAGAAAAAGAAGGCAAAGAAAAACAATCTAATAATAAGGTACATACATAAAGAGATATTGCATATATACCCTGATTATTCAATCACAAGGCATATTTCATAACTTGATAACTCAATTGAGGTGACTCACTCATCATTTCTTTTCTTAATGATGGCAAGAGTCTAAAAAGATACATTAGATGACATATTTCACAGTTTGCATCCCTTAATTTGGGTAAATTGCATTTTACCCCAAATTAGGGTTTCAAGCACCGGGATTGCTTCCACAGCTGCACCTTGGTGCCCTAGCTTGGGAAATCCCTCAAACTTTACCAAAAAGATTCTCATGATGTCTCAACATCAGAGGAACATATCAACATGTGCAAATTGCAAGCTAACCCTTTTAACTGGGTAAGTTGCACATAGGTCCCTGTATATCAAAACAATGCTACAACTTTAAATAAAAAGGAGCAAATACTGAAATATATGTTTCTGAGAAACTTAATTACATGCTCAGAGTTAATCACAAAGTTTTAATTACATATTTAGGCAAAACACCTAGGGTTAACTCATAACCCAGGTCAGGGATGTTACAGTAAGAGTCTTATTTCAATGATTATGAGTGTATCATACTTGATATTATATGTCCAATATCTACGTATATGCATATTACACTCAAACATATGACTTTCATACGTCCTTGTGTGTGAAGTATACCCATTTTAATTATAAAATGCAAAAGGAATTAAAAACTAATCTATATTTTATAGCATGATATGGGATATGCACAACGTCTATACTTTTACCTTTTATTGTGAACAAGTGTCAAATTGTCTCTTCAAAGGAAAGGATGGACAACAACTTGGATGTGGTCAAGGTGTAATAGAGGTCTCCCTCATCACTGGACACTTGTAAAGATAAACTTTCACCATGTAATGGCTACAAATTTCAAACTTTGTCATACCTCGATCTTACCATTTCTTAGTTATCTTTATGACTGGGTAATTCCCCCAAAATAATAAATGAATCATATCCTAGAAAGTGGCTAGATTGTGTAAAATGAATATGCATAGAAGAATAATATGAAATTGTATATACATAAATATAAAATAATTGGGCACAAAATGACATTAATATATTGGACTTCATTTCAATAAGTTGTAATGGATGTAATGCCAAATCATTTGGTAATGAACAAGTTGTGTTATTGATATATAGTAGTGATTATTACCTCTTCTTATTTTACTGAGAGTGTAATGTTTCAAGAAGTGATGGTTTAGTGATTAATCTTAAAGGGTATCAATGAAGCCATAAAACTTCAAGCTATCAAAAAGGAATATCTTTCACTTACTTCCCCTCTATTTTCTTAGGATGTTATGGTTACCAAGGCATCAATGCCCACCTCCCACTAATTCTTTAATAAATTTAAATGTGGTAAATGGCCTAATATATTTTAGAGGTGATCATTAACATACTTATGATGCATCAACCTAACAGTTGGAGTGGTATAAGTACAACCATATCTCTTCTATCCATTTTTTTCAAAAAAACTGACATAATTTTTGAGATGATCTCTCCTATCCTAGTTTGTAGGATAATAAATATTACCTTGCAATATTTTGAAAGACCAAACTATTTACATACCTAGAGTTGAGGACGTTTCTTAGACTTTTCATCACCTCCTTCTCATTTAGTTTGGACTTATCTTCCTATTTCCCTTTCTTATGGTTTCTTCATATCCCCGCATCATGTCTTATTTTGTTTGGCCTTATGTTTTGATTTGGTATAATCTAGTCTTATAGAAGTTTTACAAATAAGACTATAAAGCATATGATAAACTACACCTAAATAGGAATCCAAAAAGATAGCCGAAGAAAACAATGAGCAGTAGTTGATTACATAATTCTATTATAAGTCCAAGTTTGTGAGAGAAATTTCTTTTTAATCTCAGAAGCTTTTAATGGAATTTATCTCCTTCTTTCTTAAATCTCACTCATCATAAATTTTCTTGGTGGTGTTTGACTTTGTTGAGCCGATCTTTATTCTTTCTTTTTGTGCACGCGTTGGTTGTATCTTATTCAATATAAATTCTTAGGTTAAAAGCTTTATCAAGTTACTTCAATTGATATCAAAGTGAGGTTGTTTTGAGACTATTGGGGAGCATTGGTGGCACTTAAATCATAGTGTATGTCGACTAGTACCATGAGTAGTCATCATCTTGAGAAGTGTGATGATATTCTGTGTGTCGCAAAGTATAGTGAAATATGTCCTAGCACAAGAATGAATAATTAAAGAGCTTGAAGGAGAGCTAGAAAATATGTATGATGGATATTAGAGGATGATGGAGCATGGGAAGTATGCACAATTTATCTATGTCATTTTATTATGGTAAAGTATTCTATGATTAATGAAGACTCACCAAAGAGATTATAGAAAATCTTATAAGAGCTATATATGCGAAAGTCACCTTTTAATATATGGGTGCTAAAAGGACAACTATACAAGTGGTGTATGGAAGAGGGCACAATGTTTTTTGACCCTCTCAACATCTTCAACAATCTTGTCACATAATTAGTTGGTGTGGTGGAGAAGAACAATGAGAGTGACAAGGAGATACTCATGTTTTCATCTTTGCCTCCCTCTTGGGCACTATTGGTGGTGAATATTTTTGTTCTACACTCAATTTCAATAAGGTGGAAACATATTTTTTGGAGGTTAGGTCTTTAGATAAAACATCTGATTCTTTCCCTTAGGTGGTCAAGTTTTAGTTATCACATGTGATAAAAACAAAACTGAATAGCAGGGGAAGAATAATTTAAAGAGAAAACAAACATTCAAAATATGTGATGAGAGGGTCACATATTAGAATATTGTCCAAAGTTAAAGGTTGTAAAGAGTGGAGTTTCCTCGTTAGCGTAAGAATATACATATAGACTAGTAATGATAGAACCATGTATTTGTATGGTCTAATATTTTATTTAAGTTCTCCTTTCATCATATGTCTAGAGATAGAAATATCTTATGAAGGTTTTGGACTTTGAGTGCATGGAACTATTTTTCCCATACAATTTAGACTCTAACAAGTTGTTAGAATTGAAATTAAAACGTTCAAGATGTAAAATTCAGTACATCCCACATTTTCTCAAAAGGAATATAACATCTAAGAGGGCACTTGAATCTATTAGTTGTAAAATGTCAAAGTAAGGCGGAGTTGTGCAAGTTACTCACAAATGACAAGTAATAGGTAAGGGTGTATGGTCTAATAGAGCATATTGATTGGTTGAAGATGTTCTAACCAAAAGAGGAGTAGTAGATGGCCATTTTAATAATACTACATATAAATACGACACATTGGCATGTGAGACATGAGTCATGAACTTGAATAGTGCTACATATAATCAACTATCAAGTATAGTCAAATGAGAGGTTGAAGACTCATCTACATGATTCATCAGATGCATATGCAAAGTTGTGATCTATTGGATGAGTAAAGATGTAAAAAGACTGATCACAAAGTATCATGGAGTGGGTGTGGCTTGAAGATGGCAGAAATCTATGTCATGGAAGTCCAATGGTCTGATGTATGTGGTTGTTCCTAACACAAGTAGAGAATATAGGTTATCAACAATACTAGTTGAGAAGCTCTGATGTGGATGATTTGGGAAGCTAAGTCCAGACACACACTACACATAAACATGCACGAGTAGAGTGCTTCCGAGAATGAAAGCATCTTCTAAGGGCGCAAGCATCAAACAAGAACATGAATATTTATTTTAAAGAAGTAAATACACTTTGGCTAATAAGATCTAGTGTAGACATTATTGAAATAATGACATTGAACCTAGTTTTAGGATATAATAATTATTGTCTTGGAATGTTGAGAAAGTCTAAAAGTTTGTTATACTTGGATTTCAAAGATATTATTTGATCTTATCATTTCCTCCTACCTATTTATTTTAAACTTATCTTCTCATGACCCTTTTCTATAATTTACTCATTTCTACTCGTCTTTATTTTTTAGTTTATCCTTATCCTTTAATTTAGTTTCATTTTGAAAGTTTTATAAATAAGACTAAAAATCATATGATACAATGTATCTAAACATGGAACTTGAAGAGGAGAGCTAAAAAATAACAAAAAGGAGAGTGAAGAGAAGGGGTTATGACAATCTATTGTAAAATGTGAAAAGACCGATAATTTTTCATAATCTTATTGAAGTTGGTAAATTGAGTTTGTGATTTTTTGTGTGCCAAATATGTTCTTCCTGTTACTTATTTTCTTTAGTTATTCGCTCCCTTGACCGGGTCATCATATTTTTTCCTTGTGTCATATTTAGTCCATATTTGGTATATATCCCGCATAACAATTAAATGTTTAAAACTTGCAAATGTTACTTTAACAAGTCTACCTATCATACTTCATAGAGGCAAAAACAACACGGCTATACATGTTTGTAATATTCAGACTCAAAAAATGGTGTTTAAAACTTGCACATGTTACTTTAACAAGTCTATCTATCCTACTTTTTATGAAAAATTCTACATACAGTCACCTTACTACCCGCTCACCCACCCGGTTCTTAAGAATAGCTATCTGCAACAATTAAAGCAATAAAGGATGAGGGAAGTGGAAGAGAAAGAACATGTTTTTGTCCATAACTTTCAATCCGGAACATATTTTTTGATGAAAAAATTGCATTAGAATCACTACTATAGAAATGGCTTATAACGTCACTTTTAAAGGCGTCAGTTGCATAAATACACTGACACCTAAACAATACAGTGTCGGTTTATAAAATAAACCGACATCAATCTGTGAAAGGTGACCAGACACGGGTATCGCTTTTATTCGGTGTCGATTCCTTAATAACAAACCGACGACGAAAATTAACCGCCAAATCCAAAATTTCCAGCGAAAAAAATTACCTCCAAAATTTAACATATGGCGTCGGTCATTAACTAATAAACCGACGACTAAAGGTTATTCATGAAACAGAAATTGGGCACATTTTGATCGTCGGTTTTACAATAATAACCGACACTTATGGGTTTTCCCGCACTGTTCGCGGGAAATTTTTCACACCCTTTGAGCGTCGGATTTAAAAAAAAAAACGACTATGGTCATTAATCGAGAACAAATTTTTTAATCGGCATATGTAGATAGATGTCGGTTTTGTTCTAGTTAAAACCAATGATTATCATTGAGAAGAGGTGTCAGTTTTTGTGGTTAACCGACACCTTTGGTTTTATGTGTCAGTTTTGTTGAATAACTGACACCGAATGTTAACTTAATAGCGCGCGAGTGAGCCTGACTCCTTCCCCTTTCTCTCTGTGTTGCACTCGGCTTAGGGTCTGGCGATTCCGGTGAGCAAGCAGAGCTCCCTCCGCGCCGCTGCCCACCGCCTCCATTCTCCTTGCTCGTCGCCGCCGCTCTCCTTGCTCGCCGCCGACCACCTGCTGCTCGTCGCTTGTTGGTCGATCGCTGCTCCTCTGCCGCCGCCGCTCGCTGCTCCAACGGCCTGGTCTCCTGCTCTCCGGCGGACTGCTCTCTTGCTGCTCCGGTGCCTGCGACGGCTTGCTCTCTTACTGCTCCGGCCAACTCCGGCGGCCTGCTCTCTACCAACTCCGGTGCCGCCTTCCTGCTGCCTTCAGCCGCCGCCACTGCTTCCGCCACTACTCCGACCAATCAAAGGTAATGGAACCATCTCCGTTTCTATGTGTGTGCTATGTGTGTGACCTGTAGGAGTACCTTATTGTGGGCTCCGATCTCCAAAACCACGATATAAACTTAGCGGAAGCATTCGATTAGTTGCGGAACATGAAAAATACTGAAAATTAAAATTTTTGAGACAAGATCTGGAAGTTATAAAATTCCTTTTTATAAGAAACCAAGTAAACAGTTTACATCTCTGTTAAACCACTTCTTGAGTAGTTATGTACAACATGATTCAAAATCCTCAGGAGCCACACTAAAAACTCAAACCACTGATTCCTAGAACCTGAGAGTACAGAGACGCATAGGACTATCTAACTACAAACTCAGCAGCCAGTATCTCCACCTAAGATTCACTGCTGCCCCTGGTACTGTTGCTGTCATTGTTGCTCATCCTTAAGCGGTCTCCTTCGTCTTCGACGACCACCTAAAAAGAGTTAAAATCTACGGAGTGAGACAATATACAAATTGTCCCAGCGAGAGTTATAACTCTCCACTAGAAGCTTTATTATAACATAAATCATACAACAGCAGGTTTAATAACAAGTGAAGCAACTTCTACTTAAGCAGTCATGTCTTTAAAGCATATAAAGGACATGTATACAAAATATCTGAACAGATCATTAATGTAAACAATGTAACACCAAACATTGTTCCTCGTAGTTAAACCTAAGCAAATATACTACGCAGTTGATTATGTTTTACAAACATTATTATGCCCTGTGGAGATGAGGCATACCACTCATACTCCAACTGATCTCTAAGAAGTCACATCAGTATCATACATAGGTCATTAAAAGAGCCGGATTCTTAAGACCTCATCTTCCTCAGTCAGTTAGAGGATTGATTGTTAGACATCTGGCGGGATGTCTTTGTAATAGCTTACCAGGGTAAACTGGTCCTTCGCTATTTTTAGAGTTACAGTGGCGTTCTGTACTCTCTTCGTCATCGGAAGATTTCTTGTTTATCTTTCATCGATGCAGTGTTTGTGTCTTTAAGGGAGTGTAGTAATACATCTCACCTTTTGGACTTTGTGGTGGGGGAGTGATGGACTACATGAATCTACATCAAATCCTCTCACCTTTTCTCTTTTAGTGAAGGTATGACGGACTACTAGAATCTACATCAAATACCTACACTAGGATGTAAGGTTCTACACATCCATGTACCCCACATACTCAAAAGTATGTGATCCAGGAGTTCCCTGGGGAAAACCTGTTTCACCATCATTTAGACTCTGACAATGATGGATCTATGATCAGGGCTCTACATTTCACTTGATTAGTTAGGTACATTCAGTATTCTTTAAACATTGTTCTTCAAACAATAACATTAGCACAACAGCTATAATGAGAATACATAAATGTAGCAGGCCTAACTCTTTTCAATCATCAGTTCTCAGTCATCTCATCACAAGTCATCTGTCAAGCATGACCTTGATGGTGTTTATGGCTTTCACAGCCCATAAATCACAAAAGATGTCACTAACAGTGCATCAATATAATTCACTTATTCATAAAGCTTAAGGCATGCTTTCAATGAATATAACATGGTATTCCATACCTGGATATGACTATCATCTCATGACAACCTGCATGGTTAAATCAACTGATAATAGTAAACAATTCAACAATTAGGGTTTACTATTCATCTTTCATGTCATTACCCTAAAATTAGGGTTTACTATTCACTCTATAGTGAATTATGCTCATTACATCATCATGTAAGAGAAACATCATCATTAAGGCTCTTAATTAAGATTAAGATTCATTGGATATCATAATTAGGGTTTCCATGATCTCACATAAGTGAATCATACCCTAATCATGCACACTCATGTGTATTTGAAGTATCTCACTTGAGTTTCCACCTTAAAAAGGGTACTTTCTCTCTCTAGGATACTTTCTCTCTCTTGGAATACTTTCTCTCTCCTCTCACTAGTAGATGGTGATGACACCACTCTAGATCAGGTTGGGTTAAGTCCTCATTGACTTACATAAGCCAAAACATCATCATCATGTGATTAGGGTTTGATTAGAACAAGGTTTTACCTCTTTAGACCCCTCAAGGGTATTTTGGTAATTTGCCTCATGATCACCATCATGGGTCAACTCACTAATCACTTAGTCCCTTAATGACCTAGGTTACCATTAGGGTTTAGATTAGATCACCATTGAACTAATTACACCATCAATTGATTAAGTACAAACCACCATGTACACCTTCAAACGGTTTCAACCACCAAACGGTCTTGAGACCGTTTGGTCTCAAACGGTCTTGAGACCGTTTGATCCAAACAGTCTTGAGACCGTTTGGATGTGTTGACCGTTTGGAAGGGTTGACCTTCCAAACCGTTTGGAGCTCAATCGGTTTGAAACCGTTTGATCAAATCAACTTGAGATCGATTGGACCAAACGACCCTGAGATCGTTTGAGCCCAAACGGTCTTGAGACCGTTTGGATCCAAACGGTCTTGAGACCGTTTGGTCCAAATGGGCTCAAACCGTTTGGACCTCCAAAGTGGTTCAAAAGTTACAATTGGTCATGGATATGTATGTTGAACCCCTCAATTAACCAAATCCATGATAACCACTTATAAATTGAGTTAATTAGGATGAACCTCAATCACTTGGACACCAAGTTGACCCTCAATTAAAAGCCAATTAGGGTTGAATCCTCCTCAATTAGGGTTTCAAATCGGATGGTCATCAATATTCAACAATGTGAATCAATTCAAGGTTGAACCTATCAATTGACCTCCAATTGGGCTCAAACTTGGACCAAACGGTCTTGAGGTCGTTTGGATATCCTCGAAACGGTCTTGAGACCGTTTGCCCAAAGTTTGACCAAGAACCAAGTCGTTTGGACTAGGGTTGAACTCCAATTAGGTCTAAAATCAGCATTTGTATCAAATCATCAACTTATTACAATTGGTCCTTCAAACCATTAGATTATCTCAAACCTAGACCTCCAAACGGTCTTGGGTTGTTCGCAAACGGTCTTGAGACCGTTTGGAGGAACCCCCAAACGGTATTGAGACCGTTTGGGTCCTTCAACCCAAAACTCAACAAGATCTATACTTAGAAAACAGCAATTTGATTGTTTCACTAACCCACTGTAATTGGGCCCTCAATTGGTCAATTACCTTAACCCTAGACCTCCAAACGGTCTTGGGTTGACACCAAACGGTCTTGATACCGTTTGGATGAGTTCCAAACGGTCTTGAGACCGTTTGCCCATCCATCCTTTGGACTCTAGTGAAAATTCATCAAGGTTTGATCTATTGAGTTGATCATCACATCAATACTTAATTGCAATATGGTTTGGTGCCTTTGGACCTTCAATTGATCAACTATACTTGACCCCAGACCTCCAAACGGTCTTGGGGTGACCCCCAAACGGTCTTGAGACCGTTTGGGTGATTCCCAAACGGTCTTGAAACCGTTTGGGCTAATCAACCCAAAATCTCAACTTAACTCATTGGAGATTCAGCACTAATGTCAGTTAGGGTTTGCCCTATTAATCATCCTTCAACTCATGACTCGTTTGGAATTAATCCATCAAATTTGGTGAGTCGTTAATTAACATCATTATGAACAGTAATCCAAAACGGTCAACGTTTAGTCAACCATCTTAAACGGTCTTGAGACCGTTTGCCCAAAAAGGGCAAATTAAACAGATTGAAAATCAGAACTTAATTCAATTGGTTTTGCTAATTGATTTGCTCATAACTCACGATTCCTTTGGAGTTAACCTCTCAAATTTTGTGGGTGATTAACCTACATAATTATGAACAAGATTCTTTAACGGTATTCGCTTGGTCAACGGGACCAAACGGTCTTGAAGACCGTTTTCCTTCAAACGACCCTGAAACCGTTTGCCCACCAAACGGTTTGAAACCGTTTTGAGCAATAGGTGGAGGTCGTTTGATAAAGTGAAAAACCGTGGATAAGCATAGGAATTAACGCCCTTATCTTCTACCTTGAGAACAGTAGCAGTTCTTCACGATTTTGCTTGCAAGGATGCAAGGAAAGATAGGGAAGAAGAAGAACTAGCAACTATATGCATAGAAAAGGATGTATAATCAAGCATAAAGTTTAGAGTTATAAAACCCACCTAAAGCTTGCTCCTTGAGCTCCAAGCTTTCGAGCTCCAAGCCTTTAATGGCGTCCTAGAAGCTCCACAGGTCGGCCAAGGTGAATCCTCCAAGGAAGGTTGAGAAGAGATGGCTAGAAAGATGGAGCTAAGTGAGCTAGCCATGAATTTGACCTTGAATCCGAGTTTCATCCAAGAATTAAGCAAAAAGGAAGGATCCAAACCTACCTTGCACTCCCTTGGTCGTCCTCCTGAGCTCCAGAGCTCTCCTTAGTCGGTTTGAGCAAGGGGAAAAGAAATGAAAGGGAGAGGGTCGTTCCCTTGCTAAGTGAGAAAAGTTGTATATATACTTAGGTGAATTTTCAACATAAGAACATATGTTTTCCTCATTTCTCATCTAAGTACTCCCTTTCTTCCTTGCACGTCCCCACATCTTATTCCTAAGGACAAACTCCTTCTAAGGTCAAGAATTGAAGGCAAAGAGGATCAACCCATCACTAAAGCATATACATAAAAGGGCTATTATACATACACCTTGATTATTCAATCACAAGGGTGTTCTTTACTATATGATTATTCACATAAAGTAATCTTTTCATCATTCCTCTTCTAAATGATGCCAAGAGCCATAAAAGATGTTTTAGATGATGTATTTTACAAGTTGCACCCCTCAAATTGGGTAAATTGCATTTTACACCAATTTAGGGTTTTCAAGTACAGGGGTTGCTTCCACAGCTGCACCTTGGTGCTCAAGCTTGGGAAATCCCTTAAACCTCATCATATTCATTCTTATGTTGTCTCAACATTAAAAGAACATATAAACATGTGAAATTGCAGTTTAACCCCTCTGATTGGGCAAATTGCACATAGGTCCATGTATTGCAACCAATACTTCATCATTGGTTTATAAGGGACAGAAAGGGAAACTTATTTTCCATAAAAGCTTTAGTTATATGCCAAAGGATAATTACAAACTTTTAATTTCATATTTAGGCAAAACACCTAGGGTTAGCTTATAACCCAGGTCAGGGGTGTTACAAATCATAAACCCCTAACAAGGATTTTGTCCCCGAAATCTCAGGAAGAAAAGGGGAGAGCAGATATTGTTTCAGCATACACATAGTTACATTTTTAGGTAACATACCATTTTTTAGGGAGATGTTATAGAATTTTGATCAACATTCTTTAGGATCAAATTCAAGCCCTGATATTTATTCAAGACCATATAAGGGCCCTCTCACCCTGAGTCTTATCATCTTATCCGATAATCAGCATACTAATTTCCTTTATTATATGCATTAACTATCTTATCAGACATTCTAGAGAAGATATGTTTATTTTAAGAACATAAACCCCTAACAAGGGATGTTCTTAAAATTCTATCTTTATTTAAGAACATAAACCCCTAACAAGGGATGTTCTTAACATTCTTAATTTGGTATTAATCACTTGTATTATCAGAACTTTATATCTCTTTCTTCCTTTTATCATGGTACATTGCTCATTACATAAATTCTTTCAACCATTACTAATCATGGTTGACCTTCTATATTCTCATTTTTCTTATCTTATGATGCCCTTTAAGTTGTTTTAGATTGACTACTTGATCAGAGTAATCAAAAGATAACAACTTCAAGGTTTTAATTTTTACTTCATCATCAGTAATTGTATACCTGGCCAGGGTATATGATTACTGAGGTAAGAAAATATGTACTTGTATATTACTATGTTCCTTCTCTTTTTCCATCCTTTCATACATACTTATTAACTTTTATTTAATCCTGCATTCAGATCATTTCTTTAATACATTTTCTTCTTATAGAAGTAAACATGTATTATAAAACGATTATATATAATGCATCATAGAAAGCTTTTATGAGACCAATCAAAGAATAGTTCAATCAACTACTATTTCAACTTGTTCCAAAAGATCATAAAGAGATTTATAAGAAATACCATTTATCTTGTCTAATCAATCATGGCTCGAGGATTCTATCAAATCCTTGCATATCAAGGTATTGGATCCACTCAAATGCGATGATTAGAAAAGAAAAGGATGCAGGGAGATGATACCTCCTACATAACAGCAGACTTACTCAACGGAGTCTCCAACAACAACTTCCTGCCCTATGACTGAATGTCATATTGCAGTTACGGATCACTCTTCAAGTGATAAAAGAGTGTGTAGCACCCGGGTCAAACAGAATGGATACTACACAGGAATTAGACATATCAGAATATAAAAGTTTCATCTGACCTGTCACAACCCGTGGATCGACCATTGCATCAGGTGGGTTCATAGCATAGAACCTCACTATTGTCTGTGGTTGATTTGGTGCAGATGATCCAGCTTGGGACGCTTGTCCACGTCCTCAAGCTGCTCCTTGAAATTGCCTTCTCTGTGATCCCTGTTGCCCTTGTCTCGGAGGCTGTGTCACATTGACAGGCTTAGATCGACAGTCCTTCATCAAATGCCCCACCTTTCCACAGTTGTAGCAGCGTCTCTCCGGTTGTAGTGGTTTAAAGGGTTCCTTACCCTTTTTGGATAACCACTGCCTTGATGTACTAGGTCCTGGTTGTGTTGGGGACATCAGAAACTTCTTCCTTTTGGGAATTCCCAGCCTTTGTTTCTGGATTTGAATAGGCCTTTTCTCAATTCTTCCTCTATATATCCTTTCTAGACAATTAGATCTGATATGTCCAGGCTTCCCACAGTTATAACAGGTCCTGATCTCTGACTGTATTCTAATTCCTTCATTACTATGGACTGATTCATCAGTTTGAGGCTGATCATAGGCTTGCTCTGAGTTCAAAGCTTTATCATTTACTTCTACCCCAACCTGCTGCTGAGGGTTACATATCCTATGGATATCCAAAACATCATTATTAGGAGCTGGTAATCTGGGTTGTACTGCTAGTGTTTGATCCACTAGGTACATCATGGTTGCCCTAAATTCTCAAACAGTGATTCCTAAGGAAGGATTCCTTATCATGGTTGGATTAACTAGGGGAACCTCAGGTAAGTGTCCCTCTACTGCTTGCTCCTCTGCACTTCTTCTAGGTGTAGCATTGTTGCTTTCTGCAACAAACTCCTCATCCTTATATGTCTTCTTCTCCTGAGGAGCAGAAGATTCTATTAGATGAGGAAGAAACACTAAAGACAGACTCGACATCCTAAGTCCTATGTCTCTGTAGACTCGGCGAACCTAGAGCTCTGATACCACTTAATTGTGGGCTCCGATCTCCAAAACCACGATATAAACTTAGCGGAAGCATTCGATTAGTTGCGGAACATGAAAAATACTGAAAATTAAAATTTTTGAGACAAGATCTGGAAGTTATAAAATTCCTTTTTATAAGAAACCAAGTAAACAGTTTACATCTCTGTTAAACCACTTCTTGAGTAGTTATGTACAACATGATTCAAAATCCTCAGGAGCCACACCAAAAACTCAAACCACTGATTCCTAGAACCTGAGAGTACAGAGACGCATAGGACTATCTAACTACAAACTCAGCAGCCAGTATCTCCACCTAAGATTCACTGCTGCCCCTGGTACTGTTGCTGTCGTTGTTGCTCATCCTTAAGCGGTCTCCTTCGTCTTCGACGACCACCTAAAAAGAGTTAAAATCTACGGAGTGAGACAATATACAAATTGTCCCAGCGAGAGTTATAACTCTCCACTAGAAGCTTTATTATAACATAAATCATACAACAACAGGTTTAATAACAAGTGAAGCAACTTCTACTTAAGCAGTCATGTCTTTAAAGCATATAAAGGACATGTATACAAAATATCTGAACAGATCAATAATGTAAACAATGTAACACCAAACATTATTCCTCATAGTTAAACCTAAGCAGATATACTACGCGGTTGATTATGTTTTACAAACATTATTATGCCCTGTGGAGATGAGGCATACCACTCATACTCCAACTGATCGCTAAGAAGTCACATCAGTATCATACATAGGTCATTAAAAGAGCCGGATTCTTAAGACCTCATCTTCCTCAGTCAGTTAGAGGATTGATTGTTAGACATCTGGCGGGATGTATTTGTAATAGCTTACCAGGGTAAACTGGTCCTTCGCTATTTTTAGAGTTACAGTGGCGTTCTGTACTCTCTTCGTCATCGGAAGATTTCTTGTTTATCTTTCATCGATGCGGTGTTTGTGTCTTTAAGGGAGTGTAGTAATACATCTCACCTTTTGGACTTTGTGGTGGGGGAGTGATGGACTACATGAATCTACATCAAATCCTCTCACCTTTTCTCTTTTAGTGAAGGTATGACGGACTACTAGAATCTACATCAAATACCTACACTAGGATGTAAGGTTCTACACATCCATGTACCCCACATACTCAAAAGTATGTGATCCAGGAGTTCCCTGGGGAAAACCTGTTTCACCATCATTTAGACTCTGACAATGATGGATCTATGATCAGGGCTCTACATTTCACTTGATTAGTTAGGTACATTCAGTATTCTTTAAACATTGTTCTTCAAACAATAACATTAGCACAACAGCTATAATGAGAATACATAAATGTAGCAGGCCTAACTCTTTTCAATCATCAGTTCTCAGTCATCTCATCACAAGTCATCTGTCAAGCATGACCTTGATGGTGTTTATGGCTTTCACAGCCCATAAATCACAAAAGATGTCACTAACAGTGCATCAATATAATTCACTTATTCATAAAGCTTAAGGCATGCTTTCAATGAATATAACATGGTATTCCATACCTGGATATGACTATCATCTCATGACAACCTGCATGGTTAAATCAACTGATAATAGTAAACAATTCAACAATTAGGGTTTACTATTCATCTTTCATGTCATTACCCTAAAATTAGGGTTTACTATTCACTCTATAGTGAATTGTGCTCATTACATCATCATGTAAGAGAAACATCATCATTAAGGCTCTTAATTAAGATTAAGATTCATTGGATATCATAATTAGGGTTTCCATGATCTCACATAAGTGAATCATACCCTAATCATGCACACTCATGTGTATTTGAAGTATCTCACTTGAGTTTCCACCTTAAAAAGGGTACTTTCTCTCTCTAGGATACTTTCTCTCTCTTGGAATACTTTCTCTCTCCTCTCACTAGTAGATGGTGATGACACCACTCTAGATCAGGTTGGGTTAAGTCCTCATTGACTTACATAAGCCAAAACATCATCATCATGTGATTAGGGTTTGATTAGAACAAGGTTTTACCTCTTTAGACCCCTCAAGGGTATTTTGGTAATTTGCCTCATGATCACCATCATGGGTCAACTCACTAATCACTTAGTCCCTTAATGACCTAGGTTACCATTAGGGTTTAGATTAGATCACCATTGAACTAATTACACCATCAATTGATTAAGTACAAACCACCATGTACACCTTCAAACAGTTTCAACCTTCAAACAGTTTCAACCACCAAACGGTCTTGAGACCGTTTGGATGTGTTGACCGTTTGGAAGGGTTGACCTTCCAAACCGTTTGGAGCTCAATCGGTTTGAAACTGTTTGATCAAATCAACTTGAGATCGATTGGACCAAACGACCCTGAGATCGTTTGAGCCCAAACGGTCTTGAGACCGTTTGGTCCCAAACGGTCTTGAGACCGTTTGGCCTCAAACTGTCTTGAGACCGTTTGGATCCAAACGGTCTTGAGACCGTTTGGTCCAAATGGGCTCAAACCGTTTGGACCTCCAAAGTGGTTCAAAAGTTACAATTGGTCATGGATATGTATGTTGAACCCCTCAATTAACCAAATCCATGATAACCACTTATAAATTGAGTTAATTAGGATGAACCTCAATCACTTGGACACCAAGTTGACCCTCAATTAAAAGCCAATTAGGGTTGAATCCTCCTCAATTAGGGTTTCAAATCGGATGGTCATCAATATTCAACAATGTGAATCAATTCAAGGTTGAACCTATCAATTGACCTCCAATTGGGCTCAAACTTGGACCAAACGGTCTTGAGGTCGTTTGGATATCCTCCAAACGGTCTTGAGACCGTTTGCCCAAAGTTTGACCAAGAACCAAGTCGTTTGGACTAGGGTTGAACTCCAATTAGGTCTAAAATCAGCATTTGTATCAAATCATCAACTTATTGCAATTGGTCCTTCAAACCATTAGATTATCTCAAACCTAGACCTCCAAACGGTCTTGGGTTGTTCCCAAACGGTCTTGAGACCGTTTGGAGGAACCCCCAAATGGTCTTGAGACCGTTTGGGTCCTTCAACCCAAAACTCAACAAGATCTATACTTAGAAAACAGCAATTTGATTGTTTCACTAACCCACTGTAATTGGGCCCTCAATTGGTCAATTACCTTAACCCTAGACCTCCAAACAGTCTTGGGTTGACACCAAACGGTCTTGAGACCGTTTGTCCATCCATCCTTTGGACTCTAGTGAAAATTCATCAAGGTTTGATCTATTGAGTTGATCATCACATCAATACTTAATTGCAATATGGTTTGGTGCCTTTGGACCTTCAATTGATCAACTATACTTGACCCCAGACCTCCAAACGGTCTTGGGGTGACCCCCAAACGGTCTTGAGACCGTTTGGGTGATTCCCAAATGGTCTTGAAACCGTTTGGGCTAATCAACCCAAAATCTCAACTTAACTCATTGGAGATTCAGCACTAATTTCAGTTAGGGTTTTCCCTATTAATCATCCTTCAACTCATGACTCGTTTGGAATTAATCCATCAAATTTGGTGAGTCGTTAATTAACATCATTATGAACAGTAATCCCAAACGGTCAACGTTTAGTCAACCATCTTAAATGGTCTTGAGACCGTTGCCCAAAAAGGGCAAATTAAACAGATTGAAAATCAGAACTTAATTCAATTGGTTTTGCTAATTGATTTGCTCATAACTCACGATTCCTTTGGAGTTAACCTCTAAAATTTTGTGGGTGATTAACCTACATAATTATGAACAAGGTTCCCAAACGGTCTTCGCTTGGTCAACGGGACCAAACGGTCTTGAAGACCGTTTTCCCTCAAACGACCCTGAAACCGTTTGCCCACCAAACGGTTTGAAACCGTTTTGAGCAATAGGTGGAGGTCGTTTGATAAAGTGAAAAACCGTGGATAAGCATAGGAATTAACGCCCTTATCTTATACCTTGAGAACAGTAGCAGTTCTTCACGATTTTTCTTGCAAGGATGCAAGGAAAGATAGGGAAGAAGAAGAACTAGCAACTATATGCATAGAAAAGGATGTATAATCAAGCATAAAGTTTAGAGTTATAAAACCCGCCTAAAGCTTGCTCCTTGAGCTCCAAGCTTTCGAGCTCCAAGCCTTTAATGGCGTCCTAGAAGCTCCACAGGTCGGCCAAGGTGAATCCTCCAAGGAAGGTTGAGAAGAGATGGCTAGAAAGATGGAGCTAAGTGAGCTAGCCATGAATTTGACCTTGAATCCGAGTTTCATCCAAGAATTAAGCAAAAAGGAAGGATCCAAACCTACCTTGCACTCCCTTGGTCGTCCTCCTGAGCTCCATAGCTCTCCTTAGTCGGTTTGAGCAAGGGGAAAAGAAATGAAAGGGAGAGGGTCGTTCCCTTGCTAAGTGAGAAAAGTTGTATATATACTTAGGTGAATTTTCAACATAAGAACATATGTTTTCCTCATTTCTCATCTAAGTACTCCCTTTCTTCCTTGCACGTCCCCACATCTTATTCCTAAGGACAAAATCCTTCTAAGGTCATAAATTGAAGGCAAAGAGGATCAACCCATCACTAAAGCATATACATAAAAGGGCTATTATACATACACCTTGATTATTCAATCACAAGGGTGTTCTTTACTATATGATTATTCACATAAAGTAATCTTTTCATCATTCCTCTTCTAAATGATGCCAAGAGCCATAAAAGATGTTTTAGATGATGTATTTTACAAGTTGCACCCCTCAAATTGGGTAAATTGCATTTTACACCAATTTAGGGTTTTCAAGTACAGGGGTTGCTTCCACAGCTGCACCTTGGTGCTCAAGCTTGGGAAATCCCTTAAACCTCATCATATTCATTCTTATGTTGTCTCAACATTAAAAGAACATATAAACATGTGAAATTGCAGTTTAACCCCTCTGATTGGGCAAATTGCACATAGGTCCATGTATTGCAACCAATACTTCATCATTGGTTTATAAGGGACAGAAAGGGAAACTTATTTTCCATAAAAGCTTTAGTTATATGCCAAAGGATAATTACAAACTTTTAATTTCATATTTAGGCAAAACACCTAGGGTTAGCTTATAACCCAGGTCAGGGGTGTTACACTTATAGTCCGGTCTCCATATCTGTTTCTACTGTGGTTGATCCACTGGTTTCTGTGTGTGTGCTATTGCAACTAGGAGTACCGTACAGTCTGGTCTCCATCTTCATTTATTATATCCAATGTTTATTTCTGTAGGGTTCTTGTCTGACCCGACTCTAGTATTGGTGTCATTTTTACTTGATTAGTCCTTTAATATATTGTTAAGAGTGGATTTGATGTCTACCTGTATGGGAGTTGTGTTTTTGAATCAATATATATTTTTCCAGAGTATTTAAGACATGACTTTGTACGTAATATTAGATCCTCTAAGGGAGTGTTTATTTCAATTGAACATTGTATATGAAACAAAATATGATTGTCTAGTATTTTTTCAATGATCACTTCCATTATGGTTTAGGAGCACGCCAGCCTTCTGCCTAGCTACTCCAGAGCTCACCGCCTGCTCTAGAGCTCGCTGGCCTTCTACCTGCTCCAGAGATCGCCCCTCATTGGCTTCCTACTCTAGAGCTCACCGCCTACTACCTGCTCACCGCCGCCCTTCTCCCTCCTCCTTGCTCACTCGTTGGCTGCCTGCTCACCGCTCTTCCACGCTCACCTGCCTGCTCAGCCTGCCCGTTCGACTTCCACGTGCACCCATCCGTCTCGCCCTCTCTCCCTGCTCCAGAGCAAGACGCCCGACCGGGCTCAAATAGAGGTAAACATCCCAAAAAACCCTCTGTCTCGCCCTCTCTCCCAGCTCAAGAGCAAGACGCTATGATTTGTATTTACTTAAATACTGATTTGTATTTACTTATCTACTCATTCGTTCATCTAATGATTTTTTATTCATCACATTATTTAAATTTAGGGCTTTATATTTATTCATCTACTTTTTAAAATTATTTAATCATCTCTTGATTTATATTTGTTTATCAACTGAGATGTACTTTTTTATCTATTGCTTTGTATTTTTTTATCTACTGATTATATTTATTTATCTAATGTTTTGAGTTTACTTATTTAGATGTTGCTATTGTAAATCACCCTAGGATATGAATAAATCTTGTGCTTGCATATATTTGTGCTTCTAATCGTCATGCTTGACCTAATTCAGTAAACCCTAGGAATTGATAGTATAAATGCATCTAAACATTCATAAGCTATTAATGTTGATTAATTTAGGAAGCATTGATATGTTGTTATGGCTGTCCACAAGTGTTTTTATAAGAAATTGTGTATCGAATGGGGTTGTGAAAAAGGAACTGGTGTTGTATTTGTTGGCCTAGAAACCCGTCCAAGATTTACTCATTAGGAGTAAATCTTGGATAGTCCCCAATTTAGGACTGTTCTTGAAAACCTAATCTCACTTAGGATGTAAGTGTATAATGTGTATTGGGTTTTCAAGAAAATTTTGGTAGCATTTCCCCGTTTGTTCTCTAAGTACATATGTACTTGGAGAACAGCGGGGAAATGTTGCCGACATTTTCTTGAAAACCCAATACACATTATACACTTACTAGTGAGATTAGGTGTTCAAGAATGGGATAGGTGGTACACATTTATTATATATAAGAATGATATCACATGGATAAACCCTAAAGTTTTAACCATAAACTCTAATATGTTTACCCTAGACCCTAATCTTGTTGTAATATATACTTATTTTCTCTTTGATCATAGAATGGATAGATCATGGATGTCCATTTACAATCGCTGCACCCCAGAGTTTATTTCTGGTCTTGATCAGTTTATTAGATTTGCCGAGGAACATAGGAAACAACCTGGAGATAGGTTCTACTGTCAATGTAGGCATTGCGGTAACAACTTGAAAGTCAGTACTGGTGACGAAATCAGAAGTCATGTCATGTGCAACGGGATTGTACAAGGATATACAGAATGGCACTGGCATGGAGAGATTTCAAACCTGAAACCAGTGGATGTCGATAGCAGTGCTTGTGTGGAAGAAGAAATTGCCTCCGATGACGTAGATGTGAATGAACCAGTTCCAATAGACATCGTTGATGCGATGCTGGATAGTTGTGGGGTAGAGCACACCGATCCACCTCCCATGTTTAGAAACATTGTGCATGATGCTGAGATACCATTATACACTGGTTGTAAGTTTACAAAGCTCAGCGCTGTGTTGAGATAGTATAAACTGAAAGCTAACAATCGATGGAGCGACAAAAGCTTCACGTCATTGTTGTCTTTGTTGAAAGAAATTCTTCCGGAAGGAAACGAGCTGCCAATCTCAACATACCGGTTAAAGAAATTGTTGTGCCCAATGGGAATGGAGGCCAAGAAGATACACGCATGCAAGAATGATTGTGTTTTATTTCAAAAGGACTATGTGGATTTGAAAGATTGTCCGAAATGTGGTGCGTCAAGGTATAAATTGACGACTTCAGGGGAGTCCAAAATTGGTTCTCCTGCCAAGGTGATGTGGTATCTACCTATAATACCACAGTTTCAACACTTGTTTGCCAATCCTATAGATGAGAAGAATTTGAGGTGGCATGCAGATGTTAAGAAAAATAATGATGGGATCCTACGACATGCGTCCGATTCCCCACAGTGGAAGAAGATTGATTTATTGTACCCTGAATTCGATGAAGAGGACATGAATCTAAGACTTGGGCTTTGTACAGATGGGATGAATCCGTACGGGACATTGAGTAGCCAACATAGCGCTTGGCCAGTCATGCTTGTTATATACAATCTTCCTCCCTGGTTGTGTATGAAAAATAAGTACGTTATGCTGTCGTTGTTGATATCGGGACCTAAACAACCTGGAAATGATATCGATGTTTATCTTGAACCTCTAATTGATGACTTAAAGAAACTCTGGGGTGAAGGTGTGATGACCTATGATGCTTCACGAAGAGAGACATTTTGTTTGCACGCTATGTTGTTTTGCACTATGAATGACTTTCCAACATATGGGAATTTGTCTGGATATAGTGTCAAAGGATCTAAAGCGTGTCCTATATGTGAAGAGAACACTGATTCAATACGACTAAAACACGGAAATAAGACTGTATATCTTTCTCATCGAAGGTTTCTTCCAAAATTTCATCTGTATCGTAGGTTGCGCAAAGCATTCAATGGATGAAATTAGGAACGTAGTGCACCTAAACCTATATCAGGGGAGGATGTTTATGAAAGAGTGAAAGACATCGCCAATGAATTTGGTAAGAGATCACAATGTACGATGGCCACAAGGAGTGATAAATCTTTATTCAAGAAGAATTCGATATTTTGGGATCTTCCTTATTGGAGTTCTTTGACAGTCAGACATTGTATCGATGTCATGCACGTTGAAAAAAATGTATGTGATAGAGTCATCGGTACTCTGTTGAATATACCGGGTAAGACTAAAGATGAGATAAAATCCAGAATGGACCTACGTGAAATGGGAATAAGGACAAAATTAACAGAAGTAGTTAGTAGCGATCGGAGAACATACTTACCTCCCGCTTGTTACATGTTGTCTAGAAAGGAGAAGAAAGCATTTTGTGAATGCTTGGTAAATGTTAAGGTGCCACATGGTTACTCGTCTAACATCCGTACATTTGTATCAATGAAAGATCTGAAGTTGATAGGTCTTAAATCTCATGATTGTCACATTCTAATGCAACAAATATTGCATGTGGCAATTAGATATATATTGTCGAAGCATGTAAGGTTTGCAATCACCAGACTTTGTTTCTATTTCAACAGTCTGTGCAACAAAGTTATTGACCCTGATACTCTTGATAATTTGCAAAGAGAAGTGGTTGTTACCATATGTCAGCTTGAGATGTATTTTCCTCCGTCATTCTTTGATATCATGGTACATCTTGTTGTCCACTTGACTAGGGAAGTGAAAATGTTGGTACCCATTTTCTTGCATTGGATGTATCCCTTTGAACGATACATGAGCGTTTTTAAAGGTGATGTTCAAAACCATTATCGGCCTGAAGGGAGTATTATTGAGGGTTATGTGGAAAGAGAGGTTATGGATTTTTGTAATGACTTTCTGAGTGGTAATGACACTCCTGTGAATGACAAGAATATTGAGGAGCATTTTGGCAAAGGAGTTTTGGGATCACGGGTGAAAGTAATCAGCCGTGAGCAGTTGGAGCAAGGTCACTTATATATTTTACACAACATCGACAAAGTGAGTGTTTATATCGTGGAACATACCAATTTCATCAAGAGACAATATCCTCGATCCAATTCAATATGGCTTGCTAGAGAGCATAACAAGACATTTATTAAGTGGTTTGAAGATAAAGTCTTACATCAACTATCTCAAACACCATATAATGTTACTGAAACCATCAAATGCCTCGCCTTTAAACCAAAATTGAATGTTATATCTTATGAAGGGTTTGACATAAATGGTTTCTCATATTACACAATACGTCAAGATGATAAGAGTTTCGTCCAAAACAGTGGGGTCACCCTTCAGGCATCTTCATTATTTTTTGCAAGTGCAAAGGATAAAAGTCCACGTGAAGCTAAAATGTCATATTACGGTGTCATTGAAGACATATGGGAGTTTGACTATGTAGATTTCAGAATTCCACTCTTTAAATGTAATTGGGTTGACAACAACAAAGGAGTTATAGTGGATGAATTAGGTTTCACGTTAGTGAACTTTGAAAAGATTGGCGAGAAGGGTGAACCATTCATATTGGCATCACAGGAAAAACAAGTATTTTATATCGATGATCTTACAAATGATAAATGGTCGGTTGTTCTTCATGGTAAAAGACAGTTCATTGAAGATCCTATAGATGAAGAAGAGTACTATGATAAGTATGATGACTCCAATCCATTCTCAGTTGGGTTACCAACACCACCAAACATTGAAGCTTGGGATCACAATGACTTGTATGTTCATGGGGATCATAATGAAGGATTGTTAATGGATAAAAGATCGCAATATTAGAGGCATGTATGTTTATATTTTTATTATGTTCCCATGATGACCGTGCTGATGATCATCGTGAGGGTGAGGACGTGCTTGCACCACCTCACAATGTCAGTTTTAAGAATATATCCCTGAGGTTTCTATCTATATGTTCATTTATAATTATATTATGTAAGTGTGTTTTTTATCAAATTTTTAGGATATTAGTTAATAGCAATTCTATTTATTTTGCAGGCATTCGCCAAAGACTACAGGCTATGCAGAACGGCCATGACATAGCAATGTAGGCCATCGACATTGCTTTGTAAATCCAAAGCGCAACAGTCGGAGAGAAAGCAAGCATCCCGGACTAAGGTTATATAGATATATAGTGGGACTAAGGTGACGATCCCACCTGCTAAAATAGGTTACTGACAACTACATGTTACGACTGGGAAGTCGTGATTCAGCAACCGTATGCATTAGTAGGAGGACAAACAGATTCACCACGAGTTAACATTGAAGAAGGTCTACTGACCTACACTGAGCTAAACAAGTTTATCAGTAATAGCCTAAGGCACAAGTACCGTTCGTCGAGATAATGACGGTCGTGGAAGCTTAGTGGCGACTACACGTTCAACTGACCAGTCATTGTCCTGACGAACGGTACTTGTGCCTTAGGCTAGTACTGATAAACTTGTTTAGCTCAGTGTAGGTTAGTAGACTTTCTTCAATGTTAACTCGTAGTGAAATCTGTTTGTCCTCCTGCTAATGCATACGGTTGCTGAATCACGACCTCCCAGTCGTAACATGTAGTTGTCGATAACCTGTTTTAGCAGGTGGGATCGTCACCTTAGTCCCACTATATATGTACTAAGCTAGTGTTGTATGTAAATTCGACACTGCTGTTGTTATGCACTATATATGTGTTAGTCTGTCATGTTGTTATATGAATCTGAAACACTTGTGCGTGCTGCACTTTATGTATTGTATCTGTATCATGCTTCTCTTCATTGTGACTTCTTTTGCTGTTTCATGGCTCTTCAATATGATTTTGTGGCCTGTTGTTGGCTGATATCAATGGATGTCATAAAACCTACAGTTTATAACTGAACTGCAGGTTTCTCATCGTGCGACCAGCCACAGCAGGTCTGCCGAATGACAGAAAAAAAATAAAAACATATGCGTCAGTTATTTGAACACAACCGACACCTATGATATACGACGACAGTTTTCCACCTAAAACCGACGTCTGTGTGGTGGCAGACAGGGGATAGGGCGTCAGTTATTATCACAAATCCGACGTCAGTTCAAATGATGTGGCGTCGGTTTCTCTTAGAAAATCGATGCCTATAACCCCTTTGTTGGCGTGTTTTGGTGGAGGGAAGAGTTTTGGCGGCGGTTGTTTAGTAAACAATTGACGCCTATAGTCCCTTTGCTGGTGTGTTTTCGGTGGCGGGAAGAGTTTGGGCGTCGGTTTTGCCTAAACAACCGACGCATATAATCCCTTTGCTGGCACGTTTTCGGTGGCGAAAAACATTTTGGCGTCGGTTGGGATCCGACGCCGAAGGTGTCCCCCTTTAGCGGCGCCCACTTGGGTGTCATTTTGAAACCGACACTAAAGATCTTAAATAACCGACTCTAAAAGGCTTTTATGTAGTAGTGAATTCTTATAGAAAATACTTTCCAACGAGACTAGTGTTGACATATTTTGAAATAATGATAATACACGAGAAACATAGTACCATATATTAGGATATCATACACGTATTCTGGGTACAGACGTATAGTACTCATGAGTACTGTACTTTTGAATGAAGGAGGATCAACAATACTCGTGAGTATTGTACTTATGGATCCATAAGTACTGTATCCACTTATTAATACTCAAACATAAGTACAATAACTACCAAATTACAAAACCAAGCATAATCGTATAACTGATGTAGAAGTATAAGTACTGTACTCACTTGTTAATTTCAACTCATTTACTCAAGTATAAGTACAATACGTAACAAATTACAAAATCAAGCATGATTGTATAACTAGTCTAGAAGCATCCACACAAAACCTACAAAATCTCATAACAACATTGATCATCTACAGAATTAATTATTTCAAAATACATACATAAGTTGAACACTTACTTGTTAATGATCTCAAAAGTACAATGCACATCATCTCAAGAGATCAGCTATAAGATGCATCCATAAGTACGGTACCCACTTATTTATTTAAACTCAGTTACTCAAGTATAAGTGCAATACCTAGCAAATCATAAAAGTATGCATAATTATATAACTGAATTAGAAACATTAGCACAGTATCTACGAAATTCCATAACAACAATATGAATATTTGTATATGACGTACTGTACCTCAAAACACAATTACCGTACCCCAAAAGATAGGTATTGTACCTTAAAATACAAATATTATATTTCTCTCATAGTATTATTACTCCAAAATATATCAACATTGATCTAGTTAGAAAGTATATTTTATAAGGAATCTAATTCTTTTTATTTCGTTTAAAAAAATTCATTCAGAATTGAAAGTTATGAAGAAAATAGTTTTCTCTCTCCTCTTTTAATTCCCTTTTCACTTTAAATTAGACAGTTCAGCCACATCAACAACGTCGATCCCCCTCCCATCCACCGGGTGGGCGCCCAGGTGGGGGAGCGGGGGTGGGTAGCGTAGCTCTTCCTAATATACCGCCACTGCTTACCCTACTCGGGCCGACAATTATTGTGTTACCAATTCATTTTGAGCTACGCTACCCACCCCCGCTCCCCCACCCGGTGGTTGGGAGGGGGTGCTACTGATGTTGCTGAAATGCCTAATTTAAAGCAAAAAGGGGAATTAAAAGAGGAGAGAGAAAACTATTTTCTTCATAACTTTCAATTCTGAATGATTTTTTTTAGAAAATAAAAAGCATTACATTCCTTATAAAAATACTTTCTAATTAGATCAATGTTGATATATTTTGGAGTAATAATAATATGAGAGAAATATAATATTCATATTTCAAGGTACGATACCTATATTTTGGGATATGGTAATTATATTTTGAGGTACAATACGTCATATACAAACATTCATATGGTTGTTATGGAATTCCGTAGGTACTGTGCTTATGTTTCTAGTCTAGTTATACCATTATGCATGCTTTTATAATTTGCTAGGTACTATACTTATGCTTCAGTAATTGAGTTTAAATAAACAAGTGGGTACTGTACTTATGGATGCATCTTATAGCTGATTTCTTGAGCTGATGTGCATTGTACTTTTGACATCATTAACAAATAGGTGTTCAGCTTATGTCTGTATTTTGAAATAAATATTTGTCTAGATGACCAATGTTGCTATGAGATTTTGTAGGTACTGTGCTTATGCTTCTAGACTAGTTATACAATTATGCTTGATTCTGTAATTTGTTAGGTACTGTACTTGTGCTTGAGTAAATGTGTTGAAATTAACAAGTGGGTACAGTACTTGTGGTTGCATTTTATAGCTGATTCTTGATCTGATGTGCATTGTACTTTTGAGATCATTCAAGTGAGTACTCAACTTCTGTCTGCATTTTATAAAAAAATTTTGTCCAGATGATAAATGTTGCTTTGGTAATTCGTAGGTACTGTACTTATGCTTCTAGACCAGTTATACAATTATGCTTGATTTATAATTTGTTAGGTACTATACTTATGCGTCAGTAACTGAGTTAAAATAACAAGTGGGTACAATACTTGTGGTTGAATTTTATAGTCTGATGTGCATTGTACTTTTGAGGTCATTAACAAGTGGGTACTCAACTTATGCATGCATTTTGTAAAAGAAATTGTGCATATGACTAATGTTGCTATGTGATTCCGTAGATACTGTACTTATACTTCTACATCAGTTATAAGATTATGCTTAGTTTTGTAATTTGGTAGGTACGATACTTATGCTTGAGTATTAACAAGTGGATACAGTATTTATGGATCCATAAGTACAATACTCACGAGTATTGATGATCCTCATTCATTCAAAAGTACAATACTCACAAGTACTATACGTCTATACCTAGAACATGTGAATGATATCCTAATATATGGTACTATGTTTCACGCGTATTATCATTATTTCGAAATATGTCAACACTAGTCTCGTTGGAAAATATTTTTTTACAAGGATTCTAATTCAATTTATTTCATCGAAAAATACGTTCCAGATTGAAAATTATGGACAAAAACATTCTCTCTCTCTTCTACTTTCATCATCCTTTATTGCTTTAATTGCTGCAGCTATTCGTAAGAACCGGGTGGGTGAACGGATAGTAAGGTGACTATGTGTAGAATTTTTCCTTTTTATAGACAAAAACAACTGGGCTATACATGTTTGTAGTATTCGGACTCAAAAAACGGATTAATATACAGCGTACCATGAAATATGCGGGCTGCTCTGTTAGTACCTCCATTTGTGCTAGTGGATTCGACGTCTCAAATATCTCTAATTCTGAACTGCTCATACTGATTGTGCTGCCCTACCTCGCTCTTGCAATCCGTGCCCATAGTTGGTACAGCCCTACCTCTCTTTCACAAACCGTTTCCGCAGTTTGTTTGTTCGTCAAAACCAGCGATTAAAGTCAGGAGTAAGAACTACGAATTGAATAAGACGAGCAGCGGCAAAAGTTAGGAGTAAAAGCTAAAAAACAGGATCGCTGACAGAAACGACATTAGAGGTGCGTGTAAATCACTTTCGACCAACTAACTAGACCTTCGAAATCCGGTCAACCATACGTGCCGCACAAATATACCGATGCTACGATCAGCAACATCTCCAAAAAGGGGTTAGACAACCAAGAAGACGACGATGCACATGCACGATACAGAACAAATATAGCCAACGACAATCGCGGCGGCCTTAAAATCAACTGCGTGCCACAGTCTCCAATTTACACTCTTCAAATCTATGGAACCAACAAGGAGGCTTCGGGCTTCTGTTTAGGCGATAAGGAAATACGCTTGGGTCTCTGAGCTGTTAGTTGGTATATTTTATATATTTTTTGGTTTGGTTTGAGGATATCGCAGGTCAAAAGTGTGTATTCTGTCGCATGTTGTGGATGGCATCCCCCTTGATGCCTCTATCAGATTGACGATTTGTATTGCGTCTTGCAGCCATCTTGGAGGATCTTTGGCTAGATCAGCTAAAATATTGGCATCTTCACCTTCCCACGATGCCTCAAATTCACAATAGCGGGATTTAAAAGTAGGGTGTAATATTATATGACATGATACTTTGTATTTGGGGATTGGTATAGCCGCATGCATTATATCAGGGAAGAAATTAAAAGACTTCCCCTTGGTCGTGGAAGTGCATAAAAGGAATATTCCTCAATTTCTTACAACCTTCACATGATAGATGATACCTCAAATGTTTTTATTTGTTATTATTGACTTTTAGGTATTCATACATGCCCCTATCCTAGGCGATATAGAGAAATTTTCAGTCTAGTATGATATGTGCTTGCCAACGCCATGGTGGAAATTAGAAGGATGGTGGTCATGATGTTCCTTAGCGAAGTGTCCCAAAAGAATTATTCTAAACAAGGATGGAAGGTGGAGATTCAAGTGATTGATCAAGATTAAGGTAGCCCTCACTGGACTAGTGACTATGCTCAATCAATTGCTTTTATTCCCAAGGGTGTCCTCATCCAATGATGTTCCCAACTGAAATCCATGGCAGCATCTCAAACACCCTAGTTTCCTCCTGGTTTGAGGAGTTTCTCATGGGGGTCCTTTCCCCTTGGGAGCGACGAGCGGTAAGAAAGGAGGGATCCTCAATTTTACATAGTTGTAACAAATTGTAGTCTAGTCTTTGGTCATAGTCCTCAACATTAAATGTGGGCATGAAAAGCACACGATGTTCTAGTTTAAGATCATAATCAAAGACCATGAATGGGATCTTGAAAGGAGCTAAGAGGTCCATTTTTAGGTCATAGTTCAGGACCCTGGGTAGGTAGATAGAGTGAAGTCTCGGTCTAGTTTTATGTCATAGTCTAGTCTACATAGGATCGAAAGATGAAGCTGGATTAGTTTAAGGTCATAGTTTGGGGCCATAACTAGGGCAGACACATAGTTGACAAATGGCATCTTACTCATTGTGGAAGAAATATAGCAATTGACTAGGTTTTGAGGATTGGACTCCCCTTTTCGAGAGAGAGGGCTCATTCTCTTAGCGGATTTGTGACTATAAATGAGTTGATCCTTTTGGTAAGTTTTTTGCTTTTAAGAGGAGTGTAAACCTTTAAAAATTTATTTAAATTTGAAACTATTAATCTTTATTAGATTTTTTAAGAACATTAGTCTAAATATTTTTTGATTTTAGATTGTTAACCTTTAAAAATATCTTTTTGACTTGAGATTATAAATCTTTAAAAAGATTATTTGATTTGAGATTGCTAATCTTTAAAAAGATTGTTTTGACTTGATGTTGTTTTTTGAGAGAAAAAGGATCGATTCATTACTTGTTAGCCATACAACATCTACAATTGGGAAGAAAGATACAAACAGAACATACAAACATCACGTTCAGTAACCCAAAGGCACTACAACTCATATTGGAACGAGAGAGAGATATTTCTACATTGATTCTTCTTCCTTGAGGATGTCTTAAGCAACTTTTTATGAAGAATTCCTTCAACCTGAGCATTGAGTAGTGGTAAAGGGGCTGGAACAAGACGGTATTCTGCTCGTATATCAACTCAAACGAAGCCATATAACTGAGTAATAAGATCAATCCAAAGCAAAGATGAGATCTAGCCGTGGCTAGAGATCTCATCACTCTCCCGAAGGGAGGTCGCAGCAAAGTGCGACAGATAAACGCCGACTAGTGGCGACAAAAGGAAGATAAACTGCCAGAACCACTGGCTAAACAAGCCAACAAAGACAGAAAAAACTGAGGCCGAAATACTGGGGAAACCCAGAGCTCGGAAGCCTTCACGACAGAAGGGCTAGAAACCTTATTCAGAAAACGTAAGCTACTGAAAGGGGGTGGGAGAGCTCGATACCACCAGATCTGTGAGGAAGATGGAACCACCAATGTCACTCCACCTTCAATCCGACCAGAGGCCCGGTGGGGGAAATGGAGCCGAATCCGCCCCTCCCAAACCGCCGCCCGACGCAGCACGGGGCGAGATCAAAGCCAGGAGCCCAACCCCGCCGTAGCAGAAGAGGAGAGGGTGGAGGAGGGAAAGATGGTTGCCCGCCTGAGACAGAAACGACGGAGATCAAGCCGAGTCAAGGCCCTGGGGGAGTAGGGTGGCGTCCGTCGGCCGCCAAAGCCCCCTCCCCCGAACCGGAAGCCGCCCTCCGCGAGCCCTAAGACGCCCGCCCTATCTCCACAGCGGAAGCCGCCGTCCGCAATCATTAATGAGATTGTCTAATTTGTTAATCTTTGTAAGGATTGCTTGATTTCAAATTGTTAATCTTTATAATTTTTTTTTCAATTTGAGATAATCTTTAAAATTATTTTATGATTTGATATTGTTATTCTTTATAAAGATTGTTGGATTTGTTAATCTTTAAAGAAAATGTTTAGGATCTACACATGAAAAGAGTTAGCAATGATCTCAAACATCCTAGCAGCCAAAACATCACATATGTATAGGAAGTAAATGACCCGCCCCTTTTATCCCATGAGTGTAGATCAATCATTATGTCCTCACTCAAACATGACTTGCATAGGAGAGGCAGATCCTTATCTTCTCAATGGGTAGATGGCACACATCGAGGGACAACTTGGGTTTAGGAGATAAGTGTATTGCTCCCAGTACACCCTGTGACTGTAACGACCATAATTAGTTGTGAGTCCTAGTAGAGTAGGATGCTTTCAAGGCCATTGGACGTCTAACTTAACAATGTGTTGGTACCTTTACTGACATCTTACATCATTTCCAAGTATCCAACGTGAGTTTGGCACCCATTCCATGATGCTTAGGTTTGTACGAGTGTGAAGTCCATGTGATGGATTTTAGTATTTTAGAAGCAAGCCCACAAAGTATGAAAATAAAGAAACAACAACAGTATGTCTCAAAATAAATCACATTTAGCTTCCAACCAACATATCTATTCACTTTTTTTGACACAAGGGAAGAAAACAAGAACCCTAAAAGGGAAACATGGTTAAACCCCAAATCAAAAAGGGTTAGAGATAGATAAAAAATAAAAAATAAAAAATAAAAAATAGAATAAGATAAGAACACCAAAATTGACCAAAGACATGAAGGGGGGTAGGGTGGGAGGATCACATCAATTCATGATCTAGGAGTTGGTATATCAGATAGATTCTCCTACCTGCTTCCAAACCAAAACAAAAAAGAAAAAAAAATAAGACAGGAAAGTAGGGGAGTAAAAATATATATTGTCGTGAAGATGCTTAATCGACAACAAGATAGTAGGAGTTTGATTTAGAATGTCTTCTTGACACCAAGGGATAAGATGTTTGTCTCACCCTTCCCAACAAAAGAGAAACAAAGATATGCGGGGAAAGCTCTACCCTTTTTGGTAGTGAAATGTCACAAAATAAAATATGGGTGTTCGGATTTGCCACCAGATTTTATATGGAAAACATGGAAAACTAAGGTAGCCACAATGTAAGTATGAGTTATCATCCAAGTCAAATTGATAAAAAATGGAAATTAAGAATAAATGTAGAGATCAGATTTTGCGGTCTTATTACGAGTGTAGAAGGATTATCACCCTCATCCTGCTTGGTAAATCGGTATCAAGACGCTTTCAGATGCAAAGTAGAGAGTAATATAGGACCGTTAAAGAGAATTTGGATAAAAAAGACATAAACTATTTTTTGGTGGGCAGGCTTTTAGGGGTGGAGATGGTCGTGTCCTTCCCACCACTACCCTAAATGTACTAATTTTTAGGTCAATTGGGATACTAATCACCTCAGGACCTCACACGACGAAGATCCCTCACATGTGATTTAGAATGATGTGTAGGATTTTAGGGGTCACTAGTAGATGTAAGCTAATGGAAAGATCTATTTGTTTCTCTAAAGAACCAGAAAAAATATTAGTTTTAACCACAACAAAGCAAAGTAGTTATAGCATTCTAGTAGATCAATTGCAGTAGTTATAGATTAGGTGCAACAGTTAAAGCATGTACTTTAGCAAACAATAAAATGTAGTAGTTAAAGCGGGTTAGGTACAACAATTCTAAAGATACTAATAGAGAAGGAGGTGTTACAGGAGGGATTCTCCTATCATGGGAAATGTGGAAATAAAAAGAGGGAGGTAGTTTGACCTCTAGCTTCAGGAGGTTCAAAAGGAGCCCAAATTATGGATTATATTGGGGGTATTTATAGGTAGATATTAGGTTTTGAGGTTCTGGACAAAATCTTCTAGAAGAGGTAGTGGATCACCATGATGTGCTGCATAGGAGGAGTGTATGGATCAAGGTGATCCATAATGTGGCACATGGAAGATGGCTTGGATCCTTCAGGTGTCCCGATCACTTATATATTGGTTTCTAGATTTTCTAGTAATTCTAGGTATGTTATGAAGAAAATTGAAGAAATTTGCATAGAGATAAATTGGGATTATCTCTTTGATTTATCTAGAAAAGCAACTAAATATCCTTGGAAAAAAGGAATGTTTTAATTTTGGATAATTCAACTAGAAAATTTATGATAATAGATTAATACAAAGTAGATTTGAAGAGAAAATTGAATTTTTGGTCTAAAAAGTAGGTATCTTTATAGAAAGGAATGAACTAGGTGAAAACTGGTGTAAATGGATGAATTGTATATGCCAAAAAATATGAAAATTGCAAAGAAAATGATAAATGTGGAAAATGAGTGAAATGTGGAATGGACTCCATCATTAGCCAAAGAATTTGCATTAATCGTGATTTTCTACTAATTGAGAAAATGGGGTGTCAACACCATGCCTCTATTGTTCCTATTATGTGGGGGTCTGAGTGGTATCTATGTGATCTGGCTTCTCCTACAACTTGGTGAGGCCAGAGGTACTTATACTATCAAGAACACATCATTGGGTACGACATCCAAGACATGGTGGAAGCACAAAGTCATCTTTTGGAGATGCTTTGTTGAGGTTGTGATAATCCGCACAAATCATACTTCTTTGGTGTCGATACAATGTTGGTGAGCTATTTAAGATAATTGAATATCTCTAAGAAACCAGCAATGTAATGCTTCTAAACTTCTTCCATGATCTTGAGACTCCATTCTGGCTACAACCATCTAGCCTTCTACTTGATTGGACGAACATTGAGGATGATGGTAGTTGATATATAGTGATCGCCTCATCCAAACCAAGCTTTTTGGATCATCTCCATGAAAACACATTGATGTAATGGCGTAGAAGCTTTCTTAGTCATTCTTTGATATGTTGTGGTAGTCATACCCCAACTTTGAATTTTTATTGCTCAAGGTTGAGATAAGAATCATCGTCTTTTCCTTGTCTTCAATATGAAAAGGTTGATGTCCCTTTTTCATATACTCCAGGATAGGGACATCTTTGAAGTTGGAATATTTGTCATTGTTGATGTATGCTACTTTAGTGAAATATATAGCAAACTCCTAGAGAACAGGAACGTCTTTAGATTCTTTTTAGGTTTTAGGATTTTTAATATT
Organism: Alisma plantago-aquatica; assembly: GCA_963693085.1. NCBI lineage: Eukaryota > Viridiplantae > Streptophyta > Magnoliopsida > Alismatales > Alismataceae > Alisma > Alisma plantago-aquatica. Next base: position 1,282,392,791 of record OY856412.1, on the reverse strand, counting down.
TTTGGCTTTTGCTAGGCTTTGCAATATTTTGGTTTTCAGGGGTGAGTGGGGATGTGGCAAAGTGTGTCTAAATAGCCAATTTGGGATCTCCACCACCAAGATGTCATTCCTCTAATGATTTTTTTGGGTGTGTGAGGAAACATTGTCTTCAAGACATTATGGTCCTCTTCACACCATTTATAGGCCCTCTCATCATTCAATACAACACAAATGAGAGTTGGTGGGTTTCTTGTGACATTCTTATAAAAAATCGCATTAATGCCCCATCCCTCTATCATGTCTTAGGCTTCATTATAATCACTCCATGAGACATTGTAGTCTTCCTCTGTGAGACTGTGACCTCAGGGTCACCAGTCTTGGCATTGTCTTATCTAGGCCAATCGGGGCATTCCAGAGTGGATCACAGTCGATTGTTTTAGGTGGCTCATCCACTCCTTCAAGTTTGAGTTTGATAATTTTTTTATGGATAACATAATTATCTTGTTTATTCTTGATTCTTTCTCAGACATCAAGATGCTCGGGACATTGTTGGTTGATGGTGGGATTAGGCATTTATTTGATTGCTTCTTCATTTGGAGGGATGATTTGGTTCTCAAACTTGAGGCTATTTTTGGCAGTCAAGATGCTTGACTTTCTTCGGTGATAAGTTTTATCTCCCAGATGTTGACTGTGAACTCAAGATAGTCGCCGCAGTCCTTGTCGACCTCTTACACAAAGTAAGATAGCATCACATGGATGATATCTTGATGGTGTCTAGATTTTCCTCAGTGGTAGCCATAGTTTAGGGAAAGTATGATTGTGGACCCTTGTTCTTGGGACCAATAAAGCACCCTGAGTTGACACTCTTCATGTAGTTGAATGCTTTGAGCTTCATGAATCAAGTCTAGAATCAGTGCTAGACAACTGAGGTAACCTCTTAGTCTTAGGTTTCTCATAGTAGGCCACAACACTTCAGGCTTCCAGTACGGTGTCCACCTAGTCATATGAGGTTGTGTGTAGGACAGGTCGTGGAACCTTAGGCCCAACCCTTTCTAAGTTGGAGGAATCTGGATGATGTGTTTACACCCTTGTCGCCTGGATCCCAATCCTCAATTTGGATGGATGTGCATTTCTCATAGATGTTATACTAACAACGTCATATTGTATGGGAGATGACAATTTCTTCTTTGTGACGACACCCAACTAATATTGGAAATATGAAGCATATTAAAGGGAACTAGGAGAGCATCCTCCTCGATGCAAGATGTGACATCCTTGGATTTTCTAAAACTTAATCTGATGTGTAACATCTAAATTAAAACCCTCACCTCAGTAAGAATCCCAATTTAAACGCCACACACTAGGCTAAGAAGAAGAAAATCAAAGGAAGTTAGAAGTAAACAATAGTAGCACATACACATGAACAACAATAAAGCCATACAACACACGCTCATCATTCAACATATAATTACATATTGAATTCTTACAACATTTCATATTACATATTGAACAGGTAAACTGCTACATACATGTGCACATACTACATTCTAAAACAGGATCTTAAGACAATAGATCCACATGTACATCATATCACCACTCAACTTAGTTATCTCGGTTCTTCAAGATCATATGTCCACATCCCCTAAACAAAAGATTTTATGTGGTACACGTCAGCACAATATTCATGAATATTGTACTGAGTACGCCTACATGTATTTTATGTACTTATCATTACTAAGAATTGGAAAATAAAATAAAACTACATGTATTTTATGTACCTCACATTACTTAGACTTGTAAAATAAGATAAAACTAGTACTTGGTAGTAATAAACAAATAGAACAAAATCATACTTGAACAAGAATGTTTATGAACAAAATAGAACATGTGTTTTACCATGACTTCCCATTATATGTAAAGTTGATCAACCACATGCACTACTCTATCAAAGAGATTTAGTTCTCACATGTACTATTCCACCAAATTGATTCAATACTTCCATAAATACACTATTCTTCCAAAGAGATTTAGTGCTCACATGTACTATTCTGCCAAAGAAATTTAGTAGTTTCATCAATGAACTATTCTTCCAAAGAGGTTTAGTGCTATCATATAATGGATCAAATATCTTATATTTCATGTGTTCATATCCATAAGTGTGGAAAATCAAGAAAGATATCATACAAGAACAATCATTTCTCTAATATCATATGCCAAGTATTTTGTACACATAATAAAACCATACTAAATAGTATGCCAAGTAAGAGGTAAGGGCGTACCTTGAAGAGAAATATCCTAATTTCATATTCATCATGTCAACTCTAACCTTTAATCAAACCCAATATCAACTATATCCTCATTAAACACTCTATTGTCCAGTCAGACGTTGCCACATGGACACTAGGGCTGCAACTCTTGTGTTGAAGCTGGCTTTCAAGTGAACCGGCGGTTCACTTATGAGAGAAGGTCTATTTTCCTTGCTGGTTTAGTGGTTGGACTAGTTAGTTTTCCCTCTCATCCCTTTTGCGATCTTCTATTCCTCTACGCTCATGAGTTCCTTCATCTGCCTATGCGAGCGTCGCCGCCGGGACTAGAGCACTAGTGAGAGATCGGTGGCGAGATGCACCTTCTCACCATTGTCTGATGCTTCCAAGTGAATTGAAGTGTGTGGAAGTCTTAGGGCAGTAAGGACATGTGGATTATCTACTCGTAAGCCACAATCTAGGTGGGCTTGCCAACGCCGACCACCGTGGTGGTGGGTGGAAAGGGGACACTCCCCTTCAGACGCCCAAGCTTCACAGATTTGCTTCAAAAAGTACCACAAGGTCCTCCTTAACTCCTATTTGACTCTAAAACATGGTGGGAGGACCTTTGTCTACCCCTCTGAACTCTATTTCTTCTCCGCCCAAGTTTGGCTTCATCCACCATGAAAACCTCCAAATAAATCCACTAAAAATGTCCACATTCTTCTACTTTAGCCACTCCCATTCTTTTCCAATTATCATCTTCTTTTGGTCTCTCTTCTATCTATACTTCCTTCTTTATATCCAAGATGCTCACTGTAACAGAGAGGCAATGCAGAAAGGGAGATAGTTCCCTCTCATACGCTGCTCAAATGACGGAAGTGAGGTGTCAAATGACTTGTTTCACAACAAGGACGGTAACTAAACGATGATTCTCTCCTCAACACACGTACTCGGAGATTGTGGTGTTGAGTTTGGGTCATGCCACCCCATGTTTTAGCCTTGAGATGTTGGAGGTTGAAGACAAGTTTATTGGCCCTCAGATCTACTATCCAGATTGAATCTGGCTACATGCCAATATGTGGCTTATTCCTGCCCACAACTATGACCATTGGATCAAAGACTCATTGGTCAGATCCTAGTCATGCCCAACCAAGGTCAAAAGAGCACATGACACATAATCAATAACTTAGGCTAAATTATCAAATACTTTGGTCCAACTTATGTAATTCATTAATAAATGATCTGATTTCGAACCTATATAACTCTCTCTACGAACCTTGAAATTTTATGAAACTTTGCCAAAGATTAACCATAACTCAAATTGCATCATATCCAAAATTGATGTCAAAACTCAACTATTTGACCCATCAATTAAATAACTAAAAAGGCATGACTTTAATGGTCTTAATCATGATATCAACATCAATCAACACTCAACTTTATCAAAACACTTGGAACTTCCAAAATAACTTGAACACATGGATCTAATTATCTCATTAGGTGTTCAAACACTTCAGAAGTTCACTCCATCACACAAGCTAAGGCATTGGTACTATCATCCTAAATGATTACAATAGCGTGTCCTAGTCGATACTTTAGGTTTTGATGTAGTGATGAGGGAGCCACCCAGTTGTGATGGATCCATGGCTTTCCTAGGAAGAGGATGAAGGAATGATTTAACTTCATGACCATGAACAGGACTGCGAGTGTATGTGACCAAATCTGGAGCACTAGAGTAATTTCTCCCAAAGAATCTTTGATTACTTTTTTGAAGGAGGTTGATTTCTTTATTGTTGAGCGCATGTCAAAGAGATCCTTCCTCAAGCTGATGAATGTCTTTAAGGGGCACACATTTAGGTAGGCACCGTAGCAGAAAAACAAGAAGGTATCTTGAGGTTTTTGTATATAGTTGTAATTAATAAGGGACTATTGCATCTTTTCTTGGTTAGTTTCTCATCTTTAGAGTATGACATTAGATGAGGGGCCATGATTAACCCTATTGTGGTTGGAAGAGTTTCTAGCCTCACATCTTTGTTGATGTAGGCCCTTCTAGGGTCTTCATGACTACTTCTCGATGTGCTAAGAATTTTTTGTTACTTCATCCAATGAAACTCCCCTTCTACTTCACTCAAGAATTGGATTGTTTATGATCCCTTCGGGTTGGTTTCCTTGCAAATATTTAGCGTCTGAGGTACCTCCTTGGTATCTTAGATGGAATGGAGATAATGCATATCTCCTCTTCTACATGCTAGTAGGGAATCCTCCATAGTAGTTATCTTCCCCTTTCCCTTCTTGAGAGGAAATAGTACTTTTGGTAGAGTTGGGCATCAGTCTATCTCTGTTCTGACTGGAAAGTGTGCCACAATTGGTACTTCTACCATAGTGTGAGGTGTCACAGTTTGTTGGTTCTTTCCTGGGCTTGGTATCTTTGGGACCCAGATTATTTATACCTTTGGCCCTGGGTGGGCTCCTAGTACACTTATTAGATACATTGTTTCCCCTGGAGAGATCCATGTATGATAACCAACCTTCTGGTGCTTACTGGGTATTGATTTCTTTTCATGGTCCAAAGTGATGTTTTGAATACTTCAAGACCATTTCTTAATTACTTGTTCCAGATGAATGACAAGCCTGTGAGATGAGTCTCTTGGTGGTGAGATTAGAGGCACTACGTTGGAAGGTGAAGGCATCATTTAGATGTGAATATGTTGGCCTTGCTGCATTAAAACAAGTCTTGTAAGACATGCTTGAGTGTGATGCATGAATCTACCTTGTATGCTTTTACTCAATGGAAGTCTTAAAAGGCATTGACATTATAGCTTTTCGGTAGGGGATTTGGTGGATCCTATCTAGTTGGGAACTTCAACAAGTGATTGATATCTGGCAACATTGTGGTGAGGGAGTCTCATAAAGGAGTAAATTTCCTTTTGGATTAGAAGGTTCTTCTACTAATGTAACTTTAGTTTTAGGCTTGGATTGAGGTGTTGGGTTACTTGATTTTAGATGTGTGTTTGCTACTGCTTGTTGTACAGGTAGTTGGAAAGGTGGTGGTGTGTATCCATAATAGTTTCTTGGCAACCACGAGTATTGTGGGGGCATATAATGAGGTTGATAGTTGCATTGCATTGCATGTCGATGTTGTTGCTAGTGTGCCAACGCCGGAGTTGTATGACTTGTTGATGTCTGCATAGGCAACATGTAGACAGTTGGTTGTAGTTGCTTACCACCTCTGACAGGGATGAGCACTACCCCTACTATTGAATTTGCATCCTTTTTCTTTGTCCACATAGGCATCTAATTGGTTGTTGTAAAGGTAGATTGTTCTTAGAAAGTGAGGCCCACAATTTGATACACCCTTCACTTCATAGAATTTTCAATTTGTACTCCTGATTGTATGAGTTCTGTGAAGTTATTATACCTCTAGAAAGATACAAGATTTGTGAGCTATAGCATGGCCTCTCTTATCACCATGTCGAGTGCTCTTTATCTGTGGGTTTGAATTCCAACTGGGTGGCAAACTCCCTCCATAATCTAAAAAACTCATAGAATATTTCAATTGCCTTCTAGTGTAATGCTTCCAGGTCATCCTTATCCGAGACTTGTTCTAGATTCCAAGCATAGTGGTGAAGGGAGCTTCTTGGTCATCAAGGTCTAGGTGGTGATGGCGGTCATGCTCTTCTTATTATACTATGCAAATGCATGACCTGTCAGGGTCTATGCAAAGTCGAGGATTAATACCTTGTCCTCTTCCTAAACTTCCACCTTATCTTATAAGTATGCCTCGACGTGGGCCATAGGATCCTCTTTTCTAGTAGCACTAATGGAACTTTGGCATGTTGAAGTTGTCAGGAAACTTTGCATCTACGTAGTGGCAAAAGTCACTAGACGGATTCCCACTATATTTTCGGCCCTATAGTTGTTTCATCTTTTGCAAGATCTAGAGTAGTAAGGGGTCAGTAGCAGTGGGTTCATGTGTAGTAGCTTCCTGGCATACAACCACCACCAATATCACTGGTGGTTTGTTTGTCATTGGTTGCGCCATGTATACTAGTGGTGGCATATCATGCCCTCCTCTTTCACATAGGTTGTTCCAGGAGTGGGGTAGTTGATACAAAGAGTGTAGGTTGGGGATTGGACATCAACCATCAAGATGTTAGGCTTAAAATTTCATGATAGAGTTGGCCTTATTGGTCTCTTGGGAATTTCCCTTTATGGCTACATCTTCTTCTTCGTTTCCCTTCAGTTTCTCATTCAAGACTCAAGATATACACAGTTTCTCTCTAAACTATTGGGATTCCTCATCTTTAGTGAATGGTGGACCTTGGTAGGGCCCGGGTTGGAATGGTCATGGTTGAGGCTGAGGGATCACCACACGCTATATCTAAAAAATGTCATTGATGACTTGGAATTTGTAGCTCCATATCTGGTGAACCCTAGATAAAAACCATCCTCCTTTATGTCATGATCTCAGTGGAGGTTTGAACAGCACCTTGGGAATCTATACCTATAGAGGACCTTTTCAAGAGGCAGACATCTGAGGCACTACCACAACTTCCTTGTATTTTTCCACTTATGTACTTTTGTCTTGCTTGTTTTGGATGACATATCCCTTAGTTCCACTATCACATTGATGATTAGCACTGCTTCTCCTGGCCATGTGGGAAGATCATTGGTGAGAATGGGTGAATTATTGGCTTCTTGACCTTCCCATGATGTCTTAAATTCACATTAGTTGGATAAGTAGGGTGTAATATTATATGATAAGATACTTCATGTTTGAGGACGAGTCCTGCCACATGCATTATATCAGACAAGATATTAAAATTCATCCCCCTTGGTTGTGAAATTTCATAATTGGAATACTCCTTAATTTCTTGCTACCTTCTCTCGACCGAAGACGCATGCTATGTTTTTTTTGTTAATATATATTTTTGGGTGATTGTATCTGGCCCTATCTTGGGCAACATAGAAACCTTTATTTAGTTTGATTTGATATTTTCTTGCTAATTCCATGGTGAAAAATAAAAGGATGGTGGTAATGGTGTTCCTTAGGGAAGTATAGAAGAAGAATTGTTTCAAAAAAAGGATGGAAGATGGGGATTAAAGTGGTTGATCAAGATTGAGGTATCCCACACTAGACTAGTGACTACGCCCAATCAATCACTTTTATTCCCTAGGATGTCCTCATCCAGTGGGGTTCCCAAAATGAAACCCTTGGCAACATCATTGACACCCAAGTTTCCTCTAGGTTTGAGAAGTTTCTCTTGGGGGTCATTGCCCCTAGGGAGCAACACACAATTAGGAGGGAGAGAGCCTCGACTTGGATACTCCCTATTGACTAAAGAGTTGGTACCAATTGTGGTCTATTTTTTCGTCATAGCATAGGACTATAAATATTGGCAAGAAAAGCACAAGATGGCCTATTTTAAGGCATAGTCTAGGACAATGAATGTGAACTTGAGAGGAGCTAAGTTCTCCAATTTTAGGTCATAGTCTAGGACCCTAGTAGGAATATGAGTGCCTTCTTGGTCTAGTTTGTAGGAGTATGAAGTGCATGGTGATGAGTTTTAGTGTTTTCAGAAGCAAGCCCACAAAGCATGAAAATAAAGAAACAACAACAATATGTCTCAAGATAGATCAGATTGTGCTTCAACCTGCATTTTGTATTCACCCTTCATTTTATTTTTTGACACAAGGGAAGCAAACACAAAAACCTAAAAGGGAAGTGTGGCTGAAACTCTAAATCGACAAGGGTCAAAGACAAATAAAAAAAAATCTCCAAATTTGATAAGAGACAGGGAGGGCGTGTAGATTTAGTGGATCACCTTGATCTGTGAGCCAACTCCTAGCAGATCAGAGACATTTTCCACCCTAATCCCTGAACAAAAACAAATAGACAAAAGAAGATAGGAAAAAGAAGTAATTAAAATCAAAAACAAAAAATGTTTTGTCTTGAAGATGCTTAATTTTTGCAAGAACATAGTGAGAGATGTATTCATACCATCTTGGCATTCCTAGTGAATAAGAAATCTGTCGCACCCAGCCCAAGTAAGGGGAAATAGAGATATATGAGGAAAGCACTACCCTTTTTGGTTGTGAATGTTGCAAAATAAAAGATGTATGCTCGAATTCGTCACCATATTTTATGTGGAAAATGAGGAAAAATAAGGTAAAGGGTTGAAGCCACAATGTAAGTCTGAGTTGTTTTCCAAGTCAGATTGATAAAAATTGGAAATAAAGAACAAATCTAGAGATTATATTCAGAGGTCTTGCTACGAGTGGGGAAGGATTCGAAACCCTATCTTGTCTGATAAATCGATATCAAGACACTTTTTATTGTGAAGAAGAGAGCAATTTAGGATATTTGAAGAGAATTTGGAAAAAAAGTCATAGAAAATGATTTATGTGGTAGGCGTGCTTTCAAGGCTAGAGATGGTTGTATCGTTCCCATCATTTCTCTAAAAGTACTAACCAATTAGGTGGATTTCAATCCTTATCACCTCAACACCTGCCACGGTAAAAATCCCTCACATGTGATTAAGACCGATGCATATGATTTAAGGGGTTACTAGAATATGTAAGATAACAATAATTTATGATTCATTTATGGAAGAAGTCGATAATAACAATAGTTAAAACCACAAAAAAGGAGAGTAGTTATAGAAATTGAGTAGATTAGATGTGGCAGTTATAGATCTTGTGAAACAACCAAAGCATTTACATCAGTTAATGATTAGATGTAACATTTCGTGTAAGATTAGCTATAATAGTTAAAGATGTTTAATGTTCTACATATGCTAATAGAGTAGGAGATGTCAGAGGTAGGATTTTCTTATCACAAGAAATGAACAAATCATAAAAGGGGAGATAGTTCAATCCTCTAGCTTTAGGAGGTTCAATACGGCCCCAAAATGCAAATGATATGGGGGTCTTTATAGTCGATATTACAATTTGAATTTTAAATAAAATATTCTAGAAGAAGCAGTGGATCATTGTGATGCTCCATGTAGGAGAGGAATGCAGATAAAGACGATCTACCACATGGAACGTAGTAGATGGCTTGGATTTGTCGGGATTCCCAGCTGGTTAAAAATTTGTTTCTCAATTTTCTAGTAATTTCAGGAATGCTCTAAAGAAAAACAAAAAAAGTTGTAGAGAAAGATAATTTGGGATTATCACTCAGATTTATCTCAAAAACAAAGTGAACACCCTTGAAAAAAAAGGATATTTTTGTTTTGGATAATTCAAGTAGTAAATTTAAAAAAATGTTAACACAAAAAGATTTAAGAGAAAATAGTAATTTCATCTTGAAGAGAAGGCTTCTCTACAGAATGCCCCAAATTGGGTGAATGTGGGATTAAATGGGTGAATTTAAATATGCAAAAAATGGAAAATTTTGAGAAAATTATAATTGTAGAAAATGAGTGCAATGTGGAATGGAACCCATCATTATTTAGAGAATATGGATTAATCTTGATTTTTACTAATTGAGAAAAAATGGTATGTTCTTATAAGTTGTATAGATGTGTGCAGAAGGGTTTCCCAACTCATAGAAATATTCTCCACCATGAAGTAGGCATGGGTGGGCAGTGTGAGTAGGCATGGCTTTCCTAGAACATCAAGAAGTAGAATCCCTTCTCTACGGATTGTCATATCACACTAGAGGGTTGTAAATACTTAAGTTCTACCATATGGGTAGACTTTTGACTCACCACATCATACAAAATGAGAGTGTAGCCCAAATTTGTGAAAACAATAGTTACTATCTTTCCTTAAGTGGATGGGGAACCAATGTTCTGCATAACAACCAAGTGGAGATGATCAATGTATGTGCTTCCATGTCTCATTCAAAAATCTCCAGATGCAATAAAGATCATAGATTGCAACAACATATTGTTTACCTCCTTTGGGAAAGATAGTGGATGAGAGATGCTGTGAAGATATCACAGTGTAGGATTGTGGATGAATGATGCCTTCTCCCTGCTTGGAAAGGAAGGAATTTTTCCAATGATCTCTACACAAAAATTACTAGATATGAATTGTGCCTTGAAGTGGCTATGGTTATCCTTGTCACATATGTCCATCTAGTCTTTGTCAACATCCAAGATAATTATAGTGAGGTTCATGTCATTCAAGGTGTGCTCCTCGCCAAATATATGAACATGGAAACTAAATTGGTAATATGTGGGTAATACATCTTGAATGAAGCAAGAAACTCAAGAGTGATCTCATTGTAAACATGTTGCACTCAATATGGAAAAAATGAAATACAAGTGTGATAGTGAATGTTATTAATGATAGAACAAATCCCAAGTGCCTTGAGCATGTTAGGACGGAACCGACATGAGAGTGTCACTCCAAGAAGCTTCATTGCCTTACTTTGCCTCGACAGTGAATACTGGTTTGAATTTTTTGGGATGGGGACAATATGAGAGGGATATGTTAGGTTGTAAGATTGTAGTGTGCCATCATGAAGAGGTGGATGTGGAGATAGAATAGAAGGTTCACCATCATGAAGAATGATAGACATCCTCTATGGATCTAGTTTTGCGACCATTTAGTCACAATTTTGGACATCAGGTATTACGACATTATTAGAAACAGACTCTTTGCTTTTAGAAAAATGTATGGCACTATTTAATCATCTTCATCCTACCTCTCCTGAATATGGATCGCTCTCGATGTAAGAGGTAGATCGATTGGGACCTACATAAGATGGGGGAGGACTTCTTCTCAGTGGACTTCTTTGTGTTATTTTTGAAAGGAATTAACTTTTAGAGCATGCTATGTCTAGAGTTTCAAGAAGTGTGATCACAATTGCCCCCTCTTTTGTGCACAAAATCCTACCTGTTTGCTGACAAGTAATTTGAGAGATTGGGTGGAGGAACATTGGCAACTCAAACTGGTGTAGATTTTGGGCGAGTGGTAGATTCACTACTATGGTGTGTTGTTTGCTTGGTTGAAAGTCATGAATATAGAAACTCAAGTGGATGGCTTAGAAATCATGAAGGGTGTGAGAATGGAGGCTAAGAAGTGTCTAGTCTCTTGGATGGTGGTAGGAGATGAAGAGTAGGGTCGAGTTGGTGGTTACAACTGGTGTGTAATCACTCAACTCATGGTGTGGTTGGTCGTTTGGATCATAGGAGGAAAGCACATAGGGGTGAGCAACTACGTCGAGTTGGTTTCATGATGTGTGGCTTTCTAACCAAATCACTTGGAAAAATCATAGACTTTTAACCTTGTAAAGAGGCAGTCAACTTGTTGTAAGCAACAAATCAACTTTCTGGTAGTAAGTATCAATCCAAGGGACAAAAAAAAGATGGTTGAAATCCAAAACAATTTGTAAGAATAAAAAAGTAAAATTCCAGATTGTGAGACGTTGATTATGCTAAGAATGGAAGTAAAATTGCATAATTAAACTTAACCAAATAAATAATAAAAAGAACTGGGGGCTCAGGGGATCACCACCAATAGACAAGATTTTACTCAACAAATTAACTCCTATGTTACACTGATCAAACTGGGACCATGTGTATTTGTGTCCTTTTAGACAAATGTCGCAAGGGTCGAACTCCAGCAATCCCGTTGATCCTGACATTTGCAGTTCCTTGTCCAACCATCCGACATATCCCTATCTGAGATCTCATTAACAAGCATGTGAACTCAATTCCAACATTTGAACTTGTGGGTCAGATAATCACATCACAATAAGCTATAACAAACAAGTCAAACATGTCGAAAAATCATAGAATCTATCAGCAGCTGTCGTTAAGAGATTATGAGTTCATTCTTGTCAGAATTCGAGATATTGGCACCCCTAAAATAATATAACAATTCTACCAGAAGACAAGTACAATATTCCATGGATAAAAAGATAACAAGCACAATTAAGGGATTATGGGTTCATTCTTATGGGGACCCAAGATCACATCTCCCCACAAGACTATATTGATTGTGCCAATATTTGGAGAAGAAATGAAAGGAGAGCATTCTTTCATTGTAACAAAGCAGTCAATTATATCAAATAATAACATGATATGGGTCTACTCCCATGCCCCAATAGAAAAGTACTCAAACATAATAACAAGGGAACAAGAACAAGCCCATAGGGGTCTCTGGGGATAGAAAATGTGATGTCTTTTTCCTTAGAGTCCCCCATCCTTTTATAGTGGTAAAGGAGGGGGAAAAACCCTAGAGGAATAGCTACTAGAGGAAACTATATTACCTCATCTAAGGTTTTGATCGGTCAACTGCATTAATCACTTGCTTTAGCCAAAAGTCACATTAGTGAAACCTTGAACTCATTCATGATTTATCATTTTAGCATTTAACCATCTTTTTACTTGAATTATTCCCACCACACAAATACATATGGAATTGTCTAATGATGTATGGGTTTTGAGTCACTTTTATAGGCCTATTTTATATTCATTTTGTGCATTTATTAGTCAGTTAGTTGATCACATTTGCATAAATCATTGTTATTGGCTTGTATATTCTGCTTGCATCAAACTATGCTCATTTTACCATATTTATATTATTTTATACATTCCCCAGCCTCATACATGTTTTTTGGATTTTTCAGGATTCTCCATGTACATGAAGAGTCAGTGCCATTGACTATCACAGTCGGTGCCACCGAGATAGTAGTAGTAGCCGAGATATAGAAGATCAGAAGAGTTGGTGCCACCGTCTGCCAAGTCAGTGCCACTGAGATTGGCTCAGAGAGGCAGAGCAAAGTACACACACCAGCTCAATTCCACTGACATGAAGATTCGGTGGAACCGACTTTGCCATAGCAAGACCACACCTGATGTTGTCGGTGCCACCGACATTCCAGATTTCAACAATCTATTTGATCACCCAGATATGACGGTCCACGTTATGTGGTACTATAAGTTGATCTAGGACTTAAAAGAGGATGGTCAAACCTAAGGGGATCATCAAATTGCATCACACGAAGACCAGAGAGAAGAGCGAGAGAAGCAAGGAGCCGAAGGACGTCAACCGAGAGATCTGAGCACCTTCGAAGGATGATTTTACTGCCACAAGACTGTAGAATGTGCGTTTCTTGAGGAGGATCATCCAGAACACCTTGTCTATAGGGGTTACACAAAGTTCCTTCATGTTTCCTACATTTTTCTTCTCTCTCTATGTATTTGCAACTGAAAACCATGCGGGGCTAAACCTATCCTTTCCTTAGGACTCGGGAGTAGCCCGGGGAATCGTTGTATCGACTTTTTACATGATTTAATATAGATTTCTCTTTATTCCTTGATATATAATTTTGGAACTGAATGGCGTAGCTATGCTTGATCACCATCGGTAGGATTATAGACTGATAATTACTCCAGAGGAGGATTAGAGGTTAGAAAATCATAACTTATACACTTTCCTATGCGTTCCTTGGGAAAGGTAACATACGGTTAGTGGAAAGAAACCCAGAGTATTCAATAATGTACCTAGACTAAGATATAAATTACTATAGACATGGAATTGGATTAGATCTAGGTAGTGAATTGCACCGTGGAAGTGGGCAATTATGACTACATGCTTTGTATCTAGGGTAGGAGTAAAATTTATATTAATTCGATAGAAATAAGGTATAACAAGATCCTGTGGTGAAATCAGTAATCCTAAGGAATCCATTTCATTCGAATCATCCACTTTTAATTTCCTTTCAATTTTCTTTTATTTTGTTTCAACTCAAATCCAAATTTTTAACCGGCTTAGATGATTGCACCGTAGTTAGTGGTAGTCACTGAGACTACGTCTCCCTGAGTTCGACTCGGGCCTCACATAGGCCTATATTATGCGATGCGTGCACTTGCGTTCATACGCACAAAAATATCGTGTTAAGTTTTTGGCGTCATTTCCGGGGAGACAGTGAAGTTTCAACACTACGAGTGTTGTGGGCGGCCACTCTAGGCCACTTTTTATTTTGTGAAACTTTATTTTAATCATTAAAAAAATTTACTACATACATATACATAAAACAAATTTTCTCTATTAAGTACCGTGACTGACTACTTTGAAATTTGTAGGTACTAGTGCATGGTGACAACACAAACCGCATACTATGGAGAGGGTACACCTAAGGTCCTAGTCAGTGTTGAGGTTCCAGTTCAAATAGCTACACCAGAAGGCATACCTTTGACACCCAGGAAACAAGCAATGGGGGATGGTAATCCAGGAGCAGAGAGGACAATATGGGAGAGGATAAAGGCATCTTCTTCAGTTGCATAGGCAGGGCCTATAAAAAAGTAGAATATGAATGTAGCTCGATACAAGATTGATCCAGGTATGATTTCACTAGTCAAGTCACAATCTTCTTATGGGAACACTCATGAAGACCCAGTGGTACATATCAGCAATTTTGTGGAGATTAGTGATATGGTGAAAGTAGATTGGTTTCCACAGACAACCATTTACCTAAAACTATTTCCATCATCACTAGTAGATAAGGAAAAATAATGGCTATACAACCTACCCAAGGAATCGATCGAGACATGGGATCAAATGGTAGAGGCATTCTTTGAAAGATACTTCCCTCCAAAAAATACAAATGAGTTGATTAGAAACATCCACAATTTCAAGCAACAAATATCTAAATCTTATTCTGAAGCTTGGGAGCATTTTCAAAACATGCTCAGGAAGGTCCCTCACCATGGGATAGATCTGGAGAACCAAGTCGAGATGTTCTACTTTGGGTTCTACAAAAGTGAACATAACACCTAAGATAGTGCATGCTCGGGGTTTTTTTCTCAACAACTCACCTTCTACATGTCAGGACATTTTGAAAAATATGGAAAAGAATCAGGCATGGGGTAATGAGAGAGACCAACTAGAGCAGATGAAAAGTATAGGGGAGTCTAAAGTTATCACCTCTTTAAATGAAAAGCTAGACCTAATAGCAAAGAAGATGATAGAGAAGGATAATAATTCATCAAATGAGGAAGGACAAGTGAAATACATGCGGAAGCAAGGATACAGGAACAATGACTACTCATGGTGAAAGGATCCCAAGTTCTCTTAGAAAGATCCAAACAACTTCCTACATGATCTTGATCAATAGAACCAACACAGGAATAATCAGTAGCAGCAACCTATAGCAGAGGAGAGCACAAATGAAATTTTCAACCGGGTAGTGAAGCAGAATGAACAGTTGATAAACAACTTCCAACGTGATCTCCAGAATCAAGGGGCCCAGATGAGGAATTTTGAGACAACTTTATCTCAGCTGGCGGTAGACATGGCAACTTTGAAGAAGCCTACACATCAAGGTTTTCCAAGAAACACTGACACTCCAACAGGAAACCAACAAGTCAAAGCCATACTACTCAGAAGTGGGAAGAAGATGTTGACTCCAAAGACCATGGAGACTGAGGTGACCAATCATACTGACAGTGGTGATCCAGTGGCAGAGCCGGCACAAGTAGAAATGGAGGCATGCAACATAGGGAAAGAGCATAACCAAGAATTTGAGGTAGAAAAGAGGACTTCATATGTGCCACCACATCAAAGTACGTAGACGGTATCGGTTCTATACCCTATTAGCTTGAAGGCAACAAAGATGGATCAGCAATTCAAGAAGTTTTTAGATAGCTTTAGGAAACTGTACATGAACATACCGTTGATTGAAGTGATTGAACAAATACCGTCGTACGGTACATTTCTGAAGGATATCATTAATAAAAAGAGGAAGATTCCATATGTGGAGGTAGTTGTGCTAAGAGAACAAGTCAATGCCTTCAGTTTAGGTACACTGCCACCAAATAGACAGGACCCCAGTTGTTTCAACATCACATGTTATATCGGGAAGACAATATTTGGTGATGCACTTTGTGACTCTGGGGAAAGTATCAACTTGATGCCCTTATCTACTTTCAAGAAACTTGGTCTCAAAACATCTAGGAAGAGTATCATGACAATTCAATTGGCAGACAACTCAGTGGTGACACCAAATGGTATTTGCGAGGATGTTTTGGTTAAGGTGGACCGGTTTGTGTTCCCTAAAGACTTTGTGGTAATGGAGATGCAATCTGACCATGGCAATGAGCTTTTATTAGGAAGACCTTTCCAAGCAACAACTAACATGATCTTGGAGATGGGTAGAGGCCGTTTGACTATGGGAATAAAGGATGACCAATTTGAGATCACTATGCCAGATATTTCCAAGTCACCCAATGCTCAAGAGCAATGCAATATGATGAAGCACATGGATAGAAATTTTTCTTTGTTCTTGGGTAAACCATTTTTGGACATGGCGCATGTAATGACAGTGGTGAACAAGGGTACACTAGTTGTGGACATCATGGAGAACACTAAGGTGGTCTCACTTGCCAAGGTAGTAGGGTATCTAGACAATGAATGGGAGGAATTGGGTTTATCCACTGTGGATAAGGATGAAGAAGATTCTTTAGTATAGATACATCCACAACTTTCTCTAGAGGCATGTCTCTTGAATCTTTTAGATGATTGTCTACAGAGCCGGTCCCTAGAAGAATGTTCAAGGTTACTAAAGGCTTCACCATGTTATTACATAAGGCACTTTGAGGACTTGGGACCTATGCCACCACCACTAGTTTCTTCACTCCTAGACCCACCCAAGTTGGATCTAAAGCCATTGCCACCCCACCTGAAGTATGTTTTTCTAGTTGTAGAGGAGAAGTTACTGATTATCATATCCGCATCATTGAGTAAATCTGAAGAACAACAATTGATTGATATGCTAAAGAGCCATCAAGGTGCATTTGGGTGGACTGTGGCTGACATCAAGGGGATTTCCCCTACATTGTGACAACACAAGATTCAACTAGAAGAAGGAGAAAAGTCGGTCATTCAACCTCAACGTCGCTTAAATCCAATCATGATGAAGGTAGTTAGGAAGGAGGTACTCAAACTACTGTCGGCAGGTATAATATATGCTATTTCTGATTCTACGTGGGTTAGTCTGACACAAGTAGTACCAAAGAAGGGAGGAATAACTGTCACTACTAACTCATCTAATGAACAAATAACCACTAAATTAATGATAGAATGGCGAGTTTGCATTGATTATCATAGATTGAACACCGCCACGCTTAAGGACCATTTTCCATTACCATTCATTGATTAGATTTTGGAGCGACTCGCCAGTCACTCTCACTTTTGCTTTCTTGATAGATATTCAGGCTATAATTAGATTTCAATCGAGCCTAAGGACCAGGAGAAGTCTACCTTCACCTACCCTTATGGCACCTTTGCATACCGCTGCATGCCGTTCGGGTTGTGTAATGCACCTGCTACGTTTCAGCGGTGTATGTTGGCGATTTTCTCAGATATGGTGGAACGATGTCTCGTAGTTTTCATGGATGATTTTTCAGTTTATGGGACATCTTTTGATGATTGTTTGAAAATTTTGGATAAGGTTTTGCAGAGATGTGAAGACACACACTTAGTGCTTAATTGGGAAAAATGCCACATGATGGTTAGTGAGGGCATAGTGCTTGGACATAAGGTGTCTATCAAGGGATTGGAGGTTAAAATAGAGGTGATTTCAAAACTTCCTCCACCAACATCAGTGATGGAAGTTACGAGTTTTCTAGGACATGCCAGATTTTATAGCCGATTTATTAAGGATTTTTCAAAAATTGCTAAGCCATTGTCGAAGCTTTTAGAAAAGAATGTTAAATTGTTGGAATGTTGTTCTTCCTTCTTTTATTCAATTATGAAGATTTTCTATTGATTTACGAATTCTTGAACCTATAATATAGACCTTCCTTTCCGGCCTTGGTACAAACATACTAGTTTTGATGAGAAATGTTTAAAACCTTTTTAAATCTTGAAAGAAAAACTCATATCTGCACTGGTTGTGCAGGATCCAGATTGGAGCCAACCGTTTGAACTAATGTGTGATGCATCAGATTATGTTGTGGGGGCAGTGTTGGGGCAACACTTAGACAAAGTTCCTAAGGTCATATATTATGCATCTAAAACACTTAATGACGCACAACTAAATTACACCATGATTGAAAAAGAGTTATTGGTTGTTGTCTTTGCTTTTGAGAAATCTTGTGGGAGTTAAGGTGGTGGTGTGGACTGATCATGCAGGAATTAAATACTTGCTATAGAAGAATGATGCAAAACCAAGATTGATTAGATGGATCCTTTTATTGTAAGAGTTTGACATTGAGGTCAAAGATAAAGCAGGGATAGAGAATTTGGTGGTTGACCGCCTATCTAGACTGGAGAGGGTAGATGAGAAGTATGTTAATATACCCATTCTAGAGGATTTCCCTGATAAGAAGTTGTTCACCCTTAAGCAAAAGGACCCATGATTTGCTAACATTGTGAATTACTTAGCTTGCAAGGAATTACCTGTTGGTTGGAGGTACCAAGAAAAGAAGAAGTTGTTTCATTCTTTGCGCTATTATTTTTTGGGATGATCCTATTTTGTTGAGACAGTGCATGGATGGGATTTTGTGAAGGTGTGTAACGAAATGTGAGTAGAAGAGTGTGTTGAAACACTTCCACACACTACCTACAGGTGGACACCATGCCAGTTCTAGAACAACTGCAAAGGTGTTGGAGAGCAGTTTATACTGGTCGACCTTATTCAAAGATGCATATGACTTTGTGCGTAGGTGTGACCCATGTCAGCGGTCAGGTAACATATCTAAGAGGCAGGAAATGCCATTGAATGTGTTTTAAGAAGTAGAGGTTTGCGATTTATGGGGTATTGATTTCATTGGACCCTTTATGTCCTCTAATTCTAACCTCTACATCTTACGAGCTGTAGATTATGTGTCTAAATGGGTGGAAGTGATTCCAGCCCACACCAATGATGCCAACGTTGTATGGAAATTTGTTAAGGATCACATTTTCTGTAGATTTGGAGTGCCAAGGATGATTATATGTGATGGGGGAACTCATTTCACTAATCATAAAGTTGGGGCACTCTTGAACAAATATGGAGTGATGCACTGTGTGGGTACACCTTACCACCCACAAACTCAAGGGTAGGTGGAGGTTATGAATCGTGAGATCAAAAAGATTCTTGAGAAGACGGTGTTGTCTAGTAGAAAAAATTTGGAGTGCATTGTTGGTTGATGCGCAATGGGCCTATAGGACTACATATAAAACACCAATAGGAGCTACACCCTTTATGTTAGTCTATGGTTGGGCATGTCATCTTCTTGTGGAGTTAGAATATAAAGCTCATTGGGCGTTAAGGAGACTTAATTTTGACCTTGGTGAAGTAGGTAAGACAAGGATGCTAGAGTTGAATGAGCTTGATGAAATTAGGATGAATGCCTATGAGATTTCACGATTGTACAAGGAGAGGACTAAGCAAATACATGACCAACATATAGCAAGGAGAATCTTTTATCCAGGAGAGAATGTGTTGCTTTTTAATTCAAGGCTGAAATTACATCCTGGGAAATTAAGATCTAGATGGAGTGGACCTTTTGTCATAGAGGAAGAATTTCCACATGGGGCGGTTAGAATCAAAGATGGAGAGAGATCCTTCTTGGTTAATGGTCAAAGACTGAAGCACTACTTTGGAGAATATTTTGATAGGAAGGAGCATGAGGTGAAACTTATTGCCCCTAATTAATCTAAAGAATGGACTTGTCTAGCCGAGGATGTTAACAAGGGTGCTTTTTGGGAGGCAACCCAACTATTAGGATGTTCATTTCATTCCTTCCCATTATGTTGGTTTAGTAGTACTTAGTTTTTTTTTTTTGTAAAAATGATACCCCGACTCATTTTTTTAAGTGTGAAACCTATGACCAAGTCAGTGCCACCGACTTTAAAGTCGATGGAACCAAGATCAGGTTAGTGAGAGGGGCAATTCGATTGGAACAAGTCAGTGCCATCGACATGTCTGAAGAAAGTGCAACAAAGATGGGGGCGACTAAGTGATAAGTCGTCAGTACCACTGACACCCCAGTCGGTGGCACCGACTCGGATAATACCCCAGGCTCGGTGGGTGCGTCGGTGGACTGAAGAAAAAAATCTATTGATTGAGTCGGTGCCACTGACATGAGAAAGCACCGATCTATGGGCTCTGTCATCTACGACCCAGATCCATCCAGAATATACGGTTGGCAGCACCGATCTTCCAAAAAGTTGGTGCCACCGACTCATCAACAATCTGCTAGGTCAAGATTGTCCACTGACGGCCCTCGATGCACTGAGGGCTCAGATCCGACCCCAGAGTCGGTGCCACCGACTCCATCACAGAAGGGTGGCACAAGGCCTATAAATAGGAAGTAGTGGATTGTTTTCTTCTCACAACTCCAAGAATCACTACTTACCAATTGCAAGCGACTACTCTGAGCATCCAGAAGCTGCACTGAGCTCTTCTTTTCTCAACCTCTTTCCCCGATCACTTCAACATCATGGCAAGGAGAGAAGCGGTCCCCAGCGGTTTGACACCATGACCCTAAATTAGCCACCCTTCGACGGAAGTGCTGGAAGGTGTATGAGGAGCTCACCAAGAGGTCGTTCGTGCTGACAATATATGAAGACTGAAAACTACTCGAGGACATGAGCTTCAACGACAACATGGCGGCGGTTCTTGAGGGGCAAGAGTTTGATGGAGGGTCTTTGAACCCTATCTTCAGTGGATGGCCAACATACAAGGAGATTGTGATCAAGTTCTTGGCATCTCTCAAGATATTCGTCGCCCCCAACCCAGAATGCCCGACACGAGGTGAGTGGAGAGAAGGGAATGTGGACTTTTTATTATACAACACCAACTACTCCCTTACCCTTCGTGCCTTCAATGCTATCTATGGGTGGCCTCATGTACCTTGCCACCAGCTCGAGAACGTTGACTTCAGCGTGATATGGAAGGACCTTGTGACTGTGTCAAAAGGTCATAAGTTGAACTTCCACCACAGCTCATTGGTAGACCTCGAGAACCCCTTTGTTCGAGTGCTACATCACATGCTCACCAACACTCTCTTTGCCAAGTCAACTCAAGGGAAAATGAAGGTCCATATGCCACACTTGTATTTTGTCTATCAACTTTTGGAGGGAAGGCTGGTCAACTTTGTGGCTTTCTTCCTCACACATGTGATGGTGGTTAAGAACAATGTCAGGAGGACCATGCCTATCCTTTTTGGGGGACTTATCACCCCCATTTCTCTTCACTTAGGACTGGATCTTTCTACTCTTGAGCCTCTATATTCCAAGCTTAACATAGACTGCCACCACTTCAAGAAGGATGGTCTTATCTTGCTTCAAAATGATGTCGTCTATGCTATTTGTTCAGTCAGTGGCACTTTCTATGAGCGTTGACTTCCTGATCCTATCTTCAACATCAGGCAAGTTGAGCACTATAGATGGTCAGACATGGATGACGACAATGTAGAACAATGAGGAAATGATACTAATGAAGAGGAGGAGTCAAGCGACGATGTGGAGGAGGTCGATCCCACCATTCCTATGACACATCGAGTGGCTCTGTAGAAGCATCCATGACATTATGCTACCTCTACATCTTCTGTCCCGCCACCCTCTCAAGAAGGAGAGGAGGCTTATTCTATGGTGGGGATGTATTCTATTCTGTAGGATATACAGACACATCAGCAACAACAAACTCAATCTCTGACTGGAATTCAAGATGTGCAGGGTCGGTTGTACACCAATCAATAGGCAATCTATGAAAATGAATGTCTTCTCTTGGTCAACCAAGAAAACATGCATCAACACCTACAGAGGATGGAGAACTACCAGAAGTCATTCTTTGACTACTAATGGAGCCAGGGGTACTTTGGTGGCTACCCGTTGCCATCAGATATGCCTTCTTCTGATCCGACCTTCCAGGGGATGTTTCCTCCCCAGGACCCCACTCAGTCACCACCTCCACCATTTTAGTCGGGTATCTCTATTCCACCTCTTAATTTGGAATTTTGACTATGCGGTCATAGTCATATTCAAGCTTGGGGGGTGTTGGAATAGCTTCTATCTTAGTTTTTCTTTTGTTTTAGCATTTTACTTCTATCTTTGTTTTTCTTTCATTTTAGCATTTTGTTTTTATTTTGGTAAAATTAGTTTTCTTGTTATTTTTTCTTCTATGTAGGATCTACAATCTATCTAGTGTAATTGATTCAAAAAAAATCTATCTAGTGTAATTTGTGGAGAAGTAAATGCATGGTTTCTTTTGAGTTTATCAATCTCTGGGTTGGGTGCACGACAAAAAATATATAAAAAATTATGAGCAAATTTTAAAATTTTTGTGAGCTTATCTTGTGAGTAGTCGAGTTGCATAACTGAGGAAGTTCTTGGGTAAGTCACCTTCAGGACATGAGAACATAAATGACCATCTTAATTGTCTAAGAAAAGTGATTGACAAGGTTGTTGAGCCTGAATTGACCAAACACTAATGTGGCCTTAATCTAAAATTAAAGAGAGAAACCCCTTGATTACCCTATACACAGGTCATTAGAGAGGGACATATGATTTTCTCTAAAGGTTCTATCTCTTAGTCGTGTGAACTCACCCACCGCATAATTTTTCTTTACACTCCACCATAAGAAGATTGAGTACATGTCATTATTCTTTCTCTTGATTGCATTTACATTGCATAGTAGATCTTGCATAATAATAATTTTTGTTTTTGCTTGCATAGAAAAAAAATGAGAAACATGCATGTACAACAAAAATTCAAGTGCATGTCATGTTGTTGCATAACATCTTATTCATGTAGTTTGCATATGCATTACATATCATCTTCCAAATATCATGTCTAGTTTCTTCTCTAATATAAGATGGTAGTGATGTCTCCCATACCCTAAAAAAGAAAAAAAAAGCATTGAAATAAATCAAATGTGCAGTGCAAGTAGAAGATCAAAGAAATTCTATCATGTTGAAAGGGGGTTTAAAAAGAAAATAAAACAAAGATTGAGTACAATTTCAAAAAGTGAGGGAGAAAGGACATAGTCCTACCTATATCATAAGGAAGAATTAGTACATGCTGTAGTTCATAGATATTTCATCTTATTTTGAGATGAAATGATAGTTGCATGCATCATTCAACCTTCAAAAGTAGGCATTAGGAGCATTTTATAAATTCTCATCATCATAGTCTCATCATAAATTTTTATTACATGAATGATTTTATGTGCTCATGATTATTCCACAGCACCCATTCCAACTACCTGTTGCACTTATTGGTAGGACACTCAGATGATTTTCTCCTCATTAATTATCTATCAGGAGAACTGCTTCCATGTAGATGGTAGGTAGAGAAAAGAGCAATGTAGATAGGAGATCACACAATGCATCAAGTATGAACCAAATGAGTTTATCATATTAACTACTTTAACTGATAGTGTTTCATTGATTGGGGGATAGACATCTTTGATAGAGGTTTCTGGTCACTTAGATGGCAGTTAGTGTTCAGTGGTTAGTAAGGGTCGGAAGCAGGACCGAAAGGTGGAGACTTTTTAGATGTACCTTATGCACTTATGTCCTTCAGCTGATGTATCTCAATTAGATCCAAAGGTTGTTGCTCAAGGACGAGCAAGGTTTCAGCTTAGGGGAGTTTGATGTATGGGTTTTGAGTCACTTTTATAGGCCTATTTTATATTCATTTTGTGCATTTATTAGTCAATTAGTTGATCATATTTGCATATATCATTATTGTTGGCTTGTATATTTTTTTGCATCAAATTATGCTCATTTTATCATATTTATATTATTTTATACATTCCCCAGCCTCATACATGTTTTTATGGATTTTTAGGATTCTCCATGTACATGAAGAGTCAGTGCCACTGACTATCACAGTCGGTGCCACCAAGATAGCAGCAGTGGTTGGGCTATAGAAGACCAAAAGAGTCAGTGCCACTGATATCATCTCAGGGAGGCAGAGCAAAGTATGAGCACTAGCTCGGTGCCATTAACATGAAGAGTCGGTGGTACTGACTTTTCCACAGCAAGACCGCACGCGATTTCATCGGTGCCACCGACACCCTAGTCAGCACCACCGACTTTGTCAGATTTCAGTAATCTAATTAGATCGCCCAGATCTGACGGTCTATGTTATGTGGTACCGTAAGTTGACCTAGGACTTAAAAGAGGACGGCTAGACCTAAGGGGATCATCAGATTTCACTACACGAAGGCCAGAGAGAAGAGGGAGAGAAGCACAAAGTCGAAGGATGTCAATCGCGAGATATGAGCACCTCTGACAGATGATTTCATTGTCAGAAGACTGTAGAATGTGTGTTTATTGAGGAGGATCATCTAGAACACCTTCTCACCACAGGTTACATGAACTTCCCTCATATTTCCCACATTTTTTTCTCTCTCTCTCTATGTATTCGCAACTGAAAATCATGCGGGGCTAATCCCCTCCTTTCCTTAGGACCTAGGAGTAGCCCGAGGAATCGTTGTATCGGCTTTTTACATGATTTAATATGGATTTCTCTTTATTCTTAGTTATATAATTGTGGAATTGAATGACCTACCTTTTCTTGATCACCATAGGTAGGATTACAGACCGATAATTACTCCGGAAGGAGGATTAAAGGTTAGAACAACATTACTTATACACTTTCCTATGCGTTCCTTGGGAAAGGTAACATACGGTTAGTGGAAAGAAACCCAGAGTATTCGATAATGCACCTAGACTAAGATATAAATTACTACAAATGTGGAATTGTCTTAGATCTAGGTAGTGAATTGCACTGTGGAAGCAGACAATTCTGACTATAGGCTTTCTATCCAGGGTAGGAGTAAAATTTATATTAATTCGGTAGAAATAAGGTATAACCAGACCCTGTGGTGAAATCGATAATCCTATGGAATTCATTTCATTTGAATCACCCACTTTTAATTTCCTTTCAATTTTCTTTTATTTTGTTTCAACTCAAATCTAACTTTTCAACTAGCTTAGCTGATTGCATCATAGTTAGTAGTAATCACTGAGACTATGTCTCCCTGAGTTTGAATCGGGCCTCACATAGGCCTATAT
Organism: Alisma plantago-aquatica; assembly: GCA_963693085.1. NCBI lineage: Eukaryota > Viridiplantae > Streptophyta > Magnoliopsida > Alismatales > Alismataceae > Alisma > Alisma plantago-aquatica. Next base: position 1,282,367,595 of record OY856412.1, on the reverse strand, counting down.
TACATGACACGTGCACTTGCGTTCATACACACGGAAATAGCGTGTCAGCTAACTATCCTTTGTGCCTTTTTACAACATTAATTGCTTGCCACAAACGGAGAGTTCTATTGAATTGCTTTCTTTTAACATTTTGACTATTTGACTATTTTTATTGTAGAATCCTCTATGATTAGTTGATAAACTAGTAAGGGTAGTCGATACACTAGTAAATCCATCCAAGATATATTTTTCATGTAGACAATTAAATTTCTTTTCTAAAGCGTACTTTCTCATTAAATTCCACTTTGGGATGCAGAAGTTATGATCCTTTTGATGCCCAGGTATATATAACAGGGTTGTGGGAAGTTGAAAGATTTTGTACATGTGAGTAGACCAAGTGGATGAGTTGGCCATTCGACTGAGAGTTCTGGGAGGTGGAAGATAGATAATTGAGCTGATGTTTCATGGTCTTTCTTGGACTTTGGATGAATTTTATCATTTCCCTATAGAGGTCAGTGAATACTAGTAAAAACTCCAAATAGATGAGAGAAAATCTAAACTAAACAAACTGACTTAAAATAAAATAATATAATAATTAAATTCTCCTAAATAAAGATCTAAAATATCAAACTAGGATGCAAAAATATGTTCACAATACCCTAAACTTAAACTTTACACGTCCTTGAGCAACATTGAATTTAAATCACTATCACATAATACTTTCAGCCCATCATCCTCACTCACATAATACCATTCTAGTCCTTCCACCTTATATGGACAAGCAACCTTGACTTCCTAGATTCACAGAAAACAATTTTCATATTCCCTACTTCAAGATTATTTCACAACTTGGTTCCATTTCAAGACCAACAATGAAATAGATTTCAAGTTCGATTTTGTACTTAGCGCTCCCTCATTTGCTTACGATTCATTATCCAAGAATATGGCTATTTTGATTGGTTAGGGTTTGTGTATTTTTCCCCAAGTTATAAAGCATCGTGAAGGGAGGTATGGAAGAAGAATGATCTCTCCTCTATTTGATTTGAGGTCTTTTGTTTATGTATTGTTGATACGTTGGCCACATTTTTTTTCTTTTTGTGATATTGGCATCTTTTTTGTGGTATGCCCTGATTAATTGTAAGGGGTATGGTAGAAGCGAAAGAGGGGGAAGGGTGCCACCTCGAACTTAATGTTTTTCCACTTTGGTTTCTTATTTTCATTTCTTTATTGTGTGGTAGGAGAGATAAGAAGGTGATGGAAGAAGTGTTGAAAAGGATGTTCTTTGTACAACTAATTTATTTGAATTTAATCACATTGGGAGTATCATATATTGGGTCAATTAATTCTAATTTATAGAAAATTGAGAACTTTTTCAAGTTAATCTATAACTCTAGATAGGGAATCATTGTTTTTGAATCCGATCATTCCTCTATGATTTTATATTTTCACCAAAGAATGGTGTTAATTAAGGTCCTAGGTGTCAAAATAATTTTTATCAATGGCAAAGTTTATAATTTATGTAAAAGAAGTTGCATCATTGAAGGGGGTATATTGATAAACATGTATATCACCATGGCCAACTAGATAAAGGCCTAGCCAACTAGATTGCGACCAAAACTAGAGGATTTTTTTTTGAAATATCTAAAGCTAAACTATATAACATAATGGGAACTATAAGAAATTTAAGATTGAGTAGATGGAATGAGTACATACCACCTACCTCCAACCCGAACTTAAAATTTTATTTGTATTGGGTAAAACTTAAATCCAGAATAGAGGGGAGAAAAGAGAGGAGATAACCAGGGGCTTGTATCTCGAAGAATGTCCAGCTGAATGGAATGTGTATGAGGGTTGAAACCTTGATTAGTGGAATTTCATAGTGAAACCCAATAATTTTATGGTCGTGGAAACTCGATGGGGATTTCATATTTCTTTTATCCTTGTAGTCCCTCCAATAGGATACATAGATCTTCCTTCAATGGAGAAGGAAGTGTTGGTGATGAATGTGTATTGGGGGAGATTGGCGGGTGTCGGGCTGGTAGCATGTGTAGGGTCATCTATACAAGAACAGGTGGAGGATCTGGCTCTTGTTTCCTCCCATCATATTGATATATGCATAGGAGAAGCGGTGTTGATATGAAAGGAACAATTGGATTTAAATCGACACTATAAAAAGTTTACTTTCCTCAAAAATCATATGCAATCAACATTGTGGTTAGTTGGATTAGCGAGTCCCCTTCTTGATATAGCATGTGGCTCAAGTTTCTCTATACAAGACGATCCCAAGGGTTATGGAGGAAATAAAATGGAAATATCATCTTTATAGTCAAGTAGTGAAGGTATGTGACTCTCTTCAAGTGGTGGTGGTTCCCCATCTAGAACAACCATATGTAGAAAAGAAACTAGATGTAGCAGAATGTAAGGCTCTTGGTGAGGAAGCCTTTCTCCATAAACATTTACTAATTTACCATGGATGTGTGGCAGTTTATTATCTAGAAAGCATTCAACCCAAGTAGATTGCTCATTGATAACATTTGGATTCATGTTAATGATAGGAGGAGTTGTTGGAGCTTCAAGATAAGGATGATTTCCTTGTTGTGACTTTGCAAAGTCAAGTAATAAAGCCTCTAGTGGAAGTGTCAGAATACCAATATATACTCATCCCATGAAGGCTGAAACTCCTTTGTTAGTGATATTTCAGTAGGATCTGATATAAATGATATAAATATGGGATCATCATTGTCATCATCTAGAAAAATCATCTTAGGATTCTATGACTTCTCTGGGGGTCTCTTTGATTAGGTCTCTAGTAAAGTAGATAAAAGGGCATTTTTAGTTTCTAATGATTCATATTGCTTCACTGTTATTCTTTCTAGGGCACCTCCTGTTGAGGTGTATATTGGCTTTCACAATAAGGTTCATACAACCCCCAAATTTTGTTGGTTATCTTCACTATACCCCATAACATTCTTGATCGTAACACCCCTCATATTGATAGGTGTAGCATTCTTCCTCATAATGACCTTAAAAAAAGTGTGAATTGTAATTGTTTTTGTATCCATCTTGGTAGGAAGACTTGAAATTACAAGGTGCCACTATAATATGAGGGGACACATTTGGACAATCTAGTGATTTATGGTTGTAATAACCATAAAATTGACATGGTGAACCATAATTTGTTGATCAATCCATTTGAAAAGATTTTTTGTCCTTATTACTAGTATTTTTATTATGGTTGTTGTTGTTGTTGTTGTTGTTGTTGTTATTACTATTTATTGTTGTTGTTGTTGTTATTTGAAAGAAATAAACTAGAAAAATGGATCTAAGACAGAAAGAAAGGAAAAATATCTAAAGTAGAAGAAAGTAAAACTAAAAATTATGAAAACAAGTTAAGGAGTTAATTAGAAATTACAAAAAAAATAAAAATTATAAATCTAAGGTAAAAAAATAGATATAAGACTAAATATTACAAAACAAACTAGAAAATAGTAGCACCAGAATGGAAACTCGATAGGAGGTGGGGATACATTATCAAAATGGGTCTCGATAGGAAAATAATTTACATAAATTGAAGAAAAGAAATTATAAAACAAGTCAAAAAGTTATGAAAGTAAACTACAGTATGACTAAAGATATTATAATAGAACCAAAAATTACATAGCAACTAAAATTACAAACAAAACTAGAATGCACAATTAGTAGAATGGAAACCCAGTAGAATGAGAAGAATTAATACAGGAATAGAGTTGGGTAGGATAAAGAAAGAAGGAAAAAAATATAGAACAAGTATAAAAATTTTAAACAAGCTAAGTAATTATGAAACAAGATTAAAATTATAGAACAAACTAAAAGTTATAAAACCAAACTAAAATTATAAATGAAAAAGAAGATAAATGCTATATATACAAGCGATTGAGTTAAAAAAAACAACGTGTGTCATCCCCAGAAAAAGTCAAATTTGATGTGTTTCATATACACACCAAATCACTAGGAAAATCCTACACTTTAACCTTCTAAAGAGGAAGTCAACTTGTTGCAAGTTGCAAATTAACTTTCTGGTAGTAAGGTATCGATCCAAGGGATGGCGTAAAGATTGTTGAAATCTTAAACCGATCGCACGAATAAGAAACTACAACTCAAGATTGTGAGAGTTTGATTATGCTAAGAATGGAAAGTAAAATTATAGATATAAACTCAACTAAACAAATGATAGAAAGAACTGGGGATCCAGTGTGTCACCACCCATAGACAAGATGTTACTTGAAAAAATCAACTACTAAGTTTAAATGGTCAAATTAGGACCATGTCGATTTGTGTCCTTTCAGACAAATTCACAAGGGCTGGACTTCCTACAAACTTGTTGATTGTGACATTTGTTGATCCTTGTCTAATCATCCAAAATATCCTTATTTGAGAGTAACATGTGAATCTATTCTAACATTTGAACTTGTGGGTTAGATGATCACGTCCATAAGTTATAACAAATGAGTCAAATCGGTAGAAAAATCATAAAATCTATCATAGGATATCATCAAGAGATTGTGGGTTCGTCCTTGTAAGAATCCAAGATCTTGGCATCCCCACAAGAATATAACATTTCTATCTAAAGAAAGTACAAGATCTGATGGATAAAAAGATAATGACCACAACTAAGGGATTATGGGTTCATTCTTGTGGGGATCACAGATCACATCACCCCCAAGAATATATTGATTTAACCAACAATCAAAGTAGAAATGGAAGGAGAGAACTCTTTCATTGAAATAAAGGAGTCAATTACATTGAATAGTAATACGCTACGGGGCCAGTCCCCAAGCCCCAGTGGAAAACTACTTAAAAACATAATAACTAGGGAACAAGAACAAGCCCAAAGGGGGCTCTGGGAATACAAAATGGGATGCCTTTGTCTTTGGAGTCCTCCCTCCTTTTATAGTTGGAGGAGCACATAAAACACTTAAGTAATGGCTACTGGTAGTGACTAAATTACCTCATCTGGGGTGCTGGTCAGTCTGTATTAATCACTTACTTCATCACAAAGTCACATTGCTCAAACCTTGACCACATTGGTGATTTTATCATTTCAACATTTGACTGAGTCTTTAATTGAATTCTTTCCTCCAGATAAAAGCATATGGAATTGGACAACTTTCCTTTCTACCTTTTACAACATTAATTGCTTGCCCTAAATGGAGATTTTTACTGAATTGACTTCTTTTAACATATTGACCATTTGATCATTTTTGTGGCAGATTCTCACTAGGATGAGTTGATCAACTTGTAAGGCCAGTTGATTGACTATTTAAGCCATGCAAGATATATTTTTAGTATACAAAATTAAATTCCCTTTCCCACGCATACTTGCTCATTAAAGTTTTCCTTGGGATGCAAAAGTTATGATCCTTTTGGTGTGGGGTATATATCAGGATTGAGAGAACTGAAAAGATCTCTTGCGTGTGGGTTGACTGACCGGATGACTCAGATGATTGATTGAGAGTTCTAGGAGGTAGTAGATAGACAAGTGAGCTTTTGTTTCATGGGATTTATTGCACTTTGGATGGATTTTACTATTTCCCTGCAAAAGTCAGCAAAAACTAGTAAAAACTCCAAATAGATGGGAGAAAAGCTAAACTAAAAAATTTTACTTTAAAATTAAATAATAATAATGAAATTCTCCAAAGAGAGATCTAAAATATCCAATTAGGATGGATAAATATGCACTTATCATTTCACATAGGTCAATCAGCTATTGGCGAGTAGTCTTTTGGCTGGATGTTGATATCAGGGAAGGAGGGGGGTGGTTCTGGTGGTGGCTGAATGTTGAGAGGGACACTCCTTCTGTCGGAGTGGGTGCTTCATGCTAGGGTAAGAGGGGAATAGTTTGTGATGTCAACCATATTTCCCTCAAGATGTAAATATGCCACAAGTAATTATCTATTCTCCTGACTTGTGGGATGTGAGTTAGCTGACTAGGTGTTTCGTAGATCGTCTGCGCCTATTTTATAACCCAACATAGTGAGTGAGTCAATCTGCTAGAAAGGGTCTACATCATCAATTTATTCATGTGTTCAAACACTAATCTAGTCATCTAGTTGGGTGACTGGGATTGGAAATATGGTGCAATGCCCTCAATAGGAAGGTATCAAAGCAACATGGTAATTAGCCACTAGAAACTGTCATGATTGTCAATAGTTAGATGTCCCTGTAGGTTCACTAGGCACATATCTACTTATGCATCATCAATTGATGAAATTAAGTCAAGGAGATAAAATTTATATTCCTATTATTTGAGGAATGGTTAAAGGTAGAAAACCAAGAAAAAAATTGTAAGTCTAGAGGTGATTCTAGGACATGTGCATTAGGGATAGATATTCGTCAAGTTTAGATCTTGTGCATTAACCTTCATATGTGACATGTCCTCTCTTTTATAAATGGTGATGGAAAACCATTTCGGGGATGCAGATGGGATTTCATGAGAATTAATATTCATTTTGTACCTCTTCCCTACTTAATAGTGAATGTGTTTGATACATGTGGACTACTAGGTTGGCAGGGAGTTGCATAATGTGGTCTGACATCTATGGGTATGTGTCTGATCAACACATATCTATAATGTCATAAGAGATCAGTTATGAAAATGACATAAATTAGAAATACACCTAAACCTGATACATTAGTTAGTGAAAAGACATTATTCTTGCCACGGTTAATGTTAAACACATAACTAAGTTATGAGGATGGAGCTACTATGTTGATTGTAGACCTATTATTGAATTTTATGAGGATTTTTTTATAAAAATAGTAATAGTATTTTAGGTAACTAATCTGGTAATAGATAGGTGCCTATAATTTAGAATTATGGTTATTTATTTGAGACATCATTCAGAACAAAAAAAACTTGATAAAGGTGTCGTACTTATGTGCACAAAACTATATATACCTCTATGTAAGGATTGATATAGTCAAATACATGGAAGTATGTGAAATTGTTCGATGGGTACTAATGAAAATTTTGAGAACAAAACTTCTATAAGACAAGTGGGTTGTAACATCTTAAAATTTCATAATAGAAATAAATTTGATTAAAAACATTTAATCCCAAATTTCAATTATGTTTAATATGATGTGAAACCCAAAGTCGACTGAAATTGACTATCATATGTTTAATTATCCAAGTTGATATTATGGGTAGTTTTTATTCCCAATATGATCTAATATGGTTCCAAGAAATAAGTAAACCTTATAGAAAATCATGAACATGATATTTCTATATTGGTTTGCTTCATAGTCAAATTGTACACAAGGCCCAACTCAATTTATGCAAAGATGACTAGTTAGGGTTAAGATAATTAATGAACCTACATATGTGCATAACTTGTTCTCTTATTTGGTATATGAATAACTAATGATATAATTGACCTACCTTTATATTTTTACCAAGTAACTCCTTTTGAATAGCAATTATGGATTAATTATGCTAAGTACTTAATATTGGAAATCATATGATTACTAAGCTCAAACCAAAAATCTAATTGGACCTTTGGATTCCTCATACTCAAAATAACAAGGGTGCTAAAGTTTATTAAATTTAGATAGCCCTAAGTATGTCGAATAACACTATGAAGAAAGAGTAATAATGATAGACATATTTATTTTAATTGAATAATTGATACAACCAATTAAGGTTCTTTTATCAAGTTATAATTTAGTTATGTGCTTCATGCATTTTTAAGTCAATCAATTACTTTATTCTCTTTTGTGGCCATCATATGGCAATTATATGATGAATACTATGTTTCTCACCCCCTTCATTTTGTGCATCGACAAGAAACAACCAACAATGAACCCTAATGACCTCACTCCTCCTCTATTCTCTAGGTTTCCACAATTTCTCACCACCATCAGGTTCACTAGTTCTTCACATGTCATTAGAACCCTAATTGAACTACCCTAGTTAACCTCAAGGGCAAACCCCCAACCTCCACTCTATTCCCTCTACTGGTGCTAACTCACTGACCAAACCCAGGACATTGTAGTGACGATGGATTGAATGACAAGATTCTTTAGACACCAAGGAATTCCCTTCTTCCTCCATCTTATTTTGAGGCATTCATGGATTTTGTTGCAAACTCCACTTTCATCAGTGAAGATGATGACATTTCTGTAGTAGTGCTATCAACCTAAAAGAAATTAATTTCATAGTAAACTTCATGATACCCCATTAATGCTTTCCCTTACACCCTTCTCATGTGCCTTTCACTTGTGAGCTCTAACCTCAAATCTAGTTCATGCCATTGAATTTCAACCCCTGACCATCTCTTTCAGTCACGGTCAAACCATGGAAATGCTTCCTCTAGACTGAAAAGACTACCATGAATCTAGATTCTCTCTTTTTGATGAACACCCTACTCTATCCCAACTCAAGCTTTGGCCTCCTATGTTTTTAACTTGTGAGATACGTTTTAAGCACCAATTCCATTTCTCTATAGGTTTCTCCTCCATTTCATTTACCACGATAGAGGAATATGAAGGTATGCATCTTTGGGTCTCTTTGACTCCAATGTGGCCTCAAACATTATTGCAAAAATTGGTAACTACTATGACTATTTTCCCCATGTACAATAGGTCCTATCTATTGTAGTAGGTTGTGTGGTATGATGGGAATACTTTATACAACATTTGTTACACATGTTGTAATATATGGTGTTTATGCAACAATTAATGCATGTTGTAGTTCCTTAGAGATTCTAATTGGAATAGGGGTTTAATTGTACAACGTGTTATGTTTGTTGTAACATATGTAATGTAATTCCTGTTGTAGTTCATTAAATATGCCCATCATATAAGGGTTGTTTATAAAACATGCGTTCCATATGTTGTAAATATGTGATTTATACAATAGTTGATGCATGTTATAATTTCTTAGACACACCCACTAAGATATGGGTACTTTATGCAACATGTTTGTCTATTGTAATATATAGTTTGATACAACATGTGAAACATGTTGTATTGATCTACATACATCTAGTATAATAGGGTGCTTTATGCAATAGGTGATGTTTGTTATAATACATGGTTTGATGCAATTGTTGATGCATGTTGTTCTATCACATCTATTACAACATGTCAATAACTGTTGTAATTTTTTAGATTTTCTTACAATATTTTGAAATTAAAGAAATCATGGTGAAATACTTTTATTATTGAATTTATTGGATTTCTAATACTTTTTAACAAATTTTAAGTATATCTCTTGCATATGATAAACAATCAGAGAATTGAACATAATGTCGATTAGAGCTTGCTAAAGTTTGTAGTGAACTTTGTGCATAATGATCCATATAAAGATCCAATCATACAAACTAGTATGGTATAGCTACATAAATTAGTAAGCACACCCTCTAGATCTGAAGTACAAAAGTAAAAAAAACTAGACATTTGTCGTATGCTCAAGACACACATTGCCCACTCATATCACACAGTTTGTCATATGTTGAAGAAGACATGTGGCTGACTCCTATATTGAGTATCATGATATATTTCTTCTTGGTTGTAAAAATTACCACCATCCTTTTTATTTTTACTACAATCATAACTTAAATACATCAATATATAAAAATATTCATGGATAATATGTGACATTCCATCTTCAACTATAGAATTAATCAATAATATTCAACCATATAAGAACAATTGTAATTAATTCCTAAGTATTGATTTTTCAAAGTATTCAAACCCTAAATCTAAGTTCATAGAAGTGTACATCGCATTATCATGACCAAAATTCTATAATATTGCATAAATCTAACATTTGTAGTATTTTCTAGGGCTTTTACAAGTTTCACCTCAAATTAGTAATTGTGAATCACTAGATTTTCATCTGGATATGAGGGGCATGAGGTTAAGCCATGTGTCCCCTTGACTACCCATGAAAGGGTCGATCTGGCTAGTCGAGCCTTGGCACCTACTGTGCCATGTATGGGCTTGGTCATGTAGCTCGGACCTTGAGACAATAGGGTCAGCGGGGAATCACCCACCATCATGGTCTCCCATTTCTTGTGGCTCTAACTCATACCTATGCTCCACTATTTATGTGGGGAAGTAGGGCATCACTACTAGTGTAACTCATACGAGGGAGACCTCCACAACTAGGCTATAGGGATCGGTTCTCCCCCTATCATGACTCCAAGGAAATGGTGATTTTCAATGCAATCTGTAGGAATGAAGAACTTTGAAGCTCTTGGCATAGTGCGCACTTCTAGTCCATGGCAAAGGTGTTGTGGTCTCTGACTTTTGGTTATCACATGATTTCCAACAGCAACCCCAGCCATAAAAACCCCTATGCAATGCAGCCACAAGTGTAACATCCTTGACCTGGGTTATGGCCTAACCCTAGAATTTTTGCTTAAGTAAGTTGTTTACAAACTTGTTTTAATCTTTTGAAAAGTAATTAAGACTCTTGTAGAGTTTAAATTTCAAGTTTGAGCTGATTTGTAAATTGTTTGTGCATTATATGATAGTTTGAGCATAAAATTCAATTTACCCAAGATGAGGGGCTACATTGCAAAATGTCACATTCTGAATGTACCTAATAAGTTTTAGCATCATAATAGAGAGAATGATGTTAAAGGATGGCTTGTGTAAAGCCTAAATTACAAGTTGCAACTTGTTTGAATAATGTTAGTGCATTGTGCACCAATTTTGGTACAAATTGTAATTTACACAAAATGTACGTTTAATATGAAATTTACCACTTCTAGAGTGTCCCTACTCCCTCCTAGAATCATGTATAGGAGATAGAAAGAAGGAGATACCATGTTTTATTCAATTATGAATGATGGTACTCTTGGTGATGAAATGACCAAGAAAAGAGGTTGAATATGAAACCCTAACTTGAGTTTTATCAAGTTGAAAAGCTTATATATGAGTGCCTATCGGCCAAGGAGCCAAAGGAGGAGCCTCATATCGTCTTTTGGACTCTTGGAAAAGTCCATGTCATGCAAAGAACCTCAAGGAGGTGAAGTGTATTGGGTTACAACTTCCTTAGAAAAGTTGTATCAGGTTGTGGATAAAGTGGTGATTTAGTTGATATATTTGATTCAAAGGGATAAGTAATGGACGAATTTTCATCCTTAGATTATCCTCAACTGTTTTGCATGTCAAGATAAATGTTTATGAATCCATGTAAACGTGTCATCCATGCATGGACCTCAAATTGATGACACCTCATTTTTACACTCCTTCATGAACAACAAGTATATATACCCCTAGTTTCACCCCTTAGTGAACATTTTCGACTCTTACCACCCTCCTTCCATAATGTATCATGCATAGAGCTCTTGTATCGTGTAGTAGTGCAGAGATATCATGCATAGGTCCGTGGAAATCACCCATAGCAATAGCATATCAGCCAAGTAGGTGATATCGGCCATATAGGGTGATATCGGCCATAGAGTGAAGTGTTTGATCCCAAGTGAGTGGCATATCGTGCAAGTGGGTGGAATATCGTGCATGAGTGGTGGCATATCATGCAAGAGCACTAGGGTATCATGAAAATGTGTTAAGGAGAAATAAGGAGCTCATACTCAACCCTAAGGTGAGGACATGATCATCTTCAACCTTGGATTGAAGCATGATTTTAGGGTTTTGATCTTCTTTTCTTTTCTTCTCCACCAATTGCTTACCCATGGTGATTCTTTGCATATAGAGGAGTTGTGAAGTTCATCTTCAACCTTGGGAACGTGAACCTTTGGAGCTTGGAGCTTTGAAGTTGTTCTTGAGGTGGGTTATATAACTTAAACCCAATTATATTATTCTGCACCTTCAATTTTGTCATACTTTTTGATCTACTTGCATTTCAATTTCTCTTGAATAATTGATGATCCTTTGAGTTCTAAAATCTTCATTGGACTATTGTCCATGACTTAGAATAGTAAGAACAAAGTTCTAGAGGTTGATGGTTATGACATCATCAAAGGTAAAGTGATATCAGGCACAAGCACACAACCAAGCACCTCATACCCGATATGGTGATGCACCTACTCCCTAAAATGATATGGATATGATTTTATACCTTCTTGCACGATATGGTGGTGTAGTATACACCTCTTGCACGATAGGAGGTCAAGCATACACCTCTAAAATGATAGGAGGTCAAGCACATACCTCAAAACTGATATCGGGTTAAGCACACACCTCAAACCCGATATGGTGATGTAACCCTATATAATAGGAAAACTGATATAACTTGTAACCCCACACCCTTATTGATTTGTATAATGGGTTGACAGAGGTTCAAGCAGTTGTCTAGCCTATCACTTAACCCATGGTGAAGGGAAGGTCGAAGCCATGAAGGTTTGAAGAGGTTTGAGCATAAGGGGCTAACCCGATATATAGTGAAGCATACATACACCTCCAAACCGATATGGTGTGAGCAACCACACACATACCTCCAAATCGATATGGTGTGAGAAAGAACACACACACCTCCAAACCGATATGGTGTGAGTAATCACACACACACCTCCAAACTGATATGGTGGGAGCAAGCACACACACACCTCCAAACTGATATGGTGTGGAAGTACCTTAAATGCAATGTACTTGATGGAGTAACACATGGAGTGTTTTATATCAAGTCATACATTAAGAGGTATGGAGTTTAATGAATAATGATTAATTAGGCTAATGTACCTTGAAGGAAAAGTTGAGTCAACTTAATAAAGTATGGAGTAATCAACATCCCAGGAAGGATGAGAGAGAAACACATACTTGTGTAATAAACATGTAAGGTGCATACATTAATACTCTTAATATGTTTATGGTATGAATTAGAGTTTGATTCTTGATAATGTGATCTTGAAACCCCAAATGGTTAATAAGGGAAACCCTAACACTAATGTAGGGTGATGGTATGATCTTGAAACCCCAAATGGTTAATAAGGGAAACCCTAACACTAATGTAGGGTGATGGTATGATCTTGAAACCCCAAATGGTTAATAAGGGAAACCCTAACACTAATGTAGGGTGATGGTATGATCTTGAAACCCTAATCGATAAGGAAGGAAAACCCTAACCCTAATATAGGGTAATGGTAATGGTTTGTGAAATCCTAATCGATAAGAAAGGGAAACCCTAACCCTAATGATGGAATAGTGGTATTACCCTTGTATTGCATGGTATTGATATGTATTTGATATGGTTGTTATCATGTATACTAACCATGCAGGTATTATGAGATGATGAGCATAGCCAGGTATGAGCTATGATGTTCTATATAATAAAGATGCTTGATAGGCATTGTGAGCCATGTTAGATGCTTGTGTAACAAGTTTCATGTATACCTTGGTCCTCAGACCTAGAGGTAATAGTTACCTGATAAGTGGTAACAATGTTCAGTGATGAACTAAGGGTTGAATACCCAGAACTAGTAATCATGATGATGATGATGTTAAGGGATGAGAATTCCCAGTAATGAGATAAGGGATTGAGATCCTAAATGTTATATGTGTTTTGAAGATTTGAAAAGTACTTGATACATGTATTCCACCTTTCTTTGTAGCATTTGTCATAATAATTCATGTTTGAAAACTTGTCTGATGCTAAAAGAATATGGTAATGTACTTAATTAATCAAGTGGAATCTTATCAAGTAGAGCCCTGGCCATAGATCCATCATCGTCAGCAGCTGGTGATGGTGAAATAGATTTTCCCATGGGATCTCCTAGAGGGCATATTTTTTTTATATGTGGGGGTGATGGGCGTGAATATCCTTATGCCCTAATGTGGGATTGATGTGAGATAAACACATGATCTCTCAATGCCTCATTATATGTGTTGGGATGGATGTATCACGAATCTCCCGATGATGTTTAATTCCGGGATTGATGGTAGATAAACACGAGATCTTTCAATCGCCGAAGGAGTGCAGCCACCATTATAGCTTTATAGCGAAGTTGTCAGTATACCCTGGAAAGCTATTTAAGCAGTTGATGTAGTCTTGCTTGTGGTCTCGTAGTGACCGAGACAAGATGAGGTCATGGAGTCTGGCTCTTCCATTGACCTAAGTATGGAACCGATGCTTTATGCCGTCGTGGTTGGTTGGAGTATGAGCGGTATACCTCATCTCCTTAGGGCATAAGTGTGATTGTAAAATGTAATCATCCATGTAGCGTATTTGCTTAAGGATGGAATATGGATATCATTGTTTGATGTTACAATTCTTAATGCATCTTTAATGGATAGATGTTATACATGTTCTTCATATTCCTTATAAAATGAATAGATGATTTACTACTTTATCATATATATAGTTGCAATGTCTCATAATATGATATTGCTCTATTTTTCTTAAATAGTGATTAAATCTTGCTTATTAATATAAAAGAATACTCTGCTCAGTTTTATTACTATTTATCTGTAATAATAATATTGTTGGCGGAGAGTTATATCTCTCGCTGGGACATGGGTCTCACTCCGTTGGTCACCAACATTTTTAGGTGGACGCAGATGAGGTGGTAGGGACCATACAACAGAGGAAGGACAGCAGCATCAGGGGCAACAGTAACATCTCATGTTGAGTTACTGTCTGTCATGTCTTGTAGATATGAGTCCTATGTGTCGCCTCTGTACACTCAGGTCCTTGGAGTCAGTACTTAATAGTTTTATGATCGATCTGAGGTTTTGTCTTGTATGTCTTGAGGTTTTATGTTGCTTATGTATAGTTTGGTAAGGCAACTGTTATATGTAGTCCTCGAGATGAGATGGTACATGGTATGTACAATGTGAACCATAATGTATGCAGTACTTTGGTTCTCTTCTTAAGAGTTTCCTAGAAATGGATCTCTTTGCAAATGGTTTTTATTTTTAGTGATTTTTGTTAATCCACTGCTTATGGTTATTCCGCAATTATTTACTAGTGACAGTTTGATTTGTTGTCGGATCGTCACAAAGTTTTGGTATCAAAGCCTAAGGTTTGCTGATTCTATAGAGACATAGGATTAAGGTTTTTGAGTCTGTTCTAAGTATTATCCAGTTATCTAATAGTGACTTCTGCTCATATAGGAGAAGAAGTAAAGCTTAAAGATGGTTGGATCACACGAAGAACATGCTGCTGAAAGTAGGGTTGCTGCACCAGGAGGAGGTGCAAGGGATCATGCTAGAGAGGAACTAGTACCTGAGAATCCCCAACTTGACCAAGCTTCGATAGAAAACCCAACTTTTCATGCTCTGTTTGGACAGTTCATGAACACAATAACACATATGGAAAATCAGATGCCAGCACCAGCACCTAGGGCACCAGCTTCCAATGAGGGCATGGATCTGGTAAAACCTTTGAGCAGTTACGTCGGGTAGGAGCCACCGAATATGGCAGTACAACTGACCCAACAGATGCAGATTCATGGCTTACTGAGTTGGAGAAAGGCTTTAGAATCCTCAGCATTCCAGAAACTGAGAAAGATAAGCATGTCGTGTACCTATTAAAAGGAAGTGCTGGCCACTGGTGGGCCATTGAGGAGGAGAAACGACCAGGTGTTGAGGTCGACTGGAGAGAGTTCCGACGTGAGTTTTTCAGTAGATACTTTCCCAAGACCTATTTGGATGAGAAAATCTCGCAGTTTGAGCGGATTAGGTAGGGACTAATGAATATTAGCCAGTATGAAGCTAAGTTTATGGAGCTTCTATGGTTTTGCCCACACATGGCTACTACAGATGAGGAGAGAATTCAACATTTTGAGAAGGGTTTGAACACTTATTTAACCACACCTGCATCTTCTCTAGAGAATAGAGAGAGTTTTTCCACCTTTGTGGAGTCAGTTAGGCGGATAGAAAGGTCTGTGACTGAGAAACATGAAGCCAACAGTAGGAAAGTGCATGCATAGTTCCAAGGATAGAGGTCCAAACGTTTTAAGAAACCAAAGTTTTCTGCACTAATAGCACCATAGAGGTTCAGTGCTCAGACATAGCGGACATCCACCCTTGTGGAGTCAGTTAGGCGGATAGAAAGGTCCATGACTGAGAAATGTGAAGCCAACAGTAGGAAAGTGCATGCATAGTTCCAAGGATAGAGGTCCGAAAGTTTTAAGAAACCAAAGTTTTCTGCACCAATAGCACCATAGAGGCTCAGTGCTCAGACATTGTGAACATCCAGCAAGGGTAGAGGCCGTAGTTATCCGCCAAATAGAGCCTAAATTTCAGCATCAATGTCAGTAACAGGACCATCTAGGCCAAAATGGGAAAACCTAAGCTGTTATAAGTGTGGGAAGCTAGGATATCTGATGAGGGATTGTCCATTTGGAGACAGGAATGTAACCCAACCACCAAGGTAGAGTCAACAAGGCTCTCAGAAGCAACAATTTAGTAGTGGCACATGAGGACGTGGACATGCGTCCCAAGCTGGTTCATCTGCACCCAACAATAGGACGCGTGATTGACAACCACCAACGACGATATTCTATCTATGAATCATCCGGAGGCAGTAGTCAACCCACGAGTCGTGACATGTCAGATGGAATTATTTCATTCCAATATGTCTTCATCTTGCTTCATATCTGTTTTGATTTATCCAGGTGCTACACATTCCTTTATCACTCAAGAAGTGATTCATGACTGCAATATGATTGTCAGTCGTAGAGTAGACAATCTATTATTGGAAACTCTGTTAGTTGGATCTACGGTGTTGCGGGAGGTATCCTCTCCTTGTGTTCTTTCCTTTTCAGAACACAACATTCAGGTGGATCTTATACCACTTGAGATGCATAGGTTTGACATAATTCTGGGGATGGACACCCTAGAAAAGTATAAGGTTGTCTTGGATTGTGGTTCCAAGCAAGCTATGTTCACAGATAATGGTGAGACATGGGTCTTTCAGGGGGACCAAAAGATTCTTCCAACCTGTCTAGTGTCAGCTATGATAGAAGAAAGGTTGATGAGACAAGGATGCTTCACATTCTTGGCACATGTGGTAGATACCCGAGCAGAGAGTTCTAGTCTTTCTAAAGTTCGTGTCGTCAGGGAATTCGAGGATGTGTTTCCTAAAGAACTTCCAGACATTCCTCCATCTCAAGAGATTGATTTTGAGATTAATCCAATTCTGGGTATGCAACCTATAGATCAAACACCCTATAGGATGGCGCCAGTTGACATGGCAAAGCTTAAGAAATAGTTACAAGAGTTGCTTGAGAAAGGTTTGATTCGACCGAGTACTTCCCCATTGGGTGCTCCGGTTCTTTTTGTTAAAAATAAGGATGGGTCTATGAGATTATGCATAGACTATAGACAGCTTAACAAGGTGACTATTAAGAACAAATATCCTCTACCAAGGATAGATGACCTATTTGACCAATTGTGTGGTGAAACCGTATTCTCTAAGATAGATCTAAGGTCAGGATATCATCAATTACGTATCAAGGAGAGTGACATACCTAAGTCAGCCTTTAGGACAAGGTATGGTCATTATGATTTTGTATTTATGTCATTCGGACTAACTAATGCACCAGGTGCATTCATGGATCTGATGAATAGAATCGTCCATCCATTCCTTGATCAGTTTGTAGTGGTCTTCATAGACGACATCCTGATATACAATAGAGATGGTCAACAACATGGGCAACACCTTCGTCAAGCCTTGACATTGTTGAGAACACAAGCTATATGCCAAGTTTAGCAAGTGTGAGTTTTGGTTGTCAGATGTGTCTTTTCTTGGACACGTTATATCTGCTTCAGGTATTCGTGTTGATCCACATAAAGTGGAATTTGTGTTAGAGTGGGAACAACCCAAGTCACCAACTGAGATTCACAGTTTCTTAGGCCTGGTAGGTTATTATAGGAGGGTTATCAAAGACTTCAGTTCTATAGCCTTACCCCTAACCAAGTTGACTAGGAAGGAAGTTCCTTTTGTCTAGAATGATAACTGTCAGCATTCTTTCCAGTTGTTGAAAGAAAAGTTGACCAGTGCACTGTGTTAGCTTTACCTGAGCAGGGAAAGGGATACATTGTTTTCTATGATGCCTCTAAGAATGGTCTAGGATGTGTATTGATGCAGAGTAATCATGTAGTTTCTTTTGATTCCCGACAACTTAAGAAACACAAGGAGAATTATCCAACGCATGATCTAGAATTAGATACAGTGATTCACACGTTGAAGATCTGGAGACATTATCTCTATGGAGAAACATTTTAGATTTTCACATACCATAAGAATTTAAAGTATATCTTCTCACAACATGAGTTGAATATGAGACAATGTTTCTAGATGGAGTTAATAAAGGACTACGATTGTACAATTGATTATCATCCAGGAAAGGCCAATGTAGTGACAGATGCACTAAGTAGAAAATCATCATCGCCACCCATAGATAAAGCACAGTTGAACTCTTTAGTGTGCTTTAAATGAGACATGCTTGTCTCTTTGAGGCAAAACAATGTGCATCTTAAAGTATCTTTGTTAGCTGGATTGTTAGCTGAGATGCATGTGAAACCTACTCTGAAGCAACAGATCAAAGAGGCACAATAGGTTGATACTGTGATTCAGAAAATCAGGTCAGAATATGGTAGTGAGAAACGGGACAGTTTTCATGAGTCAGAGAATGAGGTAGTCTGTTACCATGGTAGGATGTTAGTACCTGATGCTAATGACTTAAGGAAGCTAGTCATGGAGGAATCTCATTCGTCCATGTATGCAATGCATCCAGGGAGTACCAAAATGTATCATAACTTGAAAGATATGTATTAGTGGCCCGGTTTGAAGAAAGATGTAGCTGAGTTTGTGATGCGGTGTCCAATGTGTCAGTAGGTTAAAGTTGAATATCAGAAGCCCGCAGGAACATTGCAACCTTTACCTATACCACAGTGGAAATGGGATCACGTGACCATGGACTTTGTGGTTGGTTTACCCAGAACAACCAAAAGTCATGATTCCATTTGGGTGATAGTTGATAGTTGGGTCAACACATTTTCTTCCTTTCAAAACAACCTATACTGCTGAGAAACTTGCATAGATCTATATAGATGAGATAGTGTGATTACATGGGGTTCCAGCTACAATTGTATCTGATAGAGGTCCCCAATTTACAAGTCATATTTGGGAATGACTACATAAAGCCTTGGGTACTCAGTTGAAGTTTAGCCCAGCTTTCTACCCTCAGATAGATGGGCAATCTGAAAGAACTATATAGACTTTGGAAGACTTGCTTAGAGCCTGTGTTCTTCAATTTGTAGGAAGTTGGGACATACACTTGAGCTTAATAGAGTTTTCCTACAACAATAGTTACCAGACTAGTATTGATATGGCACCATATGAAGCCTTATATGGTAGACGATGTAGATCTCCATTATGCTGGTATGAAATAGGAGAATACCAACTTTTGGGCACCGAGTTAGTGCAATAGACAACTGATAAGATTAAAGTAATACAACAATAGTTGAAAGCTTCCCAGGATAGACAAAAATCTTATGCTGATAAGCGTCGTAGACCCTTAGAATTCCAAGTTGGAGACAGGGTGTATCTCAAAGTCTCTCCTTGGAAAGGTGTTCTCACATTTGGGAAAAAGGGTAAGTTAGCTCCTAGATTTATGGGACCTTATCCAGTGACAACACGAATGGGAAAGGTAGCTTATAGGTTGGAGTTGCCACCTGAGCTATATAGACTACATCCAGTATTCCACATATCTATGTTGAGAAAATTTCATCCCGATACAGAGTTGGTGTTGCAACCTATAGAGGTAGAATTAAATGAGGATATATCCTATGTGGAAGGTCCAATGATGATTCTTGACAAAAGAATCAAGAAGTTGAAAAAGAAAGACATAGATTCTTGTGAAAGTTCTATGGCATCACTGTGGCATTGAAGAAGCCAAATGGGAGCTAGAGGAAGAGATGAGGAGGAAGTACCCTTCTTTTTTCTCTTGAGATTTTGGGGACGAAATCCTTGTTAGGGGTTGATAATTGTAACATCCCTGACCTAGGTTATGGCCTAACCCTAGAAGTTTTGCTTAAGTAAGTAGTTTACAAACTTGTTTTAATCTTTTTAAAAGTAATTAAGACTCTTGTAGAGTTTAAATTTCAAGTTTGAACTTATTTGCAAATTGTTTGTGCATTATATGATAGTTTGAGCATAAAGTTCAATTTACCCAAGATTGCAAAATGTCACATGTTGAATGTACCTCATATGTTTTAGCATCATAATTGAGATAATGATGTTAAAGGATGGCTTGTGTAAAGCCTAAATTACAAGTTGCAACTTGTTTGAATAATGTTAGTGCATTGTGTACGAATTTTGGTACAAATTGTAATTTACCCAAAATGGAGGGTTAATATGCAAAATACCACCTCTAGAGTGGCCCTAATCCCTCCTAGAATCATGTAGAGGAGAGATAAATAAGTATACACCATGTTTTAATCAATTATGAATGATGGTAATCTTGGTGATGAAATGACCAAGAAAAGGAGTTGAATATGAAACCCTAACTTGAGTTGTATCAAGTTGAAAAGATGATATATGAGTGCCTATCGACCAAGGAGCCAAAGGAGGAGCCTCATATCGTTTTTTGGACTCTTGGAAAAGGCCATGTCATGCAAAGAACCTCAAGGAGGTGAAGTGTATTGGGTTACAACTTCCTTAGAAAAGTTGTATCAGGTTGTGGATAAAGTGGTGATTTAGTTGATATATTTTATTCAAAGGGATAAGTAATGGACACATTTTCTTCCCTAGATTATCCTCAAATGTTTTGCATGTCAAGATAAATTTTTATGCATGCATTTACACGTGTCATCCATGCATGGACATGTGGCACCTACTAGCTCAAATTGATGACACCTCATTTTTACACTCCTTCATGAACAACAAGAATATATACCCCTAGTTTCACCCCTTAGTAAAACAATTCCACTCTTACCACCCTCCTTCCTTACGCTATAGTGCATAGAACTCTTATATCATGTAGGAGTGCTATGATATCATGCATAGGTCCTTGGATATCTCCCATAGCAAGAGCATATCGGCCAAGTAGGTGATATCGGCCATATAGGGTGATATCGGCCATAGAGTGAAGTGTTTGATCCCAAGTGAGTGGCATATCGTGAAAGTGGGTGGCATATCATGCATGAGTGGTGGCATATCGTGCAAGAGCACTAGGGTATCGTGAAAAGGTGTTAAGGAGCAAGAAGGAGCTCATACTTAACCCTAAGGTGAGGACATGATCATCTTCAACCTTGGATTGAAGCATGATTGTAGGGTTTTGATCTTCTTTTCTTTTCTTCTTCACCAATTGCTTATCCATGGTGATTATTTGCATATAGAGGAGTTTTCAAGTTCATCTTCAACCTTGGGAACGTGAAACTTTGGAGCTTGGATATTTGAAGTTGTTCTTGAGGCGGGTTATATAACTTAAACCCAGTTATATTATTATGCACCTTCAATTTTGTCATACTTGTTGATCTACTTGCAATTTCAATTTCTCTCAAATAATTGATGATCCTTTGAATTCTAAAATCTTCATGGGACTGTTGTCCATGACTTAGAATAGTAAGAACAAAGGTCAAGAGGTTGATGGTAATGACATCATCAAAGGTAAAGTGATATCGGGCACAAGCACACAACCAAGCACCTCATACCAGATATGGTGATGCACCTACTCCCTAAAATGATATGGATATGATTTTATACCTTCTTGCATGATATGGTGGTGTAGTATACACCTCTTTAATGATAGGAGGTTAAGCACACTCCTCTAAACTGACAGGAGGTCAAGCACACACTTCAAAATCGACATCGGGTTAAGCACACACCTCAAACCCGATATGGTGATGTAACCCTATATAATAGGAAAACAGATATACCTTGTAACCCCACACACTTATTGATTTTTATAATGGGTTGACAAAGGTTCAACCAGTTTTCTAGTCTGTCACTTAACCAATGGTGAAGGGTAGGTCGAAGCCATGAAGGTTTGAAGAGGTTTGAGCATAAGGGACTAACCCGATATAGAGTGAAGCATACATACACCTCCAAACTGATATGGTGTGAGAAAGCACACACACCCCTCCAAACCGATATGGTGTGAGCAAGCACACACACACCTCCAAACCGATATGGTGGGAGCAAGCACACACACACCTCCAAACCGATATGGTGGGAGCAAGCACACACACCTCCAAACCGATATGGTGTGTAAGTACCTTAAATGCAATGTAATTGATGGAGTAACACATGGAGTGTTTTATATCAAGTCATACATTAAGAGGTATGGAGTTTAATAAATAATGATTAAGTAGGCTAATGTACCTTAAAGGAAAGGTTGAGCCAACTTAATAAAGTATGGAGTAATCAACATCCTAGGAAGGATGAGAGAGAAATTCATACTTGTGTAATAAACATGTAATGTGCATACATTAATACTCCTTATATGTGTATGGTATGAATTAGGGTTTGATTCTTGATCATGTGATCTAGAAACCCTAAATGGTTAATAAGGGAAACCCTAACCCTAATTTAGGGTGATGGTATGATCTTGAAACCCTAATTAATAAGGAAGGAAAACCCTAACCCTAATATAGGGTAATGGTAAAGGTTTGTGAAATCCTAATCGATAAGAAAGGGAAACCCTAACCCTAATGATGGAATAGTGGTATTACCCTTGTATTGCGTGGTATTGATATGTATTTGATATGGCTGTTATCATGTATACTAACCATGCAGGTATTATGAGATGATGAGCATAGCCAGGTATGAGCTATGATGTTCTCTATGATAAAGATGCTTGATAGGCCTTGTGAGCCATGTT
This sequence comes from Alisma plantago-aquatica, assembly GCA_963693085.1. Lineage (NCBI taxonomy): Eukaryota > Viridiplantae > Streptophyta > Magnoliopsida > Alismatales > Alismataceae > Alisma > Alisma plantago-aquatica. Next base: position 1,282,344,835 of record OY856412.1, on the reverse strand, counting down.
AGATGCTTGTGTTACAAGTATCATGTATACCTTAGTCCTCGGACCTAGAGGTAATAAGTACCTGATAAGTGGTAACATTGTTCAGTGATGAACTAAGGGTTGGATACCCAAAACTAGTAATCATGATGATAATGATGTTAAGGGATGAGAATTCCCAGTAATGAGATAAGGGATTGAGATCCTAAATGTTATATGTGTTTTAAAGATTTGAAAAGTACTTGATACATGTATTACACCTTTCTTTGTAGCATTTGTCATAATAATTCATGTTTGAAAACTTGACTGATGCTAAACGAATATGGTAATGTACTTAATTAATCAAGTGGAATCTTATCATGTAGAGCCCTAGCCATGGATCCATCATCGTCAGGAGCTGGTGATGGTGAAACAGGTTTTCCTAGAGGGCATATTTTTGAATATGTGGGGGTGATGGGTGTTAATATCCTTATGCCCTAATGTGGGATTGATGTGAGATAAACACGAGATCTCTCAATCCTTCATTATATGTGTCAGGATGGATGTATCACAAATCTCCTGATGATGTTTAATGCCAGGATTGATGGTAGATAAACACGATATCTCTCAATCACCGAAGGAGTGCAAATGCCGCTATAGCTCTATAGCAAAGTTGCCAGTATACCCTCAAAAGATATTTAAGCAGTTGACGTAGTCCTGCTTGTGGTCTTGCACTTACCGAGACAGGATGAGGTCATGAAGTCTGGCTCTTCCATTGACCTAAGTATGGAACCGATGCTTTACGCTACTGTGGTCAGTTAGAGTATGAGTGGTGTACCTCATCTCCTCGGGGCATAAGTGTGATTGTAAAATGTAATCATCCGTATATCATATTTGCTTAAGGATGGAATACAAAAATCATTTGTTGATGTTAAAATTCTTAATGAATCTTAAATGGATAGATGTTATACATGTTCTTCATATTCCTTATAAAATGAATAGATGATTTACTTCTTTATCATATATATAGTTGCAATGTTTCATAAGATGATATTGCTCTATTCTGCTAAAATAATGATTAAATCCTTCTTATTAATATAAAAGAATCCTATGCTCAGTATTATAATTGTTTATCTGTAATAATAATATTGTTGACGGAGAGTTATATCTCTCATTGGGACATGGGTCTCACTTCGTTGGTCACCAACATTTTTAGGTGGACACAGACGAGGAGGTAGGGACCATACAGTAGAGGAAGGATAACAGCATCAGGGGCAGCAGTAACATCTCAGGTTGAGTTACTGTATTCCGTGTCTTATAGATATGAGTCATATGTGTCGTCTCTGTACACTCAGGTCCTTGGAGTCAATACTTAGTGGTTTTATGATCGATCTGAGATTTTGGCTTGTATGTCTCGAGGTTTTATGTTGCTTATGTATAGTTTGGTAAAGAAACTGTTATATGTAGTCCTCGATATGAGATGGTACATGGTATGTACAATGTGAAACATAATGTATGCAGTACATTGGTTCTCTTCTTAAGAGTTTCCTGGAAATGGATCTCTTTGCAAATGGTTTTTATTTTTAGTGGTTTTTGTTAATCTGCTGCTTATGGTTATTCCACAATTATTTACTGGTGACGGTTTGATTTGTTGTCAGATCGTCACAACAAGCGTCAATAGGGTTTTGGGAGTGGTTCTCCTCCTTAGCCTAGACAAGGCCCTAGCATGTTGTTGCTTTTTGTTGTTTGAGATGAATAGAGAGCAAGAAGCAAGTCCTTCCTAGTAGCAATTTCAAATTTGAGGTGTTAGTTGTTTCCTTCTACCCACCACAGGTCTGTTTTCTATAAGGGGTTTGAGGGTTGAGAGTTTCCTACATAACTATTTAAAAAAATGACTTTTAATATATTAATACCGAAATTTTACTCTAATAAAAAATTCAATGTAACTTTTCCTTTACAAAGGTCTCTAAGTTTGTTGTATGCCAAATAGAAAATTTAGTACATGTGTAACAAGACAAATATATCATGGGAGGAAAAGGAGAATTAAAGGACGAGTAAACTAAAAATACCCTAATTATATGAAGTAGTGAATATACATAAGAACATAACAGTCTCAAATATGTGTATATAATACATTAGTAAAATAAACTACCTTTTAATAGTACATCAATAAAACATTGAGCAACATCTATCTAGTGTGCCAATGGCATTCAATACCAAAAGTATATATTTGCAAATAGAATTTTCAGTTACGGTGCTAATTAGGTATGCAATGTCCCCAACAACTAAATCAGACATATAAGAAGATTTACCTTAATAATATTACCAAACACTTTACATAAGAAAATCTTGCTTTGTCACGATGTAGCTAACCAAGTTGTCATGCTCAACAACATGTGAAATTTCCACAAATATTTTGATCTATGAAGAGCTTTTCAACATGAAAATATGTTCGAATAATTTTAATAGGCCAGAGAAACTTAGAAGTTGTAAGTATATAAGAAATTTTATTGAAGTAGCATGAACATGATAGAAACAAGAAAAGAAAACAAAAACATCATTCAAATAAATGGAAATATAATTTAGATTACCGACAAAAATTTCCTAGAGTTCAATAGTAGCCACATTTTTCAAACAAAATCATGTAGTTTCCTTTGGAAATTTTCTTACAAAATTCCTTTATAGAAGCAGGGGTAACAAATTGGGTTCTCAACCCTTTCTAGATGGAAAAAACCTATAGTTCTATAAACACAAATTATATGATGTCAATGAAGGAAACATAAGGTTCCTATTGGTTATGTGTTGAAGCTTCCACATAAGAGATGTCACATCATCAACAAATACTCCAAAGGTATCAAAAGCAAAAGGAAAAATATGATCGTGAGTTTTCATACACACTACTATGTAGTTTTTTATCTTTTGTACAACGGCATCACAAGATGCATGACCGACTTTAAATTTACTTGAAACTACATCTGTCAAGGGAAAGATTCTAGTGAGGTCAACATAGGAGTGATTTCCATTTGTCCAATCAAATAGCAAGATGTTAGTTTGACAATGGGAATGGAGACCATAATGTTAGGAAGGCCATAGGAGCTTCCTTTGGGACCTTTAACCCAACTGAAGAAAACAAGGTCATAACTACTATCACAAACATTATCATACCAAAACATATGGACATGTCTTGAGTGTCAATGCAAAACATGAGCATTGAAGGCATCAAGCTTTGTGGTGTAGTAATGTAGGCACATTCATCACATGCTTATAAGGAATTCAAGATCCAATATCAAATAATAACTTGATATTAACAGCTGACATGGAAAAACCAAGACCATCAATGGGAACAACAAGTAGGAAGTCTTGAAATTTTGAGCAAGAATTTTCCAAATTAGATTGGGTATTTGGGGTGGAAGAAGGCTTACTTGATACCTAGGACCGAGAAATAGTTGATAAGATATTACACATGGTGGCATTTACAGTAATGAAAGAGAGTCCTATAGGCACATATACAATATCTTGCAAGAGTATTTGGGTGTGAATCTAAGAGGAAACATAAGCAAAGTTATTGACATCATGGAAACATTTGATGCGCAAACCTCCAACATACTTATATGTGTGGCCAAGAACCATGGTAGATCAACAAAGCATAATCCATCGTCAACCACAATGTGTGACAGTCATCAACAAATCCCATGATCAAAGTCTTCCAATACAAATCTTATATAGGTAAGGGTGTTGCTCAAAGAGAAAAAACAATTTGGGAACCCTAATACATGATCAAAGAAGAATAAGCTCACATTTTGGGTCCTAAAGTAAGGCCAATGGGAAAACGTATGCCTGTAGAAACATGGCATACTAAAATATTCACTTCATGAACAAGATGTGATATATTAGCAGGGGGATATAGAAAACTCTATATCTAACCTGGGGTCATCAGAAGATTAATAGATTTTCATCTTCTTAATATTTAACTAAGACCAAATCTTTAGCCTCATGCTTGGATAACATATAATGCCTCAAAGAGTTTTAAAATGTAACCAATTCGAGTACCATCATCAAGATAGAAAGAAAGTAGGTCAATGTGGCATTCATCCTTCCATAGTAACAATAGACTATTCTAGAAACAACCAAATTTGCTCCAAAAATCCAAAACATGTGACATATATTAAACAAACCTACAAGAGGCAACTTTGATACAGAGGACAAGGAAAAAGTCACGTCCAACACTATAAATTGGGAAAAAGTATTCTGAGAACAAACTACAAACACTATTACAACAAAAAAGTCTATGAGGAAATATAGAATTTCAAAATTTCCATGACTTCAAAGAAAATATGAAATTGCATAAGCCACCCGAGTTTCACCACATCACCCAATATGTGCACATATACAGTGTCACCTCAACCATCTCTTACATCTCCAATAGTCGTGGATGGTGAAAGGGGATTACCAAAAAGAACCAATTGTGCATAGGAAAGAGATTACACAATGCTTCAAATGGTAATTCTATACCAATTAATTTTATCATGTCTACGTCTATAGAGAGGTTGGAAGTTTGGAATGTGATCTTTGTGAGCAGCATGTGTAGTTCCCTTTTATTGGGGAGTCATCACTACATACTCTTTCCTGAGATTCACATTCCCATACCATTATCCCCACATACCATGGGGCATACTTGGCCTCTTTGGATACCCTATACAACGTCAACAGACCACTACAATTTCTAGTATGACCAGGTTGAGATAACAATAGACAAGTTCAGACTACATCAATAGAACGTTAACTTAGTGGTCTTTGCAACATACAAAATTACCAGGGAGTGCCACACCACATATTTTCAATAGCTCAATCTCAGCATTATAATAATGCACCTCATTTGAGAGGAGGTTGTCCCTACATCAATGTTGTTCTCCCACCATTCAACCTCCACATGTTGTTACTCTACCTGAGCTTTCTAAGCAATCACAGAGAGAAAGGTTGGCATTGTTATAATGTAAGGAAGTCACCATGCCTCATTACGATTAACCCCACTTCCCTCAAAATTGGATTTTACATATCTACATTAGTGACTTTCTAAATTTTGCGAGCTACATACAATTGTCTGTGACAAATACAATGCATATCTATGATCCACTCAAGATTTGTAAAAATTTCTTGATAAAATATAGGAGTAGGAGGTTATGTGGTTCTCTGTGCTTAACCAATATTAATGCAGCATTTGGCAACGCGGTTGGTGAGCCAACACTCTGGTATGGTGAGGTGGACCACCATAAATTTTTTGTCCGGTGCAAAAAAGTTACCGTTGAATGCTACTCAACACTAAAAACAATACAAATTCAAAGCGATGGGTCATCTTGTGTTAGGTAACATCAGTTACGAGCGATTGTAATATGTCTGATCTGACCCATCATTGCTCGAGCAATCTACCGCTTTACCAAACAGAAAATAAGAATTCAGAATTGACAGTTGAACGGATGGCTCACATCGTTTACTGAGAACTATTGGGAACTTCAAAAATTATCACATGGCAGATTCAAGAATGTTGACTTCAAGTTTAAGGCTAACTCCAATTGAAAAGTTTTCAAGAGAAAGCAACAAACTCCAAAACCTAGCTATCTGATATTTGGAAAATTCAACTTTGAAAAAATTGGAGAGCCCAGAGCTTGCAATTTTTTCACTCTGTACATTCTGTGGTGTGGCGTTTGGAAAAGGAAGGTAAATATCAAATAGCCATACTTGAATGTTCTCTATCTTATTGTTGTTGGAATTTGATTCCCTAATGAATTTCAAACTGTTATTCCATTGCACTCATAATTATTGTTGGAAAACCTACCGTATGATACCTAGTTGTAGTTTATAGTAATTAAATTGACCCACCTATTCAGATTATATGTGGTGATTATGCAAGGTCAGTAAAGCAAGTCAAATTATGTAACCTCCTTTTTCACTTTTTTGACTTCCTCAATCTGGTCTAATATATGTGAATGATTCAGACTTACATGGTGAGTTATTGTTGGCAATGGTATGTAGCATAGTGAGATGGGGCCAACATAGCTTCATAAACCCGAATTGGTGAGAGAAGTGGGGGTTAACATAGTGAGGCGTGGTAGGTTATCCACCATATAGAAACACCACTAGTACAGAAATGACGTATAACGTCACATTTGATGTTGTCGGTTGTTACAGAAAAACCGACACCAATAGTCTACGATGTCAGCGTATAAACTCAATTGACACCTATATGTGAAGATCGGTTGATTTACAAAAGACAAAGGTATCACTTTTCTTTAATGTCTATTGTAAATAAACCAAACTGGCATCCAAAATCACCCGCGAAATACAATTTTTCAGTGAAAAAAATTGCTTCGAAAAATTTTAAATTTGGCGTCGGTTGTGTAAAATCGACGACACATGTTACGCGCCAAGCCCCGCGAAGGTTTTTATCCCCTCATATGTCGTCTATTTTTGTCAAAGAACTGATGACTAAATATACTTTCTGAGGCAAAAATTCATTCCCTTATTTATCGTTGGTTTTAGTAGAATAACCGACGTCGATAGTTAACTTATGAGCATCACGCGAGCCATACTCTTCCCCTTAGTTGTTTAGTTCCTGATCTTCTCCCCCATATCTAGGTCTGGCGATTTTTCTGCCACCTCCCTTCTCTGCTCACTGCCGCCACACGCCTCCACGACGAGCTTGAAGTTGCTTGCTGCCTCCGCGCACTGCCGCAACGAGCTTGAAGTTGCTCACGTCGGAGTTGTTGTTGTTGTCCAGTCTTCGACCGCCACTACCAGCTTCTCCCATCACCACCACCACCTACTCTAGGTGGAGTGAGGAGCCATCTTGTAGCTGCCTTCATCTTCTCCAGTCACCACCACCGTCCACCGCCTGCACCTCCAGCGCCACCCACCTTCACCTCCAGCCCGGTCGGCCACCTCCACCTTTGGGCACCGCCACCACAGCCTACAGTTCAATCCACTAGTGCGCTGAGTGGTTTAATTAGTACTAGATTTGAATTTAGGGTTAATAATGCCACCATTATGTAATTGATTAATATTGAATTTGGGTTTAATAATGAATGAATAAACACAAAATGGAAGAATGAATTGAATTAATTTATTAGGATGATGATGAGGATGAGGTTGATGATGTGGGATGATGATGACAATGATGATGATGATGATGATGATGATGATGATGATGATGATGATGATGATGATGATGATGATGATGATGATGATGATGATGATGATGATGATGATGATGATGATGATGATGATGATGATGATGATGATGATGATGATGATGATGATGATGATGATGATGATGATGATGATGATGATGATGATGATGATGATGATGATGATGATGATGATGATGATGATGATGATGATGATGATTGATGATTGATGATGATGACGATGATGACGATGATGATGATGGCAATCATTATCATCATCGTCATCATCATCATCATCGTCATCATCATCATCATCATCATCATCATCATCATGAAGAACCTTCTCCTCCAAGATTTGAGAGGCCTTCCATCGATTTTGACCATTCATGGTCACTGTTGTTGTATCCCCCTTTCTCTTCTCTAAATTTTTCCATCCACTTTCACCTCTCTTATTCCCTTTTGTCTTCCCCTCCATGTTTCATTAAACTTGTAATTTTGTAGTGCTACTCACCACCATGAGTGTCTAAACAAATAGCTTGGGTTGGAAGAAGTCACTAAGGCTCTCCTAACATGTAAATACTTATATCCATTGAATATATGCTCTTAGCAACATTTATCTCCATACTCTTGATCTTAATGGTTCACTTGTATGCTTATCTACCATGTTGTGTTGTTTGATCATTAGTACCTCAAAAGAGTAGTATTAACCTATATGTCAGTGTTAGAGTTCTGTGAATGCATGAGAATGTTGGAATAACAAGCTAATGGTCATATGGTTTAATTGTGATTGTTTGTTTGCCATCTCGAGAGAGAAAGAGAGACCACCTTATAATCTAGATCTGATCTAAGCTCGAGAGAGGAGGGAATAGACACTTATTATGATTTCTTGTAAACTTGGTAAGGGTACATAATGGGTATGAGTATTTCATGTTGGTGAGAAATCTTAGATGTTGATACCCAATCTAAGTTCCCCACTTACTTGATATCTTACTCTTTGATCTTTTTTTTTCTTCTTTTGGTTCACTTATTAGTTTGTTTTACTTGTTTTACTTTGCTTGTTTGTTGGAGTACCATCATTCCAACTAGAACACAAGACATTATCCAATTTCTCGATTGGTGTAATTAAGTCAAGGATCTTAGTTCTAGACACATACCATCCTTGTCACTGTGGATTGACCCTAATTTACTACATCAAACCCTGTATTATCGTAGTGGGGCCCTGAGTGTCTAGATATAAATTTAAAAGTCTGACTACTCTAGATCCACTCCTTTTTTTGGATGTGTGATTTAGGTCAGTCAATTTTTGGCATCGTTGTTGGGGATAAGGAAGCCAGTACTATTGAGAACTTGAGTCTACTTAGCATGCACCCATGCCTCAAGTCTAGCAATAGACTCAACTTTTTAAAATCTGATAACTCTAGTCATCTTAAATACCTTGTATCACACGTCCAGTTTCTAAGTTGACTGTGTGACTTATTTCAGGTAGTTACAGTGAACCCAATCTATACATTCACCAACAACAGGAATCAAGTTGCCTCATAGTATAGTCAACCGCAACGCAAGGGTTCAAGATCCCTATGAGCACAATGAGGAGGATCGTGAGGAAGCACATCACCAAGAAGAAGATCATGATGAAGAAGAACATCATGAGGAAGAACTTGAGGAAAAGAGAGAATAAAAACACTATGAGGAATGTTGTGATGATAGAGCTAAGAGGAACAGAAGAAGCAACAATGAGGAAAACAATGAAGATGATGGAGGCCCTTCTTTTCAATAGTTGGTTGTCATAAGCACCAATGAGTCTAGATGGTAGGTCATTGTCCCTCATTTCAATTCTCAAAACTTTGAACTAAAACCAAAAATCATAAGCATGATCTAGAAGAAATATTTTAGAGGAGACTCCTAAGAGGAAAACCCCTATTACCATCTAGATTCATTTAAGAACATAAGTGACACGGTCAAGATGAATAGGGTGTCACATGAGGTAATATACTATAAGAGATTTAACTTTTCTCTGATGACAAAGCTCTATCTGGGTACCTTGCCCAACCTGACATGACCATAAATGGATGGGCACCTCTAGCAGATGCATTTGTCATGTAGTACTATCCCATGGAGAAAACCCTTAGGAACAGGTACAAGATTATTGGATTCATGTAGATTCCTGGGGTGAACCTATATGAAGCGTGGGAGAGGTTTTAAGAATACCAGATAGACTGTCTTCACCATAAATTTGACAAAGGATCCTCATCAAAACATTTTAGAATGGTCTTACATCTGCTAAGAGAACCTCACTAATGTTGTGCCAGTAAGTGATTTCTTAGGTAAGAACACAAAAAACACCATGAGGATAATCAACAACATGGATGCCCTATAAGATAGTTTGGAGTACGAAAGAGGAAAAGCCAAGAAGGCAAAGTCTGAAGGAACACCTACCAAGTCTAAGGCATTAGAGGCCATAACTATGGAAATTCAAAATATTGCTTTAGATGTAAAGTAATTGAAGGACTCTGGAAGCAAAGGAAAGAAACCAACATAAAAGGTCATGAAGTGTGTTGCGTGTGGAGAACGAGGACACAGAGTAGATACTTACATCTACACCCAACCATAGGAGGAAGACTAGAAGATAATACTGATAATGTTTCTTATGTCAACTTCAAGAGGCTAGATCACCTTGGATTCTCATACAAAAAGAAGGGTGCAATTGAAAATGCTCATCAACTGAATGAACTGCCCAAAAGACCACCAGGATTTGGTAGAGGTAGTGGACAACCTATATTCATGTGTAACAAGAATTATCACCTGAGTAAGAATAGTTACCAAGGATAAGGATGGAACCACAGTAGAAACAACCAAGGAGGAAGCCAAATTTAAGGACAAGCATCTAGCTAGCATGACTTAATGTTCAAAATGTTTTCTTTCATAAAGCAACAAGCCATGAAAAGTGAACAATTAACTCAGAACACCATAACCAACATTGGAGTTCTCAATACCATGCAAACTCAGTTGGAAAGTGTGACAACTCAGATGACTGGCATGCAAAATCTACCAGAAGCAGATTGATCAACAACTTGCATAGCGATTAGAACTAATCAAGAAACCATAGGGAAGAATACCTTGCAACACCAGAACTGTGAGAATGGCCACATGAAGATTTGGAAGTATGCTGGAGGAACCAATAGATAAAGGCATTTAGAAAAACATACCTACCTATGATCCCCAACCCAAAGGTATTCTAATAGAATAAGAACCACCAGTGGAGGTTGTTACCTAGAAGGCTAAGGGTAAAGAAAAAGGAAAAGGAAAGAAGTCAGTAGAAAAGAAGAAAGCTAAATTAGCTGAAGAGATTCTCACGGGCAAGGATCCTAATTGATCAAGGATTCCCTTTCTATGGAAACTGATTAAGGCTCACTTAAAGAAAATATATGAAAAGTGTTTTGAGGCTGTGAAAAAGCCACACATAGACATCCCATTCCTAGAATCCACCAAAGAGATGTTAACTTATGCAAAGTTTTTAAGGTTTTGATTTGTAAAAGAAGGTGGGGATACCATATTGAAACCGTCAGACTAGCTAAGATTTCAAGCACCTTTGTGCATTCAAAGATGCCATCCAAGAAAAAGGATCCCAAAGCTTTCACCATCTTTTTCAACATGGGAGACAATGAAGTCAGACAAGGTCTAGATGACCTTGGAGCAAGTATTAGTCTTATGCCTCTTACATTAGCTCAAAGGATAGGACTTACTAATATGGTGAAAATAGGAATGTAGACACAATTACCAGACCATACTTTTACAAAACCAATTGGGATTTTGGAAGACGTCTCCAGTTGCATGGGACGATTCTTTATACCTTGCAACATAGTTGTGATCGATACTGAGGAGGATTTGACATTCCCTATGATATTTGGGTGACCTTTTATTTATACTGAGAGAGCATTAATAGACGTTAAAGTAGGAATCATCACCATTACAGTCAGGAATTATCATACTAATTTTCATGTGCAAGACTGCATGAGAGAACCATCTCTTTTTGAGTCAGTCTACTTTATGAATAGTTATAATCAGTTTTGTGAAGAAGTCCAAGAGAAAAATGCTATAATCGACCCACTTATAAGGGATATGAACAATCGTAGTCCACACATAGAATATCCAGAGGTTGTCAAAATTCTAGACTATCTAATCAACCTGAAGATTACCACAATGATGATGAAGATGAAAATATAGAGACAATGAAATATGCCTCCCTAGAATAAACGCAGAGGAGAAAGAAGCACTGAAACCTAAGCCAGAGATGAAGCAACTCCCTGAGGGTTTAAAATATGAATTTCTTGACAATGAAGAGAGAAACCATGTTATCATAAATTCTGCCTTGATGGAGGTTGAACAAGAAAGATTTTTGAATGAACTAACAAAGAGGAGAAAGACCATTGGGTGGCCTATTGAGGACATGCAAGCTTAAGTATAATTGTCTGTATGCACAAAATCAACATAGAAGATAATGAAAACCTCAAGCCCAACCTCAAAGGAAGCTGAATTAAAACTTGAGAGTAGTAGTAAAGACTGAAGTTATAAAACTCCACAACAGGGGTATAATATATCCCATTAGTGACAACAACTAGGTGAGCCCCATTCATGTAGTGCCAAAAAAATGAGGTATGGAATTAGTGAAAGGAGAGTGAGGCAATGATGTGGTGACAAGAATAGTGACCATATTCCAGTGCCATTCATCGACCAAGTTCTAGAGTGTCTGGCCCATGACTCATACTTCCTTTTTTTGGATGGATATTCTAGATTTTACCAAGTCCCTATTCACCTCATGATTAGGAAAAATCACCTTCACTTATATCTACAATACATATGCCTTCTGAAGGATGACGTTTAGGCTATGCAACACACCTACAACATTTCAAAGGTGCATGATCTTCATGTTTGCTAACTTAATTGAAGATATTATGGAATTATTAATGGATGACTTCTCTATCTTTGAACTAATTTTGATAGTTGTCTAAAGAACTTATTCCAAGTCCTAGAATGACGCGAAGAAAATCAGTTAGTGTTGAAATGGGAAAAAATGTCACTTTATGGTTCAAGAAGGTATAGTACTAGAACACAAGGTTTCTGAGAAAGAAATTGATGTTGATTTAAGTCAGGTAGAAGCTTTATCTAAGCTTCCACCTCCTAAGTTTGTAATGGGGATAAGGAGTTTTTTGGGCCATTTAGGTTATTACAGAAGATTTATCAAAAACTTCTCCAAGATTGCTAAACCTTTGTCAAATTTTCTCATTAAGGATGTCATGTTTGATTTCACAGATGATTGCCTCAAAGACTTTAAATCCCTGAGAAATTCTCTCACAACATAACCAATTCTCCAAGTCCCATATTGGGAGCTCCCTTTTGAGATAATCTGTGACGCAAGTGATTTTGCAATTGGAGTTGTACTGGGCCATAACAAGGATAAAAGGCATCATGGGATTTTCTATACTAGCAAAACTCTTAATGAAGCGCAAATCAACTACACCACCATGGAGAAAGAAATTTTGGCAATAGTATTCACTTACGATAAATTTAGTTCCTATCTTGTAGTATTAAAAGTGAAAGTATACATAGATCACGACTCTATAAAGTATCTAATCTAAAAGAAAGACACCAAGCCTAGGCTCTGACAATGGGCTTTGTTAGTACATGAGTTTGATCATGAAATTATTGACAAGAACGAGACTAAGAATGTAGTAGTTGATCATCTCTCATGAATAATGGTATCTGAATGTGAAAACATGCCAATTAATAATAACTATGTCGATGAGGCTTTAATGATGGAAAAGATAATTGAGTCCAAGTCACCCTGGTTGATAGATATATGAAACTACCTAGCTTGTCCACAATTGCCATCTAAAATTACATACAATGTAAAAAGATGTTTTTTTCTAACATAGAGAACTACTATTGGGATGACCCGCTTCTATTCAAATGATTTGTTGACAAGCATGAGGATAAAACTTTGTTCTTTGTTAAATAATAACAAGATGGAAATATATTAATCTTTAGATGACCCCAGGTTAGATTTAGAGTTTTTATGTTCCTTGCTAATATATCACATCCTACGCAGGATGTGAATATTTTAGGATGCCATGTTTCTATAGACATAAGTTTTCCCATTGGCCTTACTTTAGGATCCAAAATGTGAGCTTATTCTTCTTTGATCATGTATTACGGTGCCCAAATTGTTGTTTTCTCTTTGAGAAACACCCTTACCTATATAAGATTTGTATTGGAAGACTTTGATCATGGGATTTGTTGATGTCTATCACACATTGTGGTTGGTGATGGATCATGCTTTATTTATATACCATGGTTCTTGGCCACACATTTATGTATTTTGGAGGTTTGGGCATCAAATCTACCCATGATATCAATAACTTTGCTTATGTTTCCTCTTAGATTCACACCCAAGCACTCCTACAAGACATTGTATATGTGCCTATAAGACTCTCTTTCAATATTGTAAATGTCACCGTGAGTAATATCTTATCAACTTTTTTCTATCCTAGGTGTCAAGTATGCCTTCTTCCACCCCAAAGACCCAATCTACTTTGGAAAATTCTTGCTACAAAACTTTTAAGACTTCCTACTTGTTGTTCCCATTGATGGTCTTGGTTTTTTCATGCCAGCTGTTAATACCAAGTTATAATTTGATATCGGATCTTGATTTCCTTGTAAGCATGTGATGAATGTGCCTACTTTACTACACCACAAACCTTGATGCCTTTAGAGTTCATGTTGTGCATTGACGTTCAAGACATGTCTGTATGTTTTGACATGATACAGTTTGTAATAGTAGTTCTGACCTTGTTTTCTTGAGTTGGGTTAAAGGTCCTAAAAGAAGCTCCTATGTGCTTCCTAACATGATGGTATCCACTCCCAATGTCAATCTAACATCTTGTTATTTGATTGGACAAATGGCAATCACTCCTATGTTGACCTCACTAGAGTCTTTCCCTTGACAAATGTAGTTTCAAGTAACTTTAAAGTTGGTCATGCATCTTGTGATTCCACTATATAAAAGTTAAAAAATTACACAGTAGCTTGTATGAAAACTCACCATCATATTTTCCTTTTGCTTTTGATATCTTTGGAGCATTTGTTGATGATGTGACATCTCTTATGTGGAAGCTTCAAAACATAGCCAATAGGAACCTTATGTTGCCTTCATTGACATCATATAATTTGTTTTTGTATAACTATAGCCATTTTCCATCTAGAAAGGGTTGAGAACCCAATTTGTTGCCCCTGCTTCTATAAAGGCATTTTGTAAAAAACAATTCCAAAGCAAATTACATGATTTTGTATGAAAAATGTGGCTATTATTGAACTATAGGATTTTTTTTTTGTGATATGAATTTTATTTCCATTTATTTGAATGATGTTTTTGTTTTCTTTTCTTGTTTCTATCATGTTCATGCTACTTCAATAAAATTTCTTGTAGACTTACAACTTCTAAGTTTCTCTGAGTTGTTAAAATTATTCAAACATATTGTCATGTTGAAAATAGATCAAAATATTTGTGGAAATTTCACATGTTGTTGAGCATGACAAATTGGTTATCTACATCATGACGGAGCAAGATTTTCTTATGTAAAGTGTTTGCTTATATTATTAAGGTAAATCCACTTATATCTGTGATTTAGTTGTTGGGGACATGGAATACCTAATTAGGACCTGATTGGAAAATTCTATTTGTAAATATATACTTTTGGTATTCAAGGTCATTGGCACACTAGATAGATGTTGCTCTAATTTATAAACTTCATTAGTATGATATAATCAATCATAATGTGTTTTAACTATCTACACTAGTGAGATAAACGTTTAGATTAAACGTATATGGATTCTTTGTCCCTAATAATAAAGGTCTTATAATATCTTTGACTACTCTAAGTAACCATGATTATATATACTTAAGTAAGCATCATATAGCACACTTAAACTTTAAGCAATAGTGTAAATTTATTTTTTATAATATTTTACATTTTAGATCTAGTGTGCCTCGTATTAACTAATATATCTGTAATGTAAGATGTTGAACAACTATTTTAGCAATTTTATGAAACTAGGAAGTCATAATAATGTTTCTACAATACTACACTAGATACTTAAATTTTTTGGATAAAATTGATATTAGATTCCTTAATACAAATTAATCCATCAATTGATATTTTGAACTAATAAATTTCAAGTTGATTACATACTTAAGTAATCATCGTGCACCAGGATTCAATTCTGAACCATAAGTGTTGGCATACAATATTTTACATTTATGTTCACCACATCGCTTATAGAATAAAATGTCTTCAAAGAACAATTTTGAATTATTTATATGGAAATTTTGTGAATTTACGCAGTCATAATAGTTCTAGAAAATAATGTTCTTATGATTTTTAATCTAGAAAAAGGAACAAGTTGTGTTCAAATTGTTGGATCAGAGGTCACTGTAAAAGTATTTATTATTTAAAATGGTCTTAACTCCCAATATATTTTACCAAAATAACAAAGGCTAGCCTAGTACAAGTGGCAGAATCAATGATAGTATTATTAGTCATAGCATACACTATTCCTGACCAACCCAATTGCAATTTGTTAAAAAAATTAACGAAGTTCTTCTCAAACAATTATATATCATACTTAGTAACAAAATTTTTCTCCTAAATGTATCTATATTGTAACGACTACTGTTGAGTTTTGATTGGCATGCATTTCATTCTTTTTTTCAAGAGGAAGCTCTTTTGAGGGAATTCCATCACTGGTGTGGGTGGTGTGTTTTTTATGAATATTTTTGCTTTGGTAATTTGTTAATCTATGATCAGTTGTCCCTCTTCTTTCTGTTAAATGTGATAATTAGGGAAGGCTTCCTTGTTGGTCTTGTTATAAGAGTTCTTATAATCTAGATATGCTCTATCGATATGAAATCTATCAAAAATTACTTCACTGTACTACAACTAGATAAAGTACATGGAATATCCATGTAGTGTTTGCATATCTATTTTATACTTTGTAATTGTTGAATAATAAGAAGAGAAACCCAAGTGGTTATTGAAGTATTGTATTTATTTATTTTAGGATAGTTCTAGAATTGTTACAACATACTATGATATAAATCCTTGACATGGTTAGTGTGAGTTTATTCTAATGAATTTGCTCATTATATTTTGAAAAAAATTTTGGTGAACCCAGCGTGCCTCTCCTTTTTATTGCTATATTCAAAATTTTGTATCTTCCTATTACAGGGTGTAACGAGGTAAAGAATAAGCTGCTAAAAGAAAAAAGTAAAACTATACAGACTATAAAATTTTGAAATCTTGTATACTGCTATTCCAGATTTCAGCTAGATTTTTCTTTGTGCCCAGGAAGATCCTTCTATTTCTTTCTATCCATATATGATATATGAGTGTCACAACAACAATTCTTCCCTTCTTCTTTAGTTGATTCAAATCATCTATGCGTTTAGGCGCGCCTGCAGGTCTGAAATTACAACCAAAGGACCTCCATGTTTTTGCAGTAAACTTACACACAAAGAAAATGTGGTGCATACTCTCTTCTTCTGATTCGAAAAGGGCGCATCTCGACACCAGGTAGAGCCCGAAATTCCTCAGGACATCAGTGGTTGGTAGTCTATAAAGAAAGGCTTTCCAGAGTATCAGGGAGAATCTTCTAGGAATCATGTTGTTCCAAATCCAAAGCCCCCAAGGCACTTCAGGAGATGTTTTCCTACTGATATTCCAGTCGTCCTTTAATTTGAAACTTTGTTTACCTTTGAATGAGATGTAGTCGTTTCCAACAGCAGGTTTAGGTGGTTGTGATAGCACATTTTCCAGCTCTTTGTAGCCACACACAACTGGGCATTTCCATTTGCCATTAGCTGTAACATCTTTCACCGGGCAGTTAGCACTGCCTCTAATACGATGCATGAGCTATTTGTCCACTATATCAACTAAATTTCTACCACCAGGGATCCATGGGTCTTGCCAGATTTTGAATTGAGCGCCATCGCCTACATTTAGTTTAATATTTGTCATCAACACATCTCTTTTGTTAAGTAGTTTTCTCCACATCCATGAAGCATTGGAGCGTTCAACAGCCGACCAAATGAAGTCATTTTTCAGGTATTTTCCATGCATCCATTTGACCCATAAATTGTTCTTGTCATTTGCCAAATCGTAGAGATTTGTGAGTAAGCCTACGTCAGTCCAGTCTTTAATGCGCCTAATGCCCAGACCACCCTCAATTTTGGGCTTGCATATTGTAGCATCCCTGACCTGGGTTATGCCTTAACCCTAGAAGTTTTTCTTGAGTAAGTGATTTCTATTCTTGTATTTATCTTTTGAAAAGTAATTAACACTAAAGGAGAGCTTATGTTTCAATTTTGGCCCTATTTGAATAATGTTGAAACAATATTTTACCTATTTTGGACTAGAGTGCAATTTACCCAATTTAAGGGGTTACCTTGTAAATGTGACATGATAAATGTTCCTCAAGTGTTATAGCATCATAAGGATGAGAATGATGCTGAGTTATGGCTTCCACAAGCCTAAGTTTCAAGAAGGAGCTTGTTTGAGTAATTCTTGTGTATTGAATGCTAATTCTGGTGTAATTTGCAAATTACCTAAAATCTAGGGTTGAATACATAAAATACCACCTCTATTATTTCCCTATTGTTTCTTGGTATCATTTAGAGAAAATAAAAAGAATGGGGCGTCTTGTTTGAACTACTTTTGAGGAGAGATAACCTTGATAATAAAATAATCAAGATTTATGCATAATTGAAACCCTAATTTATTTTGTAGCAAAAATAAATATATTAATTGAAGTGCCCATCAAATAAAAAGGCTGTGGTTGAAATCCTATAGTGGGAGGACTTCCAAATTCCTTGAGTTGCACCGAAATATCCTAAGTAGGTGAAGAAATCCACTCACATTTGTTAATTAAAAAGTAATGTCCACTAAAAATGGATAATAGTATTATAATGATTAAGGTGCTTAAGTGGTTGCTTTTAATTCAAGGATAATTGAGAGGATATTGAGGGTAAGGAATTTGGCTTTGGAAGCAAGGAAGGGGATGGGGCATGTGTTACCTAGAATGGGAGTTGAAGATTTTCCTCCTACTTTCTCTCTCCTAGAAAATCAATTACATGTACTTGTTTTTCTCCATACTTGAAAGGCTATTTTTGCAAACCACTTTCTTTCCTTTCTTTGGCCGATGACCAAGGAGATTAGGAGTAGGAGGAAAAAGTTCCCCAAGCTGAAGGTAAGCTCAGTGATCATCTTCAACCTTAGATTGATGGTTGAAATCGGATTTCAACATTGATTTTGTTCTCCCTTCCATCCAATGCTCAACCTTGGTTATCTTTTGCATCCAAAGAGTTGGAAACGAACCTTGGATAGTTGAAAGAGTTTCTTTCACCATTAGAGATGAGAATCTTGAAGCTTTGAAGCTACTTTGAAGGCGGGTTATATAACTTGAACCCATCAATGTTATTATTGATTTCAATTTCTCATCATATGTTGATCTTTTATTTTCTTCTTGAATAATTGTTGAATTCATCATATATATGAAAGTAGAATTTGGAGGTCTAAATATTGATGATGATAAAATCTTCTTAGCACACACCTCAAAAATATTAAAGGCAAACAGTTTTCATTTGGATGATCAAACGGTTTCAAACCGTTAGAGACCAAACAGTTTCAAAACCGTTCGAGGTCAAACAGTTTCAAATCGTTAGAGACCAAACGGTTTCAATGGAGTCAAGGATCAATTTGTCTCATGACCTAATAACTTAAAACAATCAAACTCAATTGATTTCATAACCCTAGCTCAAATTTGTTTCAAAGCCCTAGATCAATTGATGTCGAAACCCTAATTTAGGGTTAAATGGTTTCAAGTTGATTTGATCAAACGGTTTCATCTTTGAATTGACCAAGCGGTCTCAGATCGTTTGAGGACTAAATGGTCTCAAACTATTTGAGGATCAAACGGTCTCAAACCGTTTAGGGTTAACCAATCATCAAACCGTTTGAAAGTCAAGTGACCTCAAGACCGTTTGAAGGTCAAGTGACCTTAAGACCGTTTGAAGGTCAAGTGACCTCAAGACCATTTGAAAATCAAGTGAACTCAAAACCGTTTGAAGGTCAAGAGATTTCAAAACCGTTTGATGAGAAAAAGGTTCAAGACCATTTAAAGTTCAATTAGAGACCAAGACCATTTAAGTTCTAACGGTCTTCAAACCGTTTGAAGGTGTAGACCAAGACCGTTTGAAGGTCTAAACGGTCTCAAACCGTTTGAAGGTTCAATTGGTTCAAACCATTTGAAAGTTCAATTGATTCAAACTATGTAAGTACTAATAACCCCATAAGTGGTTGAAGAGTATCTCAAAGTTGATTTCAATGGAAGTACCTCTAAAGTATTTTAGGTGATTAATACATTTAGAGTGATTATCACTTGATGCCTATGAAAGTAATAATTTCCATACACCATGATAAGCATAGGTGCATGTACTTAGTGAAAGGTTAAGTCAACTGAATAAGGTCTGATGGTGATGTGTGTTCCTAGTACATGAAACAATGGTAAGTATGATTTAATACTTAAATAATGTTATGTGCTCCAAGATATGTGGCAGCACTGACTTAGGGTTTGGATTAATGAGGTAATCATAAAACCCTAATGAATGGAGAATGGAAACCCTTATCAATAACGAAAATTACAATATATAAGTTTAATTGAATACTTATGAAGGTATTATGTAATTCTATACTTGTGGAACAATGAGTTAGGTTTTTGATATTAATTGTAATATCAATGCATTCTCCTAGAAGCATGAAGTTTTGAATTAGTGTTTGATCTTTGATAATGCGATCATGAAACCCTAATCGACAAGGATGGGAAACCCTAACCCTAATATAGGGTGATGTTATGTGAAACCCTAGTATAGGGTGATGTTATGTGAAACCCTAATATAGGGTGATGTTATGTGAAACCCTAATATAGGGTGATGTCATGTGAAACCCTAATATAGGGTGATGTTATGTGAAAAACCTAATATAGGGTGATGTTATGTGAAACCCTAATTGATAAGGATGGGAAACCCTAACCCTAATGAGGGAATATTGATGTTATCTTTGTACTGCATAATGTTGATATGTAATTGATATGGTTGTTATCAAGTATACTAACCATGCAGGTATCATGAGATGATGAGCATAACTAGGTATGAGCTATGATGTTAATGGGCCTTGTGAGCCATTATTTTATTTGTTGCCTAGTGAGAGGTGACAACAAGAAGTTGAATATGCCTGGTGAGCTATGTGAGATGCTTGTGTAACAAGTATCCTGAATACCTTGGTCGGATTACCTGGAGGTAATAGTTACCTAATAGTGGTAACCATGTTCAATGATGAACTAAGGGTTTGAATACCCAGATCCAGCAAACATGATGATGATGTTGTTGAGGGATGTGAATTCCTAGTAATGAGACAAGGGATTGAGATCCCAATTCTTTATAAAGTTTTGAAAAGTACTTGATAGGAGTATTGTTTCTTTGTAGCATTTGTCATAATAATTCTTGTTTGAAAACTTGACTGATGCTAAAAGAATATGGTAATGTACTTAAATAATCAAGTGGAATATTATCATGTAGAGCCCTGGCCATAGATCCATCATCGTCAGTAGCTGGTGATGGTAAAATGGGTTCTCCTGTTGGTTAATCTGAAGCATATATTGTTGAATATACGGGGTTCTGCTAGCCGAAAATAGGAGGATTAGATCAGTGCAACTTTGGTTGTAGACTCAAGATATGTTTAAGAGCATGGTGAACAGGCCCATGGCTAAGTGTGATGGAGCATGAATGCGTTCATGGTTCAGGTAGCACGATGAATTGGCCCATGGCTCAGATTTACTAATGTCGGGACCTGTACCAAGGCGGGCTACAGAAAGGGTAGCCTATGAGAGCTAACCCTGTGACTGAGGTCACTTAAGTAAGAGACTACTATCCTTCTTGTGGTCTCACATTGACCGAGATGGATGAGATCGAGGAGTCCGACTCTTCCTTTGATCTTATATGGCACCGGCTTTGGGTTTCGCAACCGAAGGTTGGATTTGAGCGGTACGGCTCACTTCCTCAGGGCATAAGAATGATTGTAAAATGTAATCAACCGTGTAGCATATTTACTTAAGGACGAATTACGGAAATCATTGGTTGATGTTACTTTCCTTATTGTATCTTAAAGTGGATAAATATTATACATGTTTTTCATATTCCTTATTAAGATGAATAGATGATTTACTGCTTTATAATTTATAGTTGTAATGATTTAAATGATGATATTGCTCTATTATGCTTAATAATGATTAAATCATGTTGTTTAATAGAGATTCCTCTATTCAGTTTATTATTGTTTATCTACAATAACAATATTTATGGAGGAGAGTTATATCTCTCATTGGGACATGGGTCTCATTCCGTTGGTCACCAACATTTTTAGGTGGACGCGGACGAGGAGGCAGGAACCATGCACCAGGGGAAGGACAGCAGCATTAGGGACATCAGTGATATCTCAGGTGGAGATACTGACTGTCATGTCTTGTAGATATGAGTCTTATGTGTTGTCTCTGTACTCTCAGGTCCTTGGAGTCAGTAGTTAGTGCTTTAATGATCGATCTGAGATTTTGGCATTGAATGCCTCGAGGTTTTATGTTTCTTATGTGTAGATTTAACAAAGTAATGGTTGTATGTAATCCTCGAGAAGAGAAGGTATATGGTATGTACTTTGTGGACCAGGATGTATATATGATATTTTGGTTCTTGTTATAAGAGTTTCTTGGAAATGGATCTCTTTGCAAATGGTTTTAATTTTTAGTGATTTATGTTAATCTGCTATTTATGTTTAATTCTGCAATTAATTACACAATGACAGTCTGATTTGGTGTCGGGTCGTCTCAAATTTTGTGGTATCAGAGCTTAAGGTTCGCTGAGTCTACAGGGACATAGGATTAAGGTCGTTGAGTCTGTTCTAGTGTTTTCTAGATTATCTGATAGTGACTTCAGCTCTCAGGAGAAGAAGTAAAGCTTGAAGATGGCTGGATCACACGAAGAACATGCTGCTGAAAGCAGTGTTGCTGCACTAGGAGGAGGTGCAAGGGATCAGACTAGAGAGGAACTAGTAACTGAACATCCCCAGTTTGAACAAGCTACACTAGAAAACCCAGCTTTCCATGCTCTGTTTGTACAATTCATGGCGACTATGACACATATAGAAGATAGGATGCCATCATCTGCACCTTGGGCACCATCTCACAATGAGGGACATGGAGATGGCAAGGCTTTTAAATGGCTTTGACGAGTAGGAGCCACTGATTATGCTGGTACAGCTGACCCAGCAGATGCAGACTTGTGGCTGACTGAGCTGGAAAAGTCCTTCTGAATTCTTAATATCCCCGAAGCTGAGAAGGTTAGGCATGCGGTGTACTTGTTGAAGGGGAGTGTTGGCCATTGGTGGGCCATAGAAGAAGGCAAAACGCTAGGTGTTGAAGTCGGATGGGAAGAATTCCGACGTGAATACGTTAGTCGATATTTTCGCAAGACTTACCTGGATGAGAAGATCTCCTAGTTTGAGTGGATAAGGCACGGAAAAATGAACATTAGTGAGTATGAAGCTAAGTTTATGGAGCTTCTACGATTCTGTCCGCACATGGCTGCTACAGATGAGGAGAGGATTTGGCATTTTGAGAAGGGTTTGAATGTTGATTTAACCACACCAGTGTCTGCTCTAGAGAATAGAGAGAGGTTTGCCACCTTTATGGAGTTCGTTAGGCGGATAGAAAGGTCTGTGACTGAGAAGCGTCAGGCCTACAGTAAGAAAGTATATACCTAGTTCCAAGGACAGAGGTCCTAAAAGTTTAAGAAACCAAGGTTTTCTGCACCAACAACACCATCGAGGTTCAACACTCAGACACAGTGGACATCTAGCAAGGGTAGAGGTCATAGTTTACCACCAGAGGGAGCTCACATCTCAGCATCAATGTCAGTAACAGGACCATCTAGACCACAGTGGGAGAACAGAGTTTGTTATAAATGTGGGAAGATGGGACATCTGATGAAAGATTGTTTAGCTAGAGACGTGAGTGTAACCCAACCACCAAGGTAGAGTCAACAAGGCTCTCAGAAGCGACAGTTTAGCAGTGGCACATGAGGACGTGGAAAGGCGTCCCAAGCTGGCTCATCCACATCCAACAACAAGGCAAGTGGTCGACAACCAGCAACGACAAGATTCTATGCAATGAATCAGCCAGAAGCAGTGGTCAACCCACGAGTTGTGACAGGTCAGATGGAATTATTTCATTCTGACATGTCTTCATCCTTCTTTGTATCTGTTTTGATTGATCCGGGTGCTATGCATTCCTTTATCACTCGAGAAGTGATTCATGACTGCAATATGACTGTCAGTCATAGAGCAGATAACTTGTTATTAGAAACTCTGTTAGTTGGATCTGCAGTGTTGCGGGAGGTATGTTCTCCCTGTGTTCTTTCTTTTTCAGAACATAGCATTCAGGTGGATCTTATACCACTTGAGATGCATGGGTTCGACATAATCCTTAGGATGGACACCCTAGAAAAGTATAAGTTTGTCTTGGATTGCGGTTCCAAGTAAGATATGTTCACAAACAATGGTGATACATGGATCTTTCAGGGGGACAAAAAGATTCTTCCAACTTGTCTAGTGTCGGATATGGTAGATGAGAAGTTGATGAGACAAGCATGCTTCGTATTCTTGGCACATGTGGTAGATACCAGAGCAGAGAGTCCTAGTCTTTTTGAAGTTCCTATTGTTAGGGAGTTTAGGGATGTGTTTCCTGAGGAACTTCCAGGTGTTCCTCCACCCCGAGAGATTGATTTCGATATTAATCTAATCCCGTGTACACAACCAATAGCTCAAACACCCTATAGAATGGCACCTGCTGAGATGGCAGAACTCAAGAAATAGTTATAGGAGTTGCTTGAAAAGGGTTTTATTCGACCGAGTACTTCATCATGGGGTGCTATGGTTCTTTTCGTTAAAAAGAAAGACTGGTCTATGCGATTATGCATCGACTATAGATAGCTAAACAAAGTAACCATAAAGAATAAATATCCTCTACCAAGGATAGATGACTTGTTTGACCAGTTGTGTGGTGCAACTATATTCTCTAAAATAGATTTGAGGTCAGAATACCATCAGTTACGTATCAAGAAGAGTGACATACCTAAATCAGCTTTCAGAACAAGGTATGGTCACTATGATTTCATAGTTATGTCGTTTGGAATAACTAATGCACCAACTGCATTCATGGAACTCATGAACATAATCTTTCGACCATTCCTTGACCAATTCATAGTAGTCTTTATAGATGACATCCTGATTTACAATAGAGATGCTCGACAACATGAGCAACACCTTCGTCAAGCCCTGACTTTACTAAGAAAGCACAAACTATATGCCAAATTCATTAAGTGTGAATTCTGGTTATCAGAAGTGTCTTTCCTAGGACACATAATATCTGCCTCAGGTATCAGTGTTGATCCTAAAAAGGTAGAATCTATCTTGGAGTGGGAACAGCCAAAGACACCAACAGAGATACGTAGTTTTCTAGGACTGGTAGGCTACTATAGGAGGTTCATTAAGAACTTCAGTTTTGTAGCATTACCCCTAACCAGGTTGACCAGGAAGGAGGTTCCTTTTGTCTGGAATGACAAGTGTCTACATTCTTTCTGATTGTTGAAAGAAAGGTTGACTAGTGAACCTATGTTAGTTTACCTGAGCAGGGAAAGGGGTATATTGTTTTCTGTGATGCTTCTAAGAATGGTCTAGGATGTGTGTTGATGCAGGATAATCAAGTGATTTCTTTTGCTTCTCGATAGCTTAAGAAACACAAGGAAAATAATCTGACACATGATCTAGAATTAGCTGTTGTGGTTCATGCATTGAAGATCTGGAGACATTATCTCTATGGAGAGACATGCCATATTTTCACGGACCATAAGAACCTAAAATACATCTTTTCACAACATGAGTTGAACATGAGACAACACTGCTGGATGGAGTTAATCAAGGACTACGATTGTACAATTGATTATCATCCAGGAAAGGCTAATGTAGTGGTTGATGCACTAAGTAGAAAATCATTGTCGCCAAACATGGACAAAGCACAGTTGAACTCTTTAGTGTG
Organism: Alisma plantago-aquatica; assembly: GCA_963693085.1. Taxonomy (NCBI): domain Eukaryota; kingdom Viridiplantae; phylum Streptophyta; class Magnoliopsida; order Alismatales; family Alismataceae; genus Alisma; species Alisma plantago-aquatica. The sequence goes on along the minus strand of OY856412.1, from coordinate 1,282,319,450 downwards.
CTTTAAACGAGACATGTTTGTCTCTTTGAGGCAAAACAATGTACATGTTAAAGTATCCTTGTTAGTTGGACTGTTAGATGAGATGTACATAAAACCTACTCTGAAACAACATATCAAAGAGGCACAACAGGATGATATTGTTAAGAGTAGATTAGATCAAAGTATGGTAGTGAGAAATGGGATGGGCTTCATGGGTCATATGATGAGGTAGTTTGTTACCATGGTAGGATGGTAGTACCTGATGCCAATGACTTAAGGAAGTTAGTCATGGAGGAAGCTCATTCGTCTATGTATGCAATGCATCCAGGGAGCACCAAAATGTATCATAACTTGAAAGATATGTATTGGTGGCCTGGTATGAAGAAAGATGTAGCTGATTTTGTTATGTGGTGTCCAGTGTGTCAGCAGGTTAAAGTTGAACATCAAAAGCCCACAGGAACAATGCAACCCTTACATATACCACAGTGGAAATGGGATCACGTGACCATGGACTTTGTGGTTGGTTTGCTGAGAACAGCCAAAAGTTATGATTCCATTTGGGTGATAGTTGATAGGTTGACTAAGTCAGCACATTTTCTTCCTGTCAAAACAACCTATAATGCTGAGAAACCTGCACAAATCTATATAGATGAGATAGTGCGTTTACATGGGGTTCTAGCTACAATTGTTTCTGATAGAGGTCCCCAGTTCACGAGTCATTTTTGGGAATAAATACATTAAAATTTGGGTATGCAGTTAATATTTAGCACCGTCTTTCACCCACAGACAGATGGACAATCTGAGAGGATTATACAAACTTTAGAGGATTTTCTTAGGGCATCTGTCCTTCAGTTTGTAGGAAGTTGGGACATACACTTGAGCTTAATAGAATTCACTTACAATAATAGTTATCGGCAAAGTATTGATATGGCACCATATGAAGCATTATATGGTGGACGTTGTAGATCTCCATTGTGCTGGTATGAAATAGGAGAATATCAACTTTTGGATCCTGAATTAGTGCAATAGACAACTGAAAAGATTAAAGTAATACAACAACAGTTGAAGGCTGCACAGGATAGACAGAAGTCATATGCAGATAAACGACAAAGACCTTTAGAATTCCAAGTTGGAGACAGAGTATATCTCAAAGTCTCACCTTGGAAAGGTGTTCTTAGATTTGGGAAAAAGGGTAAGTTAGCTCCTAGATTTATGGGGCCTTATCCAATCACTGGAAGGATTGGAAAGGTAGCCTATAAGTTGGAGTTGCCATCTAAACTACACAGATTGCATCCAGTATTCCATATATCCATGCTGAGAAAGTGTCACCCTGATACGGAGTTAGTATTGCAGCCTGTGGAGGTAGAGTTAAATGAAGATATATCCTATGTAGAGGGACCAATGTTGATTCTTGACAGGAGAATTAAAAAGTTGAAAAATAAAGACATAATGATTGTAAAAGTTCTTTGGCATCATTGTGGCATTGAATAGGCTATGTGGGACCTGGAGGAAGAGATGAGGAGGAAGTACCCTTCTCTTTTCTCTTGACGATTTCGGGAAAAAAATCCCTATTAGGGGTAGATAATTGTAACATCCCTGAACTGGGTTATGCCTTAACCCTAGACATTTTGCTTAAGTAAGTCATATAGATTATTGTCTTGATATTTTGAAAAGTAATTAAGACTAAATGAGAGCTTATGTTTCAATTTTGGCCCTATTTGAATAATGTTGAAATAATATTTTACCTGTTTTGGACTAAAGTACAATTTACCCAATTTAAGGGGTTCCCTTGCAAATGTTAGATGATAAATGTTCCTCAAGTGTTATAGAATCATAAGGATGAGAATAATGTTGAGGTATGGCTTTCACAAGCCTAAGTTTCAAGAAGGAGCTTGTTTGAGTAATGCTTGTGTATTGAATGCTAGTTTTGGTGTAATTTGCAAATTACCCAAAATCTAGGGTTGAATATGTAAAATACCACCTCTATTATGTCCCTATTGTTTCTTGGTATCGTTTAGGGAAAAGAAAAAGAATGGGGCGTCTTGTTTGAACTACTTTTGAGGAGAGATAATATTGATAATAAAATAATCAAGATTTATGCATAATTGAAACCCTAATTTATTTTGTAGAAAAAATAAATATATTAATTGAAGTGCCCTTCAACTAAAAAGGCTGTGGTTGAAATTATATAGTGGGAGGACGTCCAAATGCCTTGAGTTGCACCAAAATATCCTAAGTAGGTGAAGAAATCCACTCACATTTGTTAATTAAAAAGTAATGTCCACTAAAAATGGATAATAGTATTATAATGATTAAGGTGCTTAAGTGGTTGCTTTTAATTCAAGGATCATGATAGGATATTGAGGGCAAGGAAGTTGTCTTCAGAAGCAAGGAAGTGGATGGGGCATGTGGCACCTAGAATGGGAGTTGAAGATTTTCCTCCTGCTTTCTCTCTCCTAGAAAATCAATTACATGTACTCGATTTTCTCCTTACTTGAAAGGCTATTTTTGCAAACCACTTTCTTTCCTTTCTTTGTCCGATGACCAAGTAGCTTTGGAGTAGGAGGAAAACGTTCCCCAAGCTAAAGGTAGGCTCCATGATCATCTTCAACCTTGGATTGATGGTTGAAAACGGATTTCAACATTGATTTTCTTCTCTCTTCCATCCAATGTGCAAACTTGGTTATCTTTGCATCCAAAGAGTTGGAAACGAACCTTGGATAGTTTAAGGAGTTTCTTTCACCATTAGAGATGAGAAGCTTTAAGCTTTGAAGCTACTTTGAAGGTGGGTTATATAACTTGAACCCATCAATGTTATTATTGATTTCAATTTCTCATCATATGTTGATCTTTTATTTTCTTCTTGAATAATTGTTGAATTCATCATATATATGACAGTAGAATTCGGAGGTATGAATCTTGATGATGATGAAATCATCTTAGCACACACCTCAAAAATATTTAAAGCAAACAGTTTTAATTTGGATGGTCAAATGGTTTCAAACCGTTAGAGACCAAACAGTTTCAAAACTGTTAGAGGTCAAATGGTTTCAAACCGTTAGAGACCAAACGGTTTCAATGGAGTCAAGGATCAATTGGTCTCATGACCTAATAACTTCAAACAATCAAACTCAATTTATTTCATAACCCTAGCTCAAATTGGTTTCAATACCCTAGATCAATTGATGTCGAAACCCTAATTTAGGGTTAAACGGTTTCAAGTTGATTTGATCAAATGGTTTCATCTTTGAATTGACCAAACGGTCTCAGATCGTTTGAGGACTAAACGGTCTCAAACCATTTGAGGATCAAACGGTCTCAAACCGTTTAGGGTTAACCAATCATCAGACCGTTTGAAGGTCAAGTGACCTCAAGACCGTTTGAAGGTCAAGTGACCTTAAGACCGTTTGAAGGTCAAGTGACCTCAAGACCGTTTGAAAATCAAGTGGCCTCAAGATTGTTTGAAGGTCAAGAGATTTCAAAACCGTTTGATGAGCAAAAGGTTCAAGACTATTTAAAGTTCAATTAGAGACCAAGACCGTTTAAGGTCTAACGGTCTTCAAACTGTTTGAAGGTGTAGACCAAGACCGTTTGAAGGTTTAGGGCCAAACTGTTTGAAGGTTCAATTGGTTCAATCCGTTTGAAGGTCCAATTGATTCAAACTATGTAAGTACTAATAACCCCATAAGTGGTTGAAGAGTATCTCAAAGTTGATTTCAATGGAAGTACCTCTAAAGTATTTTAGGTGATTAATACATTTAGAGTGATTATCACTTGATGCCTATGAAAGTAATAAATTCAATACACCATGATAAGCATAGGTGCATGTACTTAGTGAAAGATTAAGTCAACTGAATAAGGTCTGATGGTGATGTGTGTTCCTAGTACATGGAACGATGATAAGTATGATTTAATACTTAAATAATGTTATGTGCTCCAAGATATGTGGAAGCACTGACTTAGGGTTTGGATTAATGAGGTAATCATAAAAACCTAATGAATGGAGAATGGAAACCCTAATCAATAAGGAAAATTACAATATATACGTTTAATTGAATACTTATGAAGGTATTATGTAATTCTAGACTTGTGGAACAATGAGTTAGGTTTTGGATATTAATTGTAATATCAATGCATTCTCCTAGATGCATGGAGTTTTGAATTAGTGTTTGATCTTTGATAATGCGATCATGAAACCCTAATCGAGAAGGATGGGAAACCCTAACCCTAATATAGGGTGATGTTATGTGAAACCCTAATATAGGGTGATGTTATGTGAAACCCTAATATAGGGTGATGTCATGTGAAACCCTAATATAGGGTGATGTTATGTGAAAACCCTAATATAGGGTGATGTTATGTGAAACCCTAATTGATAAGGATGGGAAACCCTAACCCTAATGAGGGAATAGTGATGTTATCTTTGTACTGCATTATGTTGATATGTAATTGATATGGTTGTTATCAAGTATACTAACCATGCAGGTATCATGAGATGATGAGCATAACCAGGTATGAGCTATGATGTTAATGGTCCTTGTGAGCCATTATTTTATTTGTTTCCTAGTGAGAGGTGACAACAAGAAGTTGAATATGCCTAGTGAGCTATGTGAGATGCTTGTGTAACAAGTATCCTGAATACCTTGGTCAGATGGCCTGGAGGTAATAGTTACCTGATAGTGGTAACCATGTTTAGTTATGAACTAAGGGTTTGAATACCTAGATATAGCAAACATGATGATGGTGTTATTGAGGGATGTGAATTCCCAGTAATGAGACAAGGGATTGAGATCCCAATGCTTTATAAAGTTTTGAAAAGTACTTGATAGGAGTATTGTTTCTTTGTAGCATTTGTCATAATAATTCTTGGTTGAAAACTTGACTGATGCTAAAAGAATATGGTAATGTACTTAAATAATCAAGTGGAATATTATCATGTAGAGCCCTGGCCATAGATCCATCATCGTCAATAGCTGGTGATGGTAAAATGGGTTCTCCTACTGGTTAATCTAGAGCGTATATTTTTGAATATACGGGGTTCTCCTAGCCGAAAATAGGAGGATTAGAGTGCAACTTCAGTTGTAGACTCAAGATATGTTTAAGAGCATGGTGAATAGGCCCATGGCTCAGTGTGATGGAGCATGAATGTGTTCATGGCTCAGGGAGCATGGTGAATTGGCCCATGGCTCAGATTTACTAGCGTTGGGACATGTACCAAGGAGAACTAGAGAAAGGGTAGCCTATGAGAGCTAACCCTGTGACTGAGGTCACTTAAGCAAGAGACTGCAATCCTACTTGTGGTCTCGCACTGACCGAGACGGATGAGATCGAGGAGTCTGGCTCTTCCTTTGATCTTGTATGGCACCGACTTTGGGTTTTGCAACCGAAGGTTGGATTTGAGCAGTACGGCTCACTTCCTCAGAGCATAAGAATGATTGTAAAATGTAATAAGTCGTGTAGCAGATTTGCTTAAGGACGAATTACGGAAATCATTGGTTGATGTTACTTTGCTTATTGTATCTTAAAGTGGATAAATATTATACATACTTTTCATATTCCTTATTAAAATGAATAGATGATTTACTACTTTATCATTTATAACTGTAATGCTTTAAAAGATGATATTGCTCTATTCTGCTTAATAATGATTAAATCGTTCTATTCAATAGAGATTCCTCTGTTCAGTTTATTACTATTTATCTGCAATAATAATATTTATGGCGAAGAGTTATATCTCTCGCTGGGATATGGGTCTCACTCCGTTGGTCACCAACATTTTGGTGGTAGCGGACGAGGAGGCAGGAACCATAGACCAGGGGAAGGACAGCAACATCAGGGACAACAGTGATATCTCAGGTGGAGATACTGACTTTCATGTCTTGTAGATATGAGTCTTATGTGTTGTCTCTGCACTCTCAGGTCCTTGGAGTCAGTAGTTAGTTCTTTAATGATCGATCTGAGATTTTGGCATTGAATGCCTTGAGGTTTTATGTTGCTTATGTGTAGATTTAACAGAGCAATGGTTGTATGTAATCCTCGAGAAGAGAAGGTACATGGTATGTACATTGTGGACCAGAATGTATATATGATATTTTGGTTCTTGTTATAAGAGTTTCCTGGAAATGGATCTCTTTACAAATGGTTGTAATTTTTAGTGATTTTTGTTAATCTGTTGTTTATGTTTAATTCCGCAATTAATTACGTAGTGACGGTCTGATTTGGTGTCAGGCCGTCTCACATATCGTGCTCCATGAGATGGTGTGAACATTTTTTTTGTCTTTGTGATCGTTCCGGATAAAATTACGCATCAGCTTCTCAAGATCGTCAATAACTTATTTGGGAATGGGGAATGTGGTAGACCAGAAAATATGGTACGACGACAACATGGAAATAACGAGCTCTATTCTACCGGCGTACGGCAAATCAACCTTGACACACATATGCTTCGGGCCTTGAGCATTAGAGAAATTACTTATAATTTCATTAGAAAGAAGAATTGCATCCCCGATGGATCTTCCTTTAACAAAAGCCACTTGGTTCATGTCAACTATCTCCTCCATGATCAGATGAAGCCTATTTTCCAGAATTTTAGTAATGATTTTGTACACTGTGTTACAAAGGGAAATGGGCCGAAAGTCATTCACCTTAACTGCATTTTGAACTTTAGGAATGAGAGTTATAAAAGTTTTATTGCATCCTTTGAGCATTTTTCCATTCTGAAAGAAGTTAAGGACAGCTTTTGTGACGTTTGTGCCAATAATACCCCAACATTTTTTGAAAAATCACGGGTTGAAGCCATCAGGCCCGGGAGCTTTATCATCCTTTAACCTTTTGATAACTTCTTCAATTTCAGTTGCGGTGACCCATCTGCTTGGGTTGAGCTGGTTTTCTCTCTTGAGATGGGGTAACTTCCATTCTTCCTCCCAGTTGACGGCATCAGTGCTGGTTGAGTTAAACAAGTTCTTGTAGTATCCAACAATCTCATCACAGATCACATTCTTATCATATATCATCTGGCCTTCCACTTCTAGGGAGTGAATGTTGTTTCAGACTCTTCTAGTTTTCAGAGATGCGTAGAAGAAGTTTGTGTTCGTATCCCCTATTTTGAGCCACTGTATTCTCAATTTTTTCTTGATAAAATTCTCTTCCTGTTCTTCAGCTTTAATGGCTTCATCTCTAGCTGCTTGCAATTCTTTTTGCAAAAATTTGTTAGTGGGGTTGATGTCTACTTTTCTTTGCAGATAAATGGCCACCGCTTCCAGTTCAGCAGCTTTGGACATATAGTTATTGACTTTAGTTCTATTCCATTTGCAAAGTTTTAATTGCAGCTTATTCAATTTGCAGTATAGCCTGAACATAGGGGCTCCGCTGTATTCTTGTTCAACCTAGCTATTACTCACCAAGTCGAGGAAGCTATCTTCATATATCCAGTTGTTGATGAATCTAAAGGGGGTGATTCTTCTACCACCCTTGACAAGATGCACGTTGATCATATGATGATCACTAACAATGGTGTTAATAACCTCTGCCCACGCATCAGGTAACTCATCCAACAGATACATATTCGAGAGAACCCGGTCAATTTTAGAGAATGTGCTATTGCCTTTTTTGCTCCTATTGTCCCATGTAAAGAATTGGTCTTTGGTAGTGAGTTCAACAAGGCGTGTCTCATAGATTGAGTTATTGAAATCTGTCATGCTCCTTGCTAACGAGGGATTCTTTCCAAGCTTTTCTGAGTTAAACCTGACAGCGTTGAAGTCTCCAACAACACACCAGGATGTATTCATAGACTTACTGATTGTGTTTAGACCATCGCAAAGTAAGGTTTTGTCGACATCTTCGTTTTCCCCATACACAGCAGTCATGTGAAAATTGTGGCTGTCGTTATCTACATAGCCGTGTAATATTTGTTCATTAGCCCAAATCATCTTGATGCTAATATTAGAGTCTTTCCAGATGACAAGGGTGTGTGTGTAGGTATAAGACTCATTGTTATAGAGAAAGTTTGCATCTTCCCAGATTTGCTTGACTACAATGCCTATATCTCTGTCCTGTAATCTAGACTCCAAGATGATATAAATTTTAGCATTATTTCTTTCTATCTCCTCTCTGACCCGTGAGAGTTTGTTCATGATTCCTCTCATGTTCCATGAAATAATTGAGAGAGGTCTATCCATTAGATTGGGGGGGATTGATTGGCCTTTCCACTACTTCCATTGCTACCTTCCATGTCTTTATCCAATAAGGAGAACTTGTTTGTGATTTCCACATTTCTTACAGTGTCGTTGCTCTTACTTGTCATCTTCAGCCTCAGGGGGGGATTAGACTTCTTCCCTTACACCTGCCATTGATTTTCTTCTACCTGTGTTGGAGTAGATGGGTTGGAGTTAGGATTCTCTCTTGCAGTAGTGATCACCGCCTCTTGGGGTTCCAATGTGTTGTCCAGCAGAGTGTCATCGCCACTTTCAACATCGATAAGCTCGACATCATCTACCTTCTCATAATTCTACCTTGGAATCCAAACCTTCTTCGTTGGGATAGTTTTCTTTGGGGTGTGGTCAGAACAGAGGTTGGATTCGTGACCAAAGGTTCTGCAGTGTTCGCATGCGGTAGGCTTCCAGTCATATTCAAACCGGATAATGTCAGCCTCCCCATCTTCATTCTCAATTTGGATTTGTTCCAGGAAATCAAAATTGGCCGATACGAGGACCTGCAGTCTAGCGTACTCCAGTGTTGTAAAATCCATCTGTCCCAGTGTTCCTGTAACATCTATCTGTCCCAGAGTTCCAGGGGTAGGTCTAGAACTTTTACCCAGATCAGTATTTCTGCTAGCTTGAGTTTTTCCATCGGCTCGCCCCTCAGCCATTTATTTAGAATCAGCGACTTCCCGATGACAAACCATGGGCCTCCCTCCACAACATTGTTTAGATCTTCTTCGTTTGAGAATAGTATTAGGAAGTAGCCATTACCTCTAGATCTAGTGTCGATGGAGCCCTTGACGTTCCAAATATTTGCCAAATGGATGATGAGGGTCTGCCAGTGCGGTTGTAGGCCGATGATGTAGCCTGCGGCCACTCAACTCCACCTGGGTGCATTCCATTCTACGATGGCTTTTGGGTAGATCATCTTTCCATCTTTCATGGAAATCTCCATTTTGGAAAGGGGAGTTGGGTTTGCCGATGGCTTCTCGGTGAACGTTTCAGACCAGTGGCGAATCTCCTTAGCAACCGAGACTCCGTTTGTTGGTTGAGGTCAGCTTCCACTTCTAGACCTTAGCACATTGGCATAGGAGGTCGGGTTGTCGCCTTCCCCCTAACATAGGCCAGCGTCGCCGGTCGCCCTAGGGATCACCCCATGAGTCGCCCCCTCTGCCTCGCCAGACATCATAAAGATCTTTCAAAAATACCAACATTGAGAATGGAACTTGGGCCAGTTATTCCAAGAAACCAGTTTTCCACCACTCCAACTAGTCCCTTTCTTTTAAAATTTCCTAATTACTACATATTTTATATAGAATAGGAACATGCTTAAGTAGTTATTCAAGTTTCACTTCTATTATTTTGGTGGGATGCCACCCCTAAAGTGAACATACATCAACACCTCTGATTAGAAATTTGATTATCAACTAGATGGTTCTCACACATGGGAGTGTGCACATTATGGAACTGGGTACACTTGGTCCCTTAGGGGCATGCATCTCAAAAATGGGCTAGAACAGACACACTCCTTTGGGATGTGGCAAAAAACTTACCCCTTGTAGAGAGAAGGGGCTCTTTCAATTGAAGTAAAAGTTTGGCATTAGATGAGGGAGAGAGAAAAAAAATTATTATAATTATCTATGTCTATCTTGTTTGAGAGATGTAGTCATAATTGATTGTATTGTGTATTTTATTATTCTTTGTTAAACCATTACATATTTTTGATTGATAAATGCTCATGGATGTGATGGAAAATATAAAAGCCTAAAGTCAATATCCACATTTTATTCTATGGTTATGTTTATTTAGTTTGCTATTGTAATTATGGCAATATAATGGAAATATAAGTGTCAGATGATCAAAAATCACGCAGTGGTTCGTCGCCGAGGGTTGCTCATGTTCATCGCTTTGGCGATTTAGCGGGTGACTCCAGCATCCGCGGTGAGGGGGCCTCCCCTGCCCACCACCCACCCCAACCTTCTTCTCTAGCCCACCTGACGCCTCCCCCTCCCTTTCTTTCTCACCTCTTCCCACCTTACTAGGAAGGAGACCACTACTGCTACCATGACGGTGGTTGTTGCGGCTACCACGACGGAGCATCCTGCTACCACGTCAGGGCATGCTGCTTCTACCATGACGGACACTGCTACCACAATGGTCATTGTTGCTACCATGACGGTCGTTGCTGCTGCAACCATGTCAGGACATGCTGCTACCACGTCGGCTAGGAAAGCTTGGACCCAGATCCTAGGCGGTTCTGAAAACTTCAAGGAGCATGACTTCTTGCCCCCAAAATAGATTGATGGCAAGTGTTTTGTCACCATCGATGAAATAACTTATGAGGCGATGTAATGTTCTTGGGGAACACATGGCCATACACTATGTGATGGGAAAACATCCATATTACCATCACCTTCTAGCCCAAATAAAGAGAATCTACAAACCCAAAGGAGGCTTTGATCTGTATTCCAAGCCTGACTAGTTCTTCCTATTGCATTTCAATGTTGTTGAAGATAAGAAGAACATCATTGAGAGTGGTCCTCACTGGTTCAATGGTCAACTCGTGTTTATTAAAGATGAAAAAACCAATGATGACTTGCTCAAGGATTGGTTTAGCACTATTCCAATATGGATCAACATACCTAGCATGGGGAAAAACTGGTCTCCCCATGAAGTGGGTATCGTGGCCAATGGAGTAGGTAAACTCATGAGAATCAACTACAGATCCATAGGATAGGAATCTCTATGTGAGGCATGTTCCCTAGTAGAGGTTGAAGCCAACAAAATGCCTCCTAAAGAGATTTGGGTCAACCATACTCATCGTGAGCCAATGTCTGTTGCTATCACTATGAGCACCTTCTAAAGAGATTTGGGTCAACCTTCCTATGAATGCAAATTTTTTGGTCATGATGATGAAGATTGTCCTATAAAACCCTAAATCATTTAGCCCAAAACCAAGAAAGATACACAAGAATGGAGGGTCATTGGAAACAAGAAAGATAGATTCCAAAATCTTATAGAAGATGATGTAGTAGTGGAGATTTTTGAGACGACTACCATAGATACTAGACCTAGTGCCACTGTTAGTCCTAGGAACATTGATACTGGTCCTAGTGTTACTGATGTCCCTAGTGTCACTGACGTCCCTGTTCTGGAACTCGCAAGTACTACTGATGGTAACAAAGAGAAGGAGGAAGGTGAAATCTACAATACATCATGCTCAAAGAAGAAGACTGATAAAGGTGCTAGAGTGGATGGGTCACATAGAACCTACTCTTCTAGAAGAGGTCATTAATGACCATTATCATAACCAATTTATGTGGTTCAGGGAAACAACGTAAGAAAAGGGAGGTTTGGAGAACCGTCATTGAATCACATGCATCCATTGTTGTTCTAGTTGAAACAAAAATAAAAAACTATCTGAAGAACTCTTCTGAGAAGATGCTACCTAAAGGTTGGAGTTGGTTTACCAATCATGATGTGGATCCCAATGGTCGCATCTGTATTGGTTGGAATCCCAATTCCTGGGATATAAATGTCCAATACATGGATGATCAACAGATCACCGTGTCGTGCTACAATAAAGGAGGCCTTCTTATTATTCTTATTGTTGTCTACGCCAGGAATCTTGCTCACGAATGTCTTGCATTATGGGATGCTCTTGAAACCATTAGCACCAACATCACTAACCCCTGGTTAGTGATCAACAGTTTTAATAATATTATAAAGAGTGAAGAGAAAGATGGTGGAAGAGAAGTACCTGCTCACATTCTCAATACCTTCAATATATCTATAGATAATTGTAATCACACTGCACTACTCTCAGTAGGTGGGGAGATTTTCACATGGCATAATAAGCACGGGGCTGCTAAACACATTGCTTGTAAATTGGATTGTGCATTAGTAAATGATAAATGGTTAACTAGGTTCCCAGGCACCAAAATGAAACTCAAAACATGCACCTTTTCTGATCATTCTGCCATCAATGTTAATCTCAGAGAGCTGGCCAAGAAGAAAATACCATTCTGTTTCCTTAATTTTTGGATGGAGTGGCATGGTTGCAAGCATCTTATTAATCAAGCATGGACAATGCAAGTTCAAGGTAATCCTTTATTTTGTTTTACATAGAAACTTAAATTTGTCAAAGGGGAACTGAAGAAATGGTCAAAGGAATTTGTCAACTTGAAGGGCCTCATTTCTAGAGAACATATGGAGATGGATGATATTTCTAAATCTCTCAGAAGAAATCCTCATGATCCTGATCTTATTTTGGATGAGAAGAACACCTTTGAAAGATTAGAGCTTCTTTCCAAAGCTGAGGAACAATATTTCTGGCAACGTAATCGTCTAGATTGGATAGCTAATGGTGATAGAAACACCAAGCTTTACCATTCCATAATCAATTGGAGGAATGCTATTAATACTATTATTAAACTTTATGATGCTACAAGCATCTATTTAAATGAGGAGAATGATATTTCTACTGAGATCCTTCAGTTATTTGAGCACCTATACAATCAAGATACAGTCGATTTCCCTATTCCTGATTTTGATTGGATCGATCATGTCACCACTGAAGAAAATGAAGCTCTCTGTAAAATTCATGATATTCTTGAGATCCAAGATGTTGTCTGGGATATTGGATCGAACAAAAGTCCCAGTCCCAATGGATTCAATGGGTTCTTCTATAGCAAAAACTAGAATCTTATTAGTTTTGATCTTTCTAAAGACATACAATGGTTCTTTCAAGGAGGCAATATGGTCTGACAAGTAAATCATGTGTTTATTGCTCTCATTCCTAAGAAGGAACTTGTCACCTCACCTGTTGATTTTTGGCCCATTTCTTATTGTTCCATACTATATAAAATCATCACTAAAAGGTTGTCCTCAATCCTTCTGAAATTAATTTCCTCTAACCAAGGAGCTTTTGTTGGGTGTAGAAGCATTGAAGATTGCTCCATGCTTGCAGCTAAGTTCACACTTAACTTCAATCATAGGAACAACTCTCCTTCTACATGTGTCAAGCTTGATATTACCAAAGTCTTTGACTCAATTAGATGGCCTTACCTCTGGAAGACTCTGCAAGGTTTGGGCTTCAGTGAAAAATGGATTTGCTTGATAAAGCAATGTGTTGAAACACCTTATTTCTCTCTTCTATTGAATGATAGTTTTGCCGGTCTCTTCAAGAACTCCAATGGGCTTCGTCAAGGTGACCCACTGTCACTGTTATTATTTTCTATTGCTATGGAGGGTTTAAGCTGAAGAATTGATAAAGCTCATCAACTCAAACTGATCAAATCCTTTGATGTTAGATGCACAAAATTTATGAGTCATCTTCTCTTTGCTGATGATGTTATTATCTTCATTGAAGGCCACACTCGAAGCTTAAAAAATCTTAAGTCTCTTCTTCTAGACTTTGGTAGGATTCGTGGTATGCAATACAATCCTCACAAAACACATAGCTATCATTCTAAATCTTGCAAGGACAAAGTTAGACTGATTCGTGCTTTGGGCATTCAAAAAGGGGAGTGGCCAACAAAGTATCTTGGTTTTCCTATGGCTGGGGGTAATCTTAGGCACAAACATTTTCATGAATGCCTGGATAAACTCAAAGACATAATTGATAGATGGCCAGGCTCAAAGATACCAATGGCAGGCAGAATCATACTTATAAATCATTACGTCATGGGTCTGATCAACTACTGGTTGTGACAATGTGATGTTTTTGTAGCTACTATAAGAAGAATGGAAATTTTGATGAATGATTTCGTTTGGTGGACCCAGTTCATCCAGCTTGTTGAAGCAAGCTGGCCTTTCCAAAAGATGAAGAGGGTCTCAATCTCAAGAACTTGAATGAACTCGCTTACTTCCATACTCTCATGCATATCAAGAAGCTTCTCCATAGTGACTGTACTTGGAGCGTTTGGATGAGAGGTATATATGGCAACAATCTTGAAGTTACTCCAACTCATTAATGGGGCTACTCCATGATTTGGAGGAGGATGATCAATCTATGGCCTCAATTCACCTATGTTGACGACACCACCATGTGGGATGCATGCAGATAAAAGAATGAAACTGATCCAGCCTTCAAGAACCTTTGGTTCAAAATACATCAACCAAGATGGAGCTTGACCACCTATAAAGCTATAAAGAATATATTTCCAACAATGGAATGCATCAAAACTTGGAACAATGGAGCTGATGATACATGCTTCTTGTGTCATTCTCATGCTGAAAACAACATCCATCTTTTTGGCAGCTGCTCCGACTAGAAATATATATGGGGTCGTGCCCAACTCAAGTTAAATGTCTGAATGTCATACAATCTCTATGACTACCTCATTGATGTTAATAGAAGAGGAAATGATACACACTATCTACTTCTTTGGATGATCACAGAATGTGCTCATTTCATCTGGCAAGAAAGGAATAAAAGGAAGCATGGTGCTCAAGGAATGGAATACCTTAGACTTTTCACTATTATTGAGAAAGAACTTAAGTTTCTTTATAGTCTATACAAGGATAAGATAGCTACAATTTTGCCTATTGTAATTAGGAATTGAGAACTATAACCAATATCTACATCCTTAATGCTAGCTCGCTCCTTATTTTCTTGTAAGCTATAAGTTATTTATAGCTTGTAACTTTGCCTCTCTTGTAGGGTTGGAAATATTTTACCTATTTTTTCCAAAAAATAATGGCAACATAAGTGTATTATTTGTACATATCTAGTGTGTAAAGAGTGGGATAAACCACCCTCTACTAAAATATGGTAAACAAAATACATTGGAAAGCAGCGGAATAAATTTTTTTTTGACTATATTCAATTTCATAAAAGATTGTACAAAATACATCAAAATCTCCCTTTTAGGGTTACATCATCATACACAACTAGGATCTAGATAGAGGGAAGTCTACACTACTCCACTTTTGTCTCCAAGCAACATATCCATCAACTAAGTCCACGCCAAAGCTAAGATCTGCATGCCTTATCCATCACCTTGCTCCACATCTGGGTGGTTGGGAAAACACCCAGTAAGAGGGAAGGAAAAATAAAAGTATGTGTTACAAAACTATTCTAATGCAACAAGATAAACAAAGAAAATATAAACATGATAGGGTTTATCATATGATGAAGATATCAAGAGAATGAGGCCATATATATAAAAGAATATTTCAATAGATGCTTGCCAAAAACAATATATAACCAAGGATTTGCATGTATGGTTAATATTGACTATCTTAACTATGTAGGGTTGAGGCACCTACCAGACCTTCAACCAAAAGGGTGAGGGGAGAATAAGACATTCCCAGTCACCTACACACATTTTGTGTGGGGGGGAGAGTATCACATTCCCCAGGGGATAAATAACACCTTCCCCAACTATGGGAGGTTGTACATACAAGTACCACTACACTAGTTAATTAGTCTAATAAAATCAACATGCTAGAAACTATGGAAAGTAATAGAATCTCATATGCAGAACATGGAAGTGGGATACCAAGACCCAATAATAATATTCCAAAATGATTATGAGGAAAGTATAGCAATAGATTCAAAAGAATAGAATATAAGGTGCAAATAAGCCTCATTATGGAAAGCATAGGTTAAGGAACAAATAATTCCCAACTGAAGTGTATTAAGCACATACCTTATTCTTTAGAATCCTAGAATCACTTTTCATAACTTTTACACGAGATCAGTTCCACTTTCCCTAATATGATAACCATGATCATGTATCAATACCATGTTTATTCATTAAAGATCCAAAACCCCAAAATTGTCAACTTTTTCCACAAACGATCGAATTCGATTTTGAAAACCTCACTAATGTCCTAGTTAGATTCTCCCGATCAAAATAACATATAGGTTTGTATATTTCGAGATACTGACTTTTTAGGCTATTTTCCATATTTTAGAATAATTTAAATCATCTGTAAAAATATATATTCGAAAACATCAGAATCAAACCACAAAAGTATTTTTATTAGATAGATTACGTTCTCTCGATTCCAAAACATATTTTATTTTTAAATTTGGATAATTGAATAAAAATATATGATTTTTCAAAAACAGGCCAATCGAAAACTGCCATGTAGGCATTTTGTACCAGAGAGAGAGCGAGAGGGGGAGGAAGTGGGGCCGGGTCTGCCACTTGGCCCAATGGGTGATGGCCAAGTAGGCGGCTCACCCTTGCTGTTCTCTCACTAACCATGACCAAAGCACTGGTCAAACAAAAAGTAAAAGTATAATAACACCCATGCGCGGTCAGAGAAGAACAAGGAGGATCAGAGGGTAAAAGGGTAAAAATGAAATCCATCTTCTTCCCCAACTGATCCTGACGCCATGACCAGCAGCCGTAGCTGCTAATGACTTGCAATTTTGGGGGAAAAACCCGATACTCGATCAAATCCAGATTTTAAACATGCAAATCGAAGCTCAGAGCAACCCGAATCTAATGGTACCTTTTATTGGGTCAGAGATAAAGAGATGAGGGAGCAAGGGGTGCCGCAAGAATAGGGGCAAACAGTGGCTAGGTGGTGGTCAATACGTCCATGAAACTCAAAATTGGCAGCGTGGTTGAGTTGCAAATGAGATGGCGGTCCTTGGAGTAGGTATATATATAGGCAAGGTAACCTAGACTAGGGTTTGGTTAGATGGGTGTACAGGGAGGCGACGCCCAAGTTGGGCGTTCCTTGAATATTCGCCAAAACTCGAAAACTTTGGGATAAATCGGTGCAGATTCACGCAAGGAACTTGTAGAATCAAAAATCACTGAATTCCATCGAGTAAATCTCGAGAAAAGTGGATTCAAAATTTTGGAAACAAAGGACCTGTTGCCCAAAATGATCAGAGGAAGAAGAAGATCCGTTGATCGTCAGATCGCGATCCAACGGCCGAGATTTAGCACCAACATACAGTTGTTTATTTGATTCCTATACAAAATCGACTAAAAGGGCATATTCATTTAAATGTTTTTCTCTCTCCTCACTTGGAGGCTCAAACATTAACCAAAAACTACCAAATTTTATATTCTGACTGATTTTGATGTGTAGAATCCAAATCTATAATTAGTTTTGTCTTTTGGGGACTTTTATTAGGATAAATAATCCAAATCAGATTTTCTCTTTCCTCCTTCATTAATGACTCTAGGATTATAAAAAAATTACAAAACTTGACCCACAAGTCATATAAAGTATGTTGAATATGAATTTGTCATTATTTCCATTTGTTGAATTTTATTATTATTTTAATTAATGAGTTTAAAGTTTTGCACACTTTCTCTCTCCTTTATTTATCTTCTCATCAATAAAATTCCAAATTGATTCAAAATTCATCCAAAGATATATTTTAACATGTAGAAAACGAATTTGGTATGATTTATTTTTTTGAATAATTTTATTATTTTATTTAATTCATTTTAATTTTATCACCTATTTATCCTTTTAATTTATTAGAGACATCGAGAAACTTTCTAAAAAAATAAAACTTGGTCTATAAGCAATAATAAACGTTAGTAACACGTTTTTGAGATTAATTAATTTTTATCAATATATATTTAATATTTTTGGTCATTAAATCATTTTCTCTCTCCTGAATAAAATAAAATATTAAACATTGACCAAATTAAATGCAAATTTTCCCAAAGGCTTGTTTTTATGTTGAGATTACGAATCTGGAGTTAGTTTTCTAATTTGAGGGCATTAAATATTTTATCTCTCTTTCTTGGCTTATTTCCCATTATCTTGTATTAAAGGCATTATATATTTATTTATTATCCAAATTAGATGATACTTGGCCATTAAGTAACTTTTAAGTCAAGAAAACGAAATTGATATCAAAATTATCTTCTTGGATTTCTATTTAGGATTTTTCGAACAATATATTCCTCATTATCTTCTTTTATCCAAAATATTCCATATTATCCCCAATTATTGCATTTATCATCTCCTTTATTTATATTTCGGGATTTTCTTTCTTTTTTATTTACTAAAAAAGTACTAGAAAGTTCTAGGATGAAATATTTTATTATCTGTATTACTTAAGTGGACATTTTGAATATTAGACCCATTAGTAAGCTTTCACAACTAGGATCTAGATAGAGGGAAGTCTAGACTACTCCACTTTTGTCTCCAAGCAACATATCCATCAACTAAGTCCACACCAAAGCTAAGATCTTCATGCCTTATCCATCACCTTGCTCCACATCTGGGTGGTTGGGAAAACACCCAGCAAGAGGGAAGGAAAAATAAAAGTATGTGTTACAAAATTATTCTAATGCAACAAGATAAGCAAAGAAAATATAAACATGATAGGGTTTATCATATGATGAAGATATCAAGATAATGAGGCCATATATATAAAAGAATATTTCAATAGATGCTTGACATAAACAATATATAACCAAGGATTTGCATGTATGATTAATATTGACTATCTTAACTATGTAGGGTTGAGGCACCTACCGGACCTTCAACCAAATGGGTGAGGGGAGAATAAGACATTCCCAGTCACCTACACACATTTTGTGTGTGGGGGGAGTATCACATTCCCCAGGGGAGAAATAACACCTTCATCAACTATGGGTGGTTGTACATACAAGTACCACTACACTAGTTAATTAGTCTAATAAAATCAACATGCTAGAAACTATGGCAAGTAATAGAATCTCATATGTAGAACATTGCAGTGGGGTACCAAGACCCAATAACAATATTCCAAAATGATTATGAGGAAATTATAGCTATAGATTCAAGAGAATAGAATATAAGGTGCACATAAGCCTCATTATGGAAAGCATAGGTTAAGGAACAAATAATCCCAACTGAAGTGTATTAAGCACATACCTTATTCTTTAGAATCCTAGAATCACTTTTCATAACTTTTACACGAGATCAGATCCATTTTCCCTAATATGATAACCATGATCATGTATTAATACCATGTTTATTCATTAAAGATCCAAAACCCCAAAACTATCAACATTTTCCACAAATGGTCGAATTCGATTCTAAAAACCTCACTAATGTCCTAGTTAGATTCTCATGATCAAAATAACATATAGGTTTGTATATTTTCGAGATACTGACTTTTTAGGCTATTTTCCATATTTTAGAATAATTTAAATCATCCTTAAAAATACATATTTGAAAACATCAGAATCAAACCACAAAAGTATTTTTATTAGATAGATTACATTCTCTCGATTCCAACACATATTTTTTTTTAAATTTGGATAATCGAATAAAAAGATATGATTTTTCAAAAATAGGCCAATCGAAAACTGCCACGTAGGCATTTTGTACCAGAGAGAGAGCGAGCGGGGGAGGAAGTGGGGCTGCGTCCGCCACTTGGCCCAATGGGTGATGGCCAAGTTGGCGGCTCGCCCTTACTGTTCTCTCGCTAACCTTGACCAAAGCGCTGGTCAAACAAAAAGCAAAAGGACAATAACACCCATGTGCGCGCGGTCAGAGAAGAACAAGGAGGATCAAAGGGTAAAAGGGTAAAAAAAATCCATCTTCTTCCCCAACTGATCCCAACGCCATGACCAACAATTGGAGCTGATGTTGACTTGCGATTTTGGGAAAAATCTCGATACTCGATCAAATCCAGAGTTTAAACATACAAATCGAAGCTCAGAGCAACCTGAATCTAATCGTAAATTTTATTGGGCCGTAGATGAAGATATGAGGGAGCAAGGGGTGCCACAAGAGTAGGGGCAAATGGCAGCTAGGTGGTGGTCAATACGTCTACGAAACTCGAAATTGGCAACGTGGTTGAGTTGCAAATGAGATGGCGGTCCTTGGGGTAGGTATATATAGAGGCAAGGTAACCTAGACTAGGGTTTGGTTAGATGGGGGTAAAGGGAGGCGGTGCCCAAGTTGGGCGTTCCTCGAATATTCGCCAAAACTCGAAAACTTTGGGATAAATCGGTGCAGATTCGCACAAGGAATTTGTAGAACCAAAAATCACTGAATTCCATCAAGTAAATCTCGAGAAAAGTGGATTCGAAATTTTGTAAACAAAGGACCTGTTGCCCAAAATGACCGGAGGAAGAAGAAGATCTGCGGATCATCAGATCGTGATCCAACGGCCGAGATTTAGCACCAACATACAGTTGTTTAATTGATTCCTATACAAAATCGACTAAAAGGGCATATTCATTTAAATGTTTTTCTCTCTGCTCGCTTGGAGGCTCAAACGTTAACCACAAATTACCAAATTTTATATTCTGACTGATTTTGACGTGTATAATCCAAATATATAATTTGTTTTGCCTTTTGGGGACTTTTATTTGGATAAATAATCCAAATCAAATTTTCTCTTTCCTCCTTCATTAATGACTCTAGGATTATAAAAAAAATACAAAACTTGACCCACAAGTCATATAAAGTAAGTTGAATATGAATTTGTCATTATTTCCATTTGTTGAAGTTTTTATTATTTTAATTAATGAGCTTAAAGTTTTGCACACTTTCTCTCTCCTTTATTTATCTTCTCATCAAAAAATTTCCAAATTGATTCAAAATTCATCCAAAGATATATTTTAACATGTAGAAAACGAATTTGGTATGATTTAATTTTTTTGAAGAAATTTATAATTTTATTTAATTCATTTTAATTTTATCACCTATTTATCCTTTTAATTTATTAGAGACATCTAGAAACTTTATAAAAATATAAAACTTGGTCTATAAGCAATATTAAACGTTAATAACATGTTTTTGAGATTAATTAATTTTTATCAATATATATTTAATATTTTTGGTCTTTAAATCATTTTCTCTCTCCTGAATAAAATAAAATATTAAACATTGACCAAATTAAATGCAAATTTTCCCAAAGGCTTGTTTTTATGTTGAGATTACGAATATGGAGTTAGTTTTCTAATTTGAGGGCATTAAATATTTTATCTCTCTTTCTTGGCTTATTTCCCATTATCTTGTATTAAAGGCATTATATATTTATTTAATATCCAAATTAGATTATACTTGGCCATTAAGTAACTTTTAAGTCAAGAAAACGAAAATGATATCAAAATTATATTCTTGGATTTCTATTTAGGATTTTTGGAACAATATATTCCTCATTATCTTCTTTTATCCAAAATATTCCATATTATCCCCAATTATTGCATTTATCATATCCTTTATTTATATTTCAGGATTTTCTTTCTTTTTCATTTTCTAAAAAAGCACTAGAAAGTTCTAGGATGAAATATTTTATTATCTTTATTACTTAAGTGGACATTTTGAATATTAGACCCATTAGTAAGCTTTCACTGAGGTATTTGTGCATAAAACCCAAATATTGAGAGAAAAGGTGAACAAATGCTCATGAGGTCATTATATTATCCACAAATTAAATAGAAAATCCAAATAGGATATAAATGAAAGGAAAAGATAAGAAAAGAGGACCAAAAGTAAAAAGTCCAGAATTCAGTATGTTACATCACTCCACCCTTAAAGAGGATTTCGTCCCCGAAATCACTAGCAATTAGGGAAGGGTGAGTGTGCAACCTCACATCACAAAACTTCAGGTTGTTCCTTCAACCATACAACTTCCACCAAAACTTATACGCCACCAAAACTTATACTTCAACTACCCCTAAGGGTTCAAAAACTTCACCAACAACTTCTCCTAGGTCAGGTTCTCAAGGACCACCTAGGATTTCATTATTAAGATATTCTTTTTAGGAGATTTAACATTATTTACATTTTTGGCTCATTATCATTATATTCATTATGATAACACATTATCATCATTATATTAATTATGTCATGTTATATTCACTTTATTGCCAAAAGGGTTATATTTCATTATTATCTATGAAACTTTATATATGTATCTCATTTTTCTTACTAAGAATTTTAGCACAATTAGGGGTTACTCAGTTATCTCAACATTCATTATTATATTTGATCATTGTCTTTAATAATTTGGATTTATACTTCATTATCCTCATATTACCACTTTATTAATTAAAACACATTATTTTACATGAAATATGACATTCTATCAAATTTGTGGTTAAGCATACAATTAATCCAATTAATGTCACATTAGTCACTTATATTCATATTAACATTGTTACAACGTCACATTATCTTTATTTCTCACATTAATATAACATTAATCATTAGTCATTTATATTATTCATTTTGCACGTTTATGTGAATCCAATCACTTTATATTCACATTGAAGTCATTACATGTATTTTAATGATCATAGTGAGACATATTACTTATGAACAAATTGATTCACATTAAGTGACTAATCACATGTGTATTAGATAATAAGGTAACTTGCATTTTATATTGATGACTTTATTAATATGTGATTAGATGATTATATATATATCATTTATGTGTATCAAAGTATGTTAACTGATTATGGCTCTTAACATCATTAATGTATCATGAAAGGCATAAGGGTGTATATGTTAAGGTTAGATGATTACAACTTTAGGGTTTAGGTCAGCATGACCATTATATTTCACTTATTCATCCTTAGCATGCATGAATTACGAATTTTAACCTTACTCATCATATCATTAGGGTTTATTGGTTCATGAAATTATTAACATCTTACTTATTGACAATTAGCATTGATATTCATATTATGTAAATTGGATATTTATTAGGGTTTAAACATATGAATTATTCATTAGATGACCATTACATGTTCATTAATATGTAAACAAGCACGTTAGGGTTACCATTATTACTTGTTTGGAGAACACTAAGCACAACAACCTCCTAAGCATGGAGTTAGGGATTCTAAAGATAGATTATATAGACTTCAAGATGTTACAGGGTTCC
This sequence comes from Alisma plantago-aquatica, assembly GCA_963693085.1. Taxonomy (NCBI): domain Eukaryota; kingdom Viridiplantae; phylum Streptophyta; class Magnoliopsida; order Alismatales; family Alismataceae; genus Alisma; species Alisma plantago-aquatica. The sequence continues at coordinate 1,282,296,446 of OY856412.1, read as the reverse complement.
ATCCCCCTAAAGAGGATTTCGTCCTCGAAATCTAACCACTCGAACATCCAACCTAACCATACTCCACCCCTTAAAGGTTTCAACCTATCAAGCCAAACTACATTAGGGCTAAAGGATGAGTCCAACTAAACCATTATCAAGATCCATCATGCTTCTACTGCGCACTCTGATATTCTTACAAACACCCAAACTCTACGGTCTAGGTTCAAAAGACAAAAGAAACTATCTTGGTAACCATCCTCAAACAAATCATCATACACATGAAACTTAGGGTACCCAAAGATATACAACATATAAGTCTAAGGTTACTATTGCCTAAAAGCAAACTATTTCGGACAATTCGTATTAGCTTAGGCCAGGCTGGTATCATATGGGTATGGTAGTCCTCGTAAACCAAGCTAGTGGAGTGGAGGAAAATATTGCCAGCCCACGAAACCCTGATAATTTCTAGACACCTTTGTTTCAACTTCATGCCCTAATAGTTGCCTAAAGACAAACCTAAAAAACATTAAGTTATGCATATTTTTATTATGAGCATATTAGAGTTTTATTCATCAAGACTCTAAGGTGAAACTATAGGGTCCTAAATCAACCTATCATCATCATAGATCAAATATAGGGAAAACATGTAACTTAAGGGAAACTATGCAAATCTAAGGTTCTAACTAGGGAGACAAAACTGAAATCGTCAGATTTCCTACTACCATGGGCTCTGATACAATGTTGTAAAGAGTGGGATAAACCACCCTCTACTAAAATATGGTAAAAAAACACATTGGAAAGCAGCGGAATAAAAAAAATTATGACTATATTCAATTTCATAAAAGATTGTACAAAATATCAAAATCTTCCTTTTAGGGTTACATCGTCATACACAACTAGGATCTAGATAGATGGAAGTCTAGACTACTCCACTTTTGTCTCTAAGCAACATATCCATCAACTAAGTCCACACCAAAGCTAAGATCTTCTTGCCTTCTCCATCACCTTGCTCCACATCTGGGTGGTTGGAAAAACACCCAACAAGAGGGAAGGAAAAATAAAAGTATGTGTTACAAAACTATTATAATGCAACAAGATAAGCAAAGAAAATATAAACATGATAGGGTTTATCATATGATGAAGATATCAAGAGAATGAGGCCATATATATAAAAGAATATTTCAATATATGCTTGCCATAAACAATATATAACCAAGTATTTGCATGTATGATTAATATTGACTATCTTGACTATGTAGGGTTGAGGAACCTACCGGACCTTCAACCAAAAGGGTGAGGGTATAATAAGACATTCCCAGTCACCTACACACATTTTTTGTGTGGGGGAGAGTATCACATTCCCCAGGGGAGACATAACACTTTCCCCAACTATGGGTGATTGTACATACAAGTACCACTACACTAGTTAATTAGTCTAATAAAATCAACATGCCAGAAACTATGGCAATTAATAGAATCTCATATGTAGAACATGGAAGTGGGGTACCAAAACCCAATAACAATATTCCAAAATGATTATGAGGAAAGTATAGCAATACATTCAAGAGAATATAATATAAGGTGCAAATAAGCCTCATTATGGAAAGCATAGGTTAAGGAACAAATAATTCCCAACTGAAGTGTATTAAGCACGTACCTTATTCTTTAGAATCCTAGAATCACTTTTCATAACTTTTACACGAGATCAGATCCACTTTCCCTAATATGATAACCATGATCATGTATTAATACCATGTTTATTCATTAAAGATCCAAAACCCCAAAACTGTCAACATTTTCCACAAATGATCGAATTCAATTATGAAAACCTCGCTAATGTGCTAGTTAGATTCTCCTAATCAAAATTACATATACTTTTGTATATTTTCAAGATACTAACTTTTTAGGCTATTTTCCATATTTTAGAATAATTTAAATCATCCTTAAAAATACATATTTGAAAGCATCAGAAACAAACCTCAAAACTATTTTTATTAGATAGATTATGTTCTCTCGATTCCAAAACATATTTTATTTTTAAATTTGGATAATCGAATAAAAAGATATGATTTTTCAAAAATAGGTCAATCGAAAACTGCCACGTAGGCATTTTGTACCAGAGAGAGCGAGTGGGGGAGGAAGTGGGGCTGGGTCCGCCACTTGGCCCAATGGGTGATGGCCAAGTAGGCGGCTCGCCCTTGCTGTTCTCTCGCTAACCTTAACCAAAGCGCTTGTCAAACAAAAAGCAAAAGGAGAATAACACCCATGCGCGGTCAGAGAAGAACAAGGAGGATCAAAGGGTAAGAACGAAATCCATCTTCTTCCCCAACTCATCTCAACACAATGACCAGCAGCCGTAGCTGCTGTTGACTTGCGATTTTGGGAAAAACCCCGATACTCGATCAAATCCAGAGTTTAAACATGCAAATCGAAGCTCACAGCAACCCAAATCTAATGGTACCTTTTATTGGGCCGTAGATGAAGAGATGAGGGAGCAAGGGGTGCCACAAGAGCAGGGGAAAACGGTGGCTAGGTGGTGGTCAATACGTCCGCAAAACTCGAAATTGGCAGCGTGGTTGAGTTGCAAATATGACGGTGGTCCTTGGGGTAGGTATATATATGCAAGGTAACCTAGACTAGGAGTTGGGTAAATTGGGGGTAGAGGGAGGTGGCACCCAAGTTGGGTGTTCCTTGAATATTTGCCAAAACGTGAAAACTTTGGGATAAATCGGTGTGGATTCGCGCAAGGAACTTGTAGAACCAAAAATCACTGAATTCCATCGATTAAATCTCGAGAAAAGTGGATTCAAAATTTTGGAAACAAAGGACCAGTTGCCCAAAATGACCCGAGGAAGAAGAAGATCCGCAGATCGTGAGATCGCGGTCCAACGGCCGAGATTTAGCGCCAACATACAATTGTTTATTTGATTCCTATACATAATTGACTAAAAGGGCATATTCATTTAAATGTTTTTCTCTCTCCTCGCTTGGAGGCTCAAACGTTAACCAAAAATTACCAAATTTTATATTCTGACTGATTTTGACATGTATAATCCAAATATATAATTAGTTTTGCCTTTTGAGGAATTTTATTAGGATAAATCAGATTTTCTCTTTCCTCCTTCATTACTGACTCTAGGATTATCCAAAAATTACAAAACTTGACCCACAAGTCATATAAAGTATGTTGAATATGAATTTGTCATTATTTCCATTTGTTGAAGTTTTTTATTATTTTAAATAATGAGTTTAAAGTTTTTCACACTTTCTCTCTCCTTTATTTATCTTCTCATCAAAAAATTTCCAAATTGATTCAAAATTCATCCAAAGATATATTTTAACATGTATAAAACGAATTTGGTATCATTTTATTTTTTGAAGACTTTTATTATTTTATTTAATTCATTTAAATTTTATCACCTATTTATCCTTTTAATTTATTAGAGACATCTAGAAAATTATAAAAAGAGAAAACTTGGTCTATAGGCAATAATAAACGTTAGGAACATGTTTTTGATATTAATTAATTTTTATCAACATATATTTAATTTTTTTGGTCTTTAAATCATTTTCTCTCTCCTAAATAAAATAAAATATTAAACATTGACCAAATTAAATGCAAATTTTCCCAAAGGCTTATTTTTATGTTGAGATTACAAATCTCGAGTTATTTTTCTAATTTGAGGGCATTAAATATTTTATCTCTCTTTCTTGGCTTACTTTCAATTATCTTGTAGTAAAGACATTATATATTTATTTATTATCCAAATTAGATGATACTTGGCCATTAAGTAACTTTTAAGTCAAGAAAATGAAATTGATATCAAAATTATCATCTTGGGTTTCTATTTAGGATTTTTGGAACAATATATTCCTCATTATCTTCTTTTATCCAAAATATTCCATATTATCCCCAATTATTGCATTTATCATCTCCTTTATTTATATTTCGGGATTTTCTTTCTTTTTCATATTCTAAAAAAGCACTAGAAAGTTCTAGGATGAAATATTTTATTATATTTATTACTTAAGTGGACATTTTGCATATTAGACCCATTAGTAAGCTTTCACTGAGGTATTTGTGCATAAAACCCAAATATTGAGAGAAAAAGTGAACAAATGCTCATTAGGTCTTTATATTATCCACAAATTAAATAGAAAATCCAAAGAGGATATAAATGAAAGGAAAAGATAAGAAAAGAGGACCAAAAGGTAAAAAGTCCAGAATTCAGTATGTTACAACATTCCACCCTTAAAGAGGATTTCGTCCCCGAAATCACTAGCAATTAGGGAAGGGTGAGTGTGCAACCTCACATCACAAAACTTTAGGTTGTTCCTTCAACCATACAACTGCCACAAAAACTTATACGCCACCAAAACTTATACTTCAATTACACCTAAGGGTTCAGAAACTTCACAAGAACTTCTCCTAGGTCAGGTTCTCAAGGACCACCTAGGATTTCATTATTAAGATATTCTTTTTAGGAGATTTAACATTATTTACATTTTTGGCTCATTAACATTATATTCATTATGATAACACATTATCATCATTATATTAATTATGTCATGTTATATTCACTTTATTGCCAAAAGGGTTATATTTCATTATCATCCATGAAACTTTATATATGTATCTCATTTTTCTTACTAAGAATTTTAGCACAATTAGGGGTTACTCAATTATCTCAACATTCATTATTATATTTGATCATTGTCTTTAATAATTTGTAATTACACTTCATTATCCTCATATTACCACTTTATTAATTATAACAAATTATTTTACATGAAATATGACATTCTATCAAATTTGTGGTTAAGCATACAATCAATCCAATTAATGTAACATTAGTCACTTATATTCATATTAACATTGTTACAGTGTCACATTATCTTTATTTCTCACATTAATGTAACATTAATTATTATTCATTTATATTATTCATTTTGCATGTTTATGTGAATCCAATCACTTTATATTCACATTGAAGTCATTACATGTATTTTAATGATCATAGTGAGACATATTACTTATCAACAAATTGATTCACATTAAGTGACTAATCACATGTGTATTAGATAATAAGGTAACTTGCATATTATATTGATGACTTGATTAATATGTGATTAGATGATTATATATATATCATTTATGTGTATCAAAGTATATTAATTGATTATGTCTCTTAACATCATTAATGTATCATGAAAGGCATAAGGGTGTATATGTTAAGGTTAGATGATTACAACTTTAGGGTTTAGGACAGCATGACCATTATATTTCACTTATTCATCCTTAGCATGCATTAATTACGAATTTTAACCTTACTCATCATATCATTAGGGTTTATTGGTTCATGACATTATTAACATCTTACTTATTGACAATTAGCATTGATATTCATATTATGTGCATTGGATATTTATTAGGGTTTAAACATATGAATTATTCATTAGATGACTATTACATGTTCATTAATATGTAAACAAGCACGTTAGGGTTACCATTATTACTTGTTTGGAGAACACTAAGCACAACAACCTCCTAAGCATGGAGTTAGGGTTTCTAAAGATAGATTAGATAGACTTCAAGATGTTACATGGTTCCATCCCACTAAAGAGGATTTTGTCCTCGAAATCTAACCACTAGAACATCCAACCTAACCATACTCCACCCCTTAAAGGGTTCGACCTATCAAGCCAAAATATATTAGGGCTAAAGGATGAGTCTAACTAAACCATTATCAAGATCCATCATGCTTCCATTGCGCACTCTGATATTCTCACAAACACCCAAACTCTACGGTCTAGGTTCAAAAGACATAAGAAACTATCTTGGTAACCATCCTCAGACAAATCATCATACACATGAAACTTAGGGTTCCCAAAGATATACAACATAGAAGTCTAAGGTCACTATTGCCTAAAAGCAAACTATTTTGGACAATTTGTATTAGCTCAGGCCAGGCCGGTATCATATGGGTACGGGAGTCCTCGTAAACCAAGCTAGTGGTGTGGAGGAAAATATTACCATCCCCCGAAACCCTGATCCTTTCTAGACACCTTTGCTTCAACTTCATGCCCTAATAGTTGCCTAAAGACAAACCTAAACAACATTAAGTTATGCATATTTTATTTATGAGCATATTAGAGTTTTATTCATCAAGACTCTAAGGTGAAACTATAGGGTCCTAAATCAACCTATCATCATCATAGATCAAATATAGGGAAAACATGTAACTTAAGGGAAACTATGCAAATCTAAGGTTCTAACTAGGGAGACAAAACTGAAATAGTCAGATTTCTGACTATCATGGGCTCTGATACCATGTTGTAAAGAGTGGGATAAACCACCCTCTACTAAAATATGGTAAACAAAACACATAGGAAAGCAGCAGAATAAAAAAAATTCTGACTATATTCAATTTCATAAAAGATTGTACAAAATACATCAAAATCTCCCTTTTAGGGTTACATCATCATACACAACTAGGATCTAGATATAGGGAAGTCTAGACTACTCCACTTTTGTCTCCAAGCAAAATATCCATCAACTAAGTCCACACCAAAGCTAAGATCTTCATGCCTTATCCATCACCTTGCTCCACATCTGGGTGGTTGGGAAAACACCCAGCAAGAGGGAAGGAAAAATAAAAGTATGTGTTAAAAAACTATTCTAATGCAACAAGATAAGCAAAGAAAATATAAACATGATAGGGTTTATCATATGATGAAGATATCAAGATAATGAGGCCATATATATAAAAGAATATTTCAATAGATGCTTTCCATAAACAATATATAACCAAGGATTTGCATGTATGATTAATATTGACTATCTTAACTATGTAGGGTTGAGGCACCTACCGTACCTTCAACCAAAAGGGTGAGGGGAGAATAAGACATTCCCAGTCACCTACACACATTTTGTGTGTGGGGGGAGTATCACATTCCCTAGGGGAGAAATAACACCTTCCCCAACTATGGGTGGTTGTACATACAAGTACCACTACACTAGTTAATTAGTATAAAAAAGTCAACATGATAGAAACTATGACAAGTAATAGAATCTCATATGTAGAACATGGCAGTGGGGTACCAAGACCCAATAAAAATATTCCAAAATGATTATGAGGAAAGTATAGCAATAGATTCAAGAGAATAGAATATAAGGTGCACATAAGACTCATTATGGAAAGCATAGGTTAACGAACAAATAATTCCCAACTGAAGTGTATTAAACACATACCTTATTCTTTAGAATCCTAGAATCACTTTTCATAACTTTTACACGAGATCACTTCCACTTTCCTTAATATGATAACCATGATCATGTATTAATACCATGTTTATTCATTAAAGATCCAAAACCCCAAAACTATCAACTTTTTCCACAAATGATCGAATTCGATTATGAAAACCTCACTAATGTCCTAGTTAGATTCTCCTGATCAAAATAACATATAGGTTTGTATATTTTCGAGATACTGAATTTTCAGGCTATTTTCCATATTTAAAATAATTTAAATCATCCTTAAAAATACATATTTAAAAACATCTGAATCAAACAACAAAAGTATTTTTATTAGATACATTTCATTCTCTCGATTCCAACACATATATTTTTTTAATTTGGATAATCGAATAAAAAGATATGATATTTCAAAAATAGGCCAATCAAAAACTACCACGTAGGCATTTTGTACTAGAGAGAGAGCGAGTGGGGGAGGAAGTGGGGCCGTGTCCGCCACTTGGCCCAATGGGTGATGGCCAAGTAGGCTGCTCGCCCTTGCTGTTCTCTCGCTAACCTTGACCGAAGCACTGGTCAAACAAAAAGCAAAAGGACAATAACACCCATGCGCGGTCAGAGAAGAACAAGGAGGATCAAAGGGTAAAAGGGTAAAAAAGAAATCCAACTTCTTCCCCAATTGATCCCAATGCCATGACCAGCAGCCGTAGCTGTTGTTCACTTGCGATTTTGGGAAAAAACCCGATACTCGATCAAATCCAGAGTTTAAACATGCAAATCGAAGCTCAGAGCAACCTGAATCTAATGTTAAATTTTATTGGGCCGGAGATGAAGATATGAGGGAGTAAGGGGTGCCACAAGAGTAGGGGAAAATGGCAGCTGGTGGTGGTCAATACGTCTGCGAAACTCGAAATTGGCAACGTGGTTGAGTTGCAAATGAGATGGCGGTCCTTGGGGTAGGTATATATATAGGCAAGGTAACCTAGACTAGGGTTTAGTTTGATGGGGGTAGAGGGAGGCGGTGCCCAAGTTGGGCGTTCCTCGAATATTCACCAAAACTCGAAAACTTTGGGATAAATCGGTGTGGATTCGCGCAAGGAACTTGTAGAATCAAAAATCACTGAATTCCATTGAGTAAATCTCGAGAAAAGTGGATTCGAAATTTTGTAAACAAAGGACCTGTTGCCCAAAACGATCGGAGGAAGAAGAAGATCTGCGAATCATCAGATCGTGATCCAACGGCCGAGATTTAGCGCCAACATACAGTTGTTTATTTGATTCCTATACAAAATCGACTAAAAGGGCATATTCATTTAAATGTTTTCCTCTCTGCTCGCTTGGAGGCCCAACGTTAACCACACATTACCAGATTTTATATTCTAACTGATTTTGACGTGTATAATCCAGATATATAATTAGTTTTGCCTTTTGGAGACTTTTATTAAGATAAATAATCCAAATCAGATTTTCTCTTTCCTCCTTCATTAATGACTCTAGGAGTATCCAAAAATTACAAAACTTGACCCACAAGTCATATAAAGTATGTTGAATATGAATTTGTCATTATTTCTATTTTTTGAAGTTTTTTATTATTTTAATTAATGAGTTTAAAGTTTTGCACACTTTCTCTCTCCTTTATTTATCTTCTCATCAAAAAAATTCAAAATTTATTCAAAATTCAACCAAAGATATATTTTAACATGTAGAAAACGAATTTGGTATGATTTTAGTTTTTTGAAGAATTTATTATTTTATTTAATTCTTTTAAATTTTATCACCTATTTATCCTTTTAATTTATTAGAGACATCTAGAAACTTTATAAAAATATAAAACTTGGTCTATAAGCAATAATAAACGTTAGTAACACGTTTTTGAGATTAATTAATTTTTATCAATATATATTTAATATTTTTGGTCTTTAAATCATTTTCTCTCTCCTGAATAAAATAAAATATTAAACATTGACCAAATTAAATGCAAATTTTCCCAAAGGCTTATTTTTATGTTGAGATTACGAATCTGGAGTTATTTTTCTAATTTGAGGGCATTAAATATTTTATCTCTCTTTCTTGGCTTATTTCCCATTATCTTGTATTAAAGGCATTATATATTTATTTATTATCCAAATTAGATGATACTTGGCCATGAAGTAACTTTTAAGTCAAGAAAACTAAATTGATATCAAAATTATCTTCTTGGGTTTCTATTTAGGATTTTTGGAACAATATATTCCTCATTATCTTCTTTTATCCAAAATATTCCATATTATCCCCAATTATTGCATTTATCATCTCCTTTATTTATATTTCGGGATTTTCTTTCTTTTTCATTTTCTAAAAAAGCACTAGAAAGTTCTAGGATGAAATATTTTATTATATTTATTACTTAAGTGGACATTTTGAATATTATACCCATTAGTAAGCTTTCACTGAGGTATTTGTGCATAAAACCCAAATATTGAGAGAAAAGGTGAACAAATGCTCATTAGGTCATTAAATTATCCACAAATTAAATAGAAAATCCAAAGAGGATATAAATGAAATGAAAAGATAAGAAAAGAGGACCAAAAGGTAAAAAGTTCAAAATTCAGTATGTTACAGCACTCCACCCTTAAAGAGGATTTCGTCCCCGAAATCACTAGCAATTAGGGAAGGGTGAGTGTGCAACCTCACATCACAAAACTTCAGGTTGTTCCTTCAACCATACAACTGCCACCAAAACTTATACGCCACCAAAACTTATACTTCAACTACACCTAAGGGTTCAGAAACTTCACAAGCAACTTCTCCTAGGTCAGGTTCTCAAGGACCACCTAGGATTTCATTATTAAGATATTCTTTTTAGGAGATTTAACATTATTTACATTTTTGGCTCATTAACATTATATTCATTATGATAACACATTATCATCAATATATTAATTATGTCATGTTATATTCACTTTATTGCCAAAAGGGTTATATTTCGTTATCATCTATGAAACTTTATATATGTATCTCATTTTTCTTACTAAGAATTTTAGCAAAATTAGGGGTGACTCAGTTATCTCAACATTCACTATTATATTTGATCATTGTCTTTAATAATTTGGATTTATACTTCATTATCCTCATATTACCACTTTATTAATTATAACAAATTATTTTACATGAAATATGACATTCTATCAAATTTGTGGTTAAGCATACAATTAATCCAATTAATGTCACATTAGTCACTTATATTCATATTAACGTTGTTACAGCGTCACATTATCTTTATTTCTCACATTAATGTAACATTAATCATTAGTCATTTATATTATTCATTTTTCACGTTTATGTGAATCTAATCACTTTATATTCACATTGAAGTCATTACATGTATTTTAATGATCATAGTGAGACATATTACTTATCAACAAATTGATTCACATTAAGTGACTAATCACATGTGTATTAGATAATAAGGTAACTTGCATTTTATATTGATGACTTGATTAATATGCGATTATATAATTATATATATATCATTTATGTGTATCAAAGTATGTTAACTGATTATGGCTCTTAACATCATTAATGTATCATGAAAGGCATAAGGGTGTATATGTTAAGGTTAGATGATTACAACTTTAGGGTTTAGGTCAGCATGACCATTATATTTCACTTATTCATCCTTAGCATGCATTAATTATGAATTTTAACCTTACTCATCATATCATTAGGGTTTATTGGTTCATGACATTATTAACATCTTACTTATTGACAATTAGGATTGATATTCATATTATGTGCATTGGATATTTATTAGGGTTTAAACATATGAATTATTCATTAGATGACCATTACATGTTCATTAATATGTAAACAAGCACGTTAGGGTTACCATTATTACTTGTTTGGAGAACACTAAGCCCAACAACCTCCTAAGCATGGAGTTAGGGTTTCTAAAAATAGATTATATAGACTTCAAGATGTTACAAGGTTCCATCCCCCTAAAGAGGATTTCGTCCTCGAAATCTAACCACTCGAACATCCAACCTAACCATACTCCACCCCTTAAAGGTTTCGACCTATTAAGCCAAACTACATTAAGGCTAAAGGATGAGTCCAACTAAACCATTATTAAGATCCATCATGCTTCCACTGCGCACTCTGATATTCTCACAAACACCCAAACTCTACGGTCTAGGTTCAAAAGACAAAAGAAACTATCTTGGTAACCATCCTCAAACAAATTATCATACACATGAAACTTAGGGTACCCAAAGATATACAACATAGAAGTCTAAGGTTACTATAGCCTAAAAGCAAACTATTTCGGACAATTCGTATTGTCTTAGGCCAGGCCAGTGGAGCGGAGGAAAATATTGCCAGCCCCCGAAACCCTGATCCTTTCTAGACACCTTTGCTTCAACTTCATGCCCTAATAGTTGCCTAAAGACAAACCTAAACAACATTAAGTTATGCATATTTTAAATATGAGAATATTCGAGTTTTATTCATCAAGACTCTAAGGTGAAACTATAGGGTCCTAAATCAACCTATCATCATCATAGATCAAATTTAGGGAAAACATGTAACTTAAGGGAAACTATGCAAATCTAAGGTTCTAACTAGGGAGACAAAACTGAAATAGTCAGATTTCCTACTACCATGGGCTCTGATACCATGTTGTAAAGAGTGGAAAAACTACCCTCTACTAAAATATGTAAAAAAACACATTGGAAAGCAGTGGAATAAAAAAAATTCTGACTATATTCAATTTCATAAAAGATTGTACAAAATATCAAAATCTCCCTTTTAGGGTTACATCGTCATACACAACTAGGATCTAGATAGAGGGAAGTCTAGACTACTCCACTTTTGCCTCCAAGCAACATATCCATCAACTAAGTCCACACCAAAGCTAAGATCTTCTTGCCTTATCCATCACCTTGCTCCACATCTGGGTGGTTGAAAAAACACCCAACAAGAGGGAAGGAAAAATAAAAGTATGTGTTATAAAACTATTCTAATGCAACAAGATAAGCAAAGAAAATATAAACATGATAGGGTTTATCATATGATGAAGATATCAAGAGAATGAGGCCATATATAAAAAAGAATATTTCAATAGATGCTTGCCATAAACAATATATAACCAAGTATTTGCATGTATGATTAATATTGACTATCTTGACTATGTAGGGTTGAGGCACCTACCGGACCTTCAACCAAAAGGGTGAGGGGAGAATAAGACATTCCCAGTCACCTACACACATTTTGTGTGGGGGGAGAGTATCACATTCCCCAGGGGAGAAATAACACCTTCCCCAACTATGGGTGATTGTACATACAAGTACCACTACACTAGTTAATTAGTCCAATAAAATCAACATGCTAGAAACAATGGCAATTAATCAAATCTCATATGTAGAACATGGCAGTGGGGTACCAAGACCCAATAAAAATATTCCAAAATGATTATGAGGAAAGTATAGCAATACATTCAACAGAATAGAATATAAGGTGCAAATAAGCCTCATTATGGAAAGCATAGGTTAAGGAACAAATAATTCCCAACTGAAGTGTATTATGCACATACCTTATTCTTTAGAATCCTAGAATCACTTTTCATAACTTTTACACAAGATCAGATCCACTTTCCCTAATATGATAACCATGATCATGTATTAATATCATGTTTATTCATTAAAGATCCGAAACCCCAAAATTGTCAACATTTTCCACAAATGATCCAATTCGATTATGAAAACCTCGCTAATGTCCTAGTTAGATTCTCCTAATGAAAATAACATATACTTTTGTATATTTTCAAGATACTGACTTTTTAGGCTATTTTCCATATTTTAGAATAATTTAAATCATCCTTAAATATACATATTCCAAAGCATCAGAATCAAACCACAAAACTATTTTTATTAGATAGATTATGTTCTCTTGATTCCAAAACATATTTTATTTTTAAATTTGGATAATCGAATAAAAAGATATGATTTTTTAAAAATAGGCAAATCGAAAACTGCTACGTAGGCATTTTGTACCAGAGAGAGAGCGAGCGGGGGAGGAAGTGGGGCCGGGTCCACCACTTGGCCCAATGGGTGATGGCCAAGTAGGCGGCTCGCCCTTGCTGTTCTCTCGCTAACCTTGACCAAAGCGCTGGACAAACAAAAAGCAAAAGGACAATAACACCCATGGCGGTCAGAGAAGAACAAGGAGGATCTGAGGTTAAAAGGGTAAAAATGAAATCCATCTTCTTCCCCAACTGATCCCGACGCCATGACCAGCAGCCGCAGTTGCTGTTGACTTGCGATTTTGGGAAAAAACCTGATACTCGATCAAATCCAAAGTTTAAACATGCAAATCGAAGCTCAGAGCAACCCGAATCTAATGGTACCTTTTATTGGGCCGGAGATGAAGAGATGAGGGAGCAAGGGGTGCCGCAAGAGTAGGGGCAAATGGCAGCTAGGTGGTGGTCAATACGTCCGTGAAACTCGAAATTGGCAGCGTGGTTGAGTTGCAAATGAGATGGCGGTCTTTGGGGTAGGTATATATATAGGCAAGGTAACCTAGACTAGGGTTTGGTTAGATGGGGGTAGAGGGAGGCGGCGCCCAAGTTGGGCGTTTCTCGAATATTCACCAAAACTCAAAAACTTTTGGGATAAATCGGTGCGGATTCGCGGAAGGAACTTGTAGAACCAAAAATCTCTGAATTCCATCGAGTAAATCTCAAGAAAAGTGGATTCGAAATTTTGGGAACAGAGGACCTATTGCCCAAAACGACCCGAGGAAGAAGAAGATCTGCGGATCGTCAGATCGTGATGCAACGACCGAGATTTAGCGCCAACATACAGTTGTTTATTTGATTCCTATACAAAATTGACTAAAAGGGCATATTCATTTAAATTTTTTTCTCTCTCCTTGCTTGGAGGCTCAAACATTAACCAAAAATTACCAAATTGTATATTCTGACTGATTTTGACGTGTATAATCCAAATATATAATTAGTCTTGCCTTTTGGGGACTTTTATTAGGATAAATAATCCAAATCAGATTTTCTCTTTCCTCCTTCATTAATGACTCTAGGATTATCCAAAAATTAAAAAACTTGACCCACAAGTCATATAAAGTATGTTGATAATGAATTTGTCATTATTTCTATTTGTTGAAGTTTTTTATTATTTTTAATAATGAGTTTAAAGTTTGCACACTTTCTCTCTCCTTTATTTATCTTCTCATCAAAAAATTTCCAAATTGATTCAAAATTCATCCAAAGATATATTTTAACATGTAGAAAACGAATTTGGTATCATTTTATTTTTTTGAAGACTATATTATTTTATTTAATTCATTTAAGTTTTATCACCTATTTGTCCTTTTAATTTATTAGAGACATCTAGAAACTTTCTAAAAATATAAAACTTGGTCTATATGCAATAATAAATGTTAGGAACACATTTTTGAGATTAATTAATTTTTATGAACATATATTTAATATTTTTGGTCTTTAAATCATTTTCTCTCTCTTGAATAAAATAAAATATTAAACATTGACCAAATTAAATGAAAATTTTCCCAAAGGATTATTTTTATGTTCACATTACGAATCTGGAGTTAGTTTTCTAATTTGAGGGAATTAAATATTCTATCTCTCTTTCTTGGGTTATTTCCCATTATCTTATATTACATGCATTATATATTTATTTATTATCCAAATTAGATGATACTTGGCCATTAAGTAACTTTTAAGTCAAGAAAACGAAGTTGATATCAAAGTTATCTTCTTGGGTTTCGATTTAGGATTTTTGGAACAATATATTACTCATTATCTTCTTTTATCCAAAATATTCCATATTATCCCCATTTATTGCATTTATCATCTCCTTTATTTATATTTCGGGATTTTCTTTCTTTTTCATATTCTAAAAAAGCACTAGAAAGTTCTAGGATGAAATATTTTATTATATTTATTACTTAAGTGGACATTTTGCATATTAGACCCATTAGTAAGCTTTCACTGAGGTATTTGTGCATAAAACCCAAATATTGAGAGAAAAGGTGAACAAATGATCATTAGGTCATTATATTATCCACATATTAAATAGAAAATACAAAGAGGATATAAATGAAAGGAAAAGATAAGAAAAGAGGACCAAAAGGTAAAAAATCTAGAATTCAGTATGTTACAACACTCCACCCTTAAAGAGGATTTCGTCCCCGAAATCACTAGTAATTAGGGAAGGGTGAGTGTGCAACCTCACATCACAAAACTTCAGGTTGTTCCTTCAACCATACAACTGCCACCAAAACTTATACGCCACCAAAACTTATACTTCAACTACACCTAAGGGTTCAGAAACTTCACAAGCAACTTCTCCTAGGTCAGGTTCTCAAGGACCAACTAGAATTTCATTATTAAGATATTTTTTTTAGGAGATTTAACATTATTTACATTTTTGGCTCATTAACATTATATTCATTATGATAACACATTATCATCATTATATTAATTATGTCATGATATATTCACTTTATTGCCAAAAGGGTTATATTTCATTATCATCCATGAAACTTTATATATGTATCTCATTTTTCTTACTAAGAATTTTAGCACAATTAGGGGTTACTCAATTATCTCAACATTCATTATTATATTTGATCATTGTCTTTAATAATTTGGATTTATACTTCATTATCCTCATATTACCACTTTATTAATTATAACAAATTATTTTACATGAAATATGACATTCTATCAAATTTGTGGTTAAGCATACAATTAATCCAATTAATGTCACATTAGTCACTTATATTCATATTAACGTTGTTACAGCGTCACATTATCTTTATTTCTCACATTAATGTCACATTAATCATTATTCATTTATATTATTCATTTTGCACGTTTATGTGAATCCAATCACTTTATATTCACATTGAAGTCATTACATGTATTTTAATGATCATAGTGAAACATATTACTTATCAACAAATTGATTCACATTAAGTGACTAATCACATGTGTATTAGATAATAAGGTAACTTTCATTTTATATTGATGACTTGATTAATATGTGATTAGATGATTATATATATATATATATATATATATCATTTATGTGTATCAAAGTATGTTAACTGATCATGGCTCTTAACATCATTAATGTATCATGAAAGGCATAAGGGTGTATATGTTAAGGTTAGATGATTACAACTTTAGGGTTTAGGTCAGCATGACCATTATATTTCCATTATTCATCCTTAGCATGCATTAATTATGAATTTTAACCTTACGCATCATATCATTAGGGTTTATTGGTTCATGACATTATTAACATCTTACTTATTGACAATTAGCATTGATATTCATATTATGTGCATTGGGTATTTATTAGGGTTTAAACATATGAATTATTCATTAGATGACCATTACATGTTCATTAATATGTAAACAAGCACGTTAGGGTTACCATTATTACTTGTTTGGAGAACACTAAGCACAACAACCTCCGAAGCATGGAGTTAGGGTTTTGAAAGATAGATTAGATAGACTTCAAGATGTTACAGAGTTCCATCCCCCTAAAGAGGATTTCGTCCTCGAAATCTAACCACTCGAACATCCAACCTAACTATACTCCACCCCTTAAAGGGTTCGACCTATCAAGCCAAACTACATTAGGGCTAAAGGATGAGTCTAACTAAACCATTATCAAGATCCATCATGCTTCCACTGTGCACTCTGATATTCTCACAAACACCCAAACTCTACGGTCTAGGTTCAAAAGACATAAGAAACTATCTTGGTAACCATCCTCAAACAAATCATCATACACATGAAACTTAGGGTTCCCAAAGATATACAACATAGAAGTCTAAGGTCACTATTGCCTAAAAGCAAACTATTTCGGACAATTCATATTAGCTCAGGCCAGACCAGTATCATATGGGTACAGGAGTCCTCGTAAACCAAGCCAGTGGAGTGGAGGAAAATATTGCCAGCCCCCGAAACCCTGATCCTTTCTAGACACCTTTGCTTCAACTTCATGCCCTAATAGTTGCCTAAAGACAAACCTAAACAACATTAAGTTATGCATATTTTAAATATGAGAATATTCGAGTTTTATTCATCAAGACTCTAAGGTGAAACTATAGGGTCCTAAATCAACCTATCATCATCATAGATCAAATCTAGGGAAAACATGTAACTTAAGGGAAACTATGCAAATCTAAGGTTCTAACTAGGGAGACAAAACTGAAATAGTCAGATTTCCTACTACCATGGGCTCTGATACCATGTTGTAAAGAGTGGAAAAACTACCCTCTACTAAAATATGTAAAAAAAACACATTGGAAAGCAGTGGAATAAAAAAAATTATGACTATATTCAATTTCATAAAAGATTGTACAAAATATCAAAATCTCCCTTTTAGGGTTACATCGTCATACACAACTAGGATCTAGATAGAGGGAAGTCTAGACTACTCCACTTTTGCCTCCAAGCAACATATCCATCAACTAAGTCCACACCAAAGCTAAGATCTTCTTGCCTTATCCATCACCTTGCTCCACATCTGGGTGGTTGAAAAAACACCCAACAAGAGGGAAGGAAAAATAAAAGTATGTGTTATAAAACTATTCTAATGCAACAAGATAAGCAAAGAAAATATAAACATGATAGGGTTTATCATATGATGAAGATATCAAGAGAATGAGGCCATATATAAAAAAGAATATTTCAATAGATGCTTGCCATAAACAATATATAACCAAGTATTTGCATGTATGATTAATATTGACTATCTTGACTATGTAGGGTTGAGGCACCTACCGGACCTTCAACCAAAAGGGTGAGGGGAGAATAAGACATTCCCAGTCACCTACACACATTTTGTGTGGGGGGAGAGTATCACATTCCCCAGGGGAGAAATAACACCTTCCCCAACTATGGGTGATTGTACATACAAGTACCACTACACTAGTTAATTAGTCCAATAAAATCAACATGCTAGAAACTATGGCAATTAATAGAATCTCATATGTAGAACATGGCAGTGGGGTACCAAGACCCAATAAAAATATTCCAAAATGATTATGAGGAAAGTATAGCAATACATTCAACAGAATAGAATATAAGGTGCAAATAAGCCTCATTATGGAAAGCATAGGTTAAGGAACAAATAATTCCCAACTGAAGTGTATTAAGCACATACCTTATTCTTTAGAATCCTAGAATCACTTTTCATAACTTTTACACAAGATCAGATCCACTTTCCCTAATATGATAACCATGATCATGTATTAATATCATGTTTATTCATTAAAGATCCAAAACCCCAAAATTGTCAACATTTTCCACAAATGATCCAATTCGATTATGAAAACCTCGCTAATGTCCTAGTTAGATTCTCCTAATGAAAATAACATATACTTTTGTATATTTTCAAGATACTGACTTTTTAGGCTATTTTCCATATTTTAGAATAATTTAAATCATCCTTAAATATACATATTCCAAAGCATCAGAATCAAACCACAAAACTATTTTTATTAGATAGATTATGTTCTCTTGATTCCAAAACATATTTTATTTTTAAATTTGGATAATCGAATAAAAAGATATGATTTTTTAAAAATAGGCAAATCGAAAACTGCTACGTAGGCATTTTGTACCAGAGAGAGAGCGAGCGGGGGAGGAAGTGGGGCCGGGTCCACCACTTGGTTCAATGGGTGATGGCCAAGTAGGCGGCTCGCCCTTGCTGTTCTCTCGCTAACCTTGACCAAAGCGCTGGACAAACAAAAAGCAAAAGGACAATAACACCCATGGTGGTCAGAGAAGAACAAGGAGGATCTGAGGGTAAAAGGGTAAAAATGAAATCCATCTTCTTCCCCAACTGATCCCGACGCCATGACCAGCAGCCGCAGCTGCTGTTGACTTGCGATTTTGGGAAAAAACCTGATACTCGATCAAATCCAGAGTTTAAACATGCAAATCGAAGCTCAGAGAAACCCAAATCTAATGGTACCTTTTATTGGGCCGGAGATGAAGAGATGAGGGAGCAAGGGGTGCCGCAAGAGTAGGGGCAAATGGCAGCTAGGTGGTGGTCAATACGTCCGTGAAACTCAAAATTGGCAGCGTGGTTGAGTTGCAAATGAGATGGCGGTCTTTGGGGTAGGTATATATATAGGCAAGGTAACCTAGACTAGGGTTTGGTTAGATGGGGGTAGAGGGAGGCGGCGCCCAAGTTGGGCGTTTCTCGAATATTCACCAAAACTCAAAAACTTTTGGGATAAATCGGTGCGGATTCGCGGAAGGAACTTGTAGAACCAAAAATCACTGAATTCCATCGAGTAAATCTCGAGAAAAGTGGATTCAAAATTTTGGGAACAGAGGACCTATTGCCCAAAACGACCCGAGGAAGAAGAAGATCTGCGGATCGTCAGATCGTGATGCAACGACTGAGATTTAGCGCCAACATACAGTTGTTTATTTGATTCCTATACAAAATTGACTAAAAGGGCATATTCATTTAAATTATTTTCTCTCTCCTTGCTTGGAGGCTCAAACATTAACCAAAAATTACCAAATTGTATATTCTGACTGATTTTGACGTGTATAATCCAAATATATAATTAGTCTTGCCTTTTGGGGACTTTTATTAGGATAAATAATCCAAATCAGATTTTCTCTTTCCTCCTTCATTAATGACTCTAGGATTATCCAAAAATTACAAAACTTGACCCACAAGTCATATAAAGTATGTTGAATATGAATTTGTCATTATTTCTATTTGTTGAAGTTTTTTATTATTTTTAATAATGAGTTTAAAGTTTGCACACTTTCTCTCTCCTTTATTTATCTTCTCATCAAAAAATTTCCAAATTGATTCAAAATTCATCCAAAGATATATTTTAACATGTAGAAAACGAATTTGGTATCATTTTATTTTTTTGAAGACTATATTATTTTATTTAATTCATTTAAGTTTTATCACCTATTTGTCCTTTTAATTTATTAGAGACATCTAGAAACTTTCTAAAAATATAAAACTTGGTCTATATGCAATAATAAATGTTAGGAACACATTTTTGAGATTAATTAATTTTTATGAACATAAATTTTATATTTTTGGTCTTTAAATCATTTTCTCTCTCTTGAATAAAATAAAATATTAAACATTGACCAAATTAAATGAAAATTTTCCCAAAGGATTATTTTTATGTTCAGATTACGAATCTGGAGTTAGTTTTCTAATTTGAGGGAATTAAATATTCTATCTCTCTTTCTTGGGTTATTTCCCATTATCTTATATTACATGCATTATATATTTATTTATTATCCAAATTAGATGATACTTGGCCATTAAGTAACTTTTAAGTCAAGAAAACGAAGTTGATATCAAAATTATCTTCTTGGGTTTCGATTTAGGATTTTTGGAACAATATATTACTCATTATCTTCTTTAATCCAAAATATTCCATATTATCCCCATTTATTGCATTTATCACCTCCTTTATTTATATTTCGGGATTTTCTTTCTTTTTCATATTCTAAAAAAGCACTAGAAAGTTCTAGGATGAAATATTTTATTATATTTATTACTTAAGTGGACATTTTGCATATTAGACCCATTAGTAAGCTTTCACTGAGGTATTTGTACATAAAACCCAAATATTGAGAGAAAAGGTGAACAAATGATCATTAGGTCATTATATTATCCACATATTAAATAGAAAATACAAAGAGGATATAAATGAAAGGAAAAGATAAGAAAAGAGGACCAAAAGGTAAAAAATCTAGAATTCAGTATGTTACAACACTCCACCCTTAAAGAGGATTTTGTCCCCGAAATCACTAGCAATTAGGGAAGGGTGAGTGTGCAACCTCACATCACAAAACTTCAGGTTGTTCCTTCAACCATACAACTGCCACCAAAACTTATACGCCACCAAAACTTATACTTCAACTACACCTAAGGGTTCAGAAACTTCACAAGCAACTTCTCCTAGGTCAGGTTCTCAAGGACCAACTAGAATTTCATTATTAAGATATTTTTTTTAGGAGATTTAACATTATTTACATTTTTGGCTCATTAACATTATATTCATTATGATAACACATTATCATCATTATATTAATTATGTCATGATATATTCACTTTATTGCCAAAAGGGTTATATTTCATTATCATCCATGAAACTTTATATATGTATCTCATTTTTCTTACTAAGAATTTTAGCACAATTAGGGGTTACTCAATTATCTCAACATTCATTATTATATTTGATCATTGTCTTTAATAATTTGGATTTATACTTCATTATCCTCATATTACCACTTTATTAATTATAACAAATTATTTTACATGAAATATGACATTCTATCAAATTTGTGGTTAAGCATACAATTAATCCAATTAATGTCACATTAGTCACTTATATTCATATTAACGTTGTTACAGCGTCACATTATCTTTATTTCTCACATTAATGTCACATTAATCATTATTCATTTATATTATTCATTTTGCACGTTTATGTGAATCCAATCACTTTATATTCACATTGAAGTCATTACATGTATTTTAATGATCATAGTGAAACATATTACTTATCAACAAATTGATTCACATTAAGTGACTAATCACATGTGTATTAGATAATAAGGTAACTTGCATTTTATATTGATGACTTGATTAATATGTGATTAGATGATTATATATATATATATATATATCATTTATGTGTATCAAAGTATGTTAACTGATCATGGCTCTTAACATCATTAATGTATCATGAAAGGCATAAGGGTGTATATGTTAAGGTTAGATGATTACAACTTTAGGGTTTAGGTCAGCATGACCATTATATTTCCATTATTCATCCTTAGCATGCATTAATTATGAATTTTAACCTTACGCATCATATCATTAGGGTTTATTGGTTCATGACATTATTAACATCTTACTTATTGACAATTGGCATTGATATTCATATTATGTGCATTGGGTATTTATTAGGGTTTAAACATATGAATTATTCATTAGATGACCATTACATGTTCATTAATATGTAAACAAGCACGTTAGGGTTACCATTATTACTTGTTTGGAGAACACTAAGCACAACAACCTCCGAAGCATGGAGTTAGGGTTTTGAAAGATAGATTAGATAGACTTCAAGATGTTACAGAGTTCCATCCCCCTAAAGAGGATTTCGTCCTCGAAATCTAACCACTCGAACATCCAACCTAACTATACTCCACCCCTTAAAGGGTTCGACCTATCAAGCCAAACTACATTAGGGCTAAAGGATGAGTCTAACTAAACCATTATCAAGATCCATCATGCTTCCACTGTGCACTCTGATATTCTCACAAACACCCAAACTCTACGGTCTAGGTTCAAAAGACATAAGAAACTATCTTGGTGACCATCCTCAAACAAATCATCATACACATGAAACTTAGGGTTCCCAAAGATATACAACATAGAAGTCTAAGGTCACTATTGCCTAAAAGCAAACTATTTCGGACAATTCATATTAGCTCAGGCCAGACCAGTATCATATGGGTACAGGAGTCCTCGTAAACCAAGCCAGTGGAGTGGAGGAAAATATTGCCAGCCCCCGAAACCCTGATCCTTTCTAGACACCTTTGCTTCAACTTCATGCCCTAATAGTTGCCTAAAGACAAACCTAAACAACATTAAGTTATGCATATTTTAAATATGAGAATATTCGAGTTTTATTCATCAAGACTCTAAGGTGAAACTATAGGGTCCTAAATCAACCTATCATCATCATAGATCAAATCTAGGGAAAACATGTAACTTAAGGGAAACTATGCAAATCTAAGGTCCTAACTAGGGAGACAAAACTGAAATAGTCAGATTTTCGACTACCATGGGCTCTGATACCATGTTGTAAAGAGTGGGATAAACCATACTCTACTAAAATATGGTAAACAAAACACATTGGAAAGCAACGGAATAAAATTTTTTTTGACTATATTCAATTTCATAAAAGATTGGACAAAATATCAAAATCTCCCTTTTAGGGTTACATCATCATACACAACTAGGATCTAGATAGATGGAAGGTCTAGACTACTCCACTTTTGTATCCAAGCAACATATCCATCAACTAAGTCCACACCAAAGCTAAGATCTTCATGCCTTATCCATCACCTTGCTCCACATCTGGGTGGTTGGGAAAACACCCAGCAAGAGGGAAGGAAAAATAAAAGTATGTGTTACAAAACTATTCTAATGCAACAATATAAGCAAAGAAAATATAAAAATGATAAGGTTTATCATATGATGAAGATATCAAGAGAATTAGGCCATATACATAAAAGAATATTTCAATAGATGCTTGCCATAAAAAATATATAACCAAGGATTTGCATGTATGATTAATATTGTCTATCTTAACTATGTAGGGTTGAGGCACCTACCATACCTTCAACCAAAAGGGTTTGGGGATAATAAGACATTCCCAGTCACCTACACACATTTTGTGTGTGGGGGAGAGTATCACATTCCCCAGGGGAGAAATAACACCTTCCCCAACTATGGGTGTTTGCACATACAAGTACCACTACACTAGATAATTAGTCTAATAAAATCAACATGCTAGAAACTATGGAAAGTAATAGAATCTCATATGTAGAACATGGCAGTGGGGTACCAAGACCCAATAAAAATATTCTAAAATGATTATGAGGAAAGTATAGCAATAGATTCAAGAGAATAGAATATAAGGTGCAAATAAGCCTCATTATGGAAAGTATAGGTTAAGGAACAAATAATTCCCAACTGAAGTGTATTAAGCACATACCGTATTCTTTAGAATCCTAGAATAACTTTTCATAACTTCTTCACGAGATCAGATCCACTTTCCCTAATATGATAACCATGATCATGTATTAATACCATGTTTATTCATTAAAGATCCAAAACCCCAAAACTGTCAACTTTTTCCACAAATGATCGAATTCGATTATGAAAACCTCACTAATGTCCTAGTTAGATTCTCCTGATCAAAATAACATATAGGTTTGTATATTTCCGAGATACTAACTTTTTAGGCTATTTTCCATATTTTAGAATAATTTAAATCATCCTTAAAAATACATATTCAAAAACATCAGAATCAAACCACAAAAGTATTTTTATTAGATAGATTATGTTCTCTCGATTCCAAAACATATTTTATTTTTAAATTTTGATAATCGAATAAAAAGATATGATTTTTCAAAAACAGGCCAATCGAAAACTGTCACGTAGGCATTTTGTACCAGAGAGAGAGCGAGCGGGGGAGGAAGTGGGGCCGGGTCCGCCACTTGGCCCAATGGGTGATGGCCAAGTAGGCGGCTCACCCTTGTTGTTCTCTCGCTAACCTTGACCAAAGCGCTGGTCAAACAAAAAGCAAAAGGATAATAACACCCAAGCGCGGTCAGAGAAGAACAAGGAGGATCGGAGGGTAAAAGGGTAAAAACGAAATCCATCTTCTTCCCCAACTGATCCCGATGCCATGACCAGCAGCCGTAGCTGTTGTTGAATTGCGATTTTGGGAAAAAACCTAATACTCGATCAAATCTAGAGTTTAAACATGCAAATCGAAGCTCAGAGCAACCGGAATCTAATGGTACCTTTTATTGGGCCAGAGCTGAAGAGATGAGGGAGCAAGGGGTGTCGCAAGAGCAGGGGAAAACAGCGGCTAGGTGGTGGTTAATACGTCCACGAAACTCGAAATTGGCAGTGTGGTTGAGTTGCAAATGAGATGGCGGTCCTTGGGGTAGGTATATATATAGGCAAGGTAACCTAGACTAGGGTTTGGTCAGATGGGGGTAGAGGGAGGCGGTGCCGAAGTTGGGAGTTCCTCGAATATTCGCCAAAACTCAAAAACTTTGGGTTAAATCGGTGTGGATTCGTGCAAGGAACTTGTAGAACCAAAAATCACTGAATTCCATCGAGTAAATCTCAAGAAAAGTGGATTCGAAATTTTGGAAACAAAGGACGTGTTGCCCAAAACGATCTGAGGAAGAAGAAGATCAGCGGATCGTCAGATCGCGATCCAATGACTGAGATTTAGCGCCAACATACAATTGTTTATTTGATTCCTATACAAAATCGACTAAAAGGGCATATTCATTTAAATGTTTTTCTCTCTGCTCGCTTGGAGGCTCAAACGTTAATAAAAAATTACCAAATTTTATATTCTGACTGATTTTGATGTGTAGAATCCAAATATATAATTAGTTTTTCCTTTTGGGGACTTTTATTAGGATAAATAATCTAAATCAGAATTTCTCTTTCCTCCTACATTAATGACTCTAGGATTATCCAAAAATTACAAACCTTGACCCACAAGTCATATAAAGTATGTTGAATATGAATTTCTCATTATTTCCATTTTTTAAATTATTATTATATTAAATAATGAGTTTAAAGTTTTGCACACTTTCTCTCTCCTTTATTTATCTTCTCATCAAACAAATTTCCAAATTGATTCAAAATTCATCCAAAGATATATTTTAACATATAGAAGACGAATTTGGTATCATTTTATTTTTTTGATGACTTTTATTATTTTATTTAATTCATTTAAATGTTATCACCTATTTATCCTTTTAAATATTAGAGACATCTAGAAACTTTCTAAAAATATAAACCTTGGTATATAAGCAATAATAAACGTTAGGAACACGTTTTTGGGATTAATTAATTTTTATCAACATATATTTAATATTTTTGGTCTTTAAATCATTTTCTCTCTCCTAAATAAAATAAAATATTAAACATTGACCAAATTAAATGCAAATTTTCCCAAAGGCTTATTTCTATGTTTTGATTACGAATCTGGAGTTAGTTTTCTAATTTGAGGGCTATAAATATTTTATCTCTCTTTCTTGACTTATTTCCCATTATCTTGTATTAAAGGCATTATATATTTATTTATTATCCAAATTAGATGATACTTGGCCATTAAGTAACTTTTAAGTCAAGAAAAAGAAATTGATATCCAAATTATCTTCTTGGGTTTCTATTTAGGATTTTTGGAGCAATATATCCCTCATTATCTTCTTTTATCCAAAATATTCCATATTATCCCCAATTATTGCATTTATCATCTCCTTTATTTATATTTCGGGATTTTCTTTCTTTTTCATATTCTAAAAAAAGCACTAGAAAGTTCTAGGATGAAATATTTTATTATCTTTATTACTTAAGTGGACATTTTTCGTATTAGACCCATTAGTAAGCTTTCACTGAGGTATTTGTGCATAAAACCCAAATATTGAGATAAAAGGTGAACAAATGCTCATTAGGTCATTATATTATCCACAAATTAAATAGAAAATTCAAAGAGGATATAAATGAAAGGAAAAGATAAGAAAAGAGGACCAAAAGGTAAAAAGTCCAGAATTCAGTATGTTACATAATGTTTGCATTGTGTTATGCGTAGAGAATATTTGTGTACAATTCTTTATTGATGAATTATTAATAGGTAGTTTATTTTACTAATGTTTTATGTGCACATATTTTTTACTGTTATGTTCTGGTGTATATTTACTACTTCGTATAATTAGGGTATTTTTAGTTTACTCATCCTTTAATTCTCTTTTTCCTCCCATGATATATTTGTCTTGTTACACATGTTCTAAATTTTCTATTAGGCATACAAACTTAGAAACATTTGTAAATGAAAAGTTACATTGAATTTTTTATGACAATAAAATTGTGGTCTTAATATGCTAAAAGTCATTTTTTTAAAAATACTTATCTAGACAACTCTCAACCCTCAAACCCCTCTAGGAAATAGACCTATGGTGGGTAGAAGGAAACAACTAACACCTCAAATTTCAAATTGCTACTAGGAAGGGACTTGCTTCTTTCTCTCTATTCAGCTGAAACAACAAAAAGCAACAACATGCTTGGGCCTTGTGTAGGATAAGGAGGAAAACCACCCCAAATCCTCTTGACACTTGTTCTTGTGTTGTATAGGGATTTTTGTGGCTAGGGTTGTAGTTAGAAATCATGTGGTAACCAAAAGTCAGAGACCACAACACCTTTGCCATGGACTAGAAGTGTGCACAATGCCAAGAGCTTCAAAGTTCTTCATTCTTAAGGAGTGCATCGACAATCCCCATTTCCTTGGAGTCATGATAGAGGGAGAACTTATTCCTATAGCCTAGTTGTAGAGGTCTCCCTCGTCTGAGTTACACTAGTAGTGATGCCCTGCTTCCCCACATATATATGGGAGCATAGGTACGAGTTAGAGCCACAAGAAAGGGGAGACTAGGAAGGTGGGTGGTTCCCCTGGTGACCTTGTTGACTCAAGGTTCGGGCTACATGACCAAGCCCATCCATGGAACAGTAGGTGCCAAGGCTCGACTAGCCAGATCAGACCATGCATTGGTAGTCAAGGGCACACTTGGCTTAACCTCTTACCCCTCAACTCCAGATGAACATTTAGTGATTTGCAATTAATAATTTGAGGTAAAACTTATAAAATCCCTAGAAAATACTAAAAATGTTAGATTTATGCAATATTGTATAACTTTGGTCACGATAATGCGATCTACACTTCTATGAACTTAGATTTAGGGTTTGAATACCTTGAAAAATTGATACTCAAGAATTAATGACAATTATTCTTATAAAATTGAATATTAATGATTAATGCTATAGTTGGAGATGAAATAACACATATTATCCATGCATATGCTTATATATTTATGTATTTAATATATGATTGTAGTAAAAATCAGAAGTATGGTGATTGTTACATATGACAAACTATGTGATATGAGTGGGCGATGTGTGTTTTGAGCATATGACAAATGTCTAATTTTTTTAGTACTTTTTTACTTCAGATCTAGAGTGTGTACTTCTAATTTATGTAGGTATATCATACTAGTTTGTATGATTGGATCTTTATGTGGATCATTATTCATAAAGTTCATTGCAAACTTTAGCAAGCTGTAATCAACATTATGTTCAATTCTCTAATTATTTATCATATGTTAGAGGTATACTTAAAATTTGTTAAAAACTTAAAATCCAATAAATTAATTAATAAAACTATTTCACCATGAGTGGTTTAATTTCAAAATATTGCAAGAAAATCTAAAAAATTACAATAGTTATTGACATGTTGTAATAGATGACATACAACAACATGCATCAACTATTGTATCAACCCATATATTACAACAAACATCACCTATTACATAAAGCACCCTATTACAATAGTTGTATGTAGATCACTACAACATGTTTTACATGTTGTATCAAACTATATATTACAATAGACAACATGTTGCATAAAGTACCCATATCATAGTGGGTATGTCAAAGAAATGATAACATGCATCAACTATTGTATAAATCTCATTTTTACAATAGATGGAACACATGGTGTATAAAGAACCCCTATATGATGGCCATAGTTAATGAACTACAACATGCATTACATTACATTTGTTACAACAAACATAACACATGTTGTACAATAAAGCCCCTATTCCAACAATAATCTCTAAGGAACTACAACATGCATTAATTGTTGCATAAACTACATATATTACAACATGTGTAACAAATGTTGTATAAAGTATTCCCATCAGACCACACAACCTACTACAAATAATTAGGACCTATTGTACAAGGGAAAAATAGTCATAGTAGTTAGCAATTTTTGCAATAATGTTGGAGGCTAAGTTGGAGTCAAAGAGACCCAAAGCTACCTACCTTCATATTTGGCTATCTTGGTAAATGAAATTGAGGAGAAACCTATAGAAACGGACTTGATGCTTACAAAGTATCTCACAAGTCAAAAAGGTAGGAGGCCAAAGCTCAAGTTGGGATAGAATAGGGTGGTCGTCAACAAGAGTGAATCTAGGTTCATGGTATTCTTTTCAGTCTAGAGGAAGTATTTCCATGGTCTGACCATGGCTGAAAGGGATGGTTAAGGGTTGAAATTCAATGGCATGAACTAGATTTGAAGTTAGAGTTCATAAGTAAAAGGCACATGAAAAGGGTGTAAGGGAAAACATTAATGGGGTATCATGAAGTTTACTGTGAAAGTAATTTCTTTGAGGTTGATAGCACCACTAGAGCAATGTCATCATCTTCATTGATGAAATTGGAGTTTGCAATGACATCCATGACTGCCTCAAAATAAGATGGAGGAAGAAGGGAATCCCTTGGTGTCTAAAGAACCTTGTCATTCCATCCATCGTCACTACAATGTCTTGGGTTTGTTCAGTGAGTTAGCACAGGTAGAGGGAAGAGAGTGGAGGTTGGGGGTTTGCACTTGAGGTTAACGAGGGTAGTTCAATTAGGGTTCTAATGACATGTGAAGAACTAGTGAACGTGATGGTGGTGAGAAATTTTGCAAGCCTATAGGATAGAGGGGGATTGAGGTCATCGGAGTTCATCGTTGGTTGTTTCCTATCAATGTACAAGATGAAGGGGGTGAGAGACATAATCTTCATCATACAATTGCGATATTATGGACACAAAAGAGAACAAAGTAATTGATTGACTTAACAATGCATGAAGTGTAGAACTAAAGTATAAAATTAATAAAAGAACCTTAATCAGTTGTATCAACCATTCCTTTAAAGTAAATATGTCTATTATTATCACTCTTTCTTCATAGTGTTATTTGACATACTTAAGGATATCCAAATTTAGTAAACTTTAGAATGCTTGGTATTTTGAGTATGGGGAATCCAAAGGTCCAATTATATTTTTGGTTTGATCTTGGTAATCATATTATTTCCAATATTAAATACTTAGAGTAATTAATCCATAATAGCTATTCAAAAGGAGTTACTCTATAAAAATATAAAGGTGGATCAATTATATAATTAGTTATACATATACCAAATAAGAGAACATGTTATGCACATATGTAGAGTCATTAGTTGTTTTAACCCTAACTAGTCATCATTGCATAAATTGAGTTGGGACGTGTCTACCATTTGACTATGAAGAAAACCAATATAGAAATATCATGTTCATGACTTTCTATAAGTTTTACTTACTTCTTGGAACCATACTAGACCATATTGGGAGTAAAAACTATCCATCATATCAACATGGATAATTAAACATATGATAGTCAATTTCAATCAACATTGGGTTTCACACCGTAATAAACATAATTGAAATTTGAGATTAAATGTTTTAATCAAATTTATTTCTATTACAACCTACCTGTCTTATAGTAAGTTTTGTCCTCAAAATTTTCATTACTACCCACCGAATGATTTCACATACTTCCATGTATATGACCATAACAATCCTTACATAGAGGTATATAGTTCTATGCATATAAGTATACACATTTATCAAGTTTTTATGTTCTGAATGATGTCTCAAATAAATAACCATAATTCTAAATTAAATCCACCTATTTATTACCAGATTAGTTACCTAAAAGACTATTACTATTTTCTAAAAAAAGTTCCTCATAAAATTCAAAAATATATCTGTAATCAACATAGTAGCTCCATCCTCGTAACTTAGATATGTTTTTAACATTAACCTTGGAAAGAATAATGGCTTTTCAGTAACTAATGTATTAGGTTTAGGTGGCTTTCTAATTTATGACATTTTCATAACCGATCTCTTGTGACTTTATAGATATGTGTTGATCAGACAAATACCCCTAGATATCAGACCACATTATGCAACTCCCTGCCAACCTAGTAGTCCACATGTCTCAAACACATTCGCTAGTAAGTAGGGAAGAGGTGTAAAATGCATATTAATTCTCATGACATCCCATCTAAATCCCCCAAATGGCTATCCATCACCATTTATAAAAGAGAGGAAATGTCACATATGAAGGTTAATACAAAAGATCTAAACTAGGCGTACATCTATCCCTAATTCACATGTCCTACAATCACCTCTAGACTTACAATTGTATTATTGGTTTTCTACCTTTAACCATTCCTCAAATAATAGGAATATCCATTTTATCTCCTTGACTTAATTACTTCAATTGATGATGCATAAGGAGATATGTGCCTAGTGAACTTATAGGGACATCTAACTATTAACAATCATGAGAGTTCCTGGTGGCTGATTTCCATGTTTCTTTGATGCCTTCCTTTTAAGGGCATTGCACCATATTTCTAGTCCTAGTCACCCGACCAGATGACTGGATTAGTGTTTGAACACATG
The DNA here is from genome assembly GCA_963693085.1 of Alisma plantago-aquatica. Classification (NCBI taxonomy): domain Eukaryota; kingdom Viridiplantae; phylum Streptophyta; class Magnoliopsida; order Alismatales; family Alismataceae; genus Alisma; species Alisma plantago-aquatica. Next base: position 1,282,265,024 of record OY856412.1, on the reverse strand, counting down.
AAGAAAGTGACAATGCTAACCCTTTCCAGCTGATTGACTCACCCACCAAATCGGGTGACAAGAATAGGTACAGTCGGTCTACAAAACACCTAGTCAGGTGACTCACATCCCATAAGTCAGGCAAATAGATATTTACTAGCAGCATATATACACCTTGAGGGAAATATGGTTGACATCACAAACTATTCCCCCCTTTCCCTAGCATGAAGCACCCACCCCAGTGGAAGGAGTGTCCCTCTCCACATTCAGCCACTGCCAGAACCACCCCATCCTTCCCCAACATCAACATCCAGCCAAAAGACTACTCTCCAGCAGTCGATTAACCTATGTGAAATGGTAAGTGCATATTTATCCATCTGAATTGCATAATTTATATCTCTCTTAGGAGAATTTCATTAGTATTATTTTGTTTTAAAGTCAATTTGTTTACTTTATATTTACTTCCGTCTATTTGAAGTTTTTACTAGTTTTCACAGACTTTAGTAGGAAAATAGTAAAATCCATCCAAAGTGAAATAAATCCCATCAAATAAAAGATCACTTATCTATCTACCACCTCCTAGAACTCTCAATCGATCATCTGAGTCATCCGGTTAGTAAACCCACATGCAATAGATCTTTAAATTTCTTGCAATCCTAATATATACCCCGCACCAAAAGGATCATAACTTTTGCATCATAAGGAAAAATTTAATGAGCAAGTATGAGTGGGAAAGGGAATTTAATTTTCTACAAAAAAATATCTTGGATGGCTTTACCAGTCAATCAACTACATTTACGAGTTGATTGAATCGTCATAGCGAGAATTTTCTACAAAAATGATCAAATGGTCAATATTTTAAAAGAAGGTAATTCCATAAAACTCTCCATTTAGGGCAAGAAATTAATGTTGTAAAAGGTAGAAAGGAATGTTTTCTAATTTCATATGCTTTTGTGTGGAGGAAAGAATTCAAATAAAGACTCAGTCAAATGCTGACATGATAAAATCATCAATGTTTTCCAGGTTTGAGCAATGTGACTTTGTGATGAAGAAAGTGATTAATATAGACCGATTGACACCCTGGATGTGGAAATCTAGTTTCTACCAGTAAAAATTACTCTAGGGTTTCACCTGCTCCTCCCCCTATAAAAGGATGGGGGACTCCAAAGACAAATGCATCACATTTTCTTTTCCCAGATCCCCCTCTGGGCCTGTTCTTATTCCCTAGTTTATTATGTTTAGGTAGTTTTCCACTGGGGCATGGGGACTAGCCCCATAGCATATTACTATTTGATGTAATCAAATCATTTGTTTCAATGAAAGAATGATCTCCTTCTGTTTCTTCTTTGATTTTTGGTTAAATTAGTATATTCTTGTGGGGTGATGTGATCTTCGATCCCCCCAAGAATGAACCCATAATCCCTTAGTTGTGGTCGTTATCTTTTTATCCATCTGATCTTGTACTTTCTTTAGATAGAAATGTTATATTCTTGTGGGGGTGACAAGATCTTCGATTCTTACAAGGACAAACCCATAATCTCTTGATGATATCCACTAATAGATTTTATGATTTTTCTACCTGTTTGGCTCATTTGTTATAGCTTATGGACGTGATCATCTAACCCAAAAATTCATATGTCGGAATAGAATTCACATGTTACTCTCAGATAGAGATATTTTGGATGAGTAGACAAGGATGTTCAAATGTCGCAATCAATAGGTTTGCAGGAATTCCAACCCTTGTGAGATTTGTCTAAAAGGACGCAAATCTACATGGTACTAATCTGACCATTTAAACTTAGGAATTGATTCGTTAAGTAAAATCTTGGCTATGGGTGATGACCCACCAGATCCCCAGTTCTTTCTATCATTTGTTTAGTTAAATTTATATCTATAATTTTACATTCCACTCTTAGCATAATCAAACTCTCACAATTTGGAGTTTTACTTTCTTGTTCTTACGATTGGTTTAAGATTTCAACAATCTTTATGCCATCCCTTGGATCGATACCTTACTACCAGAAAGTTGATTTGTTGCTTGCAATGAGTTGACTTCCTCTTTAGAAGGTTAAACTCTAGGATTTTCCTAGTGATTTGGTATGTAAATGACACACATCAAATTTGACGCCTTTTCCAAGGATGACATGGGTTGTTTTTCAAAATTGATCACTTGCACATATATCATTCCTCTTCTTTTTCATTTATAATTTTAGCTTGGTTTTATAACTTTTAGTTGTTTCTATAATTTTAATTTTGTTTCATAATTACTTAGCTTGTTTAAAAAATTTAGACTTGTTCTATAATTTTGTTCCTTTTTCTTTATCCTACCTGACTCCATTCCCATATTGATTCTTCTCATTCTACTGGGTTTCCATTCTGGTAATTATGCATTCTAGTTTGTTTGTAATTTTAGTTGCTCTATAATTTTTAGTTTTGTTATAATATCTTTGATCATCTTGTAGTTTACTTTCATAATTGTTATTATTGTTCTATAATTTCTTTTCTTCAATTTATGTAAATTATTTTCCTATCAAGACCCAATCTGATAATGTATCACCTCCTTCTATCGAGTTTCCATTCTAATACTGCTATTTTCTAATTTGTTTTGTAATATTTAGTCTTGTATCTATTTTATTACCTTATCTTTATAATTTTTTTTTGTAATGTCTAGTTAACTCCTTAACTTGTTTTCATAATTTTTAGTTTTACTTTCTTCTACTTTAGATGTTTTTCCTTTCTTTCTGTCTTAGATCCATTTTAGTTTATTTCTTTCAAATAATTATAAAAACAAAAACAAAAACAACAACAAAAATAATAATAATAATAATAATTAAAATAATAATAATAATAATGAAAAAAAAATTCAAATGGATTGGTCAACAAATTATGGTTCACCATGTCAATTATGTGGTTATTACAACAATACATCACTAGATTGTCCAAATGTGTCCCCTCATATTATGGTGGCACCTTGTAATTTCAAGTCTTCCTACCAGGGTGGATAAAACAAAAATTACAATTAACACTTTTTTTAAGGTCATTATGAGGAAGAATACTACACCTATTGATATGAGAGTTGTTACGATCAAGAATGTTATGGGGGGTATAGTGAAGATAACCAAAAACATTGTGTGGGGGGGTATGAACCTTATTGTGAAAGCCAATATACACCTCAACATGAGGAACATATTAAGGCCTTAGAAAGAATATTAGAGAAAGAAATATGAAACATTAGAAACTCAAAAATCCCTTTTATCTACTTTACTAGAGGCCCAATCAAAGAGACCACCAGATAAGTTATAGAAACCTAAGATTATTTTTCCCAATGATGACACTGATGATACTATATTTATATCTTTTGAGTCAGATCCTACTAAAATATCACTAACCAAGGAGGTTCAACCTTCATGCAATGAGTATATATTGGTATTATGACTGTAAGGACCCTGACCTGCGTTTAGGGTTACCCCTGTTTGTTTTGCTTGATCTTGGTGCTTTGGTGCTTGCTAATCACCTTTAGTGGTGATTAGGGTTTTGTTGTGCTTTGTTGAGAGTTCGAGGGGCTACTTGCAAATAACCCAAGTTTAGGGTTTTGTGGGCAAGTTTGCCATCTTGTGAGATGTTTTCCCTCTTTGCTTCCTCTAGGGTTGAGAGGAAGGTTTGGGCTTGTTGTTTGAGTCCTTTGGGACTGAGTTGAGCTTGTTTGGGCCTTGGAGTTCCTTGTTTGGGCTTGCTTGAGCCTTGTGTCGCCCAAGGAGTAGTGTGTGTCGCCCTAGGTTGGTTTGTGTTGACCTAGAGGTGGTGTGTCGCCCAGTGGCTTGGTGTGTCACCCAGTAGAGCTGTTAGTGGTGTCGCCCATGTTGCTTGGTCCAGCTTTGACCATGTTTGGTGGACACTTGGTTTGCATCTTGGACAAGTGTCTCTTGGCTTGCTAGTGTGTTGGCTTGAACCCTAGGACAAGTGTCCCTTGGGTGGGCGACACATAGCATGGTTGTACCTTGGTTTCTCCTCCCTTTCCTCCTATATAGGTAGCTCTTCTCCTTGCCTTAGTCTCCTTTGGTCCTTTGGTCTCCCCTCCACCCTTGGTGCACGATACCCCTCTCCATCTTGCTTTTGTTGGCCGATACACTTCCCTGGAGCTGAAGTGGTGGCCGATACACCTTCCTAGAGAAGCCTGGTGGACGATAGCTTTGGACCCTGAAGTGCTTTGGAGCTTTGGTGGCCGACAACCTTGGAGCTCAAAGTGCATCTTCTTCCTTGGAGCTTAAGGCGGGTTGCATAGTTTCTAACCCTAATTCTCTTACCTCTAGCTTTAACCTTGTTACATGTTAGTAGACTAGCTTAATTCCTTGCTTGTACATCTTGCTCATGTACCTTAGTGGCTGATATCCCTCTCTAGGGTTTAGGGTTTCCTTGAGTACCCTTGCTTTCTAGGGTTTGGGGCTTCCTTGAGTTGGAGGTTGAAGGTCACCTAGGGTTGGGCGATACCCCTTCCTTGTGAGTGTGTTGGGAAACACCCTTCCTTTTTGGTTGGAGGTCGATAGGTTGACCTAGCTTGAGTGTTGGACGACATGTTGAGCCCTTGAAGTTGGCCGATACCCTTGCCCATGAGTGGGGGATAGGGTGAGTTAGGGTTTGGTTGACCGATGTGATGGGAGACATAGTAATGTTCTTTGTGTTGTGGTGAGTACCCTTGAAAATGGATGATACTCTTTCTCTCTCACCCTCTCTCATGTTGGGCGACATGCCTTGGACCATGATGGGCGATACCCTCCCCATGTCGGCTGATATGGTTGATGGCATGTTGGACGTTAGGCTTTGTGTCCTAATGGCCGATAGCCCTAATGGCCGACACCATAATGGGCGATACCCTAATGGCCGATAGCCATGTTGGACGATACCCTACCCTATGTGCTTGAGTGTGGTGGCCGATAGGGTTAGTGATGTGGTGGCCGATAGGGTTAGTGATGTGGTGGCCGATAGGGTTACTTATGTGGTGGCCGATAGGGTTAGTGATGTGGTGACCGATAGGGTTGGTGTGGTGGTCGATACCATGTTGGACGATAGGTCTGGATAAGTGTATAGTGAGGGTTGTGAAGCTTTAGTGAGGGAATGAGGTTCCTCTGGTGACGGTCTCATATGTGATGGAAATAAACAATGGTAGCGTTTGTGATATCATCAATATATATATATATATATATATATATATATATATATATATATATATATATATATATATATATATATATGATACCTTGCAAATAAATAGGATGCTAATGATAGTAACAATGATGTTAGCCCTAATGTATTAGGTGCATGATGTGACCTTTATGCTTAATTGTTAATGATTGTGAGGATGATGATTGTTACACTAGTAGTTTGTTTTATTATAATAATGATTGTCATAAGGATGCTAAGTGACAGTTATATTAAAGGTTGCTTCATGATAAAGATGACAATAGTTGATGACATAATAATGACCTTGTTAATACTAGTGTTGGTTCGGTAAACTCAACATGATTTCTATATACCTGGATTGCTTGTATAATCCTGAGATTGAGGGTAAGCATCAGTATGGTTTGAATAATGATTTACTTGATACCCTTGATTACCAAATAATTGTAATACTGATGAGTAGATTATCTTGAATGATATTTCATAAAAGTGAGCATATTCCGTATGTTGAATCTACAATTATGATGCACCCTAACCATGCAGGTGATGTTTTAGCCATGAGAAGGCTATGAGATGTATGAGATGAATATCATTATTTGTTAATTATCCTATGAGGCTGTGTTGGTCCCATGATGATGATATGAGCCTTAAGAGGCAGTGATAGTACATGATGGGGGAATTGAGACCCCGTGGTATGTGATGATCCTTGAGATGGATTTGGATGGTTGGCAAGAGGCCAAGTGATAACATGTGATGTTGGATCCTTGAGATGGATCAGGTTGATATGAATAGATCATAATATAATGTTCTTTACTTTCTGTTATATCTTGCATGTTATACACCTTGGTTGAATCTTGCAATCCATCTAAAAGATACTAATTAAGCACAGTGAAATACATCATGTAGTTTGCCCTGGCCATAGATCCATCATCGTCAGGACTTGGTGATGGTGAAACGGGTTTTCCTACGGGTTAACCTGGAAGCGCATATTGTTGAATATGTGTAGGTTGCTCCTAGCCTGAAAATGAGGAGGTAAGAGTGTAACTTCAGTTGCAGACTCAGATATGTGTGTAGAGCATGGTGAACAGGCCCATGGCTCAGGATATGTGATGTATGGAGCATGAATGCGTTCATGGCTCGGAGCACGGTGATCAGGCCCGTGGCTCAGTTTTACTAGCGCCGTGACCTGTACCAAGGCAGGCTAGAGAATGGGTAGCCTATGGAGCTAACCCTGTGGCTTAGACCACTTCAGCATGCGACTGCGGTCCTGCTTGTGTTGTACTCATGTACTGACCATGAGGTGAGAGGTCGTGGAGTCCGGCTCTTCCATTGACCTTGTATGGCACCGGCTTGGGTTTCGTAACCGAAGGTTGGATTTGAACGATACGGTTCAAATCCTCAGGGCATAATAAAATGTAATACAACCGTTTAGTATTTACTAGTCATATCAAATACAAAACATTGGTTGAGGCCTTGTTTGTGTAATATTCCGTTATACCTTGCAGGTCATGTGGTAATCTACCGTATCTTGATAATCAGGTTATATGGCATTATATTCTATTCTAAAAATCCTGTTACATGTTGATATACCTTATCTTGATAATCATATTCTTTTGAAAGACATCTGGTTATAAGTTTTAGTACAGCTGGTATGCTTGCCGGTAAGAATGATCTTGCTACATATATATATAACTGCTTCTGATATATCTGCTCATGTTATAATTGCTGTTATAGTTTCTCTTGCTGAGGTTCTATGGTTGCGGTGGGGAGCTATGTTTCCCACTGGGACAATTGTTCAATTGTCTCACCCCACTGGTTTTCACCCTTTTTAGGTGGTCGAGGTAGACGTGGTCGTGGTTGTGGTGTTGCGGACGAGCAGCTTGAGGAACAGTAGAAGGCAAGCGTTGGACATGCTGCTGTTTTGGATGTTTTGTAGTAGAGTCTAGAGTCATCCCTGTACTCTCAGGTCCTTGGCAGTGTTTTGACAATGTTTCACGAAGATCGTTCGATGATATCTATATATCCTGCTGTTGGCCGGATATGGGCCTTTATGTATATATATGAACAGGTGGTGAACTCATGTGATGGATGAACAACTGTTCCTGAGCTGTGGACACGTGTCAGCTCTTGTGTATGTACATCTTACATGACATGTTTCTGTGCAGGATGAGGACTGGAAAGTAATAGTTTCACAGTTTATCAGTTTTCCGCAATCGGTTTTAATTAACTCGTGTTTTGATAATCTGTGGTTATGGTGTTTTCCACACGTTTTCGCGTAACACCTCGTTATCTGTGTGATAATGGGATGTGTTGCCACAAGCTTGGTATCAGAGCCCTAGGTTCGCTGAGTCTACAGGGATCTAGGACTAGGTTGAGTCTGTTCTTATGAGTTTTCCAGGTTATCTTACAAAAATCTTCTGCCCTCAGCAGAAGAAAAGCCAAGATGTCTGGAAACCATGAAGAACATGGTCCTGAGCATAGTGATGCTGCATCGGTTGATGGAGCAGATGGACAGGCACATGAAGATCGGGTTCCTGAGGTCCCCCAACCCGACCCAGCCATACTTGAACATCCTGCCTACCAACAGCTTATGGGGCAGTTAATGGCTACGATGAATCTCATGGTTGAGTAATTACCAGTGCCTCCTCTGCGAGCACAGGTTCCCCATGGAGAAGCATCGGGTATTGGGAAGACCTTTGAGCGGCTTCGCCGAGTCGGAGCTTCGGATTATGCTGGAACGGCTGATCCAGCGGATGCAGATCTGTGGCTGACGAGTCTTGAAAAGGCTTTTCAGATCCTCGACATCCCCGAAGCAGACAAAGTAAAGCATGATGTCTACCTTTTGAAGGGTAGTGCTGGTCACTGGTGGACCATCGAGGAAGAGAAGCGGCCTGGTGAGGTGATCTGTTGGGAAGTGTTTCGGCGCGAGTTCGTCACCAGATACTTTCCGAAGACGTACCTGGATGAGAAGACCAGTCAGTTTGAGAAGTTGCGGCAAGGAAAGATGAACATCACCGAGTATGAAGCTAAGTTTATGGATCTGTTGAGGTTCTGTCCTCACATGGCGGCGACAGATGATGAACGGATCAGACGTTTCGAGAAGGGTTTGAGTGCTGAGTTGACAACCCCTGTGTCTGCGCTGGAAAACCGAGAGCGGTTTGCTACGTTTGTGGAATCAGTTTGACGGATCGAGAGGGCAGTAAGGGAGAAAAGAGAGTCGGTGTCTCTTAAAAGACCTGCTCAGTTTCAAGGTCGAAGGTTTGGTGGCTTCAAGAAACCCAGGTTTTCAGCACCGTCAGTGATGAGAAGTTCTGGTGTACCATCTCAGTGGTCTCCGAGTAAGGGAAAAGGTTATGTTTCTTCACCGTCCAAGGCGCCTAGTTCAGCTTCGGTGGCAGTGACAGGGCCATCTAGGCCACGAGTTGACAGTAGAGCATGTCATCTCTGTGGACAAGTCGGGCATTGGAAGTTCAATTGCCCGAATAGAGATGTTGAAGTGACGCAGCAACCGAGGCAGAGTTTCCAGAAGTCTGAGAGACCACAGCCCAGTGGTAGCAGAGGACGGGGATGCGGTCAAGCATCTCAAGCTGGATCGTCTGCTCAAGGGAGCAGAGGTCGTGGACAGCAAGCTACGGCTCGATTCTATGCCATGAATCAGCCGGAGGCGATAGTCAACCCGCGAGTGGTGACAGGTCAGATGGAGTTATTTCATTATGATATGTCTTCTTCTTGCTTTATATCTGTTCTGGTTGACCCGGGTGCTACACACTCTTTTATCGCCTATAGTATGCTTGAAAACTGTCATCTACCTGTTAGTTGTAAGAAGGATAGCTTGTTGCTAGAAACCCCTCTTGATGGTTCCTCTTTGCTTCGAGAAGAGTGTCCATCTTGTGTTTTGTCTTTTTTGGGACACAGCATTCACGTGGATCTCATACCACTTGATATGCATGGATTCGATGTTATCCTTGGGATGGATACCTTAGAGAAGTATAAGGTTGTCTTGGACTGTGGTTCCAAGCAGGCAGTGTTTGCTGTTGCTGGAGAGATGTGGATCTTCCAGGGAGATAGGAAGATCCTTCCGACGTGTCTGGTGTCAGCTATGGTGGCAGATAGGTTGTTACGACAAGGATGTGAGGCGTTCTTACCTCACGTTATGGATACCATTGTGGATACCAAGGCAAAAGGCCTTAACCTTGAAGAAGTGTCCGTGGTCCGAGAGTTTGCAGATGTGTTTCCCGAGGAGTTTCCTGGTGTTCCTCCACCCCGAGAGGTCGATTTTGAGATCAATCTAGTTCCGAGAACGCAGCCGATTGCACAGACACCTTATAGGATGGCTCCAGCAGAGATGGTAGAGTTGAAGAAGAAGTTACAAGAGTTGTTGGAGAAAGGTTTCATCAGACCGAGCACGTCACCTTGGGGTGCTCCCGTGTTGTTCGTTAAGAAGAAGGATGGTTCGATGCAGTTGTGTATAGACTACCGACAGTTGAACAAGGTCACGATCAAGAATAAGTACCCGTTGCCGAGGATAGATGACCTGTTCGATCAGTTGCGTTGTGCTACCGTGTTTTTGAAGATCGATCTACGGTCTGGATATCATTAGTTGAGGATAAAGGCGGATGACATACCAAAGTCAGCCTTTAGGACGAGGTATGGTCATTTTGAGTTTGTGGTTATGCCGTTTGGGTTAACCAATGCACCTGCTGCTTTCATGGACCTGATGAACAGAGTGTTTCGTCCGTTCTTAGATCAGTTTGTTGTAGTTTTTATAGACGACATCTTGATCTATAGTCGGAACCGGCTAGAGCATGAGCAACATCTTCGTCAAGCGTTGACTCTCCTTCGTCAACATCAGTTGTATGCTAAGTTTAGTAAGTGTGAGTTCTGGTTGGATGAAGTGACTTTCTTAGGTCATGTGATATCTGCTGAAGGAGTCAAAGTAGATCCGAAGAAAGTGGAATCCGTTGCGGATTGGGAACAACCGAAGACGCCGACGGAAGTTCGTAGTTTCCTTGGCCTAGCAGGATACTACCGGAGGTTTATCAAGGACTTCAGTTCGATAGCTCTACCGATGACGAAGTTGACCAGGAAGGATGTACCTTTTGTTTGGAATGATCGATGTCAGCGAGCTTTCCAAAGTTTGAAGGAAAAGCTAACCAGTGCTCCAGTGTTGATCTTGCCAGAATCTGGAAAAGGCTATGTTGTTTTCTGCGATGCGTCCAAGAAAGGTTTGGGTTGTGTGCTGATGCAGGAAGATCATGTGGTTTCTTTTGCTTCGCGACAGCTTAAGAAACACGAGGAGAACTATCCGACCCATGACTTAGAGCTGGCAGCAGTGGTTCATGTGTTAAAGATTTGGAGACACTATCTTTATGGGGAAGTGTGTCAGATCTTTACAGATCACAAGAATCTGAAGTACATCTTCTCACAGCAAGAGTTGAACATGCAACAGCGTCGGTGGATGGAGTTGATCAATGATTATGATTGCACTATCAAGTATCATCCTGGTAAGGCGAATGTGGTAGCAGACGCGCTTAGCAGAAAGTCTTCTACTCCCAAGAAGGCACAGATGAGTTCTTTGGTATGCCATAGGCGGGACATGTTAGTCTCCTTACGGCAGATGAATGTACAGATGGAGGTTTCCTCGTTAGCTGGACTTTTAGCACAGATGCAAATCAAGCCCACATTGAGACAGCAGATCAAGGATGCACAGCAAACAGATGATACAGTACAGCTAATCAGATCAGAGTTTGGCAGCGAAAAGTGTGATGGGTTCCATGAGTCCGAGGATGGAGTGGTTTGCTATCATAATAGGATGGTGGTTCCAGATGCTGATAATTTGAGGAAGTTGGTGCTCGAGGAAGCACACACGTCGATGTATGCTATGCATCCAGGCATCACCAAAATGTATCATAGTCTGAAGGACTTGTATTGGTGGCCCGGCCTGAAGAAAGACGTAGCTGAGTTTGTGGCAAGGTGTGTGGTATGTCAGCAAGTAAAGGCTGAGCATCAAAAGCCGGCAGGTACGTTGCAACCTTTGCCTATACCGCAGTGGAAATGGGATCATATAACCATGGATTTCGTAGTTGGTCTACCCAGGACAACTAGGAATCATGATTCCATTTGGGTGATAGTGGACTGATTAACGAAGTCTGCCCATTTCATACCTGTGAAGACCACGTATACAGCTAAAAAGCTCGCTCGAGTATATGTAGATGAGATAGTTCGTTTGCATGGTGTGCCAGCAACGATAGTTTCTGATAGAGGTCCTCAGTTTACAAGTCGTTTTTGGGAACAGTTGCACAGGGCGATGGGAACACATTTGAAGTTCAGTACCGCTTTTCACCCGCAGACAGATGGACAGTTTGAGAGGACTATTCAGACTTTGGAGGATCTTCTTCGTGCTTGTGTTTTGCAGTTCCTAGGCAGTTGGGACGTACATCTCAGTTTGATAGAGTTTGCCTATAACAATAGCTATCAGCGGAGCATTGACATGGCTCCCTATGAGGCTTTGTATGGGAGGAAGTGCAGATCTCCTTTGTGTTGGTATGAATCAGGTGAATATCAGCTTTTGGGTCCTGAGTTAGTACATCAAACGACAAAAAAGATCAAGGTGATACAACAACAGTTGAAAGCGGCACAAGACAGGCAGAAGTCTTATGCAGACGATCGCCGATGACCTTTTGAGTTCCAGGTGGGAGACAAGGTGTACCTTAAAGTCTCTCCGTGGAAAGGTGTGCTGAGGTTTGGACGGAAGGGTAAGTTAGCTCCCAGATATATGGGGCCTTACTCAGTCATAGCACGTGTTGGCAAGGTGGCTTACGAGTTAGAGTTACCCCCAGAGTTGCACAGGTTACATCCAGTGTTCCATGTCAGTATGCTAAAGAAAAGTCATCTGGATACAGGAACAGTGATACAACCAGTTGAAGTTGAGCTTGACAAAGATGTGACTTATGAAGAGGGTCCTATGATGATCCTTGACAGAAGAGTCAAGAAGCTGAAGAGAAAGGATCTGGTTCTTGTGAAGGTCCTTTGGCATCACCGTGGCGTTGAGGAAGCCACGTGGGAGCTTGAGGAAGAGATGAGGAGGAAGTATCCCTCGCTTTTCTCTTCGGATTTCGGGGACGAAATCCTTTTGTAGAGGTTTATGGCTGTAAGGACCCTGACCTGCATTTAGGGTTTACCCTGTTTGTTTTGCTTGATCTTGGTGCTTTGGTGCTTGCTAATCACCTTTAGTGGTGATTAGGGTTTTGTTGTGCTTTGTTGAGAGTTCGAGGGGCTACTTGCAAATAACCCAAGTTTAGGGTTTTGTGGGCAAGTTTGCCATCTTGTGAGATGTTTTCCCTCTTTGCTTCCTCTAGGGTTGAGAGGAAGGTTTGGGCTTGTTGTTTGAGTCCTTTGGGCCTGAGTTGAGCTTGTTTGGGCCTTGGAGTTCCTTGTTTGGGCTTGCTTGAGCCTTGTGTCGCCCAAGGAGTAGTGTGTGTTGCCTTAGGTTGGTTTGTGTTGACCTAGAGGTGGTGTGTCGCCCAGTGGCTTGGTGTGTCGCCCAGTAGAGCTGTTAGTGGTGTCGCCCATGTTGCTTGGTCCAGCTTTGACCATGTTTGGTGGACACTTGGTTTGCATCTTGGACAAGTGTCTCTTGGCTTGCTAGTGTGTTGGCTTGAACCCTAGGACAAGTGTCCCTTGGGTGGGCGACACATAGCATGGTTGTACCTTGGTTTCTCCTCCCTTTCCTCCTATATAGGTAGCTCTTCTCCTTGCCTTAGTCTCCTTTGGTCCTTTGGTCTCCCCTCCACCCTTGGTGAATGATACCCCTCTCCATCTTGCTTGTGTTGGCCGATACACTTCCATGGAGCTGAAGTGGTGGCCGATACACCTTCCTAGAGCAGCCTGGTGGACGATAGCTTTGGACCCTGAAGTGCTTTGGAGCTTTGGTGGCCGACAACCTTGGAGCTCAAAGTGCATCTTCTTCCTTGGAGCTTAAGGCGGGTTGCATAGTTTCTAACCCTAATTCTCTTACCTCTAGCTTTAACCTTGTTACATGTTAGTAGACTAGCTTAATTCCTTGCTTGTACATCTTGCTCATGTACCTTAGTGGCCGATATCCCTCTCTAGGGTTTAGGGTTTCCTTGAGTACCCTTGCTTTCTAGGGTTTGGGGCTTCCTTGAGTTGGAGGTTGAAGGTGACCTAGGGTTGGGCGATACCCCTTCCTTGTGAGTGTGTTGGGCAACACCCTTCCTTTTTGGTTGGAGGTCGATAGGTTGACCTAGCTTGAGTGTTGTCCGACATGGTGACCATGTTGGGTGACATGGTGCTCTCTTTGGAGGCTGACATGACACCTTGGTGGACGACATGTTGAGCCCTTGAAGTTGGCTGATACCCTTGCCCATGAGTGGGCGATAGGGTGAGTTAGGGTTTGGTTGACCGATGTGATGGGAGACATAGTAATGTTCTTTGTGTTGTGGTGAGTACCCTTGAAAATGGAAGATACTCTTTCTCTCTCACCCTCTCTCATGTTGGGCGACATGCCTTGGACCATGATGGGCGATACCCTCCCCATGTTGGCCGATATGGTTGATGGCATGTTGGACGTTAGGCTTTGTGTCCTAATGGCCGATAGCCCTAATGGCTAACACCATGGTGGGCGATACCCTAATGGCCGATAGCCATGTTGGACGATACCCTACCCTATGTGCTTGAGTGTGGTGGCCAATAGGGTTAGTGATGTGGTGGCCGATAGGGTTAGTGATGTGGTGGCCGATAGGGTTAGTGATGTGGTGGCCGATAGGGTTAGTGATGTGGTGACCGATAGGGTTGGTGTGGTGGCCGATACCATGTTGGACGATAGGTCTGGATAAGTGTATAGTTAGGGTTGTGAAGCTTTAGTGAGGGAATGAGGTTCCTCTGGTGACGGTCTCATATGTGATGGAAATAAAAAATGGTAGCGTTTGTGATATCATCAATATATATATATATGATACCTTGCAAATAAATAGGATGCTAATGATAGTAACAATGATGTTAGCCCTAATGTATTAGGTGCATGATGTGACCTTTATGCTTAATTGTTAATGATTGTGAGGATGATGATAGTTACACTAGTAGTTTGTTTTATTATAATAATGATTGTCATAAGGATGCTAAGTGACATTTATATTAAAGGTTGCTTCATGATAAAGATGACAATAGTTGATGACATAATAATGACCTTGTTAATACTAGTGTTGGTTCGGTAAACTCAACATGATTTCTATATACCTGGATTGCTTGTATAATCCTGAGATTGAGGGTAAGCATCAGTATGGTTTGAATAATGATGTACTTGATACCCTTGATTACCAAATAATTGTAATACTGATGAGTAGATTATCTTGAATGATATTTCATAAAAGTGAGCATATTCCGTATGTTGAATCTACAATTATGATGTACCCTAACCTTGCAGGTGATGTTTTAGCCATGAGAAGGCTATGAGATGTATGAGATGAATATCATTATTTGTTAATTATCCTATGAGGCTGTGTTGGTCCCATGATGATGATATGAGCCTTAAGAGGCAGTGACAGTACATGATGGGGGAATTGAGACCCCGTGGTATGTGATGATCCTTGAGATGGATCTGGATGGTTGGCAAGATGCCAAGTGATAACATGTGATGTTGGATCCTTGAGATGGATCAGGTTGATATGAATAGATCATAATATAATGTTCTTTACTTTCTGTTATATCTTGCATGTTATACACCTTGGTTGAATCTTGCAATCCATCTAAAAGATACTAATTAAGCACAGTGAAATACATCATGTAGTTTGCCCTGGCCATAGATCCATCATCGTCAGGACTTGGTGATGGTGAAACGGGTTTTCCTACGGGTTAACCTGGAAGCGCATATTGTTGAATATGTGTAGGTTGCTCCTAGCCTGAAAATGAGGAGGTAAGAGTGTAACTTCGGTTGCAGACTCAGATATGTGTGTAGAGCATGGTGAACAGGCCCATGGTTCAGGATATGTGATGTATGGAGCATGAATGCGTTCATGGCTCGGAGCACGGTGATCAGGCATGTCACGCCCCAATCTCACATTAACCACAAACCACGAGATTAAGACGCGACAGGATGGGATTAACACATAACCAACCACTCTTCACTTTTTAAATCATATTAAAGACATTAATAGGATAATCTGATTTAAGCTGTAAAATGAAACTAAACAAACTGCGGAAGCATCTTTATTAAACTAACTAGCAAAATAAACAGAGTTTACAGCATATTACAGTGTCTGACATAAAATAAAGCATAACAGTTAATTTACATCTGTGTACACATTCTCTCTCTCACTCACACCTTGTCCCGAGAATCGAGGGGAATGGACTAAGAGACCTCTAACTAGACTAACAACAAACCTTCTATCGACTAAGCGTTAGGGTGAAACGATCCTTCTGATTCCTGATGCTGATGCTGACCTGAAAATGTTTGAGTAGAGGGATGAGCCTACTCGCTCAGTGAATAACATTTCACTTAGCTATCACTAAACAACTCGTTAGGTTTATAAACTGAAATTAACATATATACAGTTTAAACAGGGCAGTTCTATTGACATAGCAGATATACAGATAATAATCACATTTCTAAGCATCAACAGATATTTTAGGTAAATAAACAGTTATATAAATTTACTGTGGACCTACTTGATCATTTATCCATTTTATTATTATGCCCTAAATATATGCAGTGTACTCTGCATATAAAGATCCGCAACAAGTCCATGCTACGGCCCCACCGTACAAGACTTAGCGACACACCCGGGAACTGCTAAGTCTGACTGCTGTCCTGGTCTGCTACAGGACTCTCAGGCTCACACGGCCTCACTGCACTCTCAAAAGAGTGTACTCTAGACTCCTCCTCTAACCTGAGCACACAGGCGGAGAGTCTCACAGGGTTACCTTCGTGACACAAGCACGAATGGTGTTAGATAACCGTGTTTTCTTTTCTTTTCCCAGTGCCACCGTGACACACGCACAGATTATTGTTAAACACTGCTTTTCTGCCCTCGTGCCACCGTGACACACGCACGGATTATTGTTGAACACGAGTCACCGACCATCTAGACACACGCTAGGTAGGTCGTTTCACCCCAAGGTGCAGACCTCATGAGGGGTTCTACGGTGTTAGGGCACCTATGTCTATTAATTAGTTAACAGATATACAGTTTAACAGAAATATCACATTACGACTGCAAAATATGGAATTTCCTCTTTTTCATCATTCATATCATGCATTTCAAGTTCCAATGAACTTAACATACTTTAATGTACATGCTACACTGTTTAAGAGTCATATCAACTGATACTGAAGCAAATAAGCATTTAAAATGAGTTAAATAATGATTTCTAAATGAACTGCCACTCACCCACTTCAGTGTGTTCGTATACACCGAAAAACGTCCACAAACACGCCTAATTCTGCCCTTTACAGCAGCGTGCATGCCGTGCACCTGGGCTGCACGCCGTGCACCTTCAGTGCACTTCTGTTCTACTTTTATGCACCTTTGCACGCCGTGCAAACTGACTTGCACGCCGTGCAAACTGATTTGCACGCCGTGCACCTGGGCTGAAACTCATTCCACTATCTGTAACTTTGCACGCCGTGCAATCTGACTTTGCACGCCGTGCAACCTGCGCAGAAACGGAAATTGCAGAAATAGAAGAGGAGATTGGGGTCGATTCGGTGGACGATTCTTACCCGAATCACTCCTATAGCTTCGGAATGACCTAGCAAGCAGTTGGCAAGAAGAAAGAACGGAGGGGAAAGCACCGTTCGCTCCCTAGACCATCTCCATGGTCGTCTTCTTCATGGCTGCAGGAGGAAGAAGAAGGTGAAGAAGAAGAAGATGATGCAGCCGGTTGGTTTGGCTGGAGAAGATGAAGAAATCGAAGAAGAACGGAGGAGGAAGGAGCTTGGTTGCCTAGCTTCTCCTCTAGCTTGCTCTCTCTCCCTTTCTCCTTCTCTGTTTTTCCCAAGCGGCAACCGAAGGAAATGAACTATCGTTCATTCCAAAGTCGGTTAATAGAGTTAAAAAGGAAAAACTGAAGGAAAGGATAAGGAAGGGCGCCCAGGGGGGCGGATGCAAATTGCCCAAAAACTTTCCAAAATTACACATAGGTCCCTGCACACTAAAAAGCTTATATCTTTTTACTCGTAGGTCGGTTTCGCATGATTTCTTCGGCAACGGATTAATCACAAACTTTTCCTCAACGTCAGGACAAGAAAACAGCTAATGATACATTAACACTAGCTCAAAGCTCAAAACACTATTTACAAAAGCAAGTACTCATCTCAACATAACTAGTTCAATTATGCACTAACCAAGGTACTTACTGGTAAAACGAAACGTGGGTCATAACAAGGCCCGTGGCTCAGTTTTACTAGCACCGTGATCTGTACCAAGGCAGGCTAGAAAATGGGTAGCCTACGGAGCTAACCCTGTGGCTTAGACCACTTCAGCATGCGACTGCGGTCCTGCTTGTGTTGTACTCATGTACTGACCATGAGGTGAGAGGTCGTGGAGTCCGGCTCTTCCATTGACCTTGTATGGCACCGGCTTGGGTTTCGTAACCGAAGGTTGGATTTGAACGGTACGGTTCAAATCCTCAGGGCATAATAAAATGTAATACAGCCGTTTAGTATTTACTAGTCATATCAAATACGAAACATTGGTTGAGGCCTTGTTTGTGTAATATTCCGTTATACCTTGCAGGTCATGTGGTAATCTACCGTATCTTGATAATCAGGTTATATGGCATTATATTCTGTTCTAAAAATCCTATTACATGTTGATATACCTTATCTTGATAATCATATTCTTTTGAAAGACATCTGGTTATAAGTTTTAGTACAGCTGGTATGCTTGCCGGTAAGAATGATCTTGCTACATATATATATAACTACTTCTGATATATCTGCTCATGTTATAATTGCTGTTATAGTTTCTCTTGCTGAGGTTCTATGGTTGCAGTGGGGAGCTATGTTTCCCGCTGGGACAATTGTTCAATTGTCTCACCCCGCTGGTTTTCACCCTTTTTAGGTGGTCGAGGTAGACGTGGTCGTGGTTGTGGTGTTGCGGACGAGCAGCTTGAGGAACAGTAGAAGGCAAGTGTTGGACATGCTGCTGTTTTGGATGTTTTGTAGTAGAGTCTAGAGTCATCCCTGTACTCTCAGGTCTTTGGCAGTGTTTTGACAATGTTTCACGAAGATCGTTCGATGATATCTATATATCCTGCTGTTGGCCGGATATGGGCCTTTATGTATATATATGAACAGGTGGTGAACTCATGTGATGGATGAACAGCTGTTCCTGAGCTGTGGACACGTGTCAGCTCTTGTGTATGTACATCTTACATGACATGTTTCTGTGCAGGATAAGGACTGGAAAGTAATAGTTTCACAGTTTATCAGTTTTCCGCAATCGGTTTTAATTAACCCGTGTTTTGATAATCTGTGGTTATGGTGTTTTCCGCACGTTTTCGCGTAACACCTCGTTATCTGTGTGATAATGGGATGTGTTGCCACAATGACCCTTCCACTAGAGGCTTTATTACTTGAGTATGCAAAGTCACAACAAGGAAATCGTCCTTATCCTGAAGCTCCTACAACTCCTCCCATCACTAACATGAATCCAAATGTTATCAATGAGCAATTTGCTTGGGTTGAATGCTTTCTTATAATAAACCACCACACTTCCATGATAAATTAGTAAATGTTTATGGAGAAATTCTTCCTAACCAAGAGCCTTACATTCTGTCATAGCTAGTTTCTTTTCCACATATGGCTGATATAGATGGGGAGCCACCACCACTTGAAGAGAGTCTCATACCCCCACTCCTTGACTATAAAGATGGTATTCCCATTTCATTTTCCTCCTTAACCCTTGGGATCATCTTTTATATAGGAACTTGAGCCACATGCTATATCAAGAAGGGGACCCACTAATCCAACTAACCACAATGTTGATTGCAAATGATTTTTTAGGAAAGTAAAATTTTTAAAGTGTTGATTTATATTCAATTGTTCCTTTCATATCAACACCACTTCAACTATACATATATCAATATGATAGGGGGAAACTAGAGCTAGATTCTCCACCTGATCTTGTATAGACGACACTACACATGCTACCAGCCCGACACCCGCCAATCTCCCCCAATAGACATTCATCACCAACAATTCCTTCACCATTGAAGGAAGATCTATGTATCCTATTAGAGGGATGGCAAGGTGAAAGGCAATATGAAATCCCCATTGAGTTTCCATGACCATCCAACCATTGGGTTGCACTATGAAACTTACTAATCAAGGTTTCAACCCTCATACACATTCCATTCGGATGGATGTTCTTTGAGCTACCATCCCCCTGGTGATCTCCTCTCTTTTCTCCCCTCCATTCTGGATTTAATTTCTTCCCAGGATGAGAAAAATTTTAAGTTCAAGTTGGAGGTAGGTGGTATGTACTCATTCCATCCACTCTATCTTAAATTTCTTACAGTTTCCATTATGTTATATAGTTTAGCTTTAGATTTTTCAAAAAAATTCCTCTAAGTTTGGTCATTATCTAGTTGTCTAGGCCTTTATCTCGTTGTCCATGATGATATACATGTTTAACAATATACCCCCTTAAATGATGTGACTTCTTTTATATAAATTATAAAACCTTCCATTAATAGAAACTATTCTATCACCTAGGACCTTAATTAACACCATTCTTTAGTGAAAATGGCAAGCTGTATAGGAATGATGGGATTAAAAAACAATGATTCCTATCTCGAGTTATAGATTAACTTGAAAAGTTCTCACTTTTCCATAAATCAGAATTAATTGACCCAATATATGATACACCCAATGTGATTAAATTTAAATAAGTGAGTTACACGAAGAACATCCTTTTCTACACTTCTCTGTATCACTCTTGTATAGGTATCAAAGATTTTCTATGAGTGTCATTCTTCGCCATATGGAGGTCATTTTGGTTGGGATACAACCACCATTAAGATTTCACAATCCAACTTTTACTGGTTGACTCTATTTAAAGACATGCATGCCAATGTCAAGAATTGTGATGAGTGTCAATACACTAGGAGCATATATAAGAGGAATGAGATGCCAATGTATGATTGGATCAAAGTTGAGATTTTTGAAGTTTGGGGATTGACTAAATTACCATTCCCATCATCACAAGGCAACCAATATATATTTTTCATAGTAGATTATGTATCCAAGTGGGTGGAAGTGGTATCTACCCCCACTTGTGACTTTAAAGTTGTGATAAGACTATTTGAATAAAACATTTTCCCAAGATATAGTGTCCCGCACACCGTCATCAATAATAGGGGATCCCATTTCATGGAAAGATAGTTCACAACATTTTAAAATAAATATGACATCATGAACAAGGTTGCCACCCCTTACCATCTACAAACCTTTGTCCAACTAGAGGTTTCTAATCCCCAGATCAGGGAAATTTATGAGAAGATTGTTGGAAGAACAAAAAGGATTGGTCAAAGCTTGATGATGCCCTATGGGAATATCGCACTACCTACATGACCCCTATAGGGACCACACCCTACAACCTCGCTTAACAGTCAAGCTAGAACACAAAACTTTCTGGGCAAAAAAATATTTAGATATGGACTTATCACTAGCCGAAAAGTAGAGATTTTTGCAACTACAAGAATTAGAGGAGCTTAGGCTTCAAGCTTATGAAAATGCAAGGATTTATAAACAAATGACAAATTTGTGGCATGATGACCACCTAAAAAGAAAAGATGTGTTTGAGGGAGACAAGGTTCTTTTATTCAATTTAAGAATTAGACTCTTTCCTGGAAATTGAAGTTAAGAAGGTCAGGCCACTTTGCTATAACAAAAGTATACTCCTCATGAATGATGGAGCTATCTAGTGAAAAGACAAGGGCTTTCTAGTTGAATGGACATAGGGTCAAGAGATGTTATGAAGATGAGACATTCACTAGAAGAGAATAATTTTAGTTGAAGGAACCACCCCCAGCACCACCAGAGGAAAAATGAGGAAACAAATAAAAATAGTCAAGCTAAAGACTATAAATTAGCACTACTTGGGAGGTAACCCAAGGATTTCTTGACATGTTTTTTTAATTTTGTCTTGTTTTATCTTGTAGTAGATACACTTTTATATTATCTATCTGAGGTTTTATTTTGTAGCTATTAAGTTTGCCTTTGTTTCTTAATTTCTAGGGTGTATAGAATAAGGTTGGAGTTGAATCTAACATATTTTCCTTGCTTTTACTATAGGCATCACCAGTTCAAGCAAGAGTCTAGACAACCATCGATCACCGAGACTTCAAATTCTCGTTGACCATCATGATTTCCTTGTCAGTCAGAGAAACAAAACTCCTGATGACTGTTGGGCTTCTGAGAATGTCATTGAACACCATGTTATTTAAAACCTTAGTGGCCGCCAGTGTTCCCACTAACCTGGTCAACTGTCAAAATCACTTGGGTATATAGACCCATCAACTAGCTAAAAGAGCTATAGTCTAACTCAAACTCTTTGCGACAACCTTGGCAACTTTGTCGATGATCAGTCATGCACCTATCCTAGACACAAGGGACTTTTCACTAACAAAGATGCCTCCAACACATTCACTCCACCCAAGCACTAGTTCATCTCTGTCAGAGCCAACTCTTCATCAGAACCACTGACTGGACTATAAATGCCATAGTGTCATAAGAGATGAGCTACACCAAGCTAGGCAAGTGAATGTGAGCAAAGGGGATAGGGTGTGTTTTTGCTTCACTAGATTAGAAGTTCACCAAACTAATAGTACCCTTAATATTTCTTCTTCTCCCCATCATCTATCTTGCATTTTCAAATGCCTTAATCGTCAAGAAGTAGGGTTTCCAAACCTAGTTTATCTTCCTCTTTCTCACCCTTGGTTACTCTATAGAATGCCCTAACCTCTAGCATTTAGGCAAACGTTTGTCTCACAAAATGCTCAATTTCCTTCCGACCTTAGAGTTTGTTGTTTTTGGCGAATGCCAAATCATTTTTGCAATCCAAGAATTATCATCATCCATCGAAGTGCCCAAAATTCTCATAGACCCCTAAGGTATTCTCCTCAACTGATTTTTCATCGACTGACTAGATTTTGTCTCTCCATCAATTGGTGGATCTTCAATGGATAATGAGCATTATTGTCGATCATCGAGCCTTGGTAGCTTAAGTAGTCCTCTCAGTGACCTTTAGATTGAGGTTTTTTGTTGACCACTAGTTTACCTTATCACTACAAATCGACAAAGGTTTTGTCGATATTTGTAACATACCGAAATCTGGGCATTTTGCCTTTTGGTCCTCTTTTTCCATCTTTTCCTCTCATTTCTATCCTCTTTGTCTGTTCTATTTATTTTTTGGACAATATGATGGTTTAATGAACATTTGTTCACCTTTGATTCCAATATTTGGGTTTATGCACAAATACCTCAGTTAGATTTTAGATTATGGGCCTAAAGTGCAAAAGTACACCAATCAATAAAAAGAATAAAATAATTCATCTTAGAACTTTCTAGCACTTCCTAGAATAAGATAAATAAAAGAAAATCCAAATTTGTATAAAGGAGAAGATAAATACAATAATAATAGATAATAGGGAGTTTAATAGATGAAAAAGGACAATGAGAAAGATATTGCACTAAAATTATAAATTAGAAACCCATTATGATAATTTGAAACTTGAATTCGTTTCTTTGATCAGAAAGTAACTTATGGGCCAAGTAACATTTAAAGTGGAGCAAAAATATAATTGTTAATGTCATTATCAAAAGAAAATAAGAAATAGGCCAATAAAGTGAAATAAAATAATTAATGTTCTCAAATCAGGAAAATAACTCCAAATTCGTGTTCTAAACATAAAAATAAGCCTCTGTGCAAATTTGCAATTAATTTGGATGATGTGTGAATAATAAGTAAAATAAAAAAAAAAAATGTGTAGAATATTCTATTTATTTAATAAATAAATAAATAATCTCAACTTATAAAGATAATTTCAAAAACGTGTTCCAAACCCTTAAGGAGACTTATGGGTGAAGTTACGCAAAAATTAGATAATGTTAGCACCTCTTTTGATGGAGGAGAGAGAAAATAACATATTAATTATTTCACATACCAAACTTTCTCAAAACACAAAACTCACTCCATATTTGGATTCTACGCATCAAAATAAGTCAGAGTATGAAATTTGGTAATTTTTGGGCAACGTTTGAGCCTCCAAATAAAGAGAGAGAAAAGCATTAAAGATTTAAATGAATTTAATCGATTTCCTTGGAAATTTGGTTTTCTTTGTATCTTGCGCGAGATCGGACGGTCCAGGATCTTCAGTGGACCCGCGTCCATCGATCTGAAAATGCACGGTCGTCTTCAACCTTTAGCCGGATTATGCAACATGCTTAGTTTTTCGTTTTTTTTAATTGCAATATCTTGAGATCCACTCAACGATTTCCATTAATTTTGGTCTTGTTGGATTCCTTGCGAGTTTGCACTCCAGATTATCCCAAAAAGTATGGGATTAGTCGTGTTTTTGAGAAACGCCCAAGTGGCCGCCGACCTCCTCTCTTGGCTCCTACCCAAACCCTAACCTAGGGCATGTTGCCTATAAATAACCCAGCCCTGACGACCGCCATCACCATACCTAATTGCTCGTGCTTCCAATTCGACGATTCGTGGACGAACTGACCCCCATTTAGCCGCCGACGACGCCTGGGTTGCGGCGCTTCTTCCTCTTCATTGGCTCCTTCTCTGTCCAATTAATAGGTACCACCCACTCCAATTCTTCTTCCTCTTTCTTTTGAATGCTTGAACGAGGATTTTCGTCGTGTATAGCATTTTCGCCCGAATCGGCCGAGTTGCCTCTCACGGCTCCTCGCTCAGGTCGTGAGCCAGGGAAGAAGATGACGACGTATTTCCACTTTTGCCCCTGTCGGCTTCTTTCTTTTTTGTTTTCTCGCCAGGGGTATTGCTGCCCTTTCCTCTGTTCGACCGCCGGGCCGTTTGACCGGTAGCGGGCATCCGCGAGGCGCGGGTCACTGCTGCCAAGCGCTCGCTACCGCCCGGCCATCCGGCCTTGCCTACGTGGCAGGCTGTGGTTGGTCGGGATAAATTAATTTTTATAAATTATTCCGTGGGTCAAAAATAATAAATAAATAGTGTTTTGGATTCAGAAAAACGAGACCTATTGAATAAAAATATTTTTGAGATCTGGTTTTGAGGTTTGCGAAAATGTGTTTTTAAAGTCGATTTAATTAACTTAAAATCACTAAAATTAACCCTAAGAATCCATATTTCCAAAATATACAATATTATATGTTATTTTGATCAGGAAAACCTAACTAAGATGGTTATGAGGTTTTTGAAGTCTGAATCGAGAGTTTGTGCAAAAAGTTAGTGAATTAGGGTTTTCAACTACAGGGGGTAACGTCCAGGGTGTAGCTCAAACTGTCAACCAGGAACACATCATCCAGCCAACGAACTCATGGCCTATTGATAACCTCAAATTTTGTGATGTTATCTTAGTAATATTCTTCAGTTTTCCACACTCTATCTCAGATAAAGTAGACAAAATCTCTAACTATTCTCTTTCATTACAAACATGCTGCTAGATTAACTTTTCTCCCTTTTACTTACAAAAAAAGACACAAAAAATCACAAAAGACTCAAACGGTCCCAAGACCGCATGGAGTCATACGATCTTAAGACCGCATGAAGCCAACCGGTCGAATTGCCCAAAATAGTTTGCTTTTAGGCAATAGTAAATTTAGACTTCTATGATGTATATCTTTGGGAACCCTAAGTTGTTTTGTTTGAGGATGGTTACCAAGATAGTTTATCCGTAGAACCTAGACCTTGGAGTTTGGGTGTTTGGGAATATCAGAGTGTGTAGTGGAAGCATGATGGATCTTGATAATGGTTTAGTTAGACTTATCCTTTAACCTTAGTGTAGTAGGTCAAACTCCTTAAGGGGTGGAGTATGGTTAGTTGATGATGTTTGAGTGGTTAGATTTCGAGGACGAAATCCTATTTAGGGGGATGGAACCCTATAACGTCTTGAAGTCTATCTAATCTATCTTTAGAAACCCTAACTCCATAGATAGGAGGTTAGTATGCTCGGATCCTTAGTTTTGACCAAACAAGTTAATAGTTGTAACCCTAATGTGCTTGTTTATATATTAATGAACACATAATTATCATCTAAGGAATAAATCATATGCCTGAACCCTAATGAATATCCAATGCACATAATATGAATATCAATGCTAATTGTCCATAAGCAAGATGTTAATAATGTCATGAACCAATGAACCCTAATGATATGATGAGTAAGGTTATAATTCGTAATTAATGCATGCTAAGGATGAATAAGTGCAATATAATGGTCATGTTGACCTAAACCCTAAGTTGTAATATCTAACCCTAATCTATGCATCCTTAATGCCTTTCATGATAAATTAATGATGTTAAGAGCCATAATCAGTTAACATAATTTGATACACATAAATGATATATATGATCATCTAATCACATATTAATTAAGTCATCAATATGAATGAATGTTACCTTGTTAACTAATATACATGTTATTAGTCACTTAGTGTGAATCAAATCATTAATATGACATATGTTCCACCTTGATCATTTAAAATACATGTAAAGGCTTCAATGTGAATATGAAGTAATTGGATTCACATAAGTGTGCAAAATCAATAATATAAAGGAATAAATATGAATAATGATTAATGATGACATTAATGTGAGCAATAATGATAATGTGACATTGTGACAACGTTAATATGAATATAAGTAACTAATGTGACATTAATTGAAATAATTGTATGCTTAACGACAAATTGGATAGAATGTCTTATATTCATAATTTGTTATAATTAATAAAATAGTAATATGAGGATAATGAAGTATAAATCCAAATTATTAAGGATAATGATCAAATAAAATAATGAATGTTGAAATAGTTGAGTAACACCTAATTGTGATAAAATCCTTAATAAGATAAATGAGAAATATATATATATATATATATATATATATATATAGTTTAATGGATAATAATGAAATATAACCCTTTTGACAATAAAGTGTATATGACATGACATAATTAAATATAATGATGACAATATGTTATCATAATGAATATAATGTTAATAAGTCAAAAATGTAAATAAAGTTAAATCTCTTAAAAAGAATATCTTAATAATGGACCCTAGGTGATCCTTGAGAACCCAACCTATGTTGAACTTACGTGAAGTTTCTAAACCCTCAGGTGTAGTTGAAGTATAATTTTTGGTGGAAGTTGTGTGGTTGGAGGTACAACTTGAAGTTTTGTGATGTGAGGTTGCACACTCACCCTTCCCTAATTGCTAGTGATTTCAGGGACGAAATCCTCTTTAAGGGGTGGAGTGCTGTAACATACCGAAATCTGGGCATTTTGCCTTTTGGTCCTCTTTTTCCATCTTTTCCTCTCATTTCTATCCTCTTTGTCTGTTATATTTATTTTGTGGACAATATGATGGTTTAATGAACATTTGTTCACCTTTGATTCCAATATTTGGGTTTATGCACAAATACCTCAGTTAGATTTTAGATTATGGGCCTAAAGTGCAAAAGTACACCAATCAATAATAAGAATAAAATAATTCATCTTAGAAATTTCTAGCACTTCCTAGAATAAGAGAAATAAAAGAAAATCCGAATTTGTATAAAGGAGAAGATAAATACAATAATAATAGATAATAGGGAGTTTAATAGATGAAAAAGGATAATGCGAAAGATATTGCACTAAAATTATAAATTAGAAACCCATTATGATAATTTGAAACTTGAATTCGTTTCTTTGATCAGAAAGTAACTTATGGGCCAAGTAACATTTAAAGTGGAGCAAAAATATAATTGTTAATGTCATTATCAAAAGAAAATAAGAAATAGGCCAATAAAGTGAAATAAAATAATTAATGTTCTCAAATCAGGAAAATAACTCCAAATTCGTGTTCTAAACATAAAAATAAGCCTCTGTGCAAATTTGCAATTAATTTGGATGATGTGTGAATAATAAGTAAAATAAGAAAGAGAAAGTGTGTAGAATATTCTATTTATTTAATAAATAAATAAATAATCTCAACTTATAAAGATAATTTCAAAAACGTGTTCCCAACCCTTAAGGAGACTTATGGGTGAAGTTACACAAACATTAGATAATGTTATCACCTCTTTTGATGGAGGAGAGAGAAAATAACATATTAATTATTTCACATACCAAACTTTCTCAAAACACAAAACTAACTCCATATTTGGATTCTACGCATCAAAATAAGTCAGAGTATGAAATTTGGTAATTTTTGGGCAACGTTTGAGCCTCCAAATAAAGAGAGAGAAAAGCATTAAAGATTTAAATGAATTTAATCGATTTCCTTGGAAATTTGGTTTTCTTTGTATCTTGCGCGAGATCGGACGGTCCAGGATCTTCAGTGGACCCGCGTCCATCGATCCGACGACGCACGGTCATCTTCAACCTTTAGCCGGATTAGGCAACAGGCTTAGTTTTTCGTTTTTTTTAAATTGCAATATCTTGAGATCCACTCAACGATTTCCATTAATTTTGGTCTTGTTGGATTCCTTGCGAGTTTGCGCTCCGGATTATCCCAAAAAGTGTGGGATTAGTCACATTTTTTAGAAACGCCCAAGTGGCCGCCGACCTCCTCTCTTGGCTCCTACCCAAACCCTAACCTAGGGCATGTTGCCTATAAATAACCCAGCCCTGATGACCGCCATCACCATACCTAATTGCTCGTGCTTCCAATTCGACGATTCGTGGACGAACTGACCCCCATTTAGCCGCCGACGACGCCTGGGTTGCGGCGCTTCTTCCTCTTCGTTGGCTCCTTCTCCGTCCAATTAATAGGTACCACCCACTCCGGTTCTTCTTCCTCTTTCTTTTGAATGCTTGAACGAGGATTTTCGTCGTGTATAGCATTTTCGCCCAAATCGGCCGAGTTGCCTCTCGTGGCTCCTCGCTCAGGTCGTGAGCCAGGGAAGAAGACGACGCCGTATTTCCACTTTTGCCCCTGCCGGCTTCTTTCTTTTTTGTTTGCTCGCCAGGGGCATTGCTGCCCTTTCCTCTATTCGGCCGCCACACCGTTTGACCGGTAGCGGGCGTCCGCGAGGCGCGGGTCACCGCTGCCAAGCGCTCGCTACCGCCCGGCCATCCGGCCTTGCCTACGTGGCAGGCTGTGGTTGGTCGGGATAAATTAATTTTTATAAATTATTCCGTGGGTCAAAAATAATAAATAAATAGTGTTTTGGATTCAGAAAAACGAGACCTATTGAATAAAAATATTTTTGAGATCTGGTTTTGAGGTTTGTGAAAATGTGTTTTTAAAGTCGATTTAATTATCTTAAAATCACTAAAATTAACCCTAAGAATCCATATTTCCAAAATATACAATATTATATGTTATTTTGATCAGGAAAACCTAACTAAGATGGTTATGAGGTTTTTGAAGCCTGAATCGAGAGTTTGTGAAAAAAGTTAGTGAATTAGGGTTTTCAACCTTTTAAATGAATACATGTAATTCTAATTTATGAATCTAATGATGTATTAGGTAATTTGGGTTTATAATTCGTATGGAGAGTTGAAAAGGGAAATCTAGGACATCTGAGGCTAAGGTATATGTTTAGTATGTGTTTTGATTGTGCATCTACCTATCAGTTGGGAAATCCTTAATCCATTACCTAAATTTCTTTATGAGGTTTAACTTGATCCAAAGCCTTTAATCTTGAAACCTAAATTGCTTAGTGCCTGAATAGTAGATGTAGTATTCTCTTGTTTGGGTATTCATACCCCACTGCCATGTTATATATTCTTTTGCTTATTCTTGCCATAAATCTCTTGTTAGCATGAAATTAAATGTTCTATTTAATCTTTAAGTAGTGGTACTTATGTACAACCACCCATAGAGGGCATGTATAAAATCGCCCTAGGGGAATGTTAATAATTCTCCCCATTAAAAATTGTAGGTGATTCGGAAATGTTTTTAATTCTTCCCTCACCTAAGGTTAGAGGTCCGATAGGTGCTTCAACCCTACTTCGTTAGATAGACATATTAAATGACATGCTAGAATCTTTTATTATTTTGTTAATGGCAAGTTTCCTTAATAACAACCTCATACTCTTGATGTCTCATCTTATGATGAACCCTAGCCTGTTTTCACATGTTTTACTTATCTTTCCATCTTAGAATAGTTTTGTAACACATACTTTTTATTTTCCTTTCCCTTTTGCTGGGTGACTTCCCAACCACCCAGGTGTGAAGCAAGGTGGTTGAATAGGACTTGAAGATCTTGGCTTTGGCTTGGACTTAGATGATGGATATGTTGCTTGGAGACAAAAGTGTAATAGTTCGATTTCCCTCTACTTAGATCCTCTTTTTGTATAAAGCATGTACACCCATATTGGGAGAATTTTTATGTACACTTTATTTGAAATTGAATATAGTCAAAATTTTATCTTCCGCTGCTATCCAAATTGGATTTTGTTTACCATTGTTTTGAGTAGAGAGGTGGGTTTATCTCACTCTTTACAATATTTCCCTCCCACCCCCTACCAGTTCATTCCTATGTACTGAACCTCCCACAAAACTCTATTTTGATCGGTTGATTGCAACCAATTTTATACTATTAATAAATAAATCTTTTATAAGTCCACAGGATGTCATCCACATCTTTTGATTCCTTAAACAAGTAAGACATGTCATAGATAGGGACCAAGGAGGCGATTGAGGAAATCACAAAAGTGTTAGATGCAAACCCAGACATGCCCTATTCAAAATGGTTCAAATTGGAATTAAGAAGAGAGCAATTTCTTATCTTCTTAGAGCATGAATCAGATGATTCCGAAGAGGAAGCATAACAACCCACAATAAATACGTCGAATTATCTAATATATGTGTATTTATACTTTTAATTTACATCTGTTAGATATCCTTTTAGGATTGTTTTAATATTTATCTTATTAGTTTTGTAATTAATTGCATTAGTTTAGATTTTTTTCTTTATTTGGAGTTTTAATTATATTTAGTTTTTTTTGTAGGAAAATGTCTGAATGGCTAATTTCTCTTGGTATTTTGCACAAATTCACACAGTGCCTGATTTAAATATATACCTCACACCAACATTGTCATAACTCTCACATACCAAGGTAGAATTTAATGGGTAAGTATGAGTTGGAAAGAGAATTGAATTATATACAAGAAAAACATATTTGCAGACCATTTCAAACTTATTACTGGCCAAATAATACGCTCAAAATAGCTATTTTTGGAATTTGTAGAAAAAAAATGTGAATAGTCAACATAATTAAAGGCAATCAACCGTTTTCTCTATTGACCATATCCAAAACGTTTTTAGTCACTGAGTAGGAGTTTTCTAGAGAGTTTTGTATCTAGGTTTTCCATCTCTCTTTCCCATATAAAAGGAGGGGGGACTCCACAAGAAAAGACATCCAAGTTTTAGTTGTAGACCACATCTTGTATAATATTGGATCTCATTTTAGTTTGCATTTCTTCTAATCTCGTTATGTGTGAGTAGATTCTTCTGGACATGGGGATAGCCCCTTACCCCGATTCTATTCAATATAATCAATTTTGTTGCTCCATCAAAAAAATGTCTTCTCTCTATTTATGTGTGCTTATTTGCATGATCTGATATATTCTTATGGAGTGATATGATTGTGGATCTCTGCAAGAACAAAACAATAGTCCCTTAATTGTGATTATCATCCTTTCATCTTTTTAATCTTATTCCCATTATAATCCTTGGTGATGTGACCACCTGAGCCTTTGGTTTGAATGTCATTTTGAATTCACATGCTTCTTGATATGACCGTGGATAGTGGCATGTTGGGTGGTTGGGCAATGATCTGTGAACATCAGGACCAACCGGTTGATGCGAAGTCTGACCCTTATGAGCTTGTCTGTAAGGACATACAACCACAAGGTCCTGATGTTATCCTTGGAGTTTAAACATTGATTAGTTGAATAGGAACATGGTTTTGGTGGTGATCCTTGGGATCCCCAGATCTTTATTTCTTGATTAGTTAAACTTTATTTCAGCACTTTTATTTTTGTTCTTCATTTTAACAACCTTCTCAAATTGGTATTTAATTCTTGTTCTTGTGATCAAATTTGAATCTTGACTTTTCTTTTCCTCTATCCCTTGGATCGATACCTAACTATACTAAGTTGACTTCTTGTTCGTAGCAAGTTGACAACTGGGTTAGAAGGTTAAACTCTAGGGCATTTCCTAGTGATTGTTTTGTGTACAATGACCTAGATCAATTTGGCGTCGTTGCAGGGGATGGCAAGGTTGTTTTTCAGATCTGGTTTCTTGTACATCTTGTATAATTTTTTTCATATTTCTCTAACTTGTATAACTTTACTCTTATTCTATATCTTCTATTTCATAATTTGTTTTTTTAGATTTTTATAATTTTTTTGCCTACCGAGTAACATTCCAGTAGTGTATCTGCTCCTTTTGTTGAGTCTCTATTCTTACATTACTACTTTCTAGCTTATTCTTTTTGTAATTTTGAATCTTGTTTCATAATTTATTTAGCCTATTGAATAATTTTCACCCTTGTTCTATAATTTCTTTCTTAGATTTTTTTGTAATTTCCTTTTGTCTTCCGAGCACAATTCTAAAAGTGTATCTCCACTTTCTACTGAGTTTTCATTCTAGTAATACTGCTTTTTAGTTTTTTCTTTGTAATTTTAGTTTATTCTATAATTTCTTAACTTTATAATTTTTTCTCTTTGTAATTTTGACTAACCCCTTATCTCATAATCTCTCTACTCATGTGCTAATTGGCATATCTTTCAAGAACTTTTTTTCAAATGGAGTGGTCATTCCAATATCCCTCAAAATATTATTATTGTGGCCATTATCACCACACATCTCTTGGTTGTCTGACTCCACCCCATACTTATGGTAGCACCCCTTTTAATTACGAGCCCTTTCATCTTGATTGGTACAATGTGAATACACATTTTTTTAGAACCATTATGGGTAGGGGGTATGATCAGCAAAATTTTGAAGGGTATGACCAATAGAATTTTGGGGGAAATGAACCTATTTATGATACCCATTATAATCCTCAGCAATAAGAGAAACTTAGGGCCCTAGAGAAGATGACATCAAAATTGATAAGCAACCAAGCCTTGTTAGCTGCTCTATTAGAAGCCCAATCTCAAAACCTAGATGTTCCAAATATATTTTCCCATGATTTTGTGACACCTTGTAATATTAAATCTTCCCACCAAGATGGATGTAATGGAAATTGCAATACACCATCTTCTGAAGATTGTTATGTGGAGCAATGCCACAATCAATATGAGGACCACAAGGCCCCAGACTACCATGAGTGGTATGGTGAGGATGGCCAATATTTTGAGGTGTATGAATCCTATGGTGAAACTGAATTTAAACAATGAATTGGAAGAGAGACTTAAGGCCCTAGAGAAGATGGCAGTAGAAGGATAAGAAAAACTTGAATCCAGTCAAGCCTTGTTAGCTACCTTACTAGAGGCTCAATCACAGACTCCCCCTCTAGAGCTTGAGAAACCCAAGATAGTTCTTCCTAATGATGATGATGATGATGATCTTATTTTTGTGTCATATATGTCAGATCCTGAAGAAATAGAATAAACCATGGAGCCATATTTTGTGTGTGATGAGGATGTCGGTATCCCTACCTTTCCTTTAGAGACATTATTACTTTAATACGAAAACTCGAAGTAGGGGAGTCATTCTGAAGATCCAACAACTCCTCCCATCCTTAACACAAACCCAATTAATATCAGAGACCAAATCCCTTTTTTTGAGTCTAATTTGGATAATGAGCATCCAGCCACCTTTGATAAAACAATTCCTCTCATTTTGACACATCTAGTTCTCATTCTACATAAGGTTGATGTAGAAGGGGAGACACCCTTAGAAGAAGCCCATACACCCCCTTCTGTTATTTATAAGGAATACTTCATTGTCCTTCCTAAATCCTTAGGGTACCCCTTATGCAAAAGAATTAGAGTTATATGTTATATCAACAATGAAACTTACCAAACCCAATGTTGATGGAATTATTTTTTAAGAAAAGCAAAACATTTTTATAAAAAAATTGAAATATTTTGTATCAGCATCAATTCTCCCATATGTAGGTCATTATGATGGTGGAAAATATGATCCAGATCCTCCACCCGACTATATACATCTTGCTCTACCAACATTACTGGTCGGGTACCCTCCAACCTCCCCCAATCCACATCCATCTTCAACACTTCCCTTGCTATTGAAGGAAGATATATGGATCTTATTGGAGGGAATGTGAGGTAAAAGAAAATATGAACATCCCATTGAGCTTCCATGATTACCCTACCATAGGGTACACTATGAAGCTCCTCTGATAAAGGTCACAACCCTCATACACATCCCCTCCAGCTGCACTTTTTTGAGCTACTAGGGCCACCTAGACGCCCTCTTCTTCCCTTTATCTTGGATTTAAGTTTTGCTAGGGATAAGAAATATTTTAAGTCTGGGGTGAAGGTGGGTGGTACATACTCTTTCCACCCACTCTATCTTAATTTTATGAAAAAAATTATTATGTTATATAGTTTAGTTTTAATTTTTCAAAATTTTCAAAAAAATCAATTTTTTAGTTTAGCCATTATCCTGTTGGTCAAGCTGAATAGACATGATCATTGTACCCCTTTGGATTTAGTAAATCTTTGCAAAAAAAATTATAATTTGCCATGCCTGAAACCATTAAGTCATCTAGGACCCCTAATGACATCACT
The DNA here is from genome assembly GCA_963693085.1 of Alisma plantago-aquatica. NCBI lineage: Eukaryota > Viridiplantae > Streptophyta > Magnoliopsida > Alismatales > Alismataceae > Alisma > Alisma plantago-aquatica. Next base: position 1,282,230,940 of record OY856412.1, on the reverse strand, counting down.
CTTTGGAATAGTTGGCAAGTCATAAGGAATCGATCAGAACTAAGCATAATTTTTCCCTATATTTAAACAAATGGATTATCTTGTTATAAAACTTATATGATGTGAATTATAGGAATATTATAACAAGAGCAATGACACTCTCTAGAAAATAAAAGAAAAAATAATGTGGAAAGTTACAAGAACAAGAGCATCTCTTCCTACCCTCTATTTTTTTTCTAAAAAAGAGAAGTAAAGAATCACCATCGGAAAAAAATCAAGTCTAGGGTGGCATGCTTCCCAAAATAAAAATATCATACCCCATAAAGGGGCGTACCATCAAATGATTTCAAAAGTGCACATGAAAAAAATGTGACCAATGTAGCCACAACTCCACGAATTCAAATCCCGAGTCGAATAGAGGAGGGATCAAGAAAAAATCCATCACTTCCTTCTATGTTTTCACACTCCCCCTTCGTCTTGTTGTTGTACAACAACTTACAAAAAAATTGAGAGTGTCAAAGTCAAAGTAAGATGAAGCCTATTCTTCTACAAAATCTTGATTTAGAAGCAAGATAGGATAATTGTTTTGATAGAGAATATATAACTTTATACTTTGTGGTTTTACGAGATTCAGTCACTGGCTAGAATTTGGAAGTAAGGATTATAGTGATGTGACAAGGCTGAGGAATGACATGTTGTGAGTATAAATTGGACTTTATTTGTGATTTTATTTTCTTGAGGACAAGCAAAGATTCAAGTCTGGGGTATTTGGATAAATGTATATATATCCTTTTTATTTACATCTTTTAGATATCCTTTTAGGATTGTTTTGATATTTATCTTCTTAGTTTTGTAATTAATTGTATTAGTTTATATTTTTCTCTTTATTTGGAGTTTTGCTTATACTTAATTGGTTTTTTGTAGGAAAATGGCTCAATGACAAATTTCCCTTGGAAGATATTTTGCACAAATTCCTGTAGTGCCGGATTTAAATATATACCTCGCACCAAAATTGTTGCAACTCTTGAATCCCAAGGAGAAATTTAATGGAAAAGTATGTGCTGGAAAGGAAATGAATTATATACATGAAAAACATATTATTGGACCATTTTCAAACTTATATATGGTCCAAAAATACGCTTGAAATCTCTGTTATTGGAATCTATAGCAAAAAGAATGTGAACAGTCAACATAATTAAAGGCAATCACCCATTTTCTGTATTGACCAGATCTAGAAAGTTTTCATCCGCCGGCTAGGAGTTTTTGAGAGATTTTTGTATCTAGGGTTTCCAACCCTCCCCCTATAAAAGGACGGGGGACTCCACAAGAAAAGACATCCAATTTTTAATTGTACACCATAGCTTGTATAATGTTGGATCTCATTTAGTTTATATTTCTTCTAGTCTAGTTATGTGTGAGTAGATTCTTCTAGGACATGGGGAGTAGCCCCTTAGATCGGTTCTATTCAATATAATTAGTTATATTGATCCATCAAAAAAATGTCTTCTCTCTGTTTATGTGTGGTTATTTGGATGATCTGATATATTCTTATGGAGTGATATGACCGTGGATCTCTGTAAGAATGAAACAATAGTCCCTTAATTGTGATTATATTTTCATCTTTTTAATCTTATTCCAGTTATAATCCTTGGTGATGTGACCACCTGAGCCTTGGGTTTGAATGTTGGTTTGAATTCACAGGCTTCTTGATATGACTGTGGATAGTGGCATGTTGGATGATTAGGCAATGATCCATGAACACCGGGACCAACGGGTTCACGAGAAGTCCGACCCTTATGAGTTTGTCCATATGGTCATGCAAACACAATATCCTAATTTGATCCTTGGAGTTTAGAATTTGACTAGTTGAATAGGAACATGGTATTGGTGGTGATCCTCCGGACCCCAAGATCTTTATTTCTTGATTAGTTAAACTCTATTTCAACACTTTTATTTTTGTTCTTAGTTTTAACAACCTTCTCAAATTGGTATTTAATTCTTTTTTCTACAATCGGATTTGGATCTTAACTTTTCTTTTCTATCGTCCCTTGGATCGACACCTATCTATACTAAATTGACTTGTTGTTCGTAGCAAGTTGACAACTAGGTTACAAGGTTAAACTCTAGGACTTTTCCTAGTAATTGTTGCATGTACAATGACCCACATCAGTATCTTCCTTTTGAAGAGGAAATGAAGAAAAAAGATATCAGTTCATGTCTCCCTGACTCGTCACTCTGGTGGTTAGGGTTGCAGGATGTAGATGCCTTCCTACCCTCTAGGGTTTTCTCTCTTGTAGGTTCAAGTCGACAATTGTTCTTCTGGTATCGTCTCCGAGATGGTAGCAGCACTAGCGTACAAGTATGTGAGTCTACGAATTTCATAAGAGGAGAATGAACCAATTTATGTGGAACCAGTTAGAATTAGTGATGAGGAGGATCATATAGAATTGGCACTTGTTGAACGAATACTGATTGATCGCACATATAACTTCAAGGTAATGGAGCGAACCCTGACGCATGCATGGAGTTTGTGAGAGAAAGCAGAATTCAAGCAACTTCAGGAGGAGATATTCATCATACAATTTACCCATTGGACAGATAGGCAGAAGGTCATTGATGGTTACCTGCGAAACTCTAATAGAAAGCTCCTGCTATTAAAGGAAATATGCAAGGAGGAATAGCCAGGGAAGAATGTCATTAATAGAAGTCCTTTCTAGATCAGATTGTATGGGATGTTGATGGGTTATAGGGGGAAAACTATTGTGGAGATAGCTGGGAGAGTGGAGGAAGTTCTGTAGGTGGACGGCGATGGATCGAGTTGGGACTCGTCCCTCTAATTCTGGGTTTTATTGGACGCAACTAAACCATTAAAAAGGGCATTGAATATTAGGGTTAAGGGAGGAATCCTAGTCGAGGTTGAAGTGAAGTATGAGAGATTTTCTAATTTTTGCTTTGGATATGGGGTTCTAGGGCATGTGGATAAAGAGTGTGCAAACTTCATAGAGGAGGGAGATTAGATCCAATGATGGGGGAATTGGCTATGAGCATCCCCATGGAAACAAAGAAGGCTTGATCATGAAAACACTGAGGCAAGCGGATCGGCCAGCAAAAAACTCACCTTTAGAAACAGCAAGTCAACGAGTTCGAACAACACTGGTGAGGAGTGTGCTTCTAGAAGAGGTGATGAACGTACTGGAGGATAGGGATCAAGTCAGAAGAAAGATGTTCCAAAAAAAATCAAGTACGGAACACATCATGGTGTTGTGCAGGTGAAGGGGGGAAAAGAATGGAGAGAGGGAAGTATGGAGGGAGCGGGAAGGGAAGAGGAGTACTAGAAAGAAGGGGAAGATGTAGAGAAAAGGGAAAGGATACAAGGAGATAATCTGGGTGAACCCAAGGTGATTTGATTCACCAAGGAGGATCTCTTGGCACTGTAGGGAGACAAACAAATAGATGAACAAGTACTTGAAGGAGAGGAAGAGTATGGAATTGTGCCAAGCCAAGCACATTAAATAGAAAGGAAAGAAACTCTGAAGATCTAGCTGCGATTGGAGCATGGTGTCTTTGCGATATGCAAACCACAAAGGGTGGTCACACAAGCTCAGAAGAAGAAATAGGGAGGGGGAGGCAAGAAATAAGGTAAAGGAACATCAACACACAAGAAGAACCATATTCCTTGGGTGTACAAGATGAGTAGATGAGAAAGACTGGGCATCCTGGAGTCAGAGATCATCTGGGATCCTATGACTAGTAAAATAAATAGAAACTCTGAATGGTGGGATATGGATTTAGATGAACAAACAACACAAGATTTTGTTGGGGGGGGATTAAGCAAGGAGGGAAGACTATTTTTGTTCTAGACACGGTTTCAGTGACCCAAGTAGAGGAGGTTGGTGGTGACCAACCTCGCGAAGAACAATTAAAATTCTTAGCTAGAACTGTTAGGGTGTGGCATACAACTCTCAAAAACATAATTAACTAATGCGGAAGCGTTCACTAAGAAGCGGATTACCAAAAATCACTCAAAATTAAAACCTTTTTATCAAGAGATCCATCAAAGGAAAACTTTCTCACATAGAACCAAAGTAACATATTTACATTCTTGTTCAAAGGTACATATTCTGTATCATCTCCTTCAGAGAATTACAAGCATTAACTGTCCTGCTAAGCTAAACACAGGCTGATAAAATCTCGAGGCACTAAGCCAAAATCTCGAAAGCACTGACTACTACTCTGAGGACCTGAGAGTACAGAGACGACACATAGGACTCTATTTACATATGTACAAGGCAAAACAGCCAGTTTCTCCACCTGAGACTTCATTGTTGTCCCTGCTGCTACTGCTGTCCTTCACCTATTGAAGGATTCCTTCCTCCTCGTCTGCGTCCACCTAAAAATGTGATTCCCACGGGGGTGAGACAATTGTGAATTGCCCCAGCGAGAGATATAACTCTCAGCCAGAAACATTATTATTGCAGCTTAAGAAGAATAATATACACAAAGGAATCATATTTGTTTGGAAGCAGGTATTTCAATGTCTAGTAGATTAGAACATCATTCTTATCAAAAGCAATGCAGCTATAATTTGATAGAACAACATGTCACTTATCCTTTAAGGAATATGAAGAACATGTATAATGTTTATTCACTATAGAATCATTATCACATCATTAACTCTCTTCAGGCTTAGATTATATATCTAATGCCTGGCATTGTCATTATGGAGTCATGGCATGTAGCCATACTCTTTTCATAAAGTGTTGGGATCTTAGTCCCTTAACTCACCATAGGATACTAATTACCACATTATTAGATATCTTAATACCTTCAGATCATCTGACCACAGACATCATGATTCTTGCTACAAAATGTATTACACATAGTACACACAGTTCAATGATTCTTACTACACAAAGCATATGAAGGCTTATAAAGCCTATAAAACATTCTCAATAAACAAAGCATCATAGCCCATACCTGGCTATGCTCATCTTCTCAACATATCTGCATGATTAGTAATCATGATACAATTACATATCAATATCATGCAATATAAGGGTTATCTTATTACATTCATAACCCATTAGTCTGTATATGAGCTTCACATAGGATTACCCTGTGTTAGAATTTCACATAGCAGTACCCTGTATTAGGGTTCACATAGCATTGACTTGTCATAGGGTTTCACATAGCATTACCCTGTATTAGGGTTCACATAACAAGGAATCAATATGGATAATCATAAGTATTTGATCGTACTTATTTATTCTCATCATTTATCATTAAATGAATTATCAACACACAACATGAGTTTCTCTCTCATCTTTTCCAGAATATGATTACATCATAGTTTATAGGTTTGGAATAACCTTTTCATAAGGCATGTTAGCCTACATTCAACAGGGTGAATTATATCTTAATGTAACCATTGACATGACACATCTCATGTGTCATTCATCCAATTATATTGGACTTATAATGCATCAAGGTATAGTAGTATTGGGGTGTTGGATGTGATATCTATCATATCTTGATGTATCACTTCCCTCAACACCTTTATTTTACTAGAGTTCATCCACTTAGCTTGTATTAGGGTATTTCCCCATCCTAATACTTTATGCAGCAGTTCATCACATTTATCATGTAAAGTATTGGTCATTAGTCACTCACTTAGATTATACAATCGTTGCCAATACTATGGACTCATCCTTGAGTTAGGAACTATTAATATAAGGATATTCATTATCAACCTCTCTAGGTGTTACATTTGTCATATCACTAATCACTATTCCATTATTAGGAATAGTATCCTTCATACTTATAATTTGAGGATTCACATAGCATATTCCATACATTTATGGATTTCACATAGTATTACTCTTCAATAAAGTTTCATATAATCATCCTTCTATATCAGTGTTTCACTTAGTATTATGTGAAATTAAGATTACACAACACATCACCCAGTGTTAGGTCTTCACATAGGATTAGTGGCACTACCCTATATTAGGGTTTCATGCACCTTTCCCCATTTTAGGGATTAAGGTTTTCTATTCACATCCAAGTAAGGTTTCTTTTACCTCATACCTAATGTAACATCCCTGACCTGGGTTATGAGTTAACCCTAGGTGTTTTGCCTAAATATGTAAATAAATCCTTGTGATTAACCCTGAGTATGTAATTAAGTTTCTCAGAAACATATATTTCAGTATTTGTTCCTTTTTATTTAAAGTTGTAGCATTGTTTTGATATACAGGGACCTATGTGCAATTTACCCAGTTAAAAGGGTTAGCTTACAATTTGCACATGATGAGATGTTCCTATGATGTTGAGACATCATGAGAAATCTTTTTGGCAAAGTTTGAGGGATTTCCCAAGCTAGGGCACCAAGGTGCAGCTGTGGAAGCAATCCCGGTGCTTGAAACCTTAATTTGGGGTAAAATGCAATTTACCCAAATTAAGGGATTCAAATTGTGAAATATGTCATCTAATGTATCTTTTTAGACTCTTGCCATCATTAAGAGAAGAAATGATGAGGGAGTCACCTCAATTGAGTTATCAAGTTATGAAATATACCTTGTGATGGAATAATTAGGGTATATGTGCAATAGTTCTTTATGTACGTACCTTATTATTAGATTGCTCTCCTTTACCTTCTTTTTCTAAGACCTTAAGAGAAGGTTTGTCATTAGAATAAAAAGGAAGGGACGATCAAGTAAAGAAGGAGGGACCTAGTTGGAATTATGGACAACTTATGAACTAATGTTGAAAATCCTACTCCTAGTATATATACCCTCAACTTCTCTAAGCAAGGGAACTTGCCCTTCGTTCCCTTCACTGTTCCATTTCACCAAAGACGACCAAAGACTGCCTTGGAGCTAAGGAGGACGACCAAGGGAAACAAGGTAGGTTTGGGACCCTTCTTCTTGCCTAATTCCATGGTTAGAACTTGAATTCAAAGTCAATTTGGTGGCTAACTCTCGAAACCCTATCTTTCTATCCATCTCCTTTCATCTTTACTTGGAGTTTTCACCTTGGAAAACCTGTGGGAACTCAAGGACGCCATTAGAACTTGGAGCTTGAAAGCTTGGAGCTCAAGGAGCAAGCTTTAGGCGGGTTTTATAACTCTAAACCCATGCTTTACTATGTACATCCTTTATATGCGGTTTGATGATAGCTCTTAGTGTTTCCCTACTTTTCCCTACTATTTTACAAGAAAATCCATGGGATATCCGTACTGTTCTTGAGCTAGGAGAGGAAGGCGTGATTTCCAAGAAAAACCCACCGCTTTTCACTTCCTTAAACGGTCTCACCAGTTTGCTCTCTCGGTCTCAAGACCGCGAGGTGAGCAAATGGTCTCTAGACCGCGACAGGGAAAACGGTCTCCAAGACCATTTGTCCCCATTGACCGAGCGTGGACCGTATAAGAAATCTGTTCCTAATTATATAGGCTAATTACCCTCAAACGTTGGGAGGCTAACTCCAAGGGAATCGGGAGATATGACCTTTTTAAGTAACAACTTTAAATGAATTTATTCCTGTTTCTCAAACGGTCTGAAATTGCCTTTTTGGGAAAACGGTCTCAAGACCGTGTAAGGTCGTTGACCAGGCGTTGACCGTATGAGATTACTGTTCAAAATAATGTTAATTAACAACTCACCAAGTTTGATGGTCTATTTCCAAACGGGCTAAGAGTTGAAGGGTGAATACTAGGGCTAACCCTAGGTGAAATCAGTACTGAAATTATGGTGACCTAATTAGGGTTTTTAGGGTTGATTGACCTAAACGGTCTCAAGACCGTTTAGGGGTCACCTAAACGGTCTCAAGACCGCGAGGGCAATCAACCATGACCGTTTGGAGGTCTGGGGTCAAGATTAGTTGACCAATTGAAGGTGCAATTACACCAAATTACATTGCAATTAAAGTATTGATATAATCATCAACTCAATTTGTTCAACCTTGTTGAATTTCCGCTAGAATCCAAAATTGGATGGGCAAACGGTCTCAAGACCGTTTGGAATTCATCCAAACGGTCTCAATACCGAGAGGACAATCACCCAAGACCGTTTGAAGGTCTAGGGTTAAGTAATTTGACCAATTGAGGACCTAATTGCAAACAAGTTACCAATTTAATAAAAAAATTCTGTTTTGTGGTTCAATCATGGTTCAACCCTATCAAATCACCTTAGACTTTGATGAAATCTTGGGAAAACGGTCTCAAGACCATGTGGGGTCCACCCACATGACCTCAAGACCGTTTGGGCCAAGTTTGGGCCCAATTGGAGCTCAATTGAAGGGTTCAACCTTGCGTTGATGCACATTGTTGAGTATTGATGGGTGAACATTGATAGACTCTAATTGAATCGATTTCAATCCTAATTGGTCAACAATTGAGGGTCAATTGAATGACCAATTGATTAAGCATAAACTTAATTATCCCAATTCATAAGTGGTCATCATAGATTTGACCTTTTGAAGGCTTCAACTTTGGTTGACATTAGGTGGTAACCTTTGATTTTGTTGTTGAAGGACCAAGATGCTAAGACCATGAGAGCCTCGCGGTCTTAAGACCGTGAGAGGGCTTGCAGTCTCAAGACCATGAGGGGGCTCACGGTCTCAAGACCGAGAGGAGGCTCACGGTCTCAAAACCACAAGGGGCCTCGCGGTCCTGAGGTCAAAGTGGGCAAACGGTCTACATAGCTTCGCAGTCTTGAAATCACATGATGGCTCGCGGTCTTGAAGTAGGTTGAGGGGGCTCGTGGTCTTGGAAGGGGTTGAGGGCTCACGGTCCTAAAGTCAACATTAGCTAAACGGTCAACACACCCTCACGGTCTTGAAAATTCAAAATTAGCTAAACGGTCAACACTTTAAAACGATCTCAACTCAATTGAAGAATGATGGTTGAAGGTCAATCAATGTGATTCAAAGTTGACCCCTTTCAATCAAATGATGATATAAATGGTTCAATGTTGCCCTAATCAAAACCTAATGATAACCTAGGATATTAAGGGGTTAATGGACTAAGGTTTTGACCATTATGATGATCAATGGGGTGAATTACCAAAATACCTATGAAGGGTAAATTAAGTAATACCTTGATCAAATCAAACCCTAATCACATGATAGTGATGTTTTGGGCTATGTTAACCTATGATGACTTAATCCAACCTGTTTTAGAGTGATGTTGACATCACCTAACCTTATGATGAGAGAGAAAGTACTTCTAGAGAGAGAAAGTACCCTTTTCAGGTGAAAATTCAATTAAAGCATCTCCAATGCACAGGAATGAGCATAATTAGGGTATGATCCACCTGTGTGAGATCATAGAAACCCTAATTATGATAAATGATGAACCTTTAACTAATCTAAGAGCATCAATGAAGATGTTACTCATACATGATGATGTTATGAGTTCAATTCACCTTGATATGAATAGTAAACCCTAATTCAAGGGTGATGACATGTAATGTGAATAGTAAACCCTAATTCAAGGGTGATGACATGTAATGTGAATAGTAAACCCTAATTCAAGGGTAATGGCATGCTTTTAAGTATTAAACTCTATTTGATGAGAATTAGAGATTTAACTCTTATGACAAGAGTAGGAAGCATATTCCTTATTTTTGTATTACCTTTATCAGTTGTATTAACCATGCAGGTTTTGATATGAAGGTAATCATATCCAGGTATGGATGTTGATGTTATATTCATTAAAGGCATGTTGTTAGCCTTATGAATAAGTAAAGTAATCTGATGCCTTGTCAGTGGCATCCTATGCTGATAATGGGCTGTGAGAGCCATGAATACCATCAAGGTCATGCCTTAGAGATGACTTGTGATGAGGATAATGAGAAATGATGATTGATATGAGTTAGGCCTGTTACATTTAGTATTCTTCTTTTATAGCTGCTATGCTAATGTTATTGTTTGAAAAACAATGTATGCTGTTAAAGAATACTGAATGTACCTAACTAATGAAGTATAATGTAGAGCCCTGATCATAGATCCATCATTGTCAGAGATTAAGTGATGGTGAAACAGGTTTTCCTCAGGGAACTCCTGGAGCACATACTTTTGAGTATGTGGGGTACATGGATGTGTAGAACCTTACATCCTAGTGTAGGAAAGTGATGTAGATGTGTAATCCATCCATCCTTCACTATAATTCCATACCGTATCAGTGGTAGGTAAACATGAAACCTCCTGATGATGAAGAAAGCACAGATATCCGTATCAGTGGTAGGTAAATATGAAACCTCCTGATGACGAAGAGAGTACAGAACGCCACTGTGACTCTAGAATAGAGAAGGACCAGTTTACCCTGGTGAGCTATAGTAGTAGAGACACGAGCTGTCCTACAAGTGATCCTCTTACTGACTGAGGAAGGTGAAGGTCATGAGAATCCGGCTCTCTTAATGACCTATGTATGATACTGATGTGACTTCTCAGCGATCAGTTGGGGTATGAGTGGTAAGCCTCATCTCCACAGGGCATAATGTTGTTTGTAAAACATAATCAACCATGTAGTATAACTTGTTAGAGATAACTCCAAGCTAGTTGATTGATGTTACATTGCAATAGTGTTTATATTCTCCATATCTCCTAAATTGTAGAGATCTTGTTATACCCGCAACTGTTATAGAATACTTTGAAGGCTTTACTGCTTAAGATATTCTTTGATGTTATAATAAAGCTTCTGGCGAAGAGTTATAACTCTCGCTGGGACAATTATGTATAATTGTCTCACACTGTAGACTTCAACTTTTTAGGTGGACGTCGGAGACGAAGGAACCAGCCTACAAGTGACCAGTCTCAGCAGCAGCAGCACCAGGGGCAGCAGTAATCTCAGGTGGAGATTGTCCTGCCATGTGGTGCAGTTAGAGTCAGTCCTATGTGTCCTCTGTACTCTCAGGTCTTGGAGTCTTTTGTGTAGTGATCTTGAGATTTTGTATCTGGATGTATATAATTACTCAAGAAGTAATTATCCTGAGATGTAAACAGTTTATCTCTCTTTATGAAAGAAGTTTTTATGGATCCAAGTTCTTATCTCGAAAAGTTTTAATTTCCCGTGATTTTTGTCTTCCGCTGATTACCGATTCGCTTCCTCTATGTTTTAATCGTGTTTATGTTATGGTTTGGAGATCAGATCCCACAACTAGTGGTATCAGAGCTCTAGGTCAGTTGAGTCTACAGAGGCATAGGACTTAGGATGTTGAGTCTACCTTTAGCACTCCTTCCTTATCTAATAGAATCTTCTGCTCCTCAGGAGAAGAAGATACATAAGAATGTCAGAACATCACGATGAGTACGTGGCAGAGAGTAGTGCTAGTGCACCTCGAGGCGGTGCAAGAGTTCCGAGAATAGAACAACCTGCACCGGAGTTACCAATAGAGAAACCCCAGTTCGACCCAGCTGACATGGGTAACCCAGCTGTACAGACGATGTTCGGGCAGTTCATGACTGCCATGACACATATAACTGATAGGATGCCCATTCCTGCACCTAGGGCACCTGTCCAGCCTGAAGCACAAGGTATCGGTAAGACATTCGAATGACTTCGTCGTGTCGGAGCTACTGAGTACTTCGGAACTGCCGACCCTGCAGATGCTGACTTATGGTTGACAGAGTTGGAGAAGGCTTTCAGGATTCTTATGATTTCGGAACCTGAGAAGGTTAGACATGCCATCTATCTTCTCAAAGGCAGTGCTGGTCACTGGTGGAACATGGAAGAGGAGAAGAGGCCTGGAGTAGAGTTCTCATGGGAAGAGTTTCGTCGGGAATTTATCAAAAGATATTTTCCAAAGACCTTCCTAGATGAGAAGATCTCTCAGTTCGAGAAACTAAGGCAGGGTATGATGAACATTAGTGAATATGAAGCTAAGTTCCTGGAGTTGTTGCGGTTCTTTCCGCACATGGCTGCTACGGATGAGGAAAGAATCAGAAGATTCGAGAAGGGTTTGAATTCTGATATGTCAACCCCTGTGTCTGCCTTAGAAAACAGAGAGAGATTCTCTACCTTTGTTGAGTCAGTCCGAAGGATAGAGAGATCTGTGGTTGAGAAAAGACAAACCCATAAAAGATATCCACAGTTCCAGGGTTCTTCATCTAGGGATCCCAAGAAACCTAGATTCTCTGCACCTAACCCTCCACCACCCAGATCGAGTTTTCAAACTCAATGGACACCAAGCAGAGGTAGAGGACGGAGTCAATCGCTTCAAGGGACGCACAGTTCTGCATCAGTGTCAGAAACTGGACCACCCATACCACAGCAACAGGAGAAGAGTTGCTACAACTGTGGTAAGGTGGGACACTTGATGAAGGATTGCCGTTCTAGGCCTGTCGGTGTGACACAACAACCCCCGAGACAGAATCAACAGGGATCTCAGAATAGACAACCTCAAGGAGCATCTTGAGGACGTGGACAAGCGTCTCAAGCTGGATCATCAGCACCACCTCAACACCAGGTGACTGCGAGGTTCTATGCTATGAACCCACCTAAGGCAGTGGTCAATCCACGGGTAGTGGCAGGTCAGATGAAACTTTTATATTCTAATATGTCTACATCCTGTGTTGTATCCGTTCTGATTGATTTGGGTGCTACGCACTCTTTCATCACTCGTGAAGTGATTCATAACTGCAATATGACTGTTAGTCATAGAGCAGATAGTTTGTTGTTAGAGACTCCGTTGAGTGGGTCTGCCATTTTGCAGGAGGTATGTTCTCCCTGCATCCTCTTCTTTTCTGACCATCGCATTCAAGTGGATCTTATACCACTTGATATGCAAGGATTTGATATAATCCTCGGGATGGATACCTTAGAAAGGTATAGAGTTGTCTTGGATTGTGAATCCAAGTTGGCTGTGTTTGCTGATGAAAGAAACACATGGATCTTTCAAGGTGAAAGAAAGATTCTGCCCACCTGTCTTGTATCAGCTATGGTTGCTGATAAGCTGTTGAGGCAAGGATGTTATGCATTCTTGGCCCATGTGGTAGATGTTACTAAGGAAAGTTTCAATCCTGCCGAAGTTCCTATAATCAGGGAATTCGAAGATGTGTTTCCTGAAGAACTTCCTGGTATACCACCACCCCGGGAGATTGATTTTGAAATTAATCTGATCCCAGACACGAAACCCATAGCACAAACTCCGTATAGGATGGCGCCTGCCGAGATGGCAGAACTTAAGAAACAGCTTCAAGAGTTACTTGAGAGAGGTTTTATCCGACCGAGTACTTCACCTTGGGGTGATCCGGTCTTGTTTGTTAAAAAGAAAGATGGGTCAATGTGGTTGTGCATCGACTACAGACAACTCAATAAAGTAACAATTAAGAATAAGTACCCTCTGCCAAGGATTGATGATCTCTTTGATCAGTTGCACGGTGCAACAGTCTTTTCAAAAATAGACTTGAGGTCTGGATATCATCAACTCCGTATTAAGGATAGTGACATATCCAAGTCCGCCTTTAGGACAAGATATGGTCACTATGAGTTCACGGTTATGTCGTTTGGACTAACCAATGCACCAACTGCATTTATGGAACTCATGAATAGAGTTTTTTGACCTTTCCTTGATCAGTGTGTTGTCGTCTTCATAGATGACATTCTGATTTACAGTAAGGATGCTCAGCAGCATGAGCAGCATCTTCGCCAAGCTTTGACCTTGCTAAGAGAACATAAGCTATACGCTAAGTTTAGCAAGTGTGAGTTCTGGCTGCCGGAGGTATCTTTTCTTGGACATGTGATATCCGCCTCGGGAATTCGTGTTGACCCTACAAAGGTAGAATCTGTTCTACAATGGGAACAACCGAAGACACCGACAGAGATTCGAAGTTTCTTGGGGTTAGCTGGCTATTATCGAAGGTTCATTAAGAACCTTAGTTCTATAGCCTTACCCTTGACCAAGTTAACCCGGAAAGATGTTCCTTTTTCTTGGAGTGATAAGTGTCAACAATCTTTCCAGTTGCTGAAGGAGAGATTGACAAGTGCACCTGTGCTAGTGCTACCTGAACAAGGAAAATGATATATAGTTTTCTGTGATGCTTCCAAAAATGGACTAGGATGTGTGTTGATGCAGGATAAACAAGTGATTTCTTTTTCTTCCCGACAGCTTATGAAACACGAGGAGAATTATCCGACACACGATCTAGAGTTAGCTGTTGTGGTTCATGCCTTGAAAATCTGGAGACATTATCTCTACGGAGAGACATTCCAGATTTTCACAGACCACAAAAACCTTAAGTATATCTTCTCTCAGCATGAGCTCAACATGAGGCAACGTCGCTGGATGGAGTTAATCAAGGACTATGACTGTACAATTGATTACCATCCAGGCAAAGCCAATGTTGCTGCAGATGCCTTTAGTAGGAAATCAGCAACATCAACCATGAATAGAGCACAACTAAACTCTTTAGTATGCTCTAGGAGAGATATGCTTATCTCTTTAAGGCAAGACAATGTACCGTTGAAGGTGTCATTGTTAGCCGGTTTGTTGGCTGAGATGCATATTAAACCTACCCTAAGAGAGCAGATTAAAGAAGCACAGCTAGGTGATGCTGCAGTTCAGCAGATTAGATTTGAGTATGGAAATGAGAAGCAAGAAGGTTTCCATAACTCAAAGGATCAAGTAGCTTGTTATAAAGGGAAAATGATAGTGCCGGATGTGGACAACTTGAGGAAGTTAGTCCTGGAAGAAGCCCATTCTTCCATGTATGCTATGCATCCAGGGAACACCAAGATGTATCGGAATTTGAAAGATCTGTATTGGTGGCCTGGGATGAAGAAGGACGTTGCAGAGTTTGTTCTAAGGTGTCCCGTGTGTCAGCAAGTTAAAGCTGAGCACCAGAAGCCTACAGGAACAATGCAACCTTTACCCATACCGTAGTGGAAGTGGGACCATGTGACCATGGACTTTGTTGTTGGCCTACCCAGAACAAGCAAAGGACATGATTCCATTTGGGTAATTGTTGATAGGTTAACTAAGACAGCACATTTCTTACATGTCAAGACAACCTATTCTGCTGAAAGGTTATCAGAGTTGTATGTTCAAGAGATAGTGTGTTTGCACGGAGTTCCTGTCACAATAGTTTCTGACAGAGGTCCTCAGTTTACAAGTCGTTTTTGGGAACAGTTACACAGAGCCTTAGGCACCAAGCTAAGGTTTAGTACAACCTTTCATCCGCAGACTGATGGACAGTCGGAAAGGACCATACAGACCTTGGAAGACCTGTTGAGAGCATGTGTTCACCAGTTCACCGGAAGTTGGGATCTACACCTAAGCTTGATCGAGTTTGCCTATAACAATAGCTATCAACATAGTATTGATATGGCACCTTATGAAGCCTTGTATGGTAGACGTTGTAGATCACCCTTGTGTTGGTTTGAGACTGGTGAGCACCAGTTGTTAGGTCCTGACCTTGTGCAGCAGACCACAGAAAAGATTAAAGTAATACAACATAAGATTAAGACTGCTCAGGATAGGCAGAAATCTTATGCTGACAAACGTCGTAGACCCTTAGAGTTCCAGGTTGGAGATAGAGTGTATCTCAAGGTCTCACCCTGGAAAGGGGTCCTTCGTTTTGGAAGGAAAGGGAAGTTAGCTCCTAGATATATGGGGCCTTATCCAATCATCGAACGGATTGGAAAGGTAGCATATAGACTAGAGCTACCACCTGAGTTACAGCGGTTACATCCTGTGTTTCACATTTCTATGTTGAAGAAATGTCACCCAGACACCGAGTCAGTTCTACAACCCATGGAAGTAGAATTGAATGATGATATATCCTATGAGGAGGGACCAATGTCAATCCTTGATAAACGAATTAAAAAGTTAAAGAAGAAAGATATAAGTCTTGTGAAAGTCCTCTGGAACCATCGTGGTATTGAAGAAGCCACTTGGGAGTTAGAGGATGAGATGAGAAGGAAGTATCCTGCCCTTTTCTCTTAGTATGTTTTATCGATTTCGGGGACGAAATCCTTGTAAGGGGTGGATAATTTGTAACATCCCTGACCTGGGTTATGAGTTAACCCTAGGTGTTTTGCCTAAATATGTAAATAAATCCTTGTGATTAACCCTGAGTATGTAATTAAGTTTCTCAGAAACATATATTTCAGTATTTGTTCCTTTTTATTTAAAGTTGTAGCATTGTTTTGATATACAGGGACCTATGTGCAATTTACCCAGTTAAAAGGGTTAGCTTACAATTTTCACATGTTGAGATGTTCCTCTGATGTTGAGACATCATGAGAAATCTTTTTGGCAAAGTTTGAGGGATTTCCCAAGCTAGGGCACCAAGGTGCAGCTGTGGAAGCAATCGCGGTGCTTGAAACCTTAATTTGGGGTAAAATGCAATTTACCCAAATTAAGGGATGAAAATTGTGAAATATGTCATCTAATGTATCTTTTTAGACTCTTGCCATCATTAAGAGAAGAAATGATGAGGGAGTCACCTCAATTGAGTTATCAAGTTATGAAATATACCTTGTGATGGAATAATTAGGGTATATGTGCAATAGTTCTTTATGTACGTACCTTATTATTAGATTGCTCTCCTTTACCTTCTTTTTCGAAGACCTTAAGAGAAGGTTTGTCATTAGAATAAAGAGGAAGGGACGATCAAGTAAAGAAGGAGGGACCTAGTTGGAATTATGGACAACTTATGAACTAATGTTGAAAATCCTACTCCTAGTATATATACCCTCAACTTCTCTAAGCAAGGGAACTTGCCCTTCGTTCCCTTCACTGTTCCATTTCACCAAAGACTGCCTTGGAGCTAAGGAGGACGACCAAGGGAAATAAGGTAGGTTTGGGACCCTTCTTCTTGCCTAATTCCATGGTTAGAACTTGAATTCAAAGTCAATTTGGTGGCTAACTCTCGAAACCCTATCTTTCTAGCCATCTCCTTTCGTCTTTCCTTGGATTTTTCACCTTGGACAACCTGTGGGAACTCAAGGACGCCATTAGAACTTGGAGCTTGAAAGCTTGGAGCTCAAGGAGCAAGCTTTAGGCGGGTTTTATAACTCTAAACCCATGCTTTACTATGTACATCCTTTATATGCGGTTTGATGATAGCTCTTAGTGTTTCCCTACTTTTCCCTACTATTTTACAAGCAAATCCATGGGATATCCGTACTGTTCTTGAGCTAGGAGAGGAAGGCGTGATTTCCAAGAAAAACCCACCGCTTTTCATTTCCTTAAACGGTCTCACCAGTTTGCTCTCTCGGTCTCAAGACCGCGAGGTGAGCAAACGGTCTCTAGACCGTGACAGGGAAAATGGTCTCCAAGACCGTTTAGCCCCATTGATCGAGCCTGAACCGTATAAGAAATCTGTTACTAATTATATAGACTAATTACTCTCAAACATTGGGAGGCTAACTCCAAGGGAATCGGGAGATATAACCTTTTTAAGTAACAACTTTAAATGAATTTATTCCTGTTTCTCAAACGGTCTGAAATTGCCTTTTTGGGCAACGGTCTCAAGACCGTGTAAGGTCGTTGACCAGGCGTTGACCGTATGAGATTACTGTTCAAAATAATGTTAATTAACAACTCACCAAGTTTGATGGTCTATTTCCAAACGGGCTAAGAGTTGAAGGGTGAATACTAGGGCTAACCCTAGGTGAAATCAGTACTGAAATTATGGTGACCTAATTAGGGTTTTTAGGGTTGATTGACCTAAACGGTCTCAAGACCGTTTAGGGGTCACCCACACGGTCTCAAGACCACGAGGGCAATCAACCATGACCGTTTGGAGGTCTGGGGTCAAGATTAGTTGACCAATTGAAGGTGCAATTACACCAAATTACATTGCAATTAAAGTATTGATATAATCATCAACTCAATTTGTTCAACCTTGTTGAATTTCCGCTAGAATCCAAAATTGGATGGGCAAACGGTCTCAAGACCGTTTGGAATTCATCCAAACGGTCTCAAGACCGAGAGGACAATCACCCAAGACCGTTTGAAGGTCTAGGGTTAAGTAATTTGACCAATTGAGGACCTAATTGCAAACAAGTTACCAATTTAATAAAAAAATTCTGTTTTGTGGTTCAATCATGGTTCAATCCTATCAAATAACCTTAGACTTTGATGAAATATTGGGAAAACGGTCTCAAGACCATTTGGGGTCCTCGAACATGACCTCAATACCGTTTGGGCCAAGTTTGGGCCCAATTGGAGCTCAATTGAAGGGTTCAACCTTGCGTTGATGCACATTGTTGAGTATTGATGGGTGAACATTGATAGACTCTAATTGAATCGATTTCAATCCTAATTGGTCAACAATTGAGGGTCAATTGAATGACCAATTGATTAAGCATAACCTTAATTAACCCAATTCATAAGTGGTCATCATAACTTTGACCTTTTGAAGGCTTCAACTTTGGTTGACATTAGGTGGTAACCTTTGATTTTGTTGTTGAAGGACCAAGCGGCTAAGACCATGAGAGCCTCGCGGTCTTAAGACCGTGAGAGGGCTCGCGGTCTCAAGACCATGAGAGGGCTCACGGTCTCAAGACCGAGAGGAGGCTCACGGTCTCAAGACCGCGAGGGGCCTCGCGGTCCTGAGGTCAAAGTGGGCAAACGGTCTACATAGCTTCGCGGTCTTGAAATCACATGATGGCTCGCGGTCTTGAAGTAGGTTGAGGGGGCTCGCGGTCTTGGAAGGGGTTGAGGGCTCACGGTCCTAAAGTCAAAATTAGCTAAACGGTCAACACACCCTCACGGTCTTGAAAAGTCAAAATTAGCTAAACGGTCAACACTTTCAAACGATCTCAACTCAATTGAAGAATGTGGTTAAAGGTCAATCAATGTGATTCAAAGTTAACCCCTTTCAATCAAATGATGATATAAATGGTTCAATGTTGCCCTAATCAAAACCTAATGATAACCTAGGATATTAAGGGGTTAATGGACTAAGGGTTTGACCATTATGATGATCAATGGGGTGAATTACCAAAATACCCCTGAAGGGTAAATTAAGTAATACCTTGATCAAATCAAACCCTAATCACATGATAGTGATGTTTTGGGCTATGTTAACCTATGATGACTTAATCCAACCTGTTTTAGAGTGATGTTGACATCACCTAACCTTATGATGAGAGAGAAAGTACTTCTAGAGAGAGAAAGTACTTCTAGAGAGAGAAAGTACCCTTTTCAAGTGAAAATTCAATTAAAGCATCTCCAATGCACAGGAATGAGCATAATTAGGGTATGATCCACCTGTGTGAGATCATAGAAACCCTAATTATGATAAATGATGAACCTTTAACTAATCTAAGAGCATCAATGAAGATGTTACTCATACATGATGATGTTATGAGTTCAATTCACCTTGATATGAATAGTAAACCCTAATTCAAGGGTGATGACATGTAATGTGAATAGTAAACCCTAATTCAAGGGTAATGGCATGCTTTTAAGTATTAAACTCTATTTGATGAGAATTAGAGATTTAACTCTTATGACAAGAGTAGGAAGCATATTCCTTATTTTTGTATTACCTTTATCAGTTGTATTAACCATGCAGGTTTTGATATGAAGGTAATCATATCCAGGTATGGATGTTGATGTTATATTCATTAAAGGCATGTTGTTAGCCTTATGAATAAGTAAAGTAATCTGATGCCTTGTCAGTGGCATCCTATGATGATAATGGGCTGTGAGAGCCATGAATACCATCAAGGTCATGCCTTAGAGATGACTTGTGATCAGGATAATGAGAAATGATGATTGATATGAGTTAGGCCTGTTACATTTAGTATTCTTCTTTTATAGCTGCTATGCTACTGTTATTGTTTGAAAAACAATGTATGCTGTTAAAGAATACTGAATGTACCTAACTAATCAAGTATAATGTAGAGCCCTGATCATAGATCCATCATTGTCAGAGATTAAGTGATGGTGAAACAGGTTTTTCTCAGGGAACTGCTGGAGCACATACTTTTGAGTATGTGGGGTACATGGATGTGTAGAACCTTACATCCTAGTGTAGGAAAGTGATGTAGATGTGTAATCCATCCATCCTTCACTATAATTCCATACCGTATCAGTGGTAGGTAAACATGAAACCTCCTGATGACGAAGAAAGCACAGATATCCGTATCAGTGGTAGGTAAATATGAAACCTCCTGATGACGAAGAGAGTACAGAACGCCACTGTGACTCTAGAATAGCGAAGGACCAGTTTACCCTGGTGAGCTATAGTAGTAGAGACATGAGCTGTCCTACAAGTGATCCTCTTACTGACTGAGGAAGGTGAAGGTCATGAGAATCTGGCTCTCTTAATGACCTATGTATGATACTGATGTGACTTCTCAGCGATCAGTTGGGGTATGAGTGGTAAGCCTCATCTCCACAGGGCATAATGTTGTTTGTAAAACATAATCAACCATGTAGTATAACTTGTTAGAGGTAAATCCAAGTTAGTTGATTGATGTTACATTGCAATAGTGTTTATATTCTCCATATCTCCTAAATTGTAGAGATCTTGTTATACCCGCAACTGTTATAGAATACTTTGAAGGCTTTACTGCTTAAGATATTCGTTGATGTTATAATAAAGCTTCTGGCGAAGAGTTATAACTCTCGCTGGGACAATTATCTATAATTGTCTCACCCTGTAGACTTCAACTTTTTAGGTGGACGTCGGAGACGAAGGAACCAGCCTACAAGTGACCAGTCTCAGCAGCAGCAGCACCAGGGCAGCAGTAATCTCAGGTGGAGATTGTCCTGCCATGTGGTGCAGTTAGAGTCAGTCCTATGTGTCCTCTGTACTCTCAGGTTTTGGAGTCTTTTGTGTAGTGATCTTGAGATTTTGTATCTGGATGTATATAATTACTCAAGAAGTAATTATCCTGAGATGTAAACAGTTTATCTCTCTTTATGAAAGAAGTTTTTATGGATCCAAGTTCTTATCTCGAAAAGTTTTAATTTCCCGTGATTTTTGTCTTCCGCTGATTACCGATTCGCTTCCGCTAAGTTTTAATCGTGTTTATGTTATGGTTTGGAGATCAGATCCCACAACTAAATTAGGGTTAGGATGTACAATTCCCATTAAATTAGGGTTTCCTTCATTGTTACACTAAGTTAGGATTACATCATCACCCTATATTTATGATAACACTCAGCTTTTCCCTAGATTAGGGTTTCACACATAGCATTTCTCTAATTAGGGTTTCACACATAGCATTGCTCTAATTTGGGTTTCACACATAGCATTGCTCTAATCAGGGTTTTACGCATAGCATTGCTCTAATTAGGGTTTCACACATAGCATTTCTCTATTAGGGTTTCACACATAGCATTGCTCTAATTAGGGTTTCACACATAGCATTGCTCTAATTAGGGTTTCACACATAGCATTGTTCTAATTAGGGTTTCACACATAGCATTGCTCTAATTAGGGTTTCACACATAACATTGCTCTAATTAGGGTTTCACACATAGAATTTCTCTAATTATGGTTTCACACATAGCATTTCCCTAATTAGGGTTTCACACATAGCATTGCTCTAATTAGGGTTAAGGCTCATTGATTAGGGTTTCATGATCTCATTATTATGGATCAACCCTTATCACATAGTTTACTCATAATGAGAGAATTAGGGCTTAATTATATAAGCATTCATCTTTCTCATTCTCTCTCTCATCCTCTTTAGGATGTTAACTACTCCAAGATTAATCTAGGTCAACTCTTCACTTGAGTACACATAGCTAGGGTTAACCTTCACAATCATCATGGGTCTACATCTTTAATAATCACATAGATGATTGACCTTTGATCATATTAGATGTACAAATGGTCTAATCAATTAAAGCATCAATTATATAAGGAATTCAAAAGAATTGATCGATTAAACTTTCAATCCCACAAAGTGATCAATTGGGTTAACCATTGAAATCTTCAAATGCATTAAGTATCTAAATAGGTTCACCGTATTGGACCTTCAATTACATGAGATATTCAAATGGATTAAACATGTTGATATTCACAAAGTTAATTACTTAGACCCTCAATGATCTTGGTTCTCATACATAAATTGGTTGAAAACTAATTGAAGAAGTTATACTTGAAACCAATTGGACAAAGTAGGTATTGAAACCGTTTGCACTTTGGGTCTCCAAACGGTTTGAGACCGTTTGGTCCCAAACAGTCTTGAGACCATTTGGACTCAAATGGTATTGAGACCATTTGGACTCAAAAGGTCTTGAGACCGTTTGGTCAAAACCTTCTCAAAACCGCATGGACCAAAAAGGTACTTCAACACTCAATCGATTCAATGTTTCAATCCATGGACAAATTATAAATTGAATCACTAAAGAATTCATAAATTAGACCACTGAATCACCATTCAATTAGACCTTCAATTTATGGTTTTGAACCCAATTTAACTAGGTTTGATAATCAAGAAACCATCACTTAGGGTTTGAAATCAAGGATCCATCAATGGTTGACATTGTGGAACCAAATCAATTGAAATCAATGAACTATCATCATCACATGATATGACCTGACCTAAAACGGTCTTGAATGACCACCAAACGGTCTTGAGACCATTTTGTTGATCTCCAAATGGTCTTGAGACCGTTTTCCCATTCCATCATCAAAAACCATGACATCCAATTAGGGTTTGGACCATTGGATTGATTATCAAATCAGCACTTAGTTGCAATTCAATTTGGTACCTTTGGACCTTCAAACACTTAGCCATAATTAACCCTAGACCTCAAAACGGTCTTGGGTGACTCCCAAACGGTCTTGAGACCATTTGGGTGATCCCCAAATGGTTTTGAAACCGTTTGGGTCAATCAACCCAAAACATCATCTCAATCAATTGGAAATTCAACACTTGGTCGATTAGGGTTTGCAATTAAGGAATCATTCAAAATTGAAACATTCAAGATCAAACCAATTGAAACCATTGGATCAAGATCCAATCACCACAACATATATCTTCAAATGGTCAATCATCTCAAACGGTCAACCATTCCAAACGGTTTGGAACCCAAACCACCAAACAGTTTGCAAATCATTTGGTCACCAAACAGTTTGGTCAAACCGTTTGGACTCAACATTGAAACCGTTTTCCCTAGATATTTGGGGAGGTGTGTGCTTATTATGATGTCATCATCATCAAGCTCCAAACTCACTAAATCTACTATGATTTACATGGAGATTGCATCAATCAACCAAACTTAATTTTGAAAATGTAGAAATGATCACCAATTGATAAGGAATTGATTGCAATAATAAAATTAAGGGTTCAAGTTATAAAACCCGCCTCCAATTGAGCTCCAAAGATCCAAGATCACAGAAACAATGGTGTATGCAACTCCTTTCACTATTCCAAGGGTCATCCTCGAGCTTTGAGTGAAAAGAATTGGTTAGAATTGAAGAGGGGATCGAGATATGAATGATTCATGCATTGATTTTCGATTTTCACCATGGATTCAAGGTGAAAGGAGGTCAAGAACCTTACCAACAGTTTGGGGGTCGTCCTCCGGATCCTCCACAGCTCCTTGATCGTTTTCCAAGCAAGGGGAAAGAAAAGAATCTGAAAAAGCCTTTGTTTTGGCTTGGAAAAAGGTACTTTTATAAGAAAATTGATGAGAGATTAAATTCTTTATAAAAGTCTTTTAATTCCAAAATTGTTGCCACCACTTCCCCCTTGGTTTCTTGCATGCAAGGGAATCTCTATCCCCACCGAGTTCCCTTCCATTATCCATGAATTAAGGGAAAAGAAATTAAGCACCTTAACCCTTATAATAAGAATATCCATATTTGAGTGGAAATTCTTTTTCTTATTATAATGGTGAGTGGAATTTCACCTCCTTAGGATATGCTCGTGCCTTTGCAAGGCTTTAAGATCATCCACACACATCTGAATTCAACCATTTTAATTTTGGTTGAAAGCCCTTTAATTAATACATTCATTTGTTTTCCCTAAATTGAATTAGGGTTTCACTTAGGATTAAATCTTGATTATTTTAACATCAAGATTCTCTCTCCTCCAACTTAATTCAAATGAGGCACCCCTCTCATTTTATTTTCTCTAAATGATTCCAAGAAACATTAGCGACCTTATTGAAGTGGTAATGTGCATATTGAACCCTAGGTTTTGGGTAATTTGCACATTACACCAAAACTAGGTTTTAATGCACAAAGATTGCTTTACAAGCTTAATCTTGGTGCCCAAGCTTTTGAAAACTATACCACTACATCATATTCATTCTTATGATGTCTCAAAATCAAAGGAACATATTATCTTGCAAAATTTGCAATTTAACCCCTCAACTAGGGTAAGTTGCACTTTAGTCCAAAATAGGCAAACATTGCTTCAACATTGTTCAAACAGGACCAAAATTGAAACATACATTTCTCATGAGCCCTAATTACTTTTCCCAAGATAAGATTAAGTATTTACTCAACCTTATTAGGCAAAACATCTAGGGTTAACACATAACCCAGGTCAGGGATGTTACATAAGGTATGGGTGACCCTGACACGACAAATGCTCTCAAATCTTAGTGTTGGGGAGATCGTCCAAACATAGTCTTCATCATGGAGACCATGGTAGAAGGAAATAAACTCACAGATGTACATAGGAGTTGAGGTTTTCATGAAGGGTTGTGTCTTTCTAGGAATGGAAAGGCAAGGGGTATCAAATTCTGGTGGAAAGCAGCAGATGTGGTAGTTTTGAACTACTCATAGAGGCATGTGGCTTGCTTGATAAAGGATGAGACCAGCAGGGTTAGGTGGAGAGCTATTGGCATATATGGATGGGTCAGATCAACAAAACCAATTCAAACATGGCACCTGATGAGGAATATAAAAGGTTAAGCAGAGGAACTAATTATTTTCTTTGGTGACTTTAATGAGCTTATCTTGAATACTGAGAAAAAAGTGGGGGCAAAGGAAGAGAAATTCATGTTGAGTTTTTGAGATGCTAATGACAACTACGCTTTGGTGGATCTGGGTTTTGAAGGAAATACTTACACCTAGAGTAGAGGTCTGTCTGAAGAAATTCTTGTGTAGGAGAGGCTAGTCAAGTATCCAGCTGAATTGGAATGGAGGATTCAATTCACTTATTACAAAGTATTCCATCTTCCTATTTATGAATCTGACCTTGCACCAATCATTTTAGCAGCAGACAGTAGATAGATCCACATGAAAAGAAGGAGGAAGTTTTTTGCCTTTGAACCCATGTGGGATAGTGAAAAGGAGTGTGAGGACACCATCAATCAATTCTAGGATAATGATAGGAATGCAGGCATAGGTGGGCAATTGGACTCCTTTAAGGAAAAACTCAAAATGTGGGTTGCTAAACAATTTGGGGAGAGGCGAAGAAAAATAAAAGAACTTGAAAGTGAGCTTGGTCAGATACAAGAACTCTCCCCGGACCAGGTGGTTCTTTAAAAGGTATAGGAAAAACCAAAGGAGTTGGATTACTAATTGTGGAAGAATGAAGAATACTGGCATGTGAGAGAAATAGTGAAAGAAATCAAAGAGGGAGATCAAAGCACATCCTACTTCCATTAGAAAGCTATGAATAGGAGACGGAGGAACTGGATCGAGGGGCTCAAGAATGACCAGAGCATATGGAAGACTAAGGAGAAGGATATAATGAATATTGTTATTGAATACTTCACACAGCTATTCCAATCTAGTGGGCCATCAGGTTTTGAATAAGTGACAAAAGGCATCCAAAAATTGATAGATGAAACACAGAGTGGAGAACTGGTAAGAGACATCACTATGAATAAATTTGGGCAGTGGTAAAAGAGATGCATCCCAATAAGGCACTAGGTCTAGATGGAACAAAGGCTATGTTTTTTCAAAAGTACTGGAATATAGTGGGGCAAGACGTGGAAAACTACACCAAAGGATGGTGGAAAGGAGAAAGGAGGCACTCTTGTAGTGTTGATCTTGAAGACAAAAAATCATACGACAATGGGGGAGTTTAGACTCATTAGCCTATGCAATGTCCTCTATAAAATTACCTCAAAGGTGGTGATGAATAGATTTAAACCACTTATGAACAACATTGTTTTAGAAAATTAGAGTGCTTTATCAATTGGAGGATGATTACAGATAATTGTCTCATTGCCTATGAATTATTTCATGCTATGAAACATGATAAAGGAAGGAAAAAGGTATTATCGCTCTGAAATTGGACATGTCCAAAGCTTATGACAGAGTGAAAGGAACTTCCTTCTATATGTTATGGAGAAAATGGGGTTCAGAGTGAGATGGAGGGGGGAAATCCAATATTGCATCATGACTATCCAACATTTGTTAGCCATCAATGGAGACCGGACTAGGAAAATAAAGTTGTCATGTGGATTTCACCAAGGTGACCCACTCTCCCCTACCTTTTAATTATTTGCGTTGAAGCTTTCTCTACCTCCTTTTTATCACTGCACGTGACAATCTTCTTCACGAAATCAAGCCAACTAGAGGAGCACAACGGATTTCACACATTTTTTTACATATTATAGTATCTTAATTGCTAGAGCAACTAATGAAGAATTCCTGAAAATAGATGAAATCATCAGTCAGTATGAATAGGCATCTGGTCAAAAGATTAATTCAAGACATGGGTTGTTTTAGAAAAGGTATTGATCATGCAAAGTGTGAGGAACTCAAGAACGTGTTGAAACTGGGTGAATTGGATAGAGATGCAACCTATTTTGGGATTCTAATCACCATTGGAAGATCCAAGAAATAAAATTTCAGCTTCATAAAAGAAAGGATATGGAGGAAGCTCCAGGGGTGAATGGAGAAGCTACTTTCGAAATTGGGAAAAGAAGTGTTACTTAAAGCAGTGCACAAGCTATACCCACTTATGTGATGAGTATTTTCCAATTGCTTTCAGATACACTTGATGAAATCCAAAGCATCATTGCTAGGTTATGGTGTGGGGCAAAAGACAATGAAAGGAAATTTTCATAAATGAGCTGGAGAAATATGTGTAAGACTAAGAGAAAAGGAGGCCTTGGGTTCAGGGATCTTCACATCTTCAACCAAGAACTTTTGGCTAAACAACTGTGGAGATTGGTCTCAAACCCAGACTCCTTAGTGTGCAGAGTCTTAAAAGCAAGGTACTTCCCTAGATCCTCCATCTATGAGGCTTGGAGAGGATATAATCCCAGCTATATGTGGAGAAGTATGTTGGGTGTGAAGGAATTATTAAAGGAAGGGGTGGAGTAGAGGATAGGCAGTGGGGAGGAGGTAAACATTTGGACCGATCACTCGATACCAAAGGAAGAGGACACCTTCGAAATATTCCAAAATGAAAAAAGAGAATTACATCAAAGTTAGATACCTAATGACACTAGAAGGAGAAGGGTGGGATATGGCAAAGATAAGGAGGTTCTTTCTGGAGAATTATGCAAGATGAATATATGCCATTCTGGTGAGAGTGTAAGAAATCCTAGAGACGTGTGGTCACGGTGGCTAGCCAAGAAAGGGGTCTACACAGACTGCTCAACTTATTGGTTGGGTCTACTTGGAAAAGAAGAGACCAGATGACACGAAGCACAACATGGAGAATAGATATGGAACAAGATTTGGAGAGCAAAATGGATGCCCAATACCACACACTTCTTGTGGAGAATTCCTATTGGCGGTCTAGCAAGTAGAGACATACTCTTTGATAGACATTGTGTAGATGATGACAATTGTATGATGTGCATGTCATAGAAAGAAACCATCCCACACATGTTTAGGTGTCTGAATGTGAGTGAGATTTGGGATCAAATGAAGAAATACATTCAACATTGGATCGAGGACATGATGGATGGTAGGCGACAGTTTGGAGGCTATTTTGGATAGAGTGGTGGAGGAGGAAAGGGAGGTGGTGGTTGCAGCCTTATGGGCGATCTGGAGAGGACGTAACATTAGAGTCTTCCAAGGCAATGGGATCAACTAATAATCTCCCTACAAAAGATAATTAACCATGATTAGAGACTACAAGAGTGAGCAGACGAAGCGAGGAGGTGCCACCCTGATGGCTAGTAGAGAAGATGACCATCATTGGACCATGCCAATGGAAGAAAGGGTGAAAATTAATGTTGATGCTCACACAAAGAGGCCACTGAAGAATCTATGGAATGACAAGAAGAAGAAGTGATGGCACTCTCTTGGTCATTGCGGGTAAGAAGACCGGGCTGAAATAGAGGTGACCATGGTAGAGCCAATCGGTCTGAGTACAACACTTCTCTGGGTGAGTAGCATTGGTGTTAGTTGTATTGATGTTGAAAGAGATGCAATGTAGGTGGTTCAAGCATGAAAGAACATCGAAACATAAAGGGACTACCTGGGAGCCATAGCAAAGAACATCAATCTCCTTATTAGGAACTTTAATTCTTGTTGTGTTTCTTTTGTTAGGCGTAGTTGCAATAAGGCAGCCCATGTCGTTGCTAACCTAGCACATAGAGGGTCAGCGGATAGCTTTTTCTTTATGCATTCTTTCCCTTCCAGCATTGTAGACATTGTTTTGTCTAATTTAGCCACTTAATAGATGATGGGGGATACCAATCATAGGATCCCCCATTCATGTTTCAAAAAAAAATGAAGAATAAGGGAAAGCAGAAGGCGGCAAGGAAGGACTTGGAAAGCCCAGTTCATAAAAGACAAGAGCAACAATGATGGCCCAATAAGAAAAAGAAAGTGGGGGTACCACATCATCAAATACACCTACAAAAACCATATCAAGCAAGACCACAACTATCCAGGCACAAATATCATATGATGATGGACACAACAACTAGAAGATGTTTTTTAACCAAGATATGAGAAACACCATGCCAGGAGCGCACTTTTCTTAAATACTAAGGCTTATAAAGTGACTTGGTACGTGGACAAGGAAACTCTAAGAAATTTTGGTATCATTTCATGAGTTGTAGAATTTTTTAAGGGATCCAACCATCATAATGTATGCACAGACGCTCAGTGCTCCTGCACCAACCTAACTGTTGAGTTCAGGTCTTCTTTGACAAGGGTACCTCTAAAAGATGCATAATAGGATATTGTTGGGGGAATAATTAAATTGTGCATCTATATGTTTGGCAAAGACAACTTTTTAACTATAAGGATGCTAAATGTCATTTTCTATGAATATGAGGAAAAGTCCAAGGCCAGCATGTCAGTAGGTTTCGACAAAGAAGTCATCGAATTTAACAGCAACAAGACCAGGGAGATGCTAATAGGGGAGTCAAAGAACAAGCATCGATCTTCAAAGGCAGCTCAAGTACCTTTATGTTTCATTAGAGTAATCTAGAAGATCATTTCCAATGCCATTTTTATAAGGTTTGAAAATGGAAACATGACCAAAGGGGATCTTTTCTTCATCTAGTGCATGCTAGAGAAAAAATATAGTTAAAATTTGGAGGGTTTTTGATCGAAAAATTCTCTATCGATGTTAGTTTTGAGGGCCCCACTGATTTCTACATGGGGGGCTTGATCACCTTGATTGCATTTTATTATCTCTACCCCATAATACTAAGGAAGTTCAAGGAAAGCAAAAGGAAGCAAGTTCATTGACATTAATTACATAATCACTACAGGGGTGATCACATATAAAGGGAAAATTTATATAGGATAGCAAAGACAAACATTCTACTCGCCTCCCAGAGATGAGTCATTATGATTCTCACAAACTTATCATCTCCACAAAAGATATAGACAAGATGCTTTCCAATAAAATTGCAAAACTTGGAGATGCACCAGCAATCCCTGTGGATCAACCAATGCAAGAACCAAGAAAGGTTTAGAAACAACAAAAAGAATAAATTAACAATTAAAGCCTACAAAACAATCTCAAGAAGGTTGCAACGAACGAACACAATCCCTATACAAGAAGGAGAGGCTGGGATAACAAGGCCAATAGTATAAGAATGATGACCTACTTAAGACATGGAGACGAATGTCAAAGAGGTCACGTCCTTCGTCACTAATCCTTCCATAGATGCAGAACAACCACAAGCATGTGCTAACGAGTCAATGGTACAACCAGAAGCTCCACGTGAAGGTGTGGCAAAAGAGATACCACAAGATGAGTAGGTGAAGTCATTAACACCAGCAACTAATTCAGACATGGTCCAGCCGACTAATCCCAAGCACCCTTCACCATCTCTACCCAGGGTGGAGAAAGCAACATACCCACAAATAGTGCACGCGGTGACTGTAACCACTGAATCACATGAATGGTGGCACACGATGGGCCTCAGGGAAGAACTAGGACGTCAATTTGACATCATGTGTGAGAAAATTAAACATTCATCTTCTAATTCATTAACAGTTACATCTAACCTACAAGCACTAACTATGCAGGTAGAAAGATTAGACGAAAGAATAGTGAAACTCCCACAATTCAAGAAGGATCTCCTCACCAACTTGCAAATAGTGATGCAGACGATGAATCTAATGGCAGTAGAAATGGCAGAACTTAGAAAGGATGGGGAAAAAATGCACAAAGATAGAGATGAAATGCTCAAAGAAAAGGATGAGTTCCTACGAGCTATGCAAGAAGAACAATGGCATGCCGAGGAAAGACGAGCAAGAAAAAGATCCAAACACATCATCAGCCCTTCACCCTCAAAGGCATCCTCAATCTCATCCAACCCATTTCCCCACAAATAAGAAGAAGAAGTAGATAACCTCTCCTCGAAAAAGAAGGGGGAAATCCCCCACGAGGAACACCAGAGACATGAAGTAGAATCCACAGTCAACCTCGATGCTCCAGTGAAGGACTCTAATATAAACTCTTCACTAATAGATAATGACCTGCCTTGGAAGGATCAACCTAGTGAAGGGAGCTTGTCCAAAAAAAGGGAGGAGAGTCATGCCCAATTCTTGGAAACCTTAGATGCAACAAAAACCTTGTGATATCTTAATGACATGGACATATGTATGGATATCTATGATATATATTTGTAGTTCAATAAGAAGAAGACAACACTTTGAGAAATATAAGATATGATGGGAAGATAGCCACCTTGTTGGCTGAGCTAGGAGCATCAATTTTAGGACAAACTCCAGATGAAGCAACACCGCCAAATCCCCTATATCTATTGTTCCAGTGCCACCTCCGTATGAAACTCCTATAGTAAATGTTGCAGAACCCACACCAATGTTATAGGAACCTATACCTGCTATCCAAGAAACTACATGTAGAGAAGGAAATTCTAATGTAGATGAAGGTAAGCTTGCTTCCTTCTTCATAAATGGGACAACTAAGGATCCCCTACCTCCAGTCCAAGGTGAGACATCACAAGGCCCAATACCTCCACCCCTTCCTTGCAAATTGACAGGGATGGACATGGAATATGTATCTTGTTTTTCATGTAGAGATTTCTACATCCTTGTAGACGTTCTAGATGACAAACTACCTAGAATAGTTATCATATATAATAACAGAGAGAGAACTCTAACTAGAGAACACTTCAGAGGAATCTTCATGAAGAAGGCAAAAGTTAATAAATGCTTATTTACGATTCTTTGTGTAATCATTTTGGAGGAGTTCTTGCATGCTAACAAAGTCCATCTAGTTTTTATAGTTCATCTATTTTAACAAAAAGTATGTCTAAAGACAAGCTCGACTTGTCTCCCATCAAAGAACTTCAAGTTGTCGTGGCAAGACAAGAAACAAGATCTATCACTTTATAGTCGATCTATATAACTGACAAATGATAATCTTTAACTATTGTAGTGCAGAGCTACCCTACAACTCGCTGCTCTTAATAATAAAGAAGTGTGTGACATCTACAAAGTCTCTATCAAAATACAGTTCACCATCCAAAAAGCAGGTAACTACCATGTCAACAACTAATTTTTTTTTTGTAATAAACACAAAAGTCCTCCAAGAAGAACCAGGATACGGGGATTGTGCATTTATCATCTTACATATGATGAAAGCAATGAATAAGGATAATCCATTTGAGGACCTGTTCCTCGAAGACCTACATAGGCTGCTAGCTACACCATGGAAGTAATCTACAATCTCTACTTCTTCAATGACCAGTGATGCCTCCATATGCAATCCCACATAGATTCCATACAGGAGTACCGCTTCCTTAGAAATTGTCATGGTGACTACAGTCAAAAACCTTATGGCTAGATCCATCAGAACCTAAGAGGGCATCAGTGTGGAAAGCAGGTTGGTTGTCTGTAGACCGACATGATATCCAGGATTAGCCCCCGGTGAAGGAAACAACTAAAGAACACACAACACATCCTAAGAAGAACCACGTGACAACAACCCTTCCAACAAGTGGAACCTAAACCCCAATAGTTTCCATACCAGAACCAGCCCCACATGAAACAATAAATCTGCCAAAAGAGGGGGAAATGAAAGAAGAAGAGATTCATGAAGCAAGGCCTAAAAGGGCAGTTGGGACCATCAAATCTAGCTTCCAAGATTTTGACATATGGTCATGCAAGGATCTTACTTAGGACTCCTTGCACTTGATCATGAACAGGTTGAAGGAAAATGACAAACTTGAGGATGTAGTCTTTGGGAGGGATGACATATGTGTCTTAAAGGATGACATCTACAAAACTCTAAGTACTGATGGATGCATGACCATGAGTGTGATGACAACTTACCAATCCCTACTCGGGGATGGTATTCCCAATACACACATGGCATACTATCTAGTAGAGGAGAAAATCATCCACAAGAAGAATTTAGGAGAAAAAGAGTGACTGATACAATGTCTACAAAGCTCTCTACCAGATTTCATTTTCTAGTTTATCCTACCTGTTAACCACGGGGAACTTTTGTTGATCAACATAAAGGAAAAAACTACAATCTTGTACAACATCTCTAATGAAGGCTTTGTATTAAACAAGTACACAAATATGACAACATTGAAGATTGTCACAGAAGAAAAGGCAAAGACTTGTGTAAAATAGATCATAAAGATGATACAGATCATGGCAAAGGATACAATTTGGGACCTAACAAAGATTTTAAAAAGCCACAGTTATTCTGCAACAACCCCTAGTAACTTCAACAATCCAACAACCATGGCTTTCACTGCTTATATTGGATGACAACTTTATCTTTGAGGGACGTTAAGGTTAAAAGTCTACAGCAAGAGTGTTACCATACACTCAGAGGAATCTATGTTAATGTGTTGTTGCACTCTCATTGAGCAATCAAAGGATCAACACACAATGAATAAACCCCACCCATTTACATCCAACATCTATCTTTGACACTCTGGGATAGAGTGTATGATAAGTTTAGGGGGAGGGTGTAAATAGGCAAGGGAGGTACTACTCTCATACCCTCTACTCATTTACATTTTTACACATTAACCTCTTGACTGCCAAATCTTTAAAAAAAATTGCTTTTTGCTCATAAGCCCAATTTTAAGAAATTTTTGAAATTTCTAAATAGAAACTAGAACCCTTATTAATTTTAAAAGAAATTGTGTCATAGGCAAGTTTTGGGTCAAATTTTCCAGAATGTCATCATAAGATTCACCCTTACACTTTATTGACTTCAGGATAACTATTAGCATAATTGTTTCATGAATTATGGATTTAGGCTATCTAATTCACCTAAAATCAGTGTGATAATATTTATACGCCAGCTTCATTCCAAGATACTACAAAATGTAGAAAGATGTTTGCCATCCCAAGATTACCCTCGATGTAAGGAGGACTCAATCTAGTACTCTCTTGATTGGTCATCCTAAATCTCAAGTACATGTTGGAAAGCAAAAAACCCTAGCAAAAAGGAAACTACTACCCTTTCTAGTGCTTAAATCCCAGCTTTGAGATCAAAAGAGGCCTGACGGCCCAAAACATCCTTAAAATTCCTAGTACACTTAAGCCTGTGAGATAGAATAGAAGTCAAGCAGGAATAAAATTATGAGAGTTGTGCCTAAAATTCAAAATATGTTGATGATCTCAAGCCCAAAATCTAAACTTCCTATTTACTTTCGAAAGAGACCTCACATAATCACGTGAGACTACATCAAGAACAAAAATTGGGTGACACTATTGTTACAGCAGTACACATGTTAGAGAGACCCTAAGAAAGGTAGGGAAACACTTCATCCTTAGCCTACCCCAACATAATAGATAGGATCTCCATAAAATAAAAGTTTGGTGTGAAAGATACCTCTAACCAGAACCTTGTGCAAGTATGACTAGGGAAGGGGCTTTTGATGAATCATGATAGAGAAATATTTCCTCAAAAGACGGACGTAATAGACAAGACAAGTAACACAACTCCTAATCAGAGATGGAGAATTCATGCTTAATAACACCTAACCATGGTACACATGTCTTGATGTAAGGATGATGTAGAGACATTTTTCACACTCCAAAAACACTAATCGAAAATTGCTCTTTGAAGTCATTTGATGCCTTAATTCTATTTGTTAGATTGAAGACAATCCATATCCTAATTTATAAGGGGTTGATAACATTCAAATTTATGGATTTTGAGTGCCTATTTTACCTCACATTATTTACTTAACAATGCTTTATCCACTTGTTTTTTCACTTCTATAGTAACTACGCTAATTTTCTTTCCTTACACTATTTGCATAGAGAATAACAATAGATGGAGCCTAGAAAGCTTTGCAATCATTGGGTTTGTATCTTCAGTGACCAATGGCTCTTCGCCCTTGTGGCCCGACTGACCCACCTATTCGACACCTAATTGGCTCATCCTCAATGTCCGATGGGTTTGAATCATCAACACTCCAATGAGTCCTCAATCTCGGTGACTAATGGGTTTTATACCCTCAATGCCAGATGAATTCAAATGTTTGATACCCGATGGGACTCTACATTTTTGGCGACTGAAGGGCCCTCACCCAACATGACTACTTCTCTACATCCATTTCCTATAAATACCTGACTAGCTCGGCCATTGAAGGCATCATTGTGTGAATGAGACAACAAAGTTCCTCCACACAGCCACCTTGCTAAGGACTTCATTATGCCATTCCACCATTAGTTTGAGATCTCTAAGGGTGAGAGTCTAAGGGATAGTGTGCCTCCACCATTTCCAAGCATCTTTGCTTTTCTTCTTCAAGAGAAGGAGGGAGAAAGAGCAGTTGAATTCAATTCCAATGTCAGATTCAGATTTGAGAGGCCTTCCATTGACCTTGACCATCTGTGGTCACTGTTGGTGTATCCCCCTTTCTCTTCTATAAATTTATCCATCCCCTTTCACCCCCCTTATTCCATTTTGTCTTCCACCTCCATGTTTCATTATACTTGTAACTCCATAATGCTACTAACCACCATGTTTGGATAAATTCATAGCTTGGGATGGGAGTAGCCACTAAGGATCTCCCAACATGTAAATGCTTATATCTGTTGAATATATTCTCTTAGAGATGTTTATCTTCGTAATCTTGATCTTAATGCTTCAGTTGCATGCTTAGCTACCAACTTGTGTTGTTTGATCGTTAGTACCTCAAAAGAGTAGTATTAACCGATATATGAGTGTTATGGAGTTGCATGAATGCATGACAATGTTGGAATTCTTAAGATAATGATTATATGGTTTTATTATTATTGTTTGTTTGCTATTGAGAGAGAGAGAACCTTTTAATATCTATCCTAAGATAGAGTGAGGAGGTAATAAACACTTATGATGATTACTTTTAAACTTGCTAAGGGTATACAACGGGTATGAGCATTGCATGTTGGTGAGAGACCTTAGATGGTGAAACCCAATCCAAGTTCCCCATACTTGTTGCCTTACTCTTTGATATTTTTTGTTCTTTTTTAATTCTTATTTTTTTTTACTTTGCTTGTTTGTTGTAGTACCATCATTTTATAAGGAACATAAGACTTTATCCAATTTTTTTATTGGTGTAAATAAGTCAAGGCTCTTAGTTCTAGACACATGCCACCCTTGTCCCTCTGAATTGACCCTCATTTACTACATTGGGCCTCACGTTTTCATTGTGGGGACCTAAATGTCAAGATATAAATTTAAAAGTCTGACTACTCTGGATCTACTCCTTTTCTTGGACATGTAATTTAGGCCAGTTAACTTTTTGTCTCCGTTGACGGGGACAAGGTAACTGATACTATTGAGAAGTTGAGTCTACTTAGAATGCACATGTGCCTCAAGTCTAGCAATAGACTCGATTGCACATTTTAAATAGGACAACTCTAGTCATCTTAAATATTGTGTATTACACGTCTAGTTTCTGACCTGACTGTGTGACTTATTTCAGGTAATTGGAGTGAACCAGATCTATGCATCCACCAACAGCATGAATCATGCCACCTGGTAGGGTAGTCAATCGCAATGCAAGGGTTGAAGATCTCCATGAGGACCATGAGGAAAATCCTGAGGAAGAACATCATGAAGAAGAAGATCATGATGAATAAGAAAATCATGAGGAAGAACATGAGGAAGAGCAAGAAGAAGAACACCATGAAGAATGTCATGATGATAGATCTAGGAGGAATTGAAGAAAATACAACAACAAGGACAATGATGAAGATTATGGAGGCCCTTCTCTTTGAGAGTTGGGTGCCACAAGAGCCATGAGTCTAGATGTTCGTTCATCATCCCTCGTCTTAGTGATCCAAACTTTGAACTAAAGCCAACAATCATAAGCACGATCCAGAACAAAACTTTTAGAGGAAAATCCCGAAAGGAAAACCCCTATCACCATCTAGATGCCTTTAAGAACACACGATACACTGTCAAGATGAATAGTGTGGCACAAGAGGTAATCTACTGCAAGGAATTTAACTTCTCTCTAAGGGAAAAAGCTTTATCTCGGTACCTTGGCCTACTTGACAAGTCCATTAAATGGATGGGCACCTCAGGTAGATGCATTTGTCACAAAGTTTTATTCCATGGAGAAAACCCTTTGGAGCATGCACAAGATTACTGGCTTCATTTAGAATCCTGGGGAGAACATATGAGAAGCATAGGAGAGGTTTCAAGAATACTAGAGAGACTACCCTCACCATAACTTTGACAAAAGATTCCTAGTCACAACTTTCTACAATGGTCTTACATCTCCCAAGAGAACCTCACTAAATGTTGCAGGAGGAAGTGATTTCTTTGGTAAGTACCCCAAAATAGATCATGAGGATAATCGACAACATGGCTTCCCTACAAGTTGGTTTGGAATAGGAAAGAGGAACATCCAAGAAGGCAATGTCTCAAAGAACAACTATTGAGTCAAAGTAATTAGAGGAAGTAATTGTCCAAATACAAAATATTGCTTCAGATGTAAAGCAGTTGAAGGACTCTAGAATTTAAGGAAAGAAACCATCAAAAAAGGTCATGAAGAGTGTCACGTGTGGAGGAGGACATGGGGTATATAATTGTATCTACACCCAACCAGTGGAGGAAGACCAGGAAGATGATATTGAAATTG
Organism: Alisma plantago-aquatica; assembly: GCA_963693085.1. NCBI lineage: Eukaryota > Viridiplantae > Streptophyta > Magnoliopsida > Alismatales > Alismataceae > Alisma > Alisma plantago-aquatica. Next base: position 1,282,193,582 of record OY856412.1, on the reverse strand, counting down.
TTTCTTATGTCAACATGAAGAGGCTAGATCACCCTAGATTCTCCTGTGGAAATAAGGACACAACTAAAAATGCTCCTTAATTGAATGAACTGTCTAAAAGATCACCAGGCTTTGGTAGAGGTAGCGGACAACCTATGTTCAAATGCAACATGAATAATCAGGAGAACAATAATAGTTACTAAGGACAAGGACATAACCAGAGTAGAAACCACCAAGGAGGAGTCAAAGTCAAGGATAGACTCCTAGCCAATAGGACTTAATGCCCACAATGTTTTCTTTTACAAAGTGATAGACTACGATAAATAAATAGTTAACCTAGAGACCCATAACCAATATTGGTATAATGAATGCCATGCAAACCTAGTTGGGAAGTGTGACAACTTAGATTATTGACACACAAATCCTCCAGAAGCAGATTGATCAACAACTTGCAAAACTGTCAGAACTAATCAAGGATCTATAGGGAAGAGTATCTTCCAACACCAAAATTGTGAAAATTTCCACACTGAGATCTGGAAGGATTCTAGAGGAACCAGCAATAAAGGTATTTAGAAGGACATCCCTACCACTGAGCCCCATCGAAAGCTATTCTAACATAAGAACGATCGCCAGTGGAGGTTGTTACCCAGAGGGCTAAGGGTAAAGAAAAAGGTAAATGAAAGAAGTTGGAAGAAAAGAATAAAGTTGAATCAGCTGAAAAGATTCTCACGGCAAGGATCCTTATTCACCAAGGATTCCCTTTTCGTATAAACTGATAAGGATCACTTAAATAAAAGATATGAAATTTTTTTGGAGGTTGTGAAAAAGATACACCTACATGTCCCATTCCTATACACCATAAAATAGATGCTAACTTATGTGAAGTTCTTTAACAATATGATTACTGAAAGAAGGCGGTCAAACCATGTTGAAATTGTCAGACTAGAAAAGATGTCAAGCACCTTCATCTAGGAAAAGATGCCAGTCAAGAAAAGCAATCTTAGAGATTTCACCATCTTGTTCAATGTGGGATAAAACAAGGTTAGACAAGGTCTAAATGACGTTGGAGCAAGTATTAGTCTTATGCCTCTTACATTAGCTCAAAGGCTAGGACTTATAGATATGGTGAAAACATGAATGTAGGTATAATTAGTAGACCATTCTTTTACAAGATCAGTAGGGATTGTGGAAGACATCCCCATTTGCAAGGGATGATTCTTTATACCTTGCAACATAGTTGTGATTGATACTAAGAAGGATCCAACATGCCCTATGATATTTAGGAGACCTTTCCTTTCTATCGGGAGACCACTAATAGATGTTCAAGCATGAACCATCACCATTAGAGTAGGGAATGATCATATTATTTTCCATGTGTAAGTTTACACGAGAGGACCATCTCTTTTTGAGTCAATCTATTTTATAGATAGTTATAATCATTTTTGTGAAGAAGTCCAAGAGCAAAATGCTATATTTAACCATTTTATGAGGGCTTTGAACAATCCTAGTCCACACATAGAAGATCCAGAGGAGGTGAATATTTTGGACTATCAACCCGAAGAGGACTACAGCGATGATGAAGATGAGAATACATAGACTCTAAAATATGCCTCCCTAGAACAAACATCATAGGAGAAAGAAGCACCAAAACCTAATTCGGAGCTAAAGCAGCTCCCTGATGGTTTAAAAAATGAATTTCTTAACAATGAAGAGAGAAACCTTGTTATCATACATTCTGCCTTGTCGGAGGACCAAAAGGAAAGATTGTTGAACAAACTCAAGAAGAGGAGTTGTAAGGAGTGGGGCCCAAGAAGGACCACTCCTTAAGTTTAAGGAAGTAATTGCAAAAATACCTAATGGATCATATCCATCAAAATGAAACCATTCAAATAATTGGGTTCAACATTATTTCTTTAACATTGTTTCTATTGCATGGGAATTAAAATCTAACTATTACAAGATTTTCTATCAGAGTTCAACTAATGGGACATATATGTCTTCTAATAGAATTAAAATCCTATACGACTCAGATCAATTTTTGGTGAGTAACCTTTCCATCTCATAAGTCCTCCACAATTAGATCTAGGCATCACCACCTATCTCCCAATCCTCAGCTATGCAACCTCTCAGTGGTTTGAAAGAAACACCTAGGGAAGGATATCAAAAGAAAGGACATTAGTGAACGTTGAGTTTGTGTAGAAAATACAACTAGGCAATACTGAAATATTTGAAGTGGCAATGCAAAATATCAAATAAAGGAAAAGTTCAAAAGAGAAAGTTCCAAGTGGGTTTAACAAGAAAAAAATGAGTCATTATAAATAAAAGAGATGATTTACTGAAGAAAAAAATATTGCCATGTATCAACAATAATAATTCATAAATAGTGCATGCAAGCAATTAGACTACTTTTATTTATTTAGGACCTAGACCATATAAATCTCAAGCCTAAGTTGGGTGGAAAGGGGGCATAAATGCATGCCTAATATATATAATATGAGTGGAAAGGAGCACTTGGGGTGTAAAGGCACACCCAAATATTATGGTTAGTACATAATTACACACTACAATAAATAAATTAAGTCTATTTGCACATACATAAGATATAAAGGCAAGATAAAATTTCAGTCATCATAAACTTGATTCAAATAAAAGAATGATATTGTCTCAACAATTTGTCCATATGACCTTCAATGATAGAATCTCATGGTATCAATAATAAATCAGGTACTAGAAAATAAAAAGAAAGGTATACTAAAAGAGGAACAAGATTTAACCAAGAATGCCGCATATAAAAAACTTGTTGGTGAATATAGTATTGCCTTGATAATCTGAAAAGATGCACATACCTCAACTTGAGTTGGTAAGTCATAGATTGAGTCCTAATCCTCCATGTCTAAAGTCAACACAACCTATAATTAGGATTAGGTCCATCAATTGGGGTTTAATTACATTATACATTAGGTGAAACCCTATAAATCCAAATCCTTCGGAAAAATCCTAGGTCGATCCTCGATATTGTCCTAACTTTGGGTCTAGTGTTTCCTAATGATATCTTGACTCAAAAACACAACTTTATCAATCATAACATTGTCTTATTTATTATTAAGATCATAAGTAATCATAACCCTAAAAATACAGACTTTAGAACTTGAGAATCAGGTGATGAAAATAACACAAAAAGATAGAGAAAATTATCATGATTCCAACACATATTTTGTTTAATTTTCGGATAAGTCGACAATTAGTTATGGATTTTACAAGTTTTAGGGTATTTATAGATAATATATGAAAAATATTTTTCAAAAGACTAAAATGACCTTGCATTATGATTTAAAACCTTGGGGTGTGCAGACAATATCACTATGAGATTCATGTGACTAAAATCAAATGAAGAGGTGTCTTTTACAGATATATCCATCTGATTAAAATCAACATAGAGGAAAACAAGGGGCAATGGGTGAAATCACCCTGGTCCACCTTCTCCCTTCAGCTTATAGGCCATGGCAGTGTCTTGCAAGCAGCATCGGTGGACTCCAGTTAGGGGAAAGAGATTGTGACCAAGACCATTAGTCTGATCACTGTGGAAAGGAGGAACAAGGGTTTGCAAACCTAAAGTCGGGTCCAATTATGTATGTGTAGAGGAGGAGAACAATCAATCTTGGCCAAAAACTCCATCAGGAAAATTGAGTATAGTGACGTCTAGGAATTTGTCTTGAAGGAAATTGGCTTGAGAGAAAGTTTGCATGTGATGCGATGGAACCAAAGGAAGGGTTGCCTTTTAATAAGGTAGGGTATTAGGGTTTATAGGGGTGGTAGCTTCGAGAGACAAGGAAGGATTTTTGGGCATTTCTTTACTATTCAGAATTAGGGCACAAATACGGCATGATCCTATGCGTAATTGAATGATGAATCCATTGGACAGAGATCGACTGACAGGAGAGAAAATTGGAATTTTCAGTCAGCATGTAAAAGGGTCTAGTTTCCATAAGTGTCGAGAGGTAGATAACAATTCTCCAAATGCACAATCATGATGTAACAATCGGAAAAAATATGCATATTAGCTAATTCAGTGTGTCACCTATGACACTACATGTATTCTTAAATCAATTTCAAATAAAGTGACACATTTTTCAATTTCTTTTCTTTTCCTCTTAAATTGGTTGAGTAAATATTATCCAAATAAATTTATATTTGCAAATTAAGGTAATATGGACCCAAAAAATCCAATTTAGAGTTCAATTTTCCTTTTAGAAATCTTTAATATGTGAAATATGCCTTTTGAGGGAAATTGTATTTTATTTATATTAATGAATTCATTTATTATTTACTAGCCAAATTTTATGTCTAACTATCTCTTAACCAAACCAATCCAAGAAAAATTTAGAATGACATTTTGAAGTTAAATGCTTTAATTTGATAATTCTACAAAACTAGCCCCAAACTAGTGTATTTCCCCTATTTCTTGTAATAACACCTTAAATAATTGTGTTATTGGAAAAAACTCTTATATTTGAAGGTTATTAACATCCTAGTACACACTAATCTATTCAGAAGAGTTCAACATTAAATATTATAATAAAATGGGTTAAAAGATAAAAATTACCTAAATTTGAGTATGTTACAACTCTCCTCCCCTAAAGAGGATTTCATCCTAGAAATTTCTAGCAAAGAGGGAAGCGTGAGTTTGCAACATTTATTCTTTGAGCTCCCAAGTTGTTCCCCTACTCCATGATATTTGCATAGAACTTTTACTAATTCAATCTCCTTGTGCTTCAATTCCTTCATTCAGTAGTCAAGAATCCTCACAGGATATTCCTCATAGGCCAGATCCCCTTGAATATATATGGATTCGATGGATAACACATGGGATGGATCTTTCACATAATTCTTCAACACAGACACATTGAAAACATTATGAATCTTATCATAAGAAGGTGGTAAATCTAAGGGATATGCACACTCCCCAATTTTTTCCAAAATTTCGAAGGGTCCCACATAACAAGGATTGGGCTTTCCTCTCACCTTAAATCTTGCAATATACCGAATAGGTTTTATTTTCAAGAAAACTTAATCATCAACTAGAAATTCACATCCATCCTCTTCTTATCAGCATACACCTTCTTACGATCCTAAATTACTTTCATTTGCTTCTTTATTAGAACAATATTGTCCTCCATTAATTGCATGTCATCGGTCTTAACCAGAGCATACTCACCCACATTGTGGCATACAACTCAAGAAAACATAATTCACTAATGCGGAAGCGTTCATTAAGCAGCGGATTACCAAAAATCACTAAAAATTAAAACCTTTTTAACAAGAGATCCATCAAAGGAAAACTTTCTCACATAGAACCAAAGTAACACATTTACATTCTTGTTCAAAGCTGCATATTATGTATCATCTCTTTCTGAGAATTACAAGCATTAACTGTCCTGTCAAGCTAAACACAGGCAGTATAAAATCTCGAGGCATTGAGCCAAAATCTCAAACGCACTAACTACTACTCTGAGGACCTGAGAGTATAGAGACGACACATAGGACTCTATCTACATCTATACAAGGCATAACAGCCAATGTCTCCACCTGAGACTTCACTGTTGTCCCTGCGGTTGTTGCTGTTGTCCCTCACCTACTGAAGGATTTATGCCTCCTCATCTGCGTCCACCTAAAAATGTGGTTCCCACGGGGGTGAGACAATTGTAAATTGCCCCAGCGTGAGATATAACTCTCCGCCAACAATATTATTATCAGAATGAAATAGTATTAAACTGAGCAGAGGATAAGCAGTTTAGAATATTCTCATCTTTTAAAGAATTACAACTATCTGTGATAGAGCAGTAAGTCACTTATTCTCTTTATAAGGAATGGGAAGAACATGTATATCATTTACTCCTCATACTATATCAACATCTCAAGCTTATCCAGTGAAACACATTATCATGGTATGTCATCCATGAATCATTCCCATTTCTATTTATTGGCCTCAGCCAATCTTCTAACCAGATATTTAATTGTACCAGTCATGTGAGTATACATCATCATATTATATTTAGGCATTGGACTATGCCAATCCTGTGCAACTATTTCAAGCATTGGACTATGTCAATCCTGTGCAAACATCACTGAATACCACATCACTTTTACTAGGCATTATACCTTAGCCAAGACATCATACTTATTCACATCCCTTCTATAAACAAGTATCCCTCTCATATATTTCAAACACTATAGCCCTTATTTGGCTATAAGCATAAAGCATGTATGATCAAGATTTCATTATTGTTATTGTATCCATTTATTATTATCATTATATTACTAAGTTTCCATTTCTTAGTTTATTTTGAACATTATCATTCTTTACATGAGACTTTTATAAACACCTTGTTACCTCTCACTAGGCAACAACTATCCTCATGGCTCACAAGGCCCATTAAGTATCTTGTCACCTCTCTCTAAGAAACAAATTATCACATGGCTCACAAGGCTATAACACATCTTGTCACCTCTCACTAGGCAACAAATTATCACATGGCTCACAAGGCCATAACACATCTTGTCACCTCTCACTAGGCAACAAATTATCACATGGCTCACAAGGCCATAACACATCTTGTCACCTCTCACGAGGCAACAAATTATCACATGGCTCACAAGGCCATAACACATCTTGTCACCTCTCACTAGGCAACAAATAATCACATGGCTCACAAGGCCATAACCTCTTTATACTTTTATACAAGTATTTAACATGCCTTACAAGGCTTATGCAATAAGAGAATTACAACCATCCCATCATTGGGATTAGGGTTTCATGTTTATTTTATTGATCCAAACCCTAACTCATTGCTCCACACATCTAGGAGCATACATTTCTATCATAAGTATCCAATCATACTTATTTATTCTCAACAATTATCATTAAATGATTACCAACACAAGGTACGAGTTTCTCTCTCATCCTCTCAAGGATATTGATTACATCATACTTTATTGTTTTAGCTTAACCCTTTCTCAAGGTATGTTAGCCTACACTTATCAAAGTGCATTAAACTCATTACATTTCAATGTAACAATTGGCATGACACACTTCATGTGTTGCTCATCCATACACATTGGATTTAAGATGCATCAAGGTGTAACAACCTTAAAGTGTTGGATGTGATATTTACCATGCCTTGGTGTATCACTTTCCTCATTACTTTTAACTTACTTAAGTTCATCAACTTATCTTGTATTAGGGTATTCCCCATCCTAATACTTTATGCACTAGACCATCACATTTATTCTGTAGTGTATTGATCATGAGTCATACATTTGAATTGTCCAACCATCATCAATTGATATGGACTCATCTCTGGTTGAGGCATTATTGATATAAGGTTGTCCATTATCAACCACTTTAGGTGTTTCACCTATAAAAGTATTAGCCACACCATTACTTGGTGTTACACTCATCACTCCTAAGAGTGTCTTGCCCTCACCTTTACAAGGTATCTCGGGTTAGAAATGTGCACGTGTTAGCCATATCGGGTTGTAAGTATATGAGCACTCACCATATCGGGCTAGAAGTATATACACACCATTCATATCGGGCTAGAGGTGTTATATGTGTTACCCATGTTGTGCATGAGGTATTAAGCCATAACCATGTCGGGCTAGGCATCAACTAGGGTTGTGTATCAAGCTACCATATCATTCAATAGCATTTGCTATTCTTTACTCATATCGGGTACCCAATTTAGGGTTTCATGTCAACTTACAAGTATACAATTGACCTTGTATCGAGCATGGAGTCTATACTTGACTCCCTATCGTGCAATAGCTGTATACTACACCCCCATATCGTTAAATAAGGTTTAAAAACCTATTAATATCATTTTAGAGAAATAGGTTCATCATCATATCAGGTTAGAGGTGCTTGCTTATGTGCATGCACCCGATATCACTTTTATAAGGTCATATCACAATATTCAAGCTCTAGACCTTTATTATAACTATTATAGTTCAATTCAACAGGTATAAGAAACTACTAGAACTCATAATTTCATCAACTATTTCAGGAAATTTTGGAATTAAAAGTAGATCATTAAATACAACAATTTAGGTGATGAATAATATCATGATTGAGTTCAAGTTATATCACCCGCCTTAAGAACGACTTCAAAGCTCCAAGCTCCAAAGCTCCACATTCCTAAGGTTGAAGATGGGCTTCACAACTCCTCTATATGAAAAGAATCACCATGGATAAACAATTGGTGAAGAAGAAAAGAAAGGAAGATCAAAACTCTAAATTCATACTTCAATCCAAGGTTGAAGTTGATCTTATCCTCAACTTAGGGTTAAGTATGAGCTCCTTCTTGCTCCTTAACACCTTTGCACGATACACTAGTGTCCTTGCACGATATTCCACCCCTCGTGCACGATATGGCACTCACTTGCACGATATGACACTCACTTCGAGGTAAAACTTCACTCTATGGCCGATATCACCTTTATATGGCCAATATCACCTACTTGGGCGATATGCTCTTGCCATGGGCAATATCCCAAGGCCTATGCACGATACCACAGCATCCCTTCACGATATGGGAGCTCTATGCACGATACCTTAGGGTAGGAGGGTGGTAAGGGTCGAAAACTTGCACCAAGGGGTGAAAATAGGGGTATATATACTTATTGTTCATGAAGGAAAGCAAAAATGAGGTGTCAACATTTTGAGCTAGTAGGTGCCACGTGTCATGCATGGGTGACACGTGTACATGCATGCATCAACATTTATTTTGTCTTGCAAAACGATTGAGGATCATATTGGGATGCAAATTCGTCCATTACTTTTCCATTTGGATAAGTTATCTAGGTTTAATCACTATTTTAAGTCAACCAGATACACTTTTTCTAAGGAAACTTGTTGGCCATCACACCTCACCTACTTGAGGTGCTTTGCACGATATGGCCTTTTCCAAGAGTTCAAAAAACGATATCAGACACCTCCTTGGGCTCCATGGCCGATAGGCACTCATATATAAGCTTTTCAACTTGATACAACTCAAGTTAAGCTTTCAAATTCACCCCTTTTCTTGGTCATTTCTTCACCAAGATTAACATCATTCATGATGGAATCAAGTATGGTGTATACTCCTTTATCTCTCTTCTAAATGATGATAGGAGGGAGTAGGAACACTATAGATGTGGTAATTTGCATATTAATCCCACATTTTGGGTAAATTGCAATTTGTTCCAAAATTGGTGCACAATGCTCCAACATTGTTCAAACAAGTTCAAACTTGGAATTTAGGCATTGCACGAGCCACCACTTAACATCATTCTCTCTCTGATGATTGTAAAACACATGTGGTACATTCAACATGTGACATTTTGCATCATAACCCCTCAACTTGGGTAAATTGCACTTTGGTCCAAAACAAAGGAAAATTGCTCAAACAACATTCAATCGGGACCAAACTTGAAACATGAGTGTGTCACATGATAACAAAACACCTTAGAGGATTATATTAAAGTTCTAAGCAAATTTATTAGTCAAAACAAATAGGGTTACCTCATAAACCAGGTCAGGGTTGTTACAAGTTATAAACCCCTAACAAGGATTTCGTCCCCGAAATCCCAAGAAAAGGGAGGGACAGATTATTCATTAATCATGCCCTCAAGTCTCCACCTAAATTCTTAATGTTATGGAGATACCATAGATTTTTAGTTCACACAAAGTTCCTTTCACTAATTCAACCTTATAAATGTTTATGTTTATGTATAGCATAGACCCCTAACATATGATGTCCATATTATTGAAAGGAAAAAGCATAAAAGAGCATACTTCTATCATCACCAAAGAATATTTATCAAAAGGGAAACATATATATCTAACAGAGATAATTCACTTAGCAAACTCTATGTAATTGGGAATGTTCACATAGTTCTTCCTATTAGTTAGGAATGTCACATAGCTTTTCCCTTTTTGTTTAGGGTTGGAATTGCACAAAGCATCTTCCTTTATTGGAATTGCACAAAGCATCTTCCTTTTTTTGAATTGCACAAAGCATCTTCCTTTATTGGAATTGCACAAAGCATCTTCCTTTATTGGAATTGCACAAAGCATCTTCCTTTTTTGATTCCATATTTCTTATTTCATGATGCTCATTAGATTGTATCAGAATGACTGCTTGATCAGAGCAATCAAAAAGATATCAATCTAAGAGTTTCCATACTCACCTTATCATCAATAGTTGTATACCTGGCCAGGGTATATAAGTATTGGGAGATTAGGTAGTATGCACTTTATTTACTAGCATATTCCTCATTTTTCATTATCACTCAGATAAGAGAGATTATAAAGCATTTTTAAGGAATACTGTGAAATTGTAAATTCTCATCTTCCTTGTGTCCTTATAGGACTAATCAAAGGAATTCAAAAACAACTACTTTCATATCTTTAGCACATAGAATCAGAAATTGAAATATCAGAATAACTTTATTTCCTCTGACCTGCCTGGGACGTCTGTCCACATCCTCTATTGTTATTAGGAAACTGCCTCCTTTGTGATCCTTGCTGACTCTACCCCTGAGGTTGATTCATTATTGAATTCCCATATGGACAATCCCTTGTTGGATGTCCCTGTTGTCTACATTGATAGCAGACCTTGGTCGCAAAATAGGGTCGGTGAGATCTAGTTCCCGATGTTGATGCTATACCGGGGGCTCTTCTTGGAACATTACTATGATCCCTATCCCCAATTGACATCCATTGTGTCTGGGTATGGAATCTTGATGATGTCGCCGATGCAGAAAATTTCGATTTCTTAAAACTTTCGGACCTTTTTCCTTGAGACTGGGTGTACACCTTCTTGTCACTAGTCTGTCGTTTCTTAATTTCAGACCTCTCTATCCTCCTTACCGACTCCACAAAGGTGGAAAATATTTCCCTATTCTCTAAAGCAGACACAGGAGTGGTTAGTTCAGCATTCAACCCCTTCTCAAAACGCTGAATTCTTTCCTCATCACTAACTGCCATTTGCAGACAAAACCGCAACAACTCCATGAACTTAGCCTCATATTCGCTAACGTTCATCTGTCCTTGTTTGATCCTCTCAAATTGGGAGATCTTCTCATCTAGATAAGTCTTAGGGAAGCATCTACTGACAAACTCTCGTCAAAAAACCTCCCATCCAATTTCTTCACCTGGTCTCTTATCTTCCTCTATCATCCACCAATGACCAGCACTTCCTTTTAAAAGGTATACAGCATGTCTTACCTTTTCAGCTTCAAGAATATCAAGAATCCTAAAAGCCTTTTCCAACTTTGTTAGCCACAGATCAGCATCTACCGGACCGGATGTACCATCATAATCTATGGCTCCAACCCAGCGAAGTCTCTCAAAAGTCTTGCCGGCTCCATAACCCTCATAATGGGTTGGTACCCTAGGTGTAGGTGGTGGCATCCTGTCTGCCATATGTGTTATGTTTGTCAGGAACTTCTTAAATAAAGCATGGAGAGCTGGATTTTCTATCACAGCTGGGTCAATCTGGGACTGTTCAGGTACATGTCCTTCCTTGTTCTGGTCTCTTGCACCTCCTCCTGGTGTAGTAGTGCTGCCCTCAGCAGCATGTTCTTCATGTTGTCTAGACATCTTCAAGTTCTTCTTCTCCTATGTGAGCAGAAGATACTATCAGATAAACTGGAAGACACTTAGAACAGACTCTACAACCTTAGTCCTATGTCTCTGTAGATTCAGCAAACCTAGAGCTCTGATACCACTAAATTGTGGCATACAACTCAAGAAAACATAATTAACTAATGCGGAAGCGTTCATTAAGCAGCGGATTACTAAAAATCACTAAAAATTAAAACCTTTTTAACAAGAGATCCATCAAAGTAAAACGTTCTCACATAGAACCAAAGTAACACATTTACATTCTTGTTCAAAGGTACATATTCTGTATCATCTCTTTCTGAGAATTACAAGCATTAACTGTCATGTCAAGCTAAACACAGGCAGTATAAAATCTCGAGGCATTGAGCCAAAATCTCGAAAGCACTAAATACTACTCTGAGGACCTGAGAGTACAGAGACGACACATAGGACTCTATCTACATCTATACAAGGCATAACAGCCAGTGTCTCCACCTGAGACTTCACTGTTGTCCCTGCTGCTGTTGTTGTTGTCCTTCACCTACTGAAGGATTTCTACCTCCTCGTCCGCGTCCACCTAAAAATGTGGTTCCCACGGGGGTGAGACAATTGTAAATTGCCCCAGCGGGAGATATAACTCTCCGCCAACAATATTATTATCACAATGAAATAGTATTAAACTGAGCAGAGGATAAGCAGTTTAGAATATTCTCATCTTTTAAATCATTACAACTATCTGTGATAGAGCAGTAAGTCACTTATTCTCTTTATAAGGAATGGGAAGAACATGTATATCATTTACTCCTCATAATATATCAACATCTCAAGCTTATCCAGTGAAACTCATTATCATGGTATGTCATCCATGAATCATTCCCATTTCTATTTATTGGCCTCAGCCAATCTGCTAACCAGATATTTAATTGTACCAGTCATGTGAGTATACATCATCATATTATATTCAGGCATTGGACTATGCCAATCCTGTGCAACTATTTCAGGCATTGGACTATGCCAATCCTGTGCAAACATCACTGAATACCACATCACTTTTACTAGGCATTATACCTTAGCCAAGCCATCATACGTATTCACATCCCTTCTATAAACAAGTACCCCTCTCATATATTTCAAACACTATAGCCCTTATTTGGCTATAAGCATAAAGCATGTATGATCAAGATTTCATTATTATTATTGTATCCATTTATTATTATCATTATATTACTAAGTTTCCATTTCTTAGTTTATTTTGAACATTATCATTCTTTACATGAGACTTTTATAAACACCTTGTTACCTCTCACTAGGCAACAACTATCCTCATGGCTCACAAGGCCCATTAAGTATCTTGTCACCTCTCTAAAGGCAACAAATTATCACATGGCTCATAAGGCCATAACACATCTTGTCACCTCTCATTAGGCAACAAATTATCACATGGCTCACAAGGCCATAACACATCTTGTCACCTCTCACTAGGCAACAAATTATCACATGGCTCACAAGGCCATAACACATCTTGTCACCTCTCACTAGGCAACAAATTATCACATGGCTCACAAGGCCATAACACATCTTGTCACCTCTCACTAGGCAACAAATCATCACATGGCTCACAAGGCCATAACCTCTTTATACTTTTATACAAGTATTTAACATGCCTTATAAGGCTTATGCAATAAGAGAATTACAACCATCCCATCATTGGGATTAGGGTTTCCCCTTTATGATCGATTAGGGTTTCATGTTTATTTTATTGATCCAAACCCTAACTCATTGCTCCACACATCTAGGAGCATACATTGCTATCATAAGTATCCAATCATACTTATTTATTCTCAACATTTATCATTAAATGATTACCAACACAAGGTACGAGTTTCTCTCTCATCCTCTCAAGGATATTGATTACATCATACTTTATTGTTTTGGCTTAACCCTTTCTCAAGGTATGTTAGCCTACACTTATCAAAGTGCATTAAACTCATTACATTTCAATATAACAATTGGCATGACACACTTCATGTGTTGCTCATCCATACACATTGGATTTAAGATGCATCAAGGTGTAACAACCTTAAAGTGTTGGATGTGATATTTACCATGCCTTGGTGTATCACTTTCCTCGTTACTTTTAACTTACTTAAGTTCCTCAACTTATCTTGTATTAGGGTATTCCCCATCCTAATACTTTATGCACTAGCCCATCACATTTATTCTGTAGTGTATTGATCATGAGTCACACATTTGAATTGTCCAATCATCATCAATTGATATGGACTCATCTCTGGTTGAGGCATTGTTGATATAAGGTTGTCCATTATCAACCACTCTAGGTGTTTCACCTATAAAAGTATTAGCCACACCATTACTTGGTGTTACACTCATCACTCCTAAGAGTGTCTTGCCCTCACCTTTACAAGGTGTCTTGGGTTAGAAATGTGCATATGTTAGCCATATCGGGTTGTAAGTATATGAGCACTCACCATATCGGGCTATAAGTATATACACACCATTCATATCGGGATAGAGGTGTTATATGTGTTACCCATGTTGTGCATGAGGTATTAAGCCATCACCATGTCGGGCTAGGCATCAACTAGGGTTGTGTATCAAGCTACCATATCGTTCAATAGCATTTACTATTCTTTACTCATATCGGGTACCCAATTTAGGGTTTCATGTCAACTTACAAGTATACAATTGACCTTGTATCGTGCATAGAGTCTATACTTGACTCCCTATCGTGCAATAGGTGTATACTACACCCCCATATCGTTCAATAAGGTTTACAAACCTATTCATATCATTTTAGTGAAATAGGTTCATCATCATATCAGGTTAGAGGTGCTTGCTTATGTGCATGCACCCGATATCACTTTTATAAGGTCATATCACAATCTTCAAGCTCTAGACCTTTATTCTAAATATTATAGTTCAAGTCAACAGGTCTAAGAAACTACTAGAACTCATAATTTCATCAACTATTTCAGGAAATTTTGGAATTAAAAGTAGATCATTAAATACAACAATTTAGGTGATGAATAATAACATGATTGAATTCAAGTTATATAACCCACCTTAAGAACGACTTCAAAGCTCCAAGATACAAAGCTCCACGTTCCTAAGGTTTAAGATGGGCTTCAAAACTCCTCTATATGCAAAGAATCACCATTGATAAACAATTGGTGAAGAAGAAAAGAAAGGAAGATCAAAACCCTAAATTCATACTTCAATCCAAGGTTGAAGATGATCTTATCCTCACCTTAGGGTTAAGTATGAGATCCTTCTTGCTCCTTAACACCTTTGCACGATACACTAGTGTCCTTGCACGATATGCCACCCCTCTTGCACGATATGTCACTCACTTGCATGATATGACACTCACTTGGAGGTAAAACTTCACTCTATGGCCGATATCACCTTTATATGGCCAATATCACCTACTTGGGTGATATGCTCTTGCCATGGGCGATATCCCAAGGCCTATGCACGATACCACAGCATCCCTTCACGGTATGGGAGCTCTATGCACGATACTATAGGGTAGGAGGGTGGTAAGGGTCGAAAAATTGCACCAAGGTGTGAAAATAGGGGTATATATACTTATTGTTCATGAAGGAAATCAAAAATGAGGTGTCAACATTTTGAGCTAGTAGGTGCCACGTGTCATGCATGGGTGACACGTGTACATGCATGCATAAACATTTATTTTGTCTTGAAAAACGATTGAGGATCATATTGGGATGCAAATTCGTCCATTACTTATCCATTTGGATAAGTTATCTAGGTTTAATCACTATTTTAAGTCAACCCGATACACTTTTTCTAAGGAAACTTGTTGGCCGTCACACCTCACCTACTTGAGGTGCTTTGCACGATATGGCCTTTTCCAAGAGTTCACAAAACGATATGAGACACCTCCTTGGGCTCCATGGCCGATAGGAACTCATATATAAGCTTTTCAACTTGATGCAACTCAAGTTAAGCTTTCAAATTCACCCCTTTTCTTGGTCATTTCTTCACCAAGATTACCATCATTCATGATGGAATCAAGTATGGTGTATACTCCTTTATCTCTCTTCTAAATGATTCTAGGAGGGATTAGGAACACTCTAGATGTGGTAATTTGCATATTAATCCCACATTTTGGGTAAATTGCAATTTGTTC
Organism: Alisma plantago-aquatica; assembly: GCA_963693085.1. NCBI lineage: Eukaryota > Viridiplantae > Streptophyta > Magnoliopsida > Alismatales > Alismataceae > Alisma > Alisma plantago-aquatica. The sequence goes on along the minus strand of OY856412.1, from coordinate 1,282,177,785 downwards.
CAAAATTGGTGCACAATGCTCCAACATTGTTCAAACAAGTTCAAACTTGGAATTTAGGCATTGCACGAGCCACCACTTAACATCATTCTCTCTATTATGATTGTAAAACACATTTGGTACATTCAACATGTGACATTTTGCATTATAACCCCTCAACTTGGGTAAATTGCACTTTGGTCCAAAATAAAGGAAAATTGCTCAAACAACATTCAATCGGGACCAAACTTGAAACATGAGTATGTCACATGATAAAAAAACAACTTAGAGGATTATATTAAAGTTCTAAGAAACTTTATTAGTCAAAACAAATAGGGTTACCTCATAAACCAGGTCAGGGTCGTTACACACATCATCCCAATGTAAGGGTGAAAGACAAGGTCTACCACATAGATCTTCAAACGGTGGCATACCTATACTCGCTTGTTAATTGTTATTGTAATAAAACTCAACCAATGGGATATATTTATCCCAAACACCTCCCCAATCCATAACACAGTCATGTAAGAGATCTTCTAGAATCTAAATTGTCCTATCAGACTGCCAATCAGTCTGAGGATGGTAAGATGTACTAAAATGTAAATTTGATCCCATTTCCTCTTGAATTTGTCTCCATAGGCGACAAGTAAACTTCGGGTCTCTATCAGACACAATAGACTTTGGTACAATGCAGTCACACAATCCATTATATGTAAATTTTAGCCATGTATGGAACCTTATATGTAGTCTTGAACGGTAAGAAATGAGCATACTTGGTAGTCGATCCATCAAAAGCCCGATAGCATCATAACCACTTCTAGATTTTGGAATCCCTATCATGAAATCCATCATAATGTTTTTCCCATTTCAACTCAGGTATTTTGGTAGTTTGCAAAAGTCCTCCAGGTCTTTGATGTTCAATCTTTACTTGTTGACATGTCAAAAATTTTGCAACAAAAGTAGTGATGCTCTCCATATTCTTACATCATAAAATTCTCTAGAGATCTTTGTACATCAATGTGGTTCTATAGGGAATTGTATATTTTGAACCATGAGCCTCACTCAACACCTTCTATCTCAGATTGTCCACATCTTGATGATGAAAACAAATTACACCATCAACACCAACAGAAAAATCAGATTGGGTTCTTTCTGTCATGGTCTTCATCACCACTAAGGTTAGGACTAGCTGCTTGTGCTATGATAACCTCAAAGAACCAAGGCGAAGTAATTGAGAGACTTTACATATGCACACACATATTATCCACAACAACACCATTTACAATATCCTTTAACTCATCTCTCCAATGAGAAACTTGATCCATGCTTTTCCACATGAAGCTATCTAGAGATGCATAAACAACATCCTTCTTATGACTAAGAGCATCAGAAACTACGTTGGATTTTTTCATATGATATGTGATCGTGAAGTCATAATCCTTTCAAAATTCCATCAAATGTCATTTCCTCATATTTAAGTCCTTCAGAGTCATAAGATAGTGAAGACTCTTTTGGTCTCAGAAAACTTCAAATTGCACACCATACCGATAATGCCTCCAAATCTTAAGACCGTGAATAATAACTACTAGCTCAAGCTCATGGGTCAGCTAGTTTTCTTCATTTGGCTTCAACTAGTAGGAGGAATAGGCTATAACCCATCCTTCTGGCATAAGAATGCAACCTAATCCTTGTCTATATGCATCAGTGAGTATAAGATAAGGCTTTCCTTCTATGGGTAAGGCTAAAATAAGAGCATATGTCAAACAAAAATTCAACTCTAGAAAGCTCTTTTCACATTTTAGGGACTAGAAAAACTTGATGTCTTTGAGAGTCAACTTGGTTAGAGGATGAGGCAACTCAAAGAAGTCTTAATAAATTGTCTGTTATAACCATAAGATCCAAGAAACTTTGTATCTCAGAAGGATTCTTTAGAGGTTTCCACTTTGTCACAACTTCAACTTTAGTTGGATCCACATCATGTGACCAGCAGATGTCACGTGGCCTACAAACATCACTTCCTTTATCCAAAATTCACACTTAGAAACCTTGGTGTGAAGTTGGTTTTCATGAAGTGTCCATAAGAGAATACATAAATGTTCCAGATGTTCATCTATCATCTCGGTGTAGCTAAGAACGTCGTCGATGAAAACCACCATGAAGTCATCTAGATACAGGTAGAAAACTTGATTCACCATGTCCATAAAAGTCGCAGAGGCATTATTCAACCCAAAATGCACCACGAGTAACTCATAATTCCCATAATGAGTGGGAAGATAGTCATTGATAGATCCTCACATTTTACTCAAATTTGATAGTAACCACTTCACAAATCCATCTTAGAAATATAAATGAGAGGTAGAAGATATTGCTTCTTCATTGTTACTGGATTCAACATTCTATAATCCATACACATCCTTATAGAACCATCTTTCTTATTCACAATTAGAACAAGAGCCCCCAAGGAGAGACCCCAGGGAAAACAAACCCTGCGTGGAGAAGTTCTTGTAGTTGCTTCTTAAGTTCTGCAAGTTCTGCGGGTATCATATGATAAGGAGGTTTATATATGGGCATGGTACCTAGTATATGATTGATGGTGAATCGAACTTCTTGAGAAGGAGGAATGCCAAGTAACTCTTCAATAAAAACACTAGGGAAGTCTTGAACCACTTGAATATATTCTAACTAAGACGGTGAAGGGTCCAAGAGAATGCATGGTAAATAAGCTCGACATCCCTGAGAGATAAGCTTTTCAGCTTCTATGGCTAATATGATGAATTGCCTATGCTCACATTTTCTCCCCTTAGGGAAAAGTTGTTCACCGTATAAGTGAAGAAAGACAACCTTTTTCTCATAACAAAACAAGGTTTTCTTAAACGTTTTCAACCAATTCATACCCAAGATGACATTGAACGTTGCCATATTCAAGAAGAAAAACTCAGTTGTAAATATATTTCCAGATATACACAAATCTAGGGATGGGATTTTAATGTAAGAAGAGCATATCCTACCACTAGGGGTTTGAACATCAAGAATATAGACCATATATGCAGGTTCTATGTCTAACATCTCAGCAAGCTTGGAAGATATAAAGGTATTTGAAGAACCAAAATAAAAAAGAGCTTTTATAGGATGTAGATGGAGATGTACGATACCTTCTAATACTGCATTGTCATCACCAACATCAACAACATCCATAGAGAAAACATGTCCAACACCACACTCTACTAGAGAATGATGACCTTGAGGATTGTTATTGTTGTTATTATTTCTAGGAGGTGGATTAGGATGGGGTTGAGGCTGATTGGCAAGTTGTTGGGTAGGTTGCTGAGTAGGAACATGAAATTTTTGTAGTTGAGGGCATTAGGCCTTGTAGTGTCCAACCTGACCACACTCATGCCATATAATAGGTTTACCCTCCCTCTGTAGTTCTTGGTCTCCACTAATGCACTTCCCCAAAGGATGATGTCAAGAGCAAAGCTTGCACCTATCTCAATGTTGTTCATGGTTAGAGTTCTTTCTCTTGTTATTTTGTGAGGCATCTTGAAATCTGGGATATGATTCAACAGCTAAGCCCTTGTCAATCATCTGATGAAAAGTGAGAGGAAGTTGGAGGACTAGAGCATGACCCACATGATAGTTGAGGCCTTGCAAGAATAGGTCAACCTACATTCTTCAGTCGACCTAACCACATACTGCTCAAGTAGGAGAAATCTTTGTACATACGTATGGACAGAGAGGGATCCTATCTTAGACTACAAAACTCCACTTCTTTCTTCTTTAGGATTGTAGTGCATATGTACTTCCCACAAAATTGCACCAAGAATTGCTCCTAGGTTAAAGTAGATATGTCACTAGTTTTCTCTATCCCATTCCACCAGACACATGTTGGTCCATCCAATACATAAGAACAAAACCTAACCTTTTGGTGTAGACGGCATTCTATCCCATCAAAAGTCCACTCGATGGATAAGACCCAGTCAGCAGCCTTATCAACCATTTCCAGTTCACCTTTACCCTTAAAGTAGTGTGGTTGCATTTTCATGAAATTGATCAGTGTGTACTCCTTTGACGTATCAGGCACATGACGAGTGTTCAACTTTCCCACCATAGTTGTGGTGAAAACTATAACAGGAAGGAAAACTCCTACTCTAGGGTGAGGCCATTCGAAGTAGAGTTGTTTGGTATCGCCAATCTCATGAGAACCGTTTTTGTTGTAGAGGAATTAAAATCTAACCATTACAAGATTTTATCATCATATTCAACTAATTGGTCATATATGGCTTCTAATAGAATTCAAAAACTATAATACTAAGAATAGTTTGTTATGAGTAACCTTTCCATCTCAGAAGTCATCCACAATTAGATTTAGGTGTCGCCAGCTATCTCATGGTCCTTAGGTTGTACAACCTCTGGGTGGGATGAAGGCAACACACAAGGAATGAAATAAAAAACAAGGACACCAACAAACGCTAAGTATGTACAAAAAATACAACTAGGAAATACTAAAATATTTAGAGAGGAAATATAAAATATCAGATTAAGGAAATGTTCAAAATAGAAAATTACAAGAAGGTTTAATGGAACAAAAGATGATGTTTTATAAATAATAGAGATGATTAACTAAAAGAAAATATTTCCATGTATGCAATTAGACTACTTTTATTTATGTAGGGACAAGACCCATAAATCTCAAGCCTACTTAGGTGGAAAGGTGCACCTAGGACGGAAAGGTGTGCCCAATATATATAATACTAGTGAAAAGGTGCACCCAAATATTATGGTAAGTACATAAGTACACACTACAATAAACAAATTAAGTCTATTTGAACACGCACAAGATATAAAGGCAACATAAAATTTCAGTTGTCATCAACTTGCTTCAAATAAAAGAATGAAATCATCTCAATAATTATGATAGATGACCTTCAATGATAGAATCTCATGGTATCAATAATAAATCTGGTAGTAGCAAAAATAAAGAAAGGAATATTAAAAGGTTAACAAGATTTACCTGAGAATGCCTCATATGGGAAATTTGTTGGTGAATATAGTATCACCTTGATAATTGGGAAATATGCATATACCTCAACTTGAATTGTTATGTCAGAGATCAAATCCTAACCCTCCAAGTCTAAATTCAACTCAACCTACATATAGGATAAGGTCGATCAATTAGGGTTTAATTACATGATACACTAGGTGAAACCTTAGAAATCCAAATCCTTCGACAAAACCCTAGGTCGGTCCTCAATATTGTCCTAACTTTGGGTTCAGGGTTTCTAATGACTTGACTCAAAAACACAACTTTATTAATTATAATGTTGTCTTTATTTATTATTAAGATCACAAGTAATCAAAACCCTAAAAATCTGGACTTTAGAACTTGAGAATAAGGTGATGAAAATCATACCAAAAGATAGAGAAAATTCTCACAATTCCAAAACATGTTTTTGTATAAATTTTGGATAATACGAGAATTTGTTATGGATTTTACAATATTTAGGGTATATACAGATAAAATGTGAAAAAATATTTTGCAAAACACTAAAATGTCCTTGCATTATAATATAAAACCTTGGGTCTTGACAGAAAATATCATTGTGACATCATTCATGCGAATAGAATCAAATGAAGTAGTGTCTTTTACAAATATATCCATCCGATTAAAATTGTCATAGAGGAAAATGAGGGGAAAAGGTGAAATATCCTGGGTTCACCTTCTCCCTTCATCTCTTAGGCCATGGTTGTGAGTTTCAAGCAGAGAGGGTTGACTTCAGTTTAGGGAAAAAGATTCAGACCAAGACATAGTTCGATCAGCATAGAAAGGAGGAACAATGGGTTATGAACCTGAAGTCGGGTCTAATTTTGTTTGTGGCGGGGAGGAGCACCGCCAATCTCAGCCAAGAAAGATGTCAGGAAGATTGATTTTAGTGGTATCTAGGATTTCATGTCGAAGGAAATTTACTAGAGGTAAAGTTTGCATGTAATGCGACAAAACTAGAGGAAGATTCCTCTTTTTATAAGGTAGGGTATTAGGGTTTATAGGGGTTGTAGTTCAAGAGACAAAGAGGAAGTTTTGGGTGTTTCTTGATTATTTGGAAATTGGGTGCAAATAAGGCATAATCCATTGCATAATTGAATGATAAATCAAATTGAGAAGAAATCTCGAACGTAGATTGATTGATGTGAGAGAAGATTGGAATTTTCAATTAGCGTGCAAAAGGGTCTGATTTCCACAAGTGTCGATAGGTTGATGGAAATTCTCAAACTACACAATCGTGATATGGAATTTAGAAAAAATGTGTAAATGAGCTAATTTGACACATCACATGTGACATTAAATGCATTCCTAAATCGAATTCAAATAAAATGATGCATTTTTCAATTTCTTTTCTTCCCTTAAATTGGATGAGTAGATGTTCTTCAAATAAAGTGAAATTTGGCGAGTCAGGTAATATGGAACCAAAGAATCTAGTTTTGGAATTAACTTTTCCTTTTAAAAACTTTAATATGTGCAACACACCTTTTGAGGTAAAGTGTATTTTCTTTATATTAATGCATTCCTTTATTATTTATTAACCAAATTTTGTGTAACTCTCTCTTAACCAAACCTATCCATAGGAAACATCTAGAAGGATAATTTTTAACTTAAATGCCTTAATTTGATAATTTTCCACAACTAGACCAAAACTAGTGTATCTCCTGTATTTCTTGTAATAAAGCCTTAAATAATTGTGTTATTGGCAAAAACTCTAGTATTTGAAGGTTATTAACGTCCTAGTGCACACTAATAAATTAAGAAGAGTTAAACATAATAGACTATTATAAAAAAAGGTTAAAAGACAAAAATTACCTAAATTTGAGTGTGTTACTGGAGAAAGGCCATTGAGTGCTCTATTGAGGACATAAAAAGCTTAAGTCCCACTATCTGTATCCACAGAATCAATCTAGAAGAGAACACAAAACCTCAAGCCCAACCTCAAAGGAAGTTGAATCAAAATTTTAGAGAGGAGGTAAAGAAAGAAATTATAAGACTTCACGACACAACAACAACTAGGTGAGACCCATTCATATAGTGTCAAAAAAAGGAGGCATGACTATGATGAAAGGAGAGAGAGGTGATGAAGTGGCAACATGAACAGTGACAGGTTGGAAAATGTGTATAGACTATAGAAAACTCAATGTTGCCACCAATAAATACCATTTCCTATTGCCATTCATCAAAAAAGTTCTATATGGCTTGGACCATGACTTATACTTTTGTTTTTGGGATGGATATTTCGAATTTTACCAAGTCCCTATCCACTCAAATGATTAGTAGAAAATCAACTTCACTTGTATCGATGTACTCAAGCCTTCTGAAGGATGTTGTTTGGGCTATACAACACACCTATAACATTTCATAGGTACATGATCTTAGTGGTTGTTGACTTTCTTGAAGATATTATGGAAGTCTTCATGGATGACTTCTTGATGCAACCCTATTTTAGGGCTTCATCTTGTATCTTTTTGCATTATAATCACATCTAAACCTTGTAGATCGCAAGACATTTCCCCCAATATGAAATATTATATCAAATGTACTTATGGTTTCTTTTATCATGTTTTCTATGGCACTTGTGCATGCATCGGATGCAAAGGAGAGAGATGGGTCTAAATCTTCCCCGAGCATTCCTTCGATGTATAAGAATTGATCTAGAAAAAAAGAAGTAGTTTGAAGAAGATTGAAGCAAGTTGAAATAGCTTGGGCCCCTACCTCGGTCATGCTACATCACCACGGTCATGGTGAAATGGCCCAAAAAGTCACAGTAAAGTCACAAGATTTGTACATGAATGCCCACAACAGTGGAGCCCAAAAATAGTTGTGGCCAATTAAGAAAACACAGTCGTGGACATTAGCATGGCCGTGGTCGAGGAACCATAACTCACCCATGGCATATGCCATGCCCGCCGCTCAAGGACCCCAAAAGTAACAGTGAATCAACACCAAATGCACATGAATGGCCACAATTGTGGCCATCAGCTTGATCATAGCCCATGAAGGACACCTCACCCATGGTGTCCATCACGACTGTGGAAATCTAAAGATAGAATGAGAACAAGGATCAAAATGCCCATGGCACATTCCTCCAACACGTATGTGCTACCCAACACTACCATGGTACCCTCTACCTAACACGATCATGGCACCCGCCATAGTCGTGGCCACTCCATATATTTCCATCTTCCTCATAACATACCTCCGCCACACCTTTATCATCCCCCATGACCATGCCACTCAGACCCCACCATGGATGTGGTACATCACCACGGCCGTGGTGACCACCTAACCCTAACCAACTTTTCCACTACATTTCCATTTCTACCCTCACTTAACCTAATGCTTCCCCACCACCTATATATACATGGGTGACGGCCATAGCATGAAGTTAGCCTCTCTTACCCACTCCTTAGCTACTTCCTAGCATTCATTGCCACCTTTCCTGCATTCAAGAGCTTCACCTACCTCCCACCTTTCATTTCCACCTCATTTCCACCCAAAACCTTAGTTTTATAGGGTTTTCCTGTAGAATCCCCTACCTTCTTCTGACATTTGCATCTTTGGAGGGAGGTGATTCATTCTATTGCAACTAGGAGGTGAAGGAGAAGAAGCTTCCATGAGCTCCATGGCCTTCTACCTCTTTCTTCTCTCCTTTTTTCTCTTTTGTTTAGTTATGAGTAGCTAAGCCCTTTGTGGTGGATTGTTTGAGGAAAAAATGATACTTTGCTACCATGTTGGGGGAAGATAATTTGTAAATTTTATAATTTCGTTCTATGATGGTTTCTTTTTATTTATATCTCATTTTCCATGCCTCTACTTGTGGTTTGTATCCAAAATATGAGTTGCTTGTGATTGTGTGCTTGAATCCACCTAAGTCTAGGAAAAGATAGCATATGTGGGGCTATTTTGGGTGTTTTGCCTAGGTCCAACTAGTGGATTCCTAGCTAGCACCCCATCTTTCCCTACATATAGTCTATCTCATACTCCTAGGTGTGTGATCTAAGTAGCTAGTATAGGGTTGCTTGGTGTAATTGCCTAGGATTTTTCCAAAAAAAATAGGTGGTGAGTAATGTGGGATGAAATACCCTCACCTCTACTCCCAATTCTACCTTTGGCTCCCAATTATACTAAGAAATCCTCTACTAGAAATCTAGATTAGTCAAATCCTAGTGAAATCTCACCTATAACTTAGGGTAAATAATAGTGTATGGTGATTTCTTAGCATTTGGCTAGTTGTTTGGTTTAGCAATATAGGACGAATGATCAAACTTTGTAGTTCTATTTTTCCCCCAATTGAAATCCTAATATCATTCCCAAATGGCCCACCTATATTTATCATTGTTTAAAACCCATCTTGCATACTTAACTTGTTAATTCTATTATAGTTGCTTGTCTTAATTTCCTCTTAATTTATTTCTCAATTCTTGCTAGTTAGGTTTTTCTTGAGTAGTTAGTGCTCTTTTGATTTTTCTAGTATTGATCTTGCTAGTTAGTTGTAGTTTAGGTCATTAATTTCTGTAGATCCTTAATTTCTAGTGTAGTGTAGTCTCTTTTTCTTGCTTAGTTAATTGTCTTGCCATGTTAATTAGCCTTAGCTTGTTTAGGGTAACTTATGGTTTTTGATAATCTATTTCCTTCTTTCCTTTAATTGCTTGCCTCCTTTGTTTAATCAAACAAACCCTAAAAACCCTATTCACTACATGGGGAATGTAGCCTGCTCTAACCTAGATCTAGTGCCCCCTCTCTCTACATAGATTGATCACTTTACTTGCCTCTCGCCTAACGATCATGTGTGTTTGTGGGTGATATATTTTGGTTTATGTTATTGTGTTAGTTTAGGGCCCTTTTATAAATATTAAAAGATCTCAAGTGAATGAAAACACACCACTTCTCTATTTATGGAAGTGGTTTGATAGATTTCTAAAGAACTTATCCCAAGTCCTAGAACATTGTGACAAAAATAGTTAGTGTTGAATTGGCAAAAATGTCACTTTATGGTTTAGGAAGGTATAGTAATAGGACACAAGGTTTTCGAGAAGGGGATCGAGGTTAGTTTAAGTAAGGTAGAAGTCGTATCTAAGCTTCCACCTCCTAAGTCTATAATGCGGGTAAGAAGTTTTCTAGACCATGTTGGTTATTACATAAGATTTTTCAAAGACTTCTCTAAGATCACTAAACCTTTGATAAATTTTCTTGTTAAGGATGTCGTGTTTGATTTTACGGGCGATTGTCTCAAAGCCTTTGAAACCCTAAGAAAAGCTTTGACAACAACACCAATTCTTTAAGACCCAACTCGGGAGCTCCCTTTTGAGATAGTGTGTGACCAAGTGATTTTACGATTGGAGTTGTGTTGGGCCAGAAGAAGGATAAAAAGCATCATGTAGTTTACTATGGTTGAAAAACTCTTGACAAAGCACAAATCAACTACACCACCACGGAGAAAGAAATGCTAGCAATTGTATTCTCTTTCAAAAAATCTAGGTCCTATCTTATAGGATCAAAAGGAAATGCACATAGATCGCACATATATCATGGTGTTATAAAGTATCTAATGCACAAGAAAGAAACCAAGCCTAGGCCCCTGCGATGGTCTCTTTTACTACAAGAGTTTGATAATGAAATTATTGACAAGAAGGGGGTTGAGAATGTAGTAATTGGTCATCTATCACGGATAGTGGTAGTCGAATGTGACTAAATGCCAATTGATGACAACTATGTAAATGAGGCTCTAATGATGGTGAATACAATTGCGCCCAAGTTACCGTGGTTAGCCAACATATGCAACTACCTATCCTATTGACATGTTTTGCCTAAAATTACATGCAATAAGAAAAAGAAGCTTCTGACCTAAAAATTAAACTACTGTTGGGGGGACCCACTTCTATTGAAATGATGTGTTGACAATATGTATCGTCAATGTATCCTCGAAGAAGAGGTATCAAAGATTCTCTACAATTGTCATTCTTCTTTATATGGAGGTCATTTGGGCCGGGACATAACTATAGTTAACATCTTGTAATTTAGCTTTTAGTGGCCTACTCTATCTAAGGATGTGCATGCCTATGTTAAGACATACAAAGAGTGTCAAGCGATGGGAACATATCCAAATGGAATGAGATGCCAATGTATAATTGGATTGAATTTGAGATTTTTTATGTTTGGGGAATTGACTAATGGGACTATTCCATCATCATGAGGCAACCAATATATATTTGTCGTTACAAATGTATCCAAGTGGGTGGAAGTGGAAGATACCCCATTGTGACTCCAAAGTCATGATAAGATTGTTTGAAACATCATTTTCCCAAGATAAAGTGTCACATTCACTGGAATCAGTGATGGGGGATCCCATTTCATGGAAAGATAGTTTGCAACATTGTTATGGCATCAGTCACAAGGTTGCCACCCCTTACCATTGGTAAACCTCTACCAAAGTAGAGGTTTCTAATTTCCAGATCAAGCAAATTTTGGAAAATACTGTTGGGAGAAAACAAAAGGATGGGTTGAAGAAGCTTGACGATGCTCTATGGGCATATCACACTGCCTACAAGACCCCTATATGTACCACTATCTACAGGTTGATATATGGCAAGACTTGCTACCTTACTAGTCACATTGGAACACAAAACTTTTTGGGCAATCAAATTTTTTAATATGGACCTAGAACTGGCCGACAAGAAGAGATTTTTGCAAATACAAGAATTAGAGGATCTTAGGATCCATGATTAAAAAATACAAGGATTTATAAACAAAGGACCAAAGTGTGGTGTGATGCCTACCTAAAAAGAAATGATGTGTCTGAGCATATCAAGGTTCTTCTATTCAATCCAAGAATTAGACTTTTCATGGGAAGTTGAAGTCAAGATGGTCAGGCCCTTTACTATAACAAAAGTATACTCATCTGGAATGATGGAGTTATCCCATGAAAAGATTGGAAAGAGATATTAGGAAGATGAGGCATTCACAAGAAGAGTAGAAGTTTAGCTGGAGGAACTACCACTAACACCACTAGAGGACAAATGAGGAAGCCAACCAAATATAGACAATCTAAATATTATACATTACTACTACTTGCGATGCAACCCAAGGATTTCTTGACATGTTTTCTTAAATTCTATCTTGTTTTATCTTTCAGTAATAAGGCTTTGCTAATAATTATCTTAGGTTGTATTTAGTAGAGACTTAGGTTACCTTTGTTTCTTAATTTCTAGTGTATATAGAATAAGGTTGGAGATGAATCTAAGATATGTGCCTTAACTTTACTATAGGCACCACCATTTCAAGTAAGAGTCTAGACAACACCCATCATCGTCAAGACTTCAAATTCCTATAGACCGCCAGGTTTTCCTTGTTAGTCAAAGAAACAAAAATCTCAAGGAGCGTTGTGCTTATGAGAATGTCATTGACCTCCAAGTTCTTTAAAACCTCAGTGACTGCCACTATTCCCCCTAACCTCATCAACTTTCAAGCTCGCACGGGTATATAAACCCATCCATCAATTGACAGATATACAGTCTAACTCAAACTCTTTGCGAAAACCTTGGTGACTTCATTGATGATTAGTTATACACCTTTTCTAGATGCAAGGGACTTGTCACCAATGACGATGCCTCCAACACATTCACTCCGCCCAAGCACTAGTTCACCATCATCGAAACCAACTCGACATCAAAACCACTGACTGAGCCACAAATGCCACAACGTCATAAGAGCTAAGCTACACTAACCTAGGTAGGTGAATGCAAACAAAGGGGATAGGGTGTGTTGCTACTTCACCAAATGAGAAGTTCAACTAATAGATGATACCCTAATTTTTCTTCTTCTCCACATGATTTCTCTTGCACCATCAACACCTTAGTCGTCAATAATTAGTATTTCCAAACCTAGTTTTTCTTCCCCTCTCTGACCCTTAGTTATTCCAAAGAATAGCCTCACCTCCAGCATTTAGGAGAACATTCATCTCACGTGATTCTCAATTTTGCACCAACCTCTGAATTTGTTGCTTTCCACGACAACTGAACCCTTTTCACAATGTAGCCATTCTCATCAATCGTCGAAGTGCCCAAATTTCTTGTCAACCGCTAAGGTATTCTCATCAAGTAATTTTTTTTCGACCCACTAGATTTGTCTCTTTGTCAATCGGAAGATCTTCTTTGGGATTTTAGAATTGTTGTTGAGACTTGGTAGCTTAAGCATGCCTCTCAGTGACCGCCAGAACAAGGTTTTTCATTGAACACCAGTTTACCTTATCTCTTCACCCTAATGAAGGTTTCACAAATCACTTCCCTCCTACCCTCTACCAGTTCAGTCATGAGTATTAAACCTCCCACAAAACTCTATGTTAATTGGTTGATTGCAATTGATTTCCACTATTGATAAATACATCATTTATAGGTCCAAATGTTGTGTCCACCTCTTCGGATTCCTTGAAAAAGAAAGCCACATGTTTGGAAGGGATCGAGGTGGCGATCAAGAAATCACAAAAGTGTGAGACGCAAACCTAGACATGCCCCGTGCAAAATGGTTAAAACTAAAATTTGAAATATTGCAATTCCTTATCTTGCTATGTAATGAATCAGCTGAGTCCAAAGAGGAAGAAAAATAGTCCACAACAAATATTTCAGAGTATATTCCTTTCGAAGAGGAAATGAAGAAGAAGGTTAAGTGGAAGGCGACAAGGATGGACCTGGAAAACCCACTACACAAAAAGACAAGGGAAAAATGAAGGCTCAATTAGAAAAAGAAACTAGAGGACCCACGTCATCAACTACACCCATAGAAATTGTAGAAATAACATAGCTAGGAAGGCACATATATCATATGATGTTGGACGAAAGCAACTAGAAGATGTTTTTCAACAAAGAAATGAGGAACATTGTGCCAAAGTATGCACTTTTCTTAAAGACCAAGGCCTATAAAGTGACATGGTACGTATACAAGGGCACTCTAAACAAGTTGGTGATCATTGAATGAGTCATATAATTTCTTTAGGGAACCCACCTTCATACTATTTTCACCAATCTAATTGTTGATTTCATGTCTTCTTTGACAAGGTGCCTCTAGAAGAAGCAAAATAGGAGAGAGTTGGGGGAATATTCAAACTACACATATGTATGTTCAGCAAAGACTATTTTCTAACTGAGAGGATGCCAAATGCCATAATCTATGAAATAGAGGAAAAGGCCAAGTCCAACATGTTAATATCATATGACAAAGAAGTCTCCTGATTTAGCAACAACAACATCAGGGAGAAGCTAACAAGGGAGACAATGCACACGCTTCTCCCAAGATAAGTGTATTCATATTTTATCAGAGTAATCTATAAGATCATTACCAATGCCATTTTCGTGAGTTCTAAAACTAGAAACATGACCAAAGGATATATTTTTCTCATCTAGTGCATGCTAGAGAAAAGGTTGTTTAAAATTGAATGGTTGTTGATTGACAAATTCTCTATCATTGTCAGTCCTGAGGGCCCCCAAGATTTCTACATGGGGGTTTGATCACCTTGATTGAATTTTATTATCTCTACCCCACAGTACTAAAGAAGTTCAAGGAAAGTAAAGGAATTAGTTTAATCAATGCTAAATACCTCATCACTACGAGGGTGATCACACAGGAAGGGGAAAAGTACTTCTACATGCTAGAAAAGACAAACATTCTACTCCCCCTAGAGGTGAGTCATTAGGAAGCTCAAAAACTGATCATCTTCAAAGACGGTATAGACAATATTCTATCCAACACAAGTGCACAACTTGAAGGTGCACTTGCAATCACCATGGATCAACTAGTGCAGGAACCATAAATTAAAGGTTGTGAAAATAGCAAAAAAAGAAATTAACAATCAAAGCCCGCAAAATAGTCTAAAAAAGGCCACAAAAAACAAACTTGATCGCTCCACAAGAAGGAGAGGTCAGGAAAACAAATCCAATAGTACAAGAAGAATAGCTTGATGAAGACATGGAGGAGAATGTCGAAGAGGTCGAACCCTTCACCACTGATCCTTCCATATAAGAATAATAGTCAGAAGCATGTGTGAATGAGTCAATGGTACAACCACAAGCTCCAATAAAGGCTCAGGGAAGGAGATACCACAAGACGAGTAGGTGAAGGCACCAATGATTGCAACTAATGCAGATGCAGTCCAGTCAACAGAACCCGAGCACCCTACACGGTCTCCACCCAGGGTGGAGAAAGAAACATACCCACAAACAATACATGTGGAAGTTACAACCTGGGAATCTCACAAACAAAAGCACATGAAAGGCCTCTAGGAAGAACTAGGACGTCAATTTGACGTAAAGTGTGAGAAAATTTGACGTTCATATTCTAATTCATTAACAATTACATCTAGCTTGCAAACACTAATTATGCATGTAGAAGATTAGATGAAAGTACAGTGAAATCTCCCACAATTAATGAAGGATGCCCTTGCCAGCCAGCAAACGATGATGCAGACAATGAATGCAATGGTGGCAGAAATGGCAGAACTCAGAAAGGGGAGGGACAAAATGTGCAAAGATCAGTACGAAATGCACAAAGAAATGTAGAGTTCCTACGAGCTATGGAAGAAGAAAAATAACATGATGAGGAAAGGCAAGGAAGAAAAATATCCAAACACATCGCCATCCCTTCACCTTGGAGGAATCCCAAGGCCCATCCAACCTAGGTTCCCATGAAGAGGAAGAAGTAGAGAATGTCCCATCAGCAAAGAAGGGGTAAATCCCCCATGAGGAAAACTAGCAAGATGAAGAGGAATCCACAGTCAACCTCAATGCTCTAGTGATGGACTACATTTTAAGTTCTTCATCGATAGACAATGAACCTTCTACAAAGGTTCAACCTAGTGAAGGGAGCATATTCAGACAATGGGAGGAGAGCCATGCCCAATTCTTGGACACCTTAGATGCAGCACCACCTTATGATATCTTGATGACATGGGCATAGGCATGGATATATGTGATATTTTTTTACAATTTAATGGGTAAAAGGATGACACTCTAACCAAAAATATAAGATATGATGGGAAGATAGCTTCCAAGTTGGCAGAGCTAGGAGTAGTAGTTTTAGAACCAACTCCAACCGAACCAACACCGCCTGAAACCCCTACAACTACAGTTCCAAATCCAACTCTATCTAAAACTCCTACATTACATGTTCTAGAACCCACACCAATAGTACATGAACATATACCGTCTACCCAAGAAACTACAGGTGAGGAAGGAATTTCTAATGAAGAAAAAGGTGGGCTTGCTTCCCCTTTCCTAAATGTTCCTCTTAAGGAACCCCTACCTCCAATTCTATGTGAGATGTCATTATTGGTAAGTATGCCCAGATATACAATCATATTATGATTGGAGTGTGACATTAAATACTTGATTTGATAATAAGAAAAGGTAATTTCATCTATTATGTTTGTCTCAGTCATGAGATTATGACACAAATGTAAGTAGATGTCTAAAGAATGATATTACTCAATGGCATATGATATCAAGTACATGACTTGAACGACGAGATCATACAGATGTTAAGAATATACATATACATTCTTGTTATGTCCCTAGTTGGATATTACTGTGAAAGAAAAATACAAAACAATTATACATAAGACTAGAGTGTGTGTCGACTGATGATAGAATCTCATTAGTCATGATATATGATATCAAGTCACTCACATAGGTACATGTTAGAGATGAGTGTATTAGACAGACCAACCATTAGAGCGATATATGGAGACCATTGAATAGTAATCAGAATCAATTCTCATAATGATAGTGGTGATTTTAGTTCTTAGACCTGAAGTCACTACATTCATCACATGTCATTCGGTATACTTTGACATCATCAAACGTAATCCTAAAATAAGGGTTTCCATAAAGGTGATGATTGGGTAGTTATGACACATGGGGATTTAAGTGTGAGTGATGTAGTAGGGATTTGTCCCTCCTACATGAGTTTGATATCTAGGGCCTCTTAATAAGGGACAGTGAGAAATGTACGACCATACTGATGTTGTTCAATATGTGATATGTGAACTCGTATGCATATCTGAAAGTATGCTCTAGTTCAAGGAACATGGGTTGAACGTTGCGAGGATGACAATTCCATGCCTTGAGTTGAAACTGGGTATCAGAGACAAAGGAACAATACAATAATTGTAACACAAATCACGGATTGTCAGTTGAATTTGTTCTCTAATTTTTGAATTACTTGCGTAGAAATGATGTGTGACTAGGAACCACTCTTTGCTTGTGATGTCATAATTTGTTATGTACGTTTACTGCCAATGTAATTCTAGACCTATAGGGTCACACACATAGGATACACTTGGATTAAAAGGAGTATGTTCATAAATGATGTTTAGATTGAATACTAAAGGTGTTTAGGCATTCAAGTAAACAAATGAGGTTCAAAATTGACTTACTAGACTCTAAACCAACTGTTTCAATTTTTCATATGATCGATTGGAGTGTCAGGTCAATTGGAATCAATTTTGGTTGTACTTTTCCTAAACTAGACAACTAAAACAACCATCTCACTTGTGAAATGATCGTCTCACAATGTGAAATGGCCATTTCGCTATGTGAGACAATTGGTTCATTTCCCAGGTCACCTGGTTCATTTGCCAATTTGATTGGAACAAGGATTGATGTTGATGTTATGTTTAGCAGCAATTGGGCATTGAACACCAATTTGATTTAGAACAGGAGACTTGTGAAACTATTGTTCCCCTATGCGAGATTATCATTTCACTCACCAAACAATTGTTTGGGAGTGTGAGATGATTGTTTCATGCTACACAAGTTCTAGAACGTTCATGATTATTGACCCTTCTACTCCCACATTGATCGGGAACCCTCACTCTAGCCTCAAATATAAATAGAGGGTTACTAGGGGTTTCTCAAGACACAAAATTGAGAATCAGTTGATCTAACAATTGTTATCTTCTTGTGTTGTGGTAACCAATAGAGAGCCCAAGCAAGTCCTACCTGATAAAGGGAGGGATAGAGAGGGAGAGAACAACTGATATCAGTTGTGGGAGAGCATGTCGGTGACTGGTATGTCAATAGGAGGGGACAACTTCTTCATGTTGGCTCTAGTAGTGCAACATGGAGTTCCCAACGGTCCGCATAGACTACTCTAGAGGCAGGAGGCCATTATCTGCCGCTAGGAGGACAACATCAACCATCAATCCAAGAGGAGAGGAGTTGTTACAAAAGATGACATTCGAGCTTGTTGTCCATGCAGGAGCCATAGACAAGTCCCATTGCAACTAGAACACAGTTGCACATCTACAACGATGATGAGTATGTCACTGTACTTTCTCCAGGACTAGGTATATATTCAAATCCATATTTTCCCTTATATAATTGTTGATGTGATCATCTAGTTTATGAGGATTATGGCTATAAAATTATTGTTGTTGTTGCCTACTTTGCTGCCCTATTTCCTAATAGTGGTATCAGATCCACGTCAATCTACTATATTTTTGGATGATAGATATGATTAGATTTTGGTTTAACGTTTAATTATTGTATGCGATGTGAATAATTTCTTGTCCAAGCAAATACCATGATAATCCGAAACTAATATATATATGATATATATGCAATTTACACATGTTGCCCTAAAAATGAGTTTTGATGGTGGATGTGTAAGCTTGGTTATGGCCAATAACCCCTATTACCTATGCATGGTTGTGTTGTTGGTTAATCCTACTTTATCTCGATCTATGTACCAAGCATCTTCTTATATTCCCCACTATAAAGTTATTTCTTTCCTACTCTTGCTCCCCTCGAATGTAACCTAAGGTTTCTCTATAATCATGTAATATTAGGATAGTTTCCTTTCCTATTATGACAAAAAATAAAGACATTTTGACAATGTTGACTGACTATCATGGAGACGGACCTACCAACTAGAGAACAAAGGAGGACCAGAAGGACAAGCTGAACCAACTAGATGGTGGATCCAACCGATTGTCTAGAGGAGCTAGTACATGGTGAACTTGATTACTAGATGACCGGTGAGATGACCAAACAACCGTCCATGAGGTGAGTCAATCGATTCAAAGGTTGAATAGATCAACCCAAAATCGAAAACAAAAATCTTCATCAACAATAGGTTTTTGCATGTGATGTAGAGATAGGTTGTGGTAATTCCTTGTGGTTAGAAGGAATTACGTTAGGTTGTCCATAACCATCGCTTTTTGTTTATTGCATGTTTTCATTGTGGGATATAGCATGTATATGATATATAATATGTATGTGGTGATTGGATAAAGTATATGAATTTATAAATACAAAACCCCTCAAATAAAATATCAAATCTTAGATGGTTTCAAAAAGTGGAATACATGAAAAGCTTGATCGAACAAGCATAGGTTATGCCCAAACATGGTGCGTCATCTATCTCATGGAATTGTGATGGTACTAATGTAAGTTCTGCCCAAGCAGGGTGCATTATTATCGTGTTGACTTTAGGGTCAGGCTTAACTAATGATTCTTAGATAGTCTAGGCCCAGAGGTATGTAGATGATTATGATAAGGAGTTGTGCATATCATCTATCCAGAATTGCACATGATTCAATTGGTAAAAGTTGCCTACCTTGATGATTAACTATGTATTTAGCAATTGGTCGGGCCATAGTAATATTATCTTGGATCTTTGCCCACTAGAATATTATATGCAACAATATTCTAAATTGATACATGAGGGTTTGAACAAAATAGTGGGAGTGATAGTTAATTAAAAACCTAATTAATAGCATTAAATTATCAAATCAAACAAATCAAAAATGTTTTGAAAAGTTGTAATATTTCTTTGTAGAGTCAAATGTTAAAGACAAACATGTTACTGTTGTGATTAGTCCTTTAGAAGGACAACACTAGATAATCTTCCAAAACCGGTTTAGGACATTGAGAAATGTTCTCAATTAGCAAAAGTTGTATGTACTTGAAAGACCAATTCTAGAGGAACCCACTCCAAATGTGCCTAAGACTAAAATGGATGCTTACTTGAAGCATGCCAAAGATGCCATAGACATTGAGCATGTTATGCTATGTTGTATTAACTATGAGTTGCATGAACATCATGATAACATGTACATTCTCTAGATGATAAAACATCTTAATAACCATGTAAAGAAATCAAGGTATAATGTCCCCAAAGTGTTGTATGAGTGCAAACTGGCAAAGGTAGATCCAGTAAAGCCATATTTGCTCAATATGATTGGGCATGTGGAATGATAGGGATTTCTCTTAGGTCAAGATTTGACCATGGATATTATTATACAAATCATTGCATGAATCTTATAGTTAGTTTATCAAATGCTTGTCATGTTGATGACAAAGAATGCATGAAGAAGGATACATATGTGATGGTGATTAACAGAAGTGAGTCCTAGGGAAAAGGCAATGCCAAGAATAGTTTTGAGGCTAAGCTAAAGTCCAAGTATTCTGCACTCAATATATGGAGAAGGGTAAGTGCAAAGGAATTTGTCCTTTTTACTGAAAACAACAAAGGAAGAAGAAAGAGATAGAGATCTCTACTTCATAACCCAATAAGAAATAAGTTGGAACTATGTAGAGCAAGAGTTGTTGCCTTTATAGTTGGAAGTTGTCATTCATGGGTACATAATAGAATTAGTGAATTGCTATTATGTACCTATCATTGATGAAAACATCATGTCTTGTGTGAAAAGAACATTATATTTCATTTTAAAATATATGATCTTTTATGGCAATGCCTTGTGTGTCACAAACTATAGATGATAGTTCTAAAGACAAATATTTATATGACACATATATTGAATGGCTTGATGACTCAAACAACTAAACACCTATAGCATTGTCAACTAGAGTGCATAAATGAGAAATGCATTACCAAAATCCATATGATGGTTATCAATACTCTTTTGGTTATTGAAAAAGTACAGACATGCATATCTTAATTTTTGTGCAATATGACAAAAGCATATTCACTATATGTAGTAGGAGAGAGACTATTATATTAAGGCTCATACACATTGATGTATATATACCTTTTAGAATAAATTCTTAAGGTATTTACTAGTACCTCATTATATTGTCTGATGTTATCAGTAAATATGGATATTTTTATTTAAAGAAATATAAGTTTAGATCTCTAGAAGTTCTCAAGGAGATGATAAATGAAGTAGGTAACTAATTTGGTAAAAGTATTAAGATACTTCAATGTGATAGATGTTGAAATATTTAAACCAAGAGTTTGAGAACCTTCAAGGGAGATCATGATAATGTATCATGATGAAATCCACCTGAAACACATTGGGAGTGTATCATGAAAGTGTATCAAATACAAGGTATCACACCATGTTAATTCATGGTGCAATTAAAATCATGTTGATCTTACAATTTCTTTTAGGCACATGCTTAAACACTAAAACAATGTACCATAAAAAATGGTTCAAAAGACACCATATGAGATATGTAATGGGAGGTTTCCTGATGTGTCTTTTAATTTTGTTAGGGATGAATATCTATATAAGAAAGTGTTTCTTAAAAGTCTTTGTCCATAAACCACATAAATGTTATTTTTTCAAAATACTACTCTTACGCCAATTTGACAACAAAGTGTTTGTTTGTCTATATGATTGTATTCCTAAATAAGAATTTAGTTCCAAAGGAATCAATGGGAGTAAAAGTAGAAATCAAAATGTTTCAAGACAATCAAGAAAATATTGAGCCTAAAAGAGGTATAGTAGGATCAAGGAGAATCACAAGCTTTTGTGGAATCTCAAGTTCCTTATGTAGACACAGAACTCATAGTTCTAGTAGAACACACCTTGAGTTTAAAATATGATGATATCTTATAACTTAGAAAGGCGGTAAGTTGATCATAGATGCTGATTCAACAACCTACCTAGAAACTATTAAGGACCAGAAACTGAGAAATGGCTTGAGGCCATGAGATCTAGGATGGACTCTGTGTACATCAACAAGATATGACCTGGCTGGATTCACCTGAAGGGGTAAAACCCATAGGGTGCATTTGGGTATTTGTAAGAAGACCAACATGGAAAGGTAAATTGGTTGCAAATAGTTTTAAAGTTGTTCAAAGTGTTGAACATGATGAAGTCTTTCAACAGTTACCATGGCTAAATCCATCAGGATAATGCTTGCTATTGCAGCTTAGTATGATTATGAGATTTGGCATATGGATGTTAAAACTACATTTCTTAACTAGAATAATTAAAAAGGATGTGAATGCGACACAGACTAAAGGTTTTATAAATCCAATAATGCAAGTAAAGTCTATAAGCTACAAAGATCAATCTGTGAATTGAATCAAGCATCTCAGAGATGGAAACTTAGATTTGATAAGACATTAAAAGAGTTCGACTTGAGTCAAAATGAAGATAAAATCTGTGATTACAAAATATTTGGTGGGAACATATTTATAATCCACATGATGATGGGGAATAATGTCCTTGATCATTCATATGTTAAAATCTGGCAAGGAAAGTACCTTCTATATGAAGGGTTTAGGCAAGACATCCTATGTGATAGGGATTGAGATCTATAGAGATAGATCTAGAAGATTTATTGAGCTAAATAAGAGAATATACATTGGCAAAATGTTGAAGGGTTCATCATGTAAGACTTGATGAGAGAAAACTTGTCCATGTTCCATGGAGTTAGTCTCTCAGAAGCCTGGTGTACCAGTTCTTATGAAGAACAGGAATACATGGGATGCCATATGAATTGGAAAATGGATCTATCTTGAATGCAATGTTATGTATTCATCTTGTTATCTTGTATGTATTGGACATGAAGAGAGGATATCAAGTCATCTCATTTGTATTGGACATGACAAGAGGACATATATATACCTTCCTAGAAATCTTGTATGCATTAGACATGACAAGAGGGCATATGTCAGATGCCATTGAGAGTCACTGGACTACCATAAAGAACGTCCTTAGGTTCTTGTGAATCACTATAAGGATCCTTTCCTTGGTTATGGTAATCAGGAAGAGTTGGGTGTAAAGGGTCACACCAAATGCAAGCTTCCAACTGTCAAATTAATGATCATAATCTATATTTATGTTTGACTCTAAAGTTAGAACTGTAAGCTGGAAAGGGTTATGAGCTAAAAATAATTGTTTATATCTACAATAGAAGTCAAGTATCTTTGTGTTATTAGTACAACAGAGGATATTGTATGGATCAAGAAGTTCAAATGAGTGAACTTGTAGGAAGTTTGAACTGTTGATGACACAATAGAAATACTATGACAACAATGGAGCTATTGGATGGGAATGGAATCTTAGATAGCATACTACAACACTTCCATCTCATGAAAAAAGTCACAAAATGATGAGATGTGAAAACTACAAAATATTGGCTTGAAGCAAACATTGCTAAAACTGATATAAAAGCACATGTGCAAGGGTAATGGGATCTAATTGCACGTGGGAGTTTGTTGGTATGTATGCCTAGAGATACAATCATATGATTAGAGTGTGGTATTAAATACCTGATTTGATAACAATAAAAGGTAATTCTATCTATTATGTTTGTCTTAGTCATGTAATGATAACACAAACATAAGTAGATGTCTAAAGAATGATATTAGTTAATGGCATATGTTTTCAAGTACATGACTTGAACGATGAGATCATATGGATGTTAAGACTATACATATACATTCTTGTTATATCCATAGTAAGATATTATCGTGGAAGAAAAATAGATGATAGTGATACATAAGACTAGAGTGTATGTTGACTGATGACAGAATATCATTAGTCATGATATATGATATCAAGTCACTCACATAGGTACATGTTAGAGAAGAGTGTATCAGATAGACCCACCATGAGACTGATGCATGGATACCATGGAATGGTAGTCAAAGTGGTGATTTTGGTTCTTAGACCTAAAGTCACTACATTCATCACATGTTATTCGGTATACTTTGGAATCATCAAACATATTCCTGAAATAAGGGTTTTCTATAAAGGTGATGATTGGGTAGCTGTGACACATGGGGATTTAATTGTGAGTGAAGTAGATGGGATTTGTCCCTCCTATAGGAGTTTGATATCTAAGGCCTCTTGATAAGCGAGACTGAGAAATGTAATGTCACGCCCCAATCTCACATTAACCACAAACCACAAGATTAGGTCGCAACAGGATGGGATTTACACTTAAGCCAACCACTCTTCGCTTTTTAAAACATTTTAAAGATATTAATAGAAAAATCCGATCTAAGCTGTCAAATGAAACTGAACAAACTGCGGAAGCATCTTTATTAACCTGAATAGCAATATACGCAGAATCTACAACATATTACATTATCTGACATAAGATAAAGCATAACAATTAATTTACATCTTTATACACATTCACTCTCTCACTCACACCTCGTCCCAAAGATCGAGGGGAAAGGACTAAGAGACCTCTAACTACTAACTACGAACCTTCTATCGACTAGGTGTAAGGATAAATCGATCCTTCTGATTTCCTGCTGCTGATGATAACCTGAAAATGTTTTGAGTAGAGGTATGAGCCTACTCGCTCAGTGAATAGTATTTCACTTAGCTATCACTAAACAACTCATCAGGTTTATAATATTGAAATTAAACATAAATGCAGAACTAAGCAAGGCAGTTCTAAATACATAACAAATATACAGATAATAACCACATTCTAAATCATCAACAGGTAATTCAGGTAAATGAACAGTTATATAAATTTACTGTGAACCTACATGATTATTTATTCATTTTATTATGCCCTAAATATATGCAGTGTACTCTGCATATAAAGATCCGCAGCAAGTTCATGCTACGATCCCACCGTATAAGACTTAGCGACACACCCGGGAAATGCTAAGTCTGACGCCA
Source organism: Alisma plantago-aquatica (assembly GCA_963693085.1). Taxonomy (NCBI): domain Eukaryota; kingdom Viridiplantae; phylum Streptophyta; class Magnoliopsida; order Alismatales; family Alismataceae; genus Alisma; species Alisma plantago-aquatica. Next base: position 1,282,152,877 of record OY856412.1, on the reverse strand, counting down.
GCCCTGCTCTGCCACAGGGTCACTGACTCGCCGGCCTCATCGCACAACCACATGTGTTGCACAACCACGTGTGCTCTCGACTCCTCCTTAAACCTGAGTACACCGGCGGAGAGTCACAGGGTTACCTTCACGACACAAGCACGAATGGTGTTAGATAACCGTGTTTTCTGTTGTTATCACAGTGCCATCATGACACAAGCACGATTGTTGTTAGACACTGCCTTTCTCTTTCCTCGTTTGTCCGCGACACAAGCACGGATGATGTTGCAACACGAGTTTCACCCCAAAGCTGCAGATACCACTTATGGGGTTCTACGGTGTTAGGGCATCTATGTCTATACTTGATTAACAAATAAACATTTAAACAGGAATAACACATTTCATGCATTTTGCACAATCTAAACATCACAAAAGCACATATATATAATTATCATAATTAAACATGATTCAGAATCATTTATCCAGTTTCAATGCTAAACAACTATATTTGAAATCACTAAATACATTGCAACAATAATACAGGAAATCTCATCATCTTCATTAAGTATATCACGTAGTTCAATTCTAATGAATCTAACATTCTCTATTGTATGAACTATACTGTTTAGAAGTTATATCAATTGATACAGAAGCAATTAAACAATTAATTTGAGTTAAATATTGATTTCTAAATGAACTACTACTCACCCACTTCGGTGTGTTTGTATACACCGAAAAACGTCCACAACCATGCCTAATTCTGTCCTTTACAGCAGTGTGCACGCCGTGCACCTGGGTTGTACGCCGTGCACCTTCAATGCACCCTTATTCTACTTTTCTGCAACCTTGCACGCCGTGCAAACTGATTTGCACGCCGTGCACCTGGGCAGAAACTCGTTCCGCTATCTGTAACTTTGCACGCCGTGCAAACTGATTTGCACGCCGTGCACCTGCGCAGAAACGGAAAACTTATTGAAGATAAACTCGATTCTAAAGCTATGTCTTGGACTTAATCTACGGAATCTAATCCTATCCTCAAAACCGAACTGCGTGCTGGTCTTACCTTGCTTTATTGTGTATCAATCGAGCTCCGGTTTGGATCTATTCAATCCAACAGTAACTTCTTAAGTACAGGTTCACAAGCTTACACTAGGCTGCTTGATTTGGATGTCGATCGATGCTGCGTCGTGTTGGGTCCTCAAGCACGAGTCCAAAGCATCGTTCATTGGTGCTTCCTTGTGCCCAAGGTGGCCTACAATAGAAGAACGCAGCTGCTGCTGCTTGAGCAAAGTGGGGCGCCGCCCTACTGATTTGGGGCTTCCATGGAGCGAGGAAGAAGAAATAGGGAGCAAACGTTGCGGATTTGTGATGGGAGTCGTCGGTCGAACTCAAAGCAAGCTTCCCCTTGCAATTTCGTGCGCCCAAGGGGGCTCTTGGCCGGCCGCCATGGCTGCAGCAGCTGCTGGCCGCAGCTACAGGGCGCCGCCCTAGCTGGCTGGTCGGCCACGGCTGGGCAAGGAAGGAAGAGGGGAAGGAAGGAAGGTGAAGATGGAAGGAAGAGAAGAAGAGGGAGAAGCAAGAACGGCTGCTGGAAATCGCCGCTAGGATCGCCCTGCGATCCCTTCTACTCACGGAAGTCGACTGTGCGCCGTTCTCAAGCGGTTGCTTCTGTTTTTGTCGGGTGAGGAAGGGATAAGGGAGAAGGGTCACGGAGGGGGCCGGCTGCAAAATGCCCAAACTTTTCTAATATTTACTACTAGGTCCCTAAACATTCAAACGTCCGTATCTTTTAACTCGGAAGTCGGTTTCGAGTGATTTTTCTTGCAACGGTTTAAGCACGGAAAACTCTATAACCTAAAAGTGCAAAACATGCTAAAAGGACTATTTTACTGGATCAAAGCTCTAATTACATCTATGATTGCTTGATTCAACTCAATGTACTAAATAACCAACATTGACATTATTAATTGCCTCAGGTGATTCAATCTTAGCTATTAATTCGCATCTTAGTCTATCTTGATTATCCATGATGTTTAATTTGATACTCAACCCTAATTGAGGTGTTTTACGTAATTCGAGGTATTTATTAGTTAATCAGGAAGTGGGTCATAACATGTAAGGTCATATTTATGTGGTTCAATATGTGATATGTGAACTCATATGCATCTCAGACAGTCTACTCTAGTCTAAGGAACAAGGATTGAATGTTGAGAGGATGAAAATTACATGCCTTGAGTTCAGTTTGGATATCAGAGACAAAGGAACTATACAATCACAATAAAACTAATCACGTATTGTAGGTTGAAGTTGTTCTCTAACTTTTTAAATTACTGACATAGCAATGATGTGTGACTAGGCACTACTCTTTGCTTGTGATACTGCCAATATAATTCTAGACATATAGGGTCACACACTTAGGATACATTTGGATTAAAGGAGTATATTCATCAATGATGTTTAGAATGAATGCTAAAGGTGTTTAGGTATTCAATTAAACAACTTAGGTTAAAAATTGACGATTGGACTCTAAACTGACCAGTTCAAGTATTGAGACAATCACTTGGAGTGTCAGGTCAATTGGAATCAATATTTGTTTAACTTTTCATGAATTGGACAAGTGAAATGACCATCTCACTTGTGAAATGACCGTCTCACAATGTGAAGTGACCATTTCACTATGTGAGATGACCAACTCATTTCCTAGGTCACCTAATTCCATTGCCAATTCATTTGGAATAAGGATTGATTTTGATGCCATGTTAGCATTAATTGGGCATTGAATACCAATTTGATTCTGAATAGAAAACTTGTGAAACGGCCATTTCACTATGTAAGACGACCGCTTCACTCACCAAACAACCATGCAGGTGTGTGAGACAACTATTTCATGTTGTGAAAGTTCTAAAACATTCATGATTTTGGACCCTTCTACTCCCACACCGATCGGGAACCCTGACCCTCGCCTCTAATATGAATAGAGGTGTGTTAGAGTACACTGGTATGGTGGACCCCATAGATGCAAATATGTGACTGATCGAGTTGGAGAAGATTTTTAAGATCCTCAACATCCCAGAAGAGTATAAAGTGAAATACACAGTGTACCTATTAAAGGGAAGTGTTGGCCATTGGTGGGTCATGAAGGAGGAGAAGAGGCCTAGAGTGGTGATCAGTTGGGAAGATTTTAGGCGGGAGCTTGTAAGTCTATACTTCCCAAATACATATTTGGATGAGAAGATCTATCAGTTTGAGAAGATCCGAAAGGGATCTATGACGATCAACGAGTATGAGCTAAAGTTTATGGAGTTGTTGAGGTTTTTTCCTTACATGGTTGCGACAGATAAGGAGAGGATGTGATGTTTTAAGAAGGGTTTGAGCCTAGAGTTGATGATGACGGTAATATCCTTGGAGAATAGAGAGTGGTTTGCGACATTTTTGGAGTCTATAAGACAGATAGAAATGTCGGCTGCTGAGTAGCCTAAGGCTAATGCCAAGAAAAGATTGACACAATATCAAGGATAGTTTTCTAGAGGCTTGAAGAATCCTAGGTTTCCAGAACCTCACTCACATTAGAGGTTAGTGGTTCAATATTAGTGGTCTCCAAGCTAGCTAGGGCAGAGGTTGTAGCTTTCCTCTAGCATGAGCTCACAATGCGGTGTCAGTTTTAGTGATAGGGCAGTCTAGGACGTAGTTTGATATGAGGATCTGTTATAGGTGTGGATAGTAAGGGCATCTGAGGATGTTTTTCCCAATGAAATATGAGGAGGTGATGCAATAGTTGAGGCAAAGTTAGCAAGGGTCACTATAGCAATAGTTCAGCAGTGGTGATGGCAAAGGATGCAGTCAGGCATCGCAAGCGGGTTCTTCTTGACAAGCCAGCATAGGATGGGGGAGACGAAAGGCAATGGCTCAATTCTATGCCATGAATTAGCTAGAGGGTGTGGTCAATCCATGGGTCATGATAGGTAATATGGAGTTTTTTCATTCTAATTTGTCTTCTTCCTACTTTATATCTATTTTGGTTGACATGGGTGAGACGCACTCTTTTATCACTAGAGAGGAGATAGCTAGATTTTCTTTGCCTGTTAGTCGTAGATCTGATAGTCTTATCTTAGAAAAACATTTGGTTGGTTTCATCGAGTTCTGAGAGGTTTGTCCATCATGCATTCTTTCTTTGTTGGGATGCAACATTTTGTTGGATCTTATATCACTTGACATGCATGGATTTGATGTGATACTTGGGAGGGATACCTTAGATAAGTATCATGTGGTCATGGACTATAGTTCCAAATTGAAGACGTTATTTGACAATGATGCTTCATGGGTCTTCCAAGGAGATAGGAGGATTCTTTCTAAGTGCTTGGTGTCAGTGATGACGGTAGAGAGGTTGATGAGATAGGGTTGTGAGGATTTCCTGGCACATGTAGTGGATATTAAGGTAAGGAGTCCTAGTATTCAGGAGGTTCCCATCATTCGTGAGTTTGAGGATGTGTTTCCCAATGAGTATCCCAGTGATACCCCTCCAAGAGAGATTGATTTTGAGATCAATCTGGTTCATGGTACATAGTCGATAGCATAGACACCGTATTGGATGGCACTAGTTGAGATGCAAGAGTCAAAGAAGAAGTTGTAGGAGATGCTAGAGAAGTGCATTATTAGGCTGAGAAATTCCTCTTAGGGTTCCCCCATGTTGATTTTGAAGAAGAAGTATGGGTCTATGAGGTAGTGCATCGACTACTAATAGTTGAACAAAGTGACGATCAAGAACAATTACCCTTTACAACGAATAGATGATTTTTTTTTGCAACAAAATAGATGATTTCTTTGATTATTTGAGATCTGCCAATGTGTTCTCAAAGAGATATCTGAGGTCAGGATACTATCAGTTGCAGATCAAAGGTGGATGGCATACCCAATTCATCTTTTAGGACTAGGTATGGTCACTACCATTTGTGATTATGTCATTTGGGCTAACCAATGCACCAACAACGTTCATGGACCTGATGAATAGGGTGTTTTAGCCTTATCTTGACCAGTTCATGATTGTGTTCGTCGACAACATCATGATCTACTCTAGAGATAGATACCAACATGAGCAACACTTATGACTAGCATTGACTTTGTTGGGACAATTGTACGCCAAGTTCAACAAGTGTGAGATTTGGTTGAAGGAAATGTCCTTTCATGGACACATCATATCTACTAAAGGATTATGGGTGGATCCCAAGAAGGTTTAGTCTGTGTTGGAATGGGAGCAACGGAAGGCACTGATAGAGGTTCATATTTTCCTTAGTTTGGGAGGCTATTACAGGAGGTTCATCAAGAACTTTAGTGTTATAGCTATACCCCTAACAAAGTTGATGAGGAAATGTGTGCTTTTTTTCTAGGATGACAAGTGTCATTGTTCTTTCTAGATTTTAAAGGAAAAGTGACCAGTGCACTAGTGTTGGTTCTGCTAGAACAACGGAAAGGATATATCATCTTCTGTGATGTGTCGAAAAATGGTTTGGGTTGCGTGTTGAAGCAAGGTAAGAACATGATTTCTTTTGTTTTGTGACAACTTCAAAACACTAGGAAAGATACGCGACACGTGATTTGGAGCATGTTTTTATGGTCCATGCTTTGAAGATTTAGAGATACTACTTTTGCAATGAGAAGTTTCATATCTTCACTGACCACAAGAACCTTCAATACATCTTCTCAAAGCAGGAGTTGAACATGCGGCAACAATGCCAAATGGAGTTAATCAAAGCCTATGATTACACCATATATTACCATCTAGGGAAGGAGAACATGGTGGAAGATTCTTTGATCACAAATTATTCTTCATCGTCATCTGTTGAAAAGGCACAATTGTGTTCTTTGGTGTGCCATAAGAGAGACATGTTGGTCTCCTTGCGTTAGATGAATGTACAGATGGAGGTTTCTTTGTTAGAAGGATTGTTAGCATAGTTGTAGGTGAAGCCTATGTTGAGATAGACGATCAGAGATGCATAGCATGATGATATTGTGATACAATGAGTCCAAGTAGAGTTTGACACTGAGAAATGTGATGGCTTCCATGAATCCTAGGATGGGACAATGTGTTTCCATGTAAGGGCATTGGTTCCAGATGTCGACGATCTGAGAAAGTTTGTTCTTGAAGAGGCTCACTCTTCGATGTATGTTATGCATCCAGGTAGTACCAAGATATTACACAATCTAAAAGATCTGTATTGGTGTCATGGATTGAAGCATGATGTAGTTGAGTTTGTGGCAAAGTGTCTTGTGTGTCAGCAAGTCAAGGTTGAGCATTAGAAACCTATAGGGACTTTACAAATGTTGCCTATGTTGTAGTAGAAACAAGATCATATCATGATGGACTTTGTGGTTGGTCTTCCTAGGACATCCAAAGAACATGATTCCATTTGGGTGATCATTGACAAGTTAACCAAGTCAGCGCACTTCCTTCTAGTGAAGTTAACGTCTACAGTAGAGAAGCTTGCTCAGATATATGTTGACGAGATACTTTGTTTGCATGGGATCCCAGCTACCATATTATTCGATAGAGTTCCTTAGTTTACCAGTCATTTTGGGGAACATCTTCATACAACCATGGGTACGCAGTTGAAGTTCAACATAGCATTTCACTTGTAGACAGATGGCCAGTCTGAGAGGATGATTCAAACTTTGGAAGATCTATTGAGAGCCTTTGTTTTGCATTTATTGGGTAGTTGGGATGTACATCTTTGTTTTATAGTTTTCTTACAATAATAGCTGCTAGAGGAGTATCTATATGGCATTGTATGAGGCTTTGTATGGGAGAAGTTCTATATCTCTATTGTGTTGGTATGAGTCTAGTGAATATCATCTTTTGGGTCCTAAGCTTGTACAACAGATGATAGAGAAGATTAAAGTGATTTAGCAGCAACTGAAGGAAGCCTAGGACAGGCAAAAGTCTTATGTTGATAATTGATGTAAGCCTTTGGGATTCCAACTGGGAGACAAGGTGTATCTTAAGGCCTCTCTTTAAAAAGGCATGTTGAGGTTTGGCAAGAGGGGTAAGTCGACTCCCAGGTTTATGGGACCTTACCCAGTGGTGGAATGTGTTGGGAAGGTGGCTTACAAGTTTGAGTTTCCACTGAGTTGCACAAGTTGCATCTAGTGTTTCTTGTTTCCATGTTCAGGAAGTGTCACCCAGACATAAAGTTAGTGTTGCAGCCTATAGAGGTTGAGCGGGATGAGGATGTGTACTATGTGGAAGGTCATGTGTTGATCTTGGATCAGAGAACGAAGAAGTTGAAAAAGAAGGATATCATGTTGGTTAAGGTTTTGTGGCATCATCATGGTGTGGAGGAAGTCACATGGGAGTTAGAGGAAGAGATGTGTAGGAAGTCCCCGTCTCTTTTTATATAGGATTTCAGGGGCAAAATCCTTGTTATAGGTATATGGTTGTAAGACCCTTGACCTAGCTTAGTGTTTTATCTTGCATTCTTAGCATAATCAGATTTTTAAACCTTCATATAATCATGTGACATGCTTATGCTATCTGTTTGGTCCTAATTGCATGATGTTTGAGCTGGTTATGCTATATGTATGCTTATTTTGGACCAAGTTGCACACCCATGTTGAAGGTTTATCTTGAAATTTGTAACATGTTGGATGTGCTACTGGTTCTTTATTATCATGAGAGACATAAAGAAGCTTAGGGGTGCCTTATTGGACCTTGGTTGGTGAGGTGGCATCATGTGTATTGATTCTAGGGTTTGCATGGATACTTGAGTTGTTGATCCTTGAGTGTAGCGCCTGATATGTTTTGAGTCTCTTTGGAGTGTTTCGACCAAAGTACCTTTCTTGGTTGAGTTTGTAGTGACCCATGTGCTTTGCTTTTGATCTTGGACACTAGAGTTTGCCTTGTGTTAGTGTGTAGTGACCAGTTGCTTGAGTGACATGGGAAGTAGTCGCTACCATGTTATGTCTTAAATTTTGTTTTGACCCATGGGTGGTGAGGATCTAAGTGGTCGCTACACTAACTAGGTTTTAAAAAAATTTCTTGAATGCATGATTTTAGAGGATACATGAGGGATCAATGGAGGACACGTGGCACTCATGTGTTTGACACCTAGCTCTTTGATCTCTCTTCTACCTTTAGGTATTTATACCCCTTCTTTCACATGCAAGTGATCTTTTATCTCTCTTCTTTCTTGAGGTTGGCCCTTGTTCTTGGTGGTTCTTGTGGTGGTTCTAGATCTTGGATAAGGTGGTTGAACCTTTGCTTGTGGTGATCTAGGGTTTGATCACCTCCCTTGTGGTGGTTCTTGGTGATCCTTGATCTTAGCAAGTGATTTTGTCTCCTTGAGCTCATTTTCCTTGAAACCCTACCCCTTTCTTCTTCTTTCATCCATACTATGGTTCTCCATGGTGGCTTTCTTGAGGAACTTCTCTCCAACAGAGGTCGGATCCATGGTTCTCCATGGGAGTACCTGAGAGAGACAAAGATTTCCTCTTTCTCTTTCTTTTTTCGGCCTAGGCTTTGTACCCTCTTCTTCTTGGGTCCTCTTTGACCTTGGTTATTCTTCTTCTCTTGAGGTGATCGTGCTTGGCTGTGGAGTTGATCCAAGCTTGGAGTTCTTCTCTCTTTGGCTTTTAGAGTTGATCTTCACCTTAAGGTGGGTTATATAACTCCCCCCTCTTCTAGTGTTGCACCTTTATCTTGCTTGCATATTATAGTTTCATCTCAAAACTTGATCATAAGTTACTAGATGATGCTATCTTGTTTTAAGGTTTAAGATTATGAAGTATTCTTGTATCAGTTTCTCTTTCTCCTAAACCCTAATTCATGCACCTAAAACCTAGTAGAGGATGGAGTTGATGGTTCTTGCATGCACCTTGATTGTTGGTTTTACCACCATGTATATGTTTGTATAATTTGTGAAAGATGAAGGTTTTGGTTCTTTCTTTCATGTGTTGGACACTTGGTTTTCTCTCTCATATCATGGTTTTTCTTTGTTGATCCTTATGACACTTTTTTTAGGGTTTTGATGCTCATCTTTTCAAGAAACTTTCACCTTGGTGACGCTTTAGTTTCTTGGTGTTTCCCTTATGTTTCATTCGACATTCTTTCTTGGGTCTAGGAGGTTGTTATGCCATGTTGATGGTGTGCTAGGGTTCTAGTTTGGTTTCCATAATCCTAACCCTAGCCACCATGGTTGCTACGTGAGTGATTGCTTTGAGGTAGCTATGCATGAACCCTTGTTGTGGTCACAATGTTTGAGCCTTGTGTTGGTCGCTACCAAAGACGACTTGTTGGGTTGAAATGTCTTTGGTTGATGGATGGTCGCTAGACTAGGGAGGTTTGGTAACAACAAACCCTAACCCTAGTTTCTCTTATAGTTGTTACATGTAGTTTAGTCTGGTTGGTCACTACATGGGTCTAAGTCCCATGGTTGCAAGGGATGTATAACCCTAACCGGTTTCTATGGTATAGCCTGCCTTGGTTGCTACACCATGATACATGGGTGTTCACTACATATTATATGCGGGTTGGTCACTACACATGTGTAAACGCTAGTGGTCGCAACAATACCTTATCTTCATTGTCGATACATGTTGATGTTTGCAATTATTGGTTGATCATAATAATAATGACTAACCTAACATACTCCAAGAATGTGGGAAGTGATGTATCAAGGGTTTGATATTGAATGTTGCTATGGAAACCCTAATCGACTATCTATGAGAAACCTAACCTAGTTCGGGTGTATGATGAAATTATTTAAGCTTGCTTGAATGAATAGAATGTGATAAAGTATTTTTCTCTCTCCTACTTGTGTAACCCTAATGTTTTAGGTTGAATGTACATCATAACTCGTGAATTCTATGGTGTCTCTTATATAACACAGGGTGATTTTTATGAGCCATGATGAGGGATGATGAGATAATAATGTTATGTAAGGACTATGTGATTGGGTCTTATGACCTTGCAAAGGCTTTGTGCCTAGTTGAGGTGATATCCTCTAGTGATGTAATGAGGGATGGCTATCCCATGATAATGTGATAATGGTAATGACTTGGTATAAAGAAATGAGATAGCATCAATATCATGTGGTGATATGATCAACTTTGTGTGTAATACGTTTTATATTTTATGTTGTTGATCTACCCCTATCTTTTTAGAGTTTGTCTATGGCTTGTACCTTGTAACTTTATTGATGCTAAAAGGCACCCAATTGATAATAATTAATAAAGTGAAACTATCAAAAAACCGTTCTTACCCAAATCCCAATCCTATTGTCTAGATAGTAGTAAAAGGATTGAAGCACCCATCCCTGAGTGGACCGATACGATCTAGCACACTGGCATATATAATAAGAAATAATAACTCAAAAATGGGAAATTTAAAGAACAAACTAACTCAATATAGGAGATATTGCCAATTTATCCTTGCCATCAGATTATATAGAGTGCAGAAGTGATCTAGTCAGTATTCCATTTATTTTGCCTAAAATCATGAAAATCGAGACACAATCATGCAATTGCATGGTACGCTATCAAAATCGAGTAAAATGGTTTATACCAAAAGAGTATACTTGGAAGGAATTATATTCAAAAGTATAATAAGCAATTTCCAAAACCAAAATTTATTCGACATGTTGTTTATTTCAAACAATTTGATTTTTATTATGAGTTCCCATTATGTAGTAATCGAGAAGCATGCTTATATATTTTGTGTGACTTTGTCACCCGAACACGATGGGGGAGACCACCAGGATCCTTCTCTCCATATGAGGTAGGAGGCCAATGTACAAGTTTCATCTCTAAATGAGGAGTTCCTTTGCACCCAATATCAACATTATCAACATCATCATCATTATCAATATACGGTGAGTCATAATGGGCAATATCATTTATTCTCTCATGTTTTTATCAAAATATAATATAGGAAAAATGGAAGAATAATCGATAGGGAAAAATAGATCAACCAAGTATATAGGCAAGTATACAGTCAAGAGATACATAAAAAGTATCTTCAATACAACCAAGGAGGAGAATAATAGTATACCTTTCACCGAAGATTTTTTAGTACAACTCTCAACAAATAATAGGTAAACCCTTTGAGTTAGATCCTAAATCAATCAAGATTGGATAAAGGTTCAAGATCATGATATTTAGAGATCATGTTTCAATATTTGATATTAGGGTTATAGTTTTCCTATGTCAACCTTAGGGTTGGGTCATTCACTTATAATCAACAATATTTCCAAATGTCCAACTTTATTCAAGTGTCAAGCATATTTTTGAGTGTGAATGACCTTCCTATGTATTTTAGGAACATATGATAACCCTAATTTTCTAATCATTATCCAATTCATATTTCAAGTTTCTATATCTTCATCAAGGAAATAAGTTCAAGGGTCTAGATCAGGTATGTCTCAAGATTTAGCACAATAATAATTACTAAGTCCATCATCAAGCTTAATCATCACTTTATGACATGATATCATATTCAATATTTTAATCAAATAAATAGATATAGATCACTAATGATTAATTTTCAACAGTATATGAGTCAACTAGATTAGATCTTGGTTTCAAGATAATTATCAAAGTCCAAATCTAGGGTTTCCAAAGATTAAACATCATTATTGTGTCGTTTGATAAACTAAATAATCAAGAGATCAAACATAGGGATATTAGTAAAATACATGATGAATTAGGCTCCAAAAGTATTTTAGTAAATTTCTTGGGTTTTTCTGATCAAGATTGACTATTTATTTGTACTTTTTGGAGCTAGGAATCAGGAGATATGATTTCTGCAAGTTTTGGCTAATTTATTGATTTTCTTAGCAGAGAGGGGAGAGAATCACTAGAAAAGGAGAAGTGTGGAATATTTTTGGCTATTGGATCCTTGGTCGACTCTGACCAGGGTGAGATCTTGTGGTTGAAACCCGCATAGCCTCTCACTCATGTGCAAGGGGCGGGGAACCGAGGAGAAGGCACGCAGACCGTCAATCCTGGGTCTCAGTCAATTGTTGACCAAGATCTGATGGATGTGGGTTGTCGTCCCAACCAAACAAACCCACACATGAGCTGGGTTGCTTCATGGTGGCAAAACAACTAGAGAGAAGAGGGATTAGGAGGATAGGTCGAGGGAGGGAAGGGTGAGTTCAAAATTGCAAGGTGAGGCTTTTTTCTCGCTCAGATTTTCAAATCATGGTCATAGGCGGGAGATCGGGCATTAAGGTTGTGTTATCTCCTCCTCACAATCAATGGGAGGTAGGAGACGATCGCTAGGTCATAGGATCAAGCTTGGATCCATGAGAGGCAGATGTAAGGGCCCTAGCTCACCCCCTACACATCGCACGAATAATTGACTTGGAAAAGGCCCAAATAAAAGGCAAATAAAAGGATTTTCAATACATTATCTTCAAGAAATCCTAGCAATAGTAGGAATGTTCAAATGAGATGAAATTTGGACCACGGCTTCATAAATATGTGGAGAATAATTAGAAAACGTTTGAGAACCATATGTTAAATTTTTATGGATCAATTTGCTTCTTTGGACAAAGTGATGAATGAATTCGATTTGTGGTGTTATGATGTGTATAAAATTCACATTGGTCACCATATTTCGAATTTCAGTATCAATATTGATTTAGAGACCAAGAAAAATATATTGGGGTCTAGAGTGAACATAATGAGGTCAAAAGAGTAATTACTTCATTATTATGATAAAATCCACTTTGTCACATCCTTCCCTCCTTAAAAAGGAATTTTGTCCCCAAATTTTAAAAACATCCTCAAAATGGGGATCATCCAAATCCAGATCATACCCTCAATTACTAAACAATCCTCAACTATATAATCAAAATAATGACCTCAAAGTTCAAGTAGTACAATCATCATAATTGGTATTCCATGTTCCATGTCATAATCAACTTGGTATTAACACCATTTCATCATCGAGCAATTGAGTATTAAGGGAAATACATATATTGTTCAAGTCATCATATGAGTCACAAATATGGAAAGCATCCTATTAATCAAAAATTTGGAGATGTCATATTTCAGGTCAAACAAATAGAGTTCTTGAATCAAGGGTACAACGTGACTTTCAATCCAATATCTCAGGGTCCTAGCCTCTACATTGGCCTAGGTGGGGTTTGATAACCTCTCACTTTGTGATGTTATTTTATTGGTTTTCCCTTGTTTTCCATACTCTTTCTTAGATAAATTAGATAGAATCATTAACTCTTTACCTTATTGCTGACACATCAATAGATTAACTTTTCTCTTCTTTATCCTTGCAGAAAAATACAAAAAAAGAAAAAAAAAGAAATTACAAGACCGTTCAAGCCCAAACGGTCCCAAGACCGTTCAGTGCCCAAACGGGTTCAGCAACCAACCGGGTTCAGCGCCCAAATGAGTTCAGCGCCCAAACGGGTTAAGCACCCAAACGGGTTCAACGCCCAAACGAGTTCAGCGCCCAAACGAGTTCAGCGCCCAAATGGGTTCAGCAACCAAACGGGTTCAGCGCCCAAATGAGTTCAGCACCCAAACGGGTTCAAGACCGTTTGGGCTCCACTTAAACCTATAAATATGACCCAAAGGGGTCCTCATTAGATAGAGAACTCTGAGACACCCAAAGGATGCCTCTCCAGTTCCAGAGCATTTCCATACTTCATCCATCGCCCCAAGGCTGCCGGTCTGAGATCCACATTCCATCATCAAGCTACCTTCTCTCTCAACAACAAAGAAGGTTGGAAGAGAAGATCCATCATCAAAGAAGCCACGAAGTGCGAAGATCATTGCTCTCTTCACCAAGGGTTCAACCTTCCCTCCTCTGTGGAGATGATGTTCCTTCTCTCTCTTCTTGCCTCCTTCTTTGTCTTTGATATGAGCGAGTAGTCCCATTCACTAGGGTGCGTGGAGTAGCCCTACTACCCATGTTTTCATTCCATGCAATGTAATTCAATCGTTTGCAAAAGAGATACTCTTCTTTTCGGTTCAACATCAATCGTTTAATGAATGCTTGTTGCTTGATCATCAACTTGTATTACCTATTGTCTATCGGTATGAATTATCTACGTTTGTACTCTTAGATCTGAATATCGATTGAATGTTGGTTTTGGATGTATGTAGTCACCATATGTCTGTCTCGGTATGTAGGAGTGTTTTCATGAGTGGAGTAAACTCACTCCCATCATTGCACTTTCATACTATGAAATGGAATCAGTTGACGTATGAAAGTGCAACCTTGGTAAGGTCGAGGAACACACTTCATGAAGGAGTAATGCAAAGCAAGTGACCATTCGTTATGGGATGGCTGGCGTTGCAATACTCCATGCTTCTCGTAGTTAGTTATCTGAAAGGAAACTAAGTCTACAAAGATACTAGCTGATTAGATTCTCTTTGCAGGTTGTTTTATTATGTTGCATGCTTTGATCCATGTGTAGTGGCGCGAAACCCGATAACATCCTAGTGGTTTTTAATCATTGATTACAACCTTAATTTCCACTTCCTTGCTTTTACTTTCCTCGCACCTAGCTTAAACAACCAAATCAAACTTTTGATCTAAATATCAACTATTAAGTAGTTAAGTACGACTAAAACGTTTTCCATCTTGTTAAACTCTAAGCAAGACCGTTGTCCCGTGGATCCGACCCTTAAACTATACTACGATAAGACTTCCGCGTGTCTCAGCACACGTGGGTGGAGATCTTACCATAGTGCAAGCAAGGCTAAACTTAGAGATTCATCATCTCTAGGATTTTTAGTGGCGTTGCGAAACTCCATCAAAAATTGGCACCGTTGCCGGGGACAACGGAACGTTTTAGTTTCTTAACAACTTCTTGGTTGATTAGGATTTTACACTTTTTGATAACTACTCCAAATCTTCTTGTTTTCTTCGTTTCCTTCCATCATCTAAACGTGTGAATTTCTTTCTACTCAGGTAGAAAACGTGTATGCAAACCCCGCATCACATCGGATTCTCCCCTGAACCAGAGTACGACTCTGAGGTAGAAAGAAGTTTCCACCGAAGGATTAGACTTAACCGCCAAAGAGCCAGACAGATGGCTGAAAAGAAACACCTCGCTGCAGAAAGAGTTAACGCCGCCATAGCTGCACAACGAGCACAACTCATCGTTGACACTCGTGCTCAAGTGCAAGCTGAGATCCGAGCTGAGGAACAAGCTCGCATCCAAGCTGAGAATGCTGATGCTCAATTAGCATTAAGAAACAAGAAACTTTGGGACTACGCGGTCTCAAAGAATTATGAAGATGATCACCCAGTCCGACCACCAATTATTAACATACCAAACTTTGAAATCCGGACGCAATGGATCCAGATCATACAAGGTATCTCTTTCTCGGGAGGACCTGGAGACGATTGCATGGATCATCTTAAGAGATTCAAGTCACTCTGCCGACTTGTACCTCAAGCAGGAGTTTCCTTTGAAGAAATAATGTTACACATCTTCCACTTCACCTTATCTGGAAGAGCGCTAAGCTGGTATAATGCTTTAGATAGACATCCTATCATCACTACTTGGACTCCCTTAGAAGAAAAGTTTCTTGAGAAATTCTTTCCACCTTCACTAACCTATGAGATTAGGGGACAGATTAACCACTTTGCCCAACTACCTGGAGAAACACTTGCGGAAGCTTGGGAAAGATTCAAGGAACTCCTGAGCAAATGCCCTCACCATGGCATATCCCAAAATCAACTGATAGAAACATTCTATAGAGGAGTGAGTGATGATATCAAGCAATTTTTAGATTCCTCATCTGGAGGAAACTTTATGAGAAAGAACTATGAAGATGCTTGGAATATAGTTACGTTAGGGGCCGAGAACCAATCCAATTGGGGAAGGTCGTCCAACCAATCCAAAGGAGTTCTTAAAGTCTACAAGGCTGAAGAATCTATGGAACTCAAGGCCATTGCTGAAGCCCTGAAGACTATTGCTAAAAAGCAACAAGCTCTCGAAACTTCTTTCGGAGAATACGACAAGAATAAAAACTCCCAAGTTCAACAAGTAAAAGCAGCTACTGGAATTTGTGAAGCCTGTCATGCATCTGATCATCCCACATTATCATGTGGTCTGTTATACAATGTTATGATGGATCTACAACCACCAGTGCCGCAATATGAACCCATTATTGAACATCCCGAGGACCAAATGCCAGAGCAAGTCAACTCCATTCACTCAATACCTGGCCAGGTGTATTACAATCCAAACAAACCAAGAAACCACCCTAGTTTTCAATACGGGAATCCTGCAGGAACTGCCAATCCACAACAACAAACACAAGGAATATCTTTCAAAAGACAACCACCAGGATTTCAGAATAACTTCAACCAAAATCAGGGGAATTATAGAAATGGGTTCCAACGATCCAATTATCCTAGGAATCCCTCTTACCAATATACCCATTCAGGACTACACCCACAGCTGCAACAACCTCAGTTGCAGCGGCCACAACAACCGCAGTTAACAGCACCCCCACAGCAACCACAAGTGCAGCAAGTCACTCAATATCAACAGAGGAGTCCTCCTCCTCAACCATCTGATGAAATATCTTTGATTAGACAGATGCTACAATCTCAGCAAACTATGCTTGCGAACCAACAGGCTCAACAAAAGGTTGTAGAGGCCCAATTAGCACAGATTGCTGCTCAGTTGATACCACCAGCAGGTACCTTTGCTGGGCAACCAGAGGCAAACCCAAGGCATGACCAAAATAGACCTGAGCAACTGAATGCTGTAACCACAAGGTCTGGTCGTGTCCTTCGTGATACCACTAGAATCACCCATGATGATGATGATGTAGCTATTCTTTCCCCAAAAGGAATCTCAACTCATGAAAAGGAAAAATCTACTAATACCACTGAAAGGGAAAAAGAAAAGGAACCAATGCCAGAAGTTCCACCCAGAATTCCTTATCAGGATAGGCTGAAAGGAACCAAAATGGACACTAGGTTCCAGAAATTCAAAGAAGCTATGAAGAAACTATACATTGATATCCCATTCCTCGATGCTCTTTCCGAAGTGCCCGCTTGGGCCAAATACCTGAAAACCCTTCTGTCAAGAAAATATATGACAGAAGAGCACGAAACAGTGAAACTAGCTCAGACTACTTCAGACATTCTGCTTAACAAAATGCCAAAGAAAAAGAAGGACCCAGGTTCCTTCGGTATTCAGTGTTCAATTGGAAATGGCTCCAGCAAGAAGGGATTAGCAGATTTAGAAGAAAGTATATCCATTATGCCCTATTCTATGTGTAAAAGATTAGGCTTCACTGATTTGTTACCTACGACAATGACAATTCAGTTAGCCGACTCTACCATAACTGCTCCCCTTGGAATTATTGAATATATACATGTCAGGATAGGGACGAATTCTTATGTTCCGTGCGATTTCGTTATTATTGACATACAAGAAGACCTAAGATACCTGATAATCTTCGGCAGACCTTTCCTAGCTACTGCCCGAGCACTTATCGATGTAGAAGCAGGAACTATTATCTTGAGACTTGGGAAGGAAGCTTTTTAGTTCAGAGTCCTTAATAGCATGAAAGGTCCAAGCATTCAAGAGGAAGTTTTTCTCCTGGATGTTATATATCAAATGTCCCAATTAGAAATGTCTGAACCCTCTGATGATTTGGAAAATACCTTGACAAATCCAGAAGTAGAATTCTCAGCAAATGAACTCGTGCAACAATGCCTTCAATACTTAGAAAAAGATGAAGAAGCCCCAACGGCCACCTTTGAAGAACTCAAGGCTGTCACCATTATAGAACAACCGAGCCACCTAAGGCTCCTGAAATGAAAGCCCTACCTGAGGGACTCAAACACGCCTTTCTTGACAATGAGAAACTTTGTCCAGTGATTATCAACTCCACTCTGGAGGTGGACCAAGAAAACAGGCTCCTTGATGAACTAAAAAGTCACAAGAAAGCTATTGGATATAAGATGACTGACTTGACGGGTATAAACCCAGCTTTATGTATGCATAGATTGCCTATGGTGGAAGAATTCAAACCATCAAGGGAACATCAAAGAAAGTTGAACCCTAATCTCAAGGAGGTAGTTCGCCTCGAGGTTCTCAAACTTCTGAAGGCGGGTATCATCTACCCAATCTTGGATTCTCAATGGGTAAGTCCCGTGCAGGTGGTCCCTAAAAAAGGGGGGACCACTGTTGTTCTTAATGATAAGAATGAACTGGTACCTACTAGAACAGTGATTGGGTGGAGAATGTGCATCGATTATAGAAAACTTAACAAAGCAACAAGGAAAGATCATTTCCCCTTGCCTTTCTTGGATGAAGTTCTCGAACGACTCACTCACCAAAAAATTTTCTGTTACCTTGATGGATATTCAGGATTTTACCAAATTCCAATCCATCCTGAAGATCAAGAAAAAACCACTTTCACTTGTCCTTTTGGAACATATGCCTTTAGAAGGATGCCTTTCGGGTTATGTAATGCACCCGCAACCTTCCAAAGATGTATGACTGCTATCTTTGCCGGATTAACAGAATCTATCATGGAAGTCTTCATGGATGATTTTTCTGTATACGGAGATTCTTTCGATAACTGTTTACTCAATCTAGGAAAAGTCCTACAAAGATGTGAGGACACCAACCTGATCTTGAATTGGGAAAAATGTCACTTTATGGTGACTGAAGGTATGGTCCTAGGACATCGAGTAAGTGATAAAGGGATTGAAGTGGATAAAGCAAAGGTTGATGTCATCTCAAAGCTGACTCCACCTAAAGACATCAGAGGATTCAGGGCATTCCTTGGTCATGCAGGATTCTACAAAAGATTTATAAAAGATTTTTCAAAGATAGCAAAGCCAATGACTCACCTGTTGACCAAAGAAGTAGATTTTATATTTGACCAAGAATGCTTTAATAGCTTCACAACTCTGAAAAATGCCCTTATCTCTGCCCCTATTCTAAGAGCTCCTGACTGGTCACAACCATTTGAAATTATGTGTGACGATAGCGATTATGCTATAGGGGCATTCCTTGGACAAAGAATTGACAAAAAGCCTTATGTCATATATTACGCCTCCAAGACACTTGATGAGGCACAGAAGAACTATACTACCACCGAAAAAGAGTTCCTGGCAGTTATCTATGCCTTTGAAAAATTTTGGTCTTACCAAATCGGGTCAAAAGTCATAGTATATACTGACCATTCTGCTATACGATACTTGATCAAAAAACAAGATGCTAAACCCCGACTTATCAGATGGGTATTAATGCTTCAGGAGTTTGATTTAGAGATTAAAGACAAAAGTGGGGTTGAAAATGTCGTCGCAGATCACCTCAGTCGTATTGAAGCTAAAGACACCAATAACATACCCATTCAAGACTCTTTACCGGATGATCAACTAATGAAGATTACTACTGGATTTCCTTGGTATGCTGATATTGTGAATTATTTAGCAACAGGAATCATCCATCCATCTGCATCATCCCATGACAAAAAGAAATTCCTTCATGACGCTAAGCAGTATTTCTGGGACGAGCCCTACCTATTCCGCTTATGCGCTGATGGACTTTTTCATCGATGCATCCCAGAAACAGAAATCATCCCAGTTTTAGAGCACTGTCACTCAGGCCCTACTGGGGGCACATGAGCTCTAAGAAAACCGCTCTTAAAATTCTTCAATCGGGTTTTTACTGGCCAACCATCGCAAAGGATGCACATGAATACGTGCGATCATGTGACAAATGCCAACTCTCAGGAGGAATAACCAAACGAAATGAAATGCCATTGAATATGTGGCAAGAAGTCGAACTCTTTGATGTTTGGGGAGTAGATTACATGGGTCCTTTCCCCCCATCTTACGGATTCACGTACATTCTAGTTGTTGTGGACTACGTTTCGAAATGGGTGGAAGCTCTACCGACCACTTCTTGTGATTCCAAACCAGTCATCAAAATGTTTAAAGAAATAATATTCCCCAGATTTGGCGTTCCAAGAACAATAATATCCGATGGCGGATCTCATTTTCTAGAGCGGAGTTTCGAAGCACTTTTAAGAAAATATGGAGTCAACCATAAATTTTCCACACCTTATCACCCACAGACTTGTGGACAAGTTGAAGTCTCCAATAGGCAACTCAAAGCCATTTTGGAAAAAACTATTAATAGGCACCGCACAGACTGGTCTACCAAACTTCCTGATGCCCTATGGGCCTATCGCACAGCTTTCAAAACACCAATTGGAACAACACCGTTTCGATTGGTGTATGGGAAGTCGTGTCATCTACCAGTTGAATTAGAGCATAAAGCTTGGTGGTCTATCAAGCAATTGAACTTTGACCTCAAAAGAGCCGGTGAATCTAGACAACTTCAATTACAAGAATTTGAAGAGTTGTGAATGACAGCATACCAAAATGCCAGAATTTACAAAGAACAAACCAAAATGTGGCACGATGGCCACATAAAAAGAAAGGATATAATCGTCAGAGATAAGGTTCTCCTATTTAATTCCAGACTCAAATTATTTCCTGGAAAACAGCGCACAAAATGGTCGGGGCCTTTCACAATCAAACATATTTACCCGATAGGAGCAGTCATTATCCTTGATTATAACGGGGGAGAAAGAACCATCAACGGTCATAGATTAAAGAAATACTACACTCCAGCAAACAAATTGCCAAGACAAACTATAGAGATCCAAAATCCTATAATATCAGCATAGCCAGAGCAGAATTTCGTTGAGCCAGCGACATTAAAACTAGGCGCTACTTGGGAGGCAACCCAAGATCTGGAAAAAAAATATAAACAAAATAAACATAAAAATAAACAAAATAAACATATAAATCAAAAACATCAAAAACCTAGACCTCCCCAAACAGTCTCGCACCCGTTTGGAGTTCAAACGGTCTTGCACCCGTTTGGAGTTCAAACGGTCTCGCACCCGTTTGGAGTTCAAAACGGTCTCCAACCCGTTTGACTTCGGGAATTTGTAAGGACGCCCCTCCCAAATCCTATAAATAACTCCCCGTACCCTCCTTTCTCTCTTCTAGAATCTCTTCTTCTCGCTTTCACTGTTTCACTCCAGTTCCCGCGAGCACCTTTGCTTTTTCGAGCAAACCGTTACCACCTCCGTCTCTCACCACCGTTCTTGTCCCCGGCCAACTCTTTTCCATCGTCTGCACGCGGCTCCGTTCCTCTGCTCGCTCATCGTCACTTCCCTCCTGACCTTCTTCTTCCGCCGACGTTGCCCTCACCGTCGTCCGTTAATAGGTAGAGCATGCCTCTCACGGTTCTCGTTGCCGCCGTCGCCGTCGCCACCGCCGACGAGCGTACTTCGGTCTCCCTCCAAACCGTTTGGTGCCAAATGGGTTTGCACCCATTTGGACGCAGGACCGTTTGGCCCCAAACGGTCTCCAAACCGTTTGGTGCCAAACGGGTTTGCACCCATTTGGACGCAGGACTGTTTGGCCCCAAACGGTCTCCAAACCGTTTGGTGCCAAACGGGTTTGCACCCGTTTGGACGCAGGACCGTTTGGCCTCAAACGGTCTTCAACCCATTTGGAACCAAACGGTGTTCAACCCGTTTGGAACCAAACGGTGTTCAACCCGTTTGGAACCAAACGGTCTTCAACCCGTTTGGAACCAAATGATGTTCAACCCGTTTGGAACCAAACGGTCTTCAACCCGTTTGGATTCAACCAAACCTCAATAATACTGCACTATTCTAATAAACTTGTTTAAATACAAATTTCAGAACTCTAACTCTTATTTTTCTTGACAAAAATTTCAGAATGGCCTTACCTGCAAAGCAACTAACAGGAACAGCCGACGATCCTTTCTGGACAAAAGAGGAATTAATAACTGAACGGGCGAAGCTTCAACAAATAGTTGACCACTATAAAAAGACTGGACAGGTCCCAGCAGAGGTGAACCTGATCGATGTCATGCATGATATAAAATGCATCAACCACTGCTTAGATGAAGAACCTTCTGAAGAGGAAGTCGAAGAAATCTCATCCGACGAATCCTCAGAATATGAGCCTTCACCGGAGGCAGAATCCCCTACCAAACAGTCCATGGGGAAAAGGAAGGCCCAAGCAACCACTTCAGCACCACAACCAAAAAAGAGGGCAAGGAAGCAGGTTCGCCTTGGCACTGCAAGGGAACAAACCCTGGCAAGTTTCATCCCACCATCCTCCATCCAACCAACCACCACCAGCACCGCCACTCCTGCCACCATTACCGTTCCTGTTTTCCCCCCCATTACCACCACAGCACCACCACCAGAAAATCTTCACATCCATACCCTCCCATCCATTAAACAAACTCTAAAACCGACAAAGTACATTTGCCCAAGCGTACTTATGAAGATGGGGATCTACAATAGAATCCTCACTTTTCTTGACAATTCCAATCTCTCTCGACTTTGCTTTGTCACCGAATTTTCATACGTCAAACCTACAATAGAATTCTTTACCTACTTCACTAAAGAAGCAGTGGATACCTTGGATAAAGCACAGGACAGTGGTGACCGTAGAATATCCACCAGAATCTTCAGCAACAAAGTGGTCATAACTGAAAATATGCTGAATGAAATCTTTATAGATAACCAAGAGCAACTGAAGAAAGCCAAGTCTGTTGGCACAGACAACCCCAAGTTCAACAAGCACAACTTCTGGAAATCCTTAACGGGGCTACCAGTTTATGATGCAAAAACATGTAAAGCATCAAACATTCAATCGGGTCTAGTGCGCACACTTCACAAAATCCTTGCTGGCGCTCTCTTCCCCAGGTCAGAAGGAGGAAATGTAATCCTCTCAGACCTCTTTGTTATCTGGTCCATCCTAAATGGGTTTCCAGTCAACATTGGATGTCTTATAATTCAAAAACTATCAGCTTACGCCCTGGGGAAAGAAATATGCATGGGTGGTCTTATCACATCAATTATCAAATACCTTAAGATGGATAGACTTGTACCCAGATGCAAACAAATAAAGGGCGACATCCTTACAAATGAGTAAACGTTAAAGAACTCCTTCATCATAAAAGAAAAGGATGGCAAGCTCCACTACATCTTCTGCCCTACAGCAAAATCCTTCAAAACGCTGCTCCCACTACCAGATCTTGTTGATTATGACAAAGACAAGCTCTTATTCTCCGATAACGAGATCACAAAACTCATGTCTTCGGTCACAATCGCCGAAAAGAAAGCAACAGTGGGACATACGGAGCTTAGTATAACCGCCCCGGCAGCAAAACCAACAAAAATTCCTGCAAAATGACCTTCTAGAAGGCTTTTGAAGGAACAAGAGCTGTCGGGGACACCAACATCCAAACCCCACCCCGAAACAGAAACCACCCTCCTAGAGGAACAAATAACAACATCATCACTAGACTCTTTCATCATGAGTCTAAATATTGATCTCGGTACCACCACTCCACCATCCACCATCCCAAAAACCACCACCCCACCATCTTCCACCACACCAACCAACACCCCACCATCCTCCATTTTTCCACAATCAACCACTCTCCCACCTTTTTCCGCATCACCCTTCTTCCCTTCGGGCATCCCATTTTCCGTTACAACGCCAGAATTCACTTCTTTCTCCTCAATCGACTTTCCATCAACATTACTGGACTCACTTTTCTCTCCGGGTATATCACCACCCTTCTCATCCACCGCCTCCCCGATACCGCTAGTGACCCCTTCCACAGTCACCACGCAGTTCGCGGGACCATCAACAGTGTCCTTTCCGCACGACACTACCACCACCATTCCACCCCGACCCCAGCCACCCCACCCTTCTCTTACTGGGGTCCCTTTCACTAACGTCGGTGAGGAATTCGGACGACAATTTGACACCATCCGAAACCTCCTCACCAACCCTTCAAACATATTAAATTCAATTTTTTCTTGTGTGTAGGGTTTAACAAAGCAGGTCGCCAGGATCGACGAGCATAACCGCACCATGCCAAGCATCCTCCAAGAAATCCAGCAACGACAAGATTTAGTGGCTAAGCAAGTTGATCACGTCGACAGCCACTACAAAACCTTGCCCGAGCTAGTCCTTGGAGTCCAAAGATAGCACAAGGTGATGGAAAACCAAGTCGAGAGGATCTCAATGTAGACTCAACCTCTGCCTGAGAACCTCTGCGTGCTTAAGCAACAACAACAAGCTCTCAGCACACGCTTGGACGACATCAGCATCACCCTCACACAGCTACACAATCGCCAAGAGGAGTCCTCAAACAATGAGCTTAATCAACTAAGAGCTCAAGTAACTGACCTCACCGCACGACTCCTTTCGGCTGAAGCACGTTATTCTGATTTAAAAGAAACCCATGACGCACTGCTCGAAACACACGAGCATGTGCAAGTGGCATACGACGAGCTTCAATCCATCCATTGTCTGTGCAAGAAGAAAGCACAGAAGAAAACAACTGATAAATCAGCGGCAGATGAAGACGATGACGATGAAGATTCTGATTCTTCGGCTGAATCCAATAACAGTACCTCCTCAAGTGATGACTCTGACAAACCAGATGATGTGGGGGAGGGTCCCAGCCAAGGAACAGAATCACAACAACAACATGATCACCATGACGGTGATAAAGATCCCAAATCCCCTTCTCACAATGAGCACGTAGCAATATCTTATGGGGACCAGTTCCTAAACTATTCTGCCTTGGGATCTTTGGGGGAAGCTACGAAAGAAGCAACTTTTGCCGAGTTCGAACATTGCATTCTGGGAGCCAGCACCAGCCCACCTGTCTCCGCATCTCCACATCTCTCTACCCTTGAACCCTAGGTTCCCTTTCCCCCTGATCACGAAGAACCAGAACGAGTATGTCTAGACACTGACGAAGAGCTAGATACCCCTTCCGATTCTAACAATGATGAAGATCTGCAACATTACACGAATGATCCTGAGCAGATTTCTGCCCCCAACATGCAAGTATTACCTCCGCCGCCACCTCTACCTCACAAAATGCACGATTTAGACATGGTGGACATCTCTACCCTAGACGCACAGGATATCTTCATCCTAAACACTATAGTAGATGATGCCAAAGAAGGGGGGGATGTTATATACCAGAACACGAAGGCTAAGCGCAACTTGACACGTGAAGATTTCCGTTCCATCCTTCGATTCCAGTCAACAGTGAAGATGGCGATCTTCTGTACTCTCCTTGCCAACTCTATCGAGATCTACAGGAGCTTCAAGCGACAGCAACCAGTTCTCAACGCCTCACCCGCTCTGAGTTTGTGCTTACTGTACAAAGAACTACAACACAAATCCATTAAGAGGTTGCATAGGGGGATCGCAAGAAAAGCTAGATATATAACCGTGCCTTTCCAAGTTTCTAGTCACTGGTTGCTTATGATAGTGGACACTGTCGCCCGCGACGCCAAGGTGTACAATTTCTGCGCCAGTGATCTAAGAGCTGGTATAATTAACTTCGTTGGAATTGAAGCCGGGGAGACAAGATGCATCCCTTTCCGGCTTCTTAAACTCATCTGGGCGGCATGCCCGTCTCTCCACCAGGGTTGGAGCCAACCCTGGTTCCAGATAATCAACCCACAGGTCCAAGCTACTGAAGGCTCTGGGGACAGCACTTTTTACGTCATTCGACACATACTAGCGCTAAATCAACAAGTCCCTTTCACAGACCTCATCAACGAAGATTTTCACTCTCTGTGAGGGCGTTATGCCATGGAACTCATCTGCGATAGACGGTTCTTTAACGATCCTACAATGGCACCAGATGACGTCCCTCGCTACCTTTTTTCGGCAATCCAACGTCCGCAGAAGAAACCTTACAGACAAACTTTAGTGGAGTTGGAGAAAGAAAAACAACCAGCCACGGTCCCCGAGACCAGTCAATGGGACCCTTACAACTTTGACCTGGCTCCTGAAAAGGGTGTCATAGAGTGATTAACTAGGGCACCTATCAAGAGATCCCCATCACAAATGGTGCCCCTATCTGCCATTGAACCAACTTTTCCAAATTTTGATCTTGAGGCTTGCAAGACTCTCTCCGACAATGAGCTTCGGCTTATCATGTCAAGACTACATACCGAAAAAGAGGATCTTGTCTTTCTAGATGGAGACATTTTGGTTATGGCAGATAACCTCCGAGAGACCGTACAAATCAAAGGTTCTATGTCCGTAAGTGTGATGACCGCTTATCAATACTTACTCGGTCGGAATCATCACATGGTCTACATGGCGTCTGCTTACATGAAGGACGATCTCTTAGGTCTGAAGAATTTTGGAACACTGGCGGCACTCATATCTTACCTCCAACACACAACTCCGAAATTCATCATGCTTCCTTTCCTTCATCAAGAGCACTGGATGCTACTGGCAACCAACCAGCACGATGGAACAACAACAATTTATAACTGTTCCGACAGTCAGTATGATCCACACCAGAAAGAGTATACTACGGCACCAAGGATGCCAACGGAGGAAGTAGCAAAGGAGTGTGCTGACAAACTACATGATCTCTTAAGCCAGCACACACGGGCTTATGGTAAAGAACACTTCAAACCCCCAGCCTTCAGCCACAAGTGCCCCCAGCAAATTCGCGAATCCAATGACTGCGGCTTCCACGCCCTCTTCTGGATGTACACCATCGTGGCCCTTCACAAACCAGTAGAGGATATGACAGCCGTGGATTACCACGCTCTCCGTGGAAAGTTCGTAGTCAATCTACTCAGAACTCATGGGGCAAATAAAGGACTCACAGAAGCATAAATGCCCTTGTCAATACACTTCTCAACCTATCACTCTGACACTCTGAGGACAGAGTGAAGGATAAGTTAGGGGGGAGTGCATTTGACAAGGGCGAGGTACAATTTTCCCTCTACTCTCTCCTTCCTTCATACTTTTTTTCCCCTGAACAAAACTCGCTTTTCTTTTCCTTTTATCTTTACATTTAGCCTTTCTTTTTAGTATTATCCCAGTTAAAATAAATCTTGTGCATAATAAATAACACTCCTTTTTGAAAGGATATCCTCAGCTAACTTAGAATCCAATTTGTCTTCAAAAAGCAATAATAAGATTAGCATATAGGCATGTAATGGAGAATTAATAAATCACCTTCACGTTTGGTTTTTATGCTTTTGTTTCACTTCTATATCTGACCCTCCACAGGTCAATATCAAGGCAGAAATAAGCCGAGCTCTCAAGGACGAGAGGGGTATCAGGCAACTTCCGAATTAAGAAGTCTTGCAAGCGGACCACACAATAAGTGCATGTTGAAAAACTCTAAGAATAGCTTTTCTCTCTTCAAATAAAAGAGGCTTGGCCGCCCAAAATAAATCCCAAAATAATCCCCAAATCCCAAGCCTGTGAGTTTTTCGAATAAAAGCCAGAGTGTTGAATAAAAACATGAGAGTTGTGCCATGCATAAGGACTTATAAGAAGAGCCAATAAAGGTCTCACCCGGTCGGTACATTCAGCTGCCCTCATGAAGGCAGATGTGTCGTGCCCGGTAGTGGGATCCTAAGGTCTCCAAATATAAGAAAAGGCTGATAAAGAGCTCACCCGGCCGGTACATTCAGCTGCCCTCATGAAGGCAGATGTGTCGTGCCCGGTAGTGAGTCTCTACAAGCATAGATAAGCCCTCTCCCACAAAAAGGGAGAGTTACACTTTAAGCCTTTAGCCAACCCTCATACCCACTCTAGTTACCGATAGGTTCTTCAGAGAGGTATAAAGCTGATTAGAGTCAACAACATGCACAAAATAAAAGTGGTCCCAATGCAAGCTACGAGATACGGAAGGAACTTGAGACCCATGCATCTCTCAAAAACCTGAAAGAGTCAAGGCAAGCAATAAGATCTGATATGATTTGAGGAGAACTCAGGTTGAGAATTGAAATAAGAGTATGGAAACCCTAACTAAATAAAATTGCCTCGCCGCTGCATGCCTTAGCTCTATCTAACTTGAGGACAAGCTAGACTCTAAGTTAGGGGGGGTGATAACCTCTCACTTTGTGATGTTATTTTATTGGTTTTCCCTTGTTTTCCATACTCTTTCTTAGATAAATTAGATAGAATCATTAACTCTTTACCTTATTGCTGACACATCAATAGATTAAATTTTCTATTCTTTATCCTTGCAGAAAAATACAAAAAAAAGAAAAAAAAAGAAATTACAAGACCGTTCAAGCCCAAACGGTCCCAAGACCGTTCAAGACCAAACGGTCCCAAGACCGTTCAGTGCCGAAACGGGTTCAGCACCCAAACGGGTTCAGCGCCCAAACGGGTTCAGCGCCCAAACGAGTTCAGCGCCCAAACGGGTCCAACACCCAAATGAGTTCAGCGCCCAAACGAGTTCAGCACCCAAATGGGTTCAACGCCCAAATGGGTTCAGCAACCAAACAGGTTCAACGCCCAAATGAGTTCAGCACCCAAACGGGTTCAAGACCGTTTGGGCTCCACTTAAACCTATAAATATGACCCAAAGGGGTCCTCATTAGAGAGAGAACTCTGAGACGCCCAAAGGCTGCCTCTCCAGTTCCAGAGCATTTCCATACTTCATCCATCCTCCCAAGGCTGCCAGTCTGAGATCCACATTTCATCATCAAGCTACCTTCTCTCTCAACAACAAAGAAGGTGGGAAGAGAAGATCCATCATCAAAGCAGCCACAAAGTGCGAAGATTGTTGCTCTCTTCACCAAGGGTTCAACCTTACCTCCTCCGTGGAGATGACGTTCCTTCTCTCTCTTCTTGCCTCCTTCTTTGTCTTTGATATGAGCGAGTAGTCCCATTCACTAGGTTGTGGGGAGTAGCCCCGCTACCCATGTTTTCATTCCATGCAATGTAATTCAACCGTTTGCAATAGAGATACTCTTTTTTTCGGTTCAACATCAATCGTTTAATGAATGCTTGTTGCTTGATCATCAACTTGTATTACCTATTGTCTATCGGTATGAATTGTCTACGTTTGTACTCTTAGATCTGAATATCGATTGAATGTTGGTTTTGGATGTATGCACTTTCATACTATGAAATGGAATCAGTTGACGTATGAAAGTGCAACCTTGGTAAGGTCGAGGAACACACTTCATGAAGGAGTAATGCAAAGCAAGTGACCATTCGTTATGGGATGGCTGGCGTTGCAATACTCCATGCTTCTCGTAGTTAGTTATCCGAAAGGAAACTAAGTCTACAAAGATACTAGCTGATTAGATTCTCTTTGCTGGTTGTTTTATTATGTTGCATGCTTTGATCCATGTGTAGTGGCGCGAAACCCGATAACATCCTAGTGGTTTTTAATCATTGATTACAACCTTAATTTCCACTTCCTTGCTTTTACTTTCCTCGCACCTAGCTTAAACAACCAAATCAAACTTTCGATCTAAATATCAACTGTTAAGTAGTTAAGTACGACTAAAACGTTTTCCATCTTGTTAAACTCTAAGCAAGACCGTTGTCCCGTGGATCCGACCCTTAAACTATACTACGATAAGACTTCCGCGTGTCTCAGCACACGTGGGTGGAGATCTTACCATAGTGCAAGCAAGGCTAAACTTAGATATTCATCATCTCTAGGATTTTTAGTGGCGTTGCGAAAATCCATCAAGGTTATACACCCATGATTTGAGATTTCATATTTCAATAATTTTGAGACATCATACTTTCAATATCATGATTTTTGATCTCCAAAATCATTGGGAGATCCCATACTAGTCCTAATGAGAGCTAAACTCTAAGTCATAAATTGAGGGAGTCAAAATAGTCATCAAGAGGGGTCTCGAGATCCATATCATGTTTCAAGATTTTGTACATCAATATCAAGAGTTGAAGTTTATACATCAAGATCATATGTATAAATATTCCAAAGCTACAGTCCAGATTCTTATTTTGACCTTATGGATGATCACTCATCTATATTCAATTCCAAGCAACAATATTCAAGAAATATTTGAACAACATATCAAAATTCCATTATCATGGTATCCAAGTTTGATGAATGATCTAGACCTAGGTCTATCCAGGAAGTCAACCACAAGATATAGTTAACATTATCATATTTTAAGATTATCATTAAGTCAAGATTCAAGATTGAGTATCAATATCATCCTGGATTTAGCCTATTAATCCTAGGTCAACCAATCCAAATCAAGAAAAAGGAGATACATTTGCAAACTCTAAATAACCAACAAGATGAAAATTTAGAGATAGTCATAATATGGATGTGACCTAGGTTAGGGGAGTCATGAGTCAACTACCACCCTAATCTAGCACATTAACTACATTAGTCATATCCATTGATCTTATTCAAATAGGGAGAGTATCAATGATAAAATCATATTCTACAAGGTTATAAGTTCAAAATTCATGACAATAGGGAAATAATGTCAAGATTTTACAAAGTCAAGGTAATATTTGCATTCCTTTCCTTTCATGATCAAGGTAGAGAAATAATTTGAAAATAGGTGCATGATTTAGGTTCGTGCCCATCATATCAAAATTGAGATTGCAAAAGGAATCAATAGTCGATAGGGAACTATTTTTTGCATCATAGTCTTACATCATGATTTTGTGGGTCTTAGGCTTAGTCACTTGATATCATAGTCATGCGGTGTATCAAATAGGGTACGAGTTTTCTTAACTATGTTTGAGGTTTAGTCAGCAATAGGACAACTTGGATATTAATTAAATAGAGACCTCATCAATAATGAGGTATAAGGTATAAGTCCTTCTTATTTTATCAAATCAAAATTTTTATCATTTACCTCAAACATAGGGAGCATGTAGTCTAATTTTGATTAAATCAAGTTTTCATGAAGGGTCAAGCAATCAAAATTGAGTTTTCAATCTAAGGTCATATCATGGCATCAACTTTCACAATTTCTAGTAACTTTTATTTTTCCCATAAGTTACCCATAATCAAGACATCATGTGGCAAAAGGTCATGAGAATGACCACATGATGAGATAAGAAGACTACCTAATGATCATCTACTCGGGTGGCTTAGGGTAGTCCTTAAAGAAGAGATGAGATGCTAGAAGACTCTCTAGGGTTTCACAAGAGAACCTTTGGGTCCAATTCTGGATCAATCAAGGCCAGGTAGAGTGGGGGATCTCAGCCACTGTGAAGATGGATAGGAGAAATTATGCCAGGACCCCAAGCCTAGACACCTCAACTTTCACCATTATGGATTTTAGTGTTTCTTAGGTTTAAGAGACTCGAGAAATTGTTTACATAAAGCATATGAGAGTGTATATGATCTGATACCAACTGTCACAGAACCATTCTTACCTTAATCCCAATCCTACTACCTAGATAGTAGTAAAAGGACTGAAGTGCCCGTCCCTGAGTGGCCTGATAGGATCTAGCACACTGGCATATACAATAAGAAATAATAACTCAAAAAGGGTAAATTTAAAGAACAAACTAATCAAATATAGGAGATCTTGCCAATTTATCCTTGTCATCAAAGTATATAGAGTGCGGAAGCGGTCTAGTTAGTATTCCATTTGTTTTGCCTAAATTCAAGAAAATCGAGACACAATCATGCAATTGCACAGTACGTTATCAAAATCAGGTTAAAAAGTTTGTAGCAAAAGATTATACTTCACAAGACTTATATTCAAAAGTATAACAAGCAATTTTCTAAAATCCAATATTTATTCAACAAGTTGTGTATTTCAAACAATTCAATTTTATTATGAGTTCCCATTATGCTGTAATTGAGAAGCATACTTATATATTTTGTGTGACTCTGTCACCCCAACGCGATGGGGGAGGTCACCAGGCTTCTTCTCTCCATATGAAATAGGAGGCCAATGTACAAGTTCCACCTTCAAATGAGGAGTTCCTTTTCACCCAATATCAACATTATCAACATTATCAACATCATCATCATTATCAATATACGGGCAGTCATAATGGGCAATATCATTTATGTTCTCATGTTTTTCTCAAAATATAATATAGGAAAAATGGAAGACTAATCGATAGGGAATAGTAGCTCAACCAATTATATATCCATGTATACAGTTAAGAGATACATAAAAAGTATCTTCAATACAACCAATGAGGAGATATAATAGTTCACCTTTCACTGAAGATTCTTTAGTACAACTCTCAACAAATAAAAGGTCAATCCTTCAATTTAGATCCTAAATCAATCAAGATTGGATTAAGGGTCAAGATCATGATATTTAGAGATCATATTTCAATATTTCAGATTAGGGTTACACTTTTCCTATGTCAACCTTAGGGCAGGGTCATTCATTTATAATCAACAATGTTTCAAAATGTCCAACTTTATTCAAGTGTCAAGCATATTTTCGAGTGTGAATGACCTTCCTAGGTATTTTAGGAACATATGATAACCCTAATTTTATAATAATTATCTAAGTCATATTTCAAGTTTCTAGATCTTCATCAAGGAAATAATTTCAAGGGTCTAGATATGGTATGTCACAAGATTTAGAACAATCATAATTACCAAGTCCATCATCAAGCTTAATTGCCACTTTATGGCATGAATTCATATTCAACATTTGAATCAATTAAATAGATCTAGATCACTAATGATTCATTTTCAATAGTATATGAATCACTAGATTAGATTTTAGTTTCAAGATAATAATCATAGTCCAAATCTAGGGTTTCCAAAGATTAAACATCATTACTGAGCCATTTGATAAACTAAATAAGCAAGAGATCAAATATAGGTATGTCAGTAAAATACATAACGAATTAGGTTCAAAAAGTATTTTTAATAAATTCCTTAGGTTTTTATAATCAATATTGACTATTTATTTGTACTTTTTGGAGCTAGGAATTAGGAGATATGAGTTTTGCAAGTATTGGCTAATTTATTGATTTTCTTAGCAGAGAGGGGGGAGAATTACCTGAAAAGGAGAAGTGTGGAATATTTTTGGCCATTGGATCCTTGGTTGACTCTGACCAGGGAAAGATCTTGTGTTTGAAACCCACACATCCTCTCAGGCACAAGTGAGGGGTGGGGAGCTAAGGAGAAGGTGCATGGACTGTCGATCCTGGGTCTCGATTAGTTGTTGACCAAAATCTGGTGGATGTGGGTTGTCGTCCCAACCAAACAAACACACACATGAGCAGGGTTTCTCTGTGGCAGTGCAATCTCCAGAGAGAAGAGGGATTAGGAGTATAGGTTGAGGGAGAGAAGGGTGAGTTCAAAATTGCAAGGCGAGGCTTTTCACTCGCTCGAATTTTCAAATCGTGGTCATAGGCGGGAGATCGACCATTAAGGTTGTGTTGTCTCCTTCTCGCAATTAGAGGGAGGTAGGAGACAACCACTAGGCCATAAGATCAGACCCGGATCCATGAGAGATAGATCCAGTGGCCCTAACTCACCCCCTACACATCCCACGGATCCCTGACTTGGAAAAGGCCCAAATAAAGGCAAATCAAAGGATTTTCAATACATTATCTTCAAGAAATCGTAGTAAATAGTAGGAATGTCCAAATGAGATGAAATTTGGATCATAGCTTCACAAATATGTGTAGAATATTTAGAAAAAGTTTCATAACCGTATGATTAATTTTTATGGATCAATTTTCATCTTTGGACAAAGTGATGTATGAATTTGATTTATGGTGTTATAATATCTATAAAATTCACATTGGTCACCATATTTAAAATATGAGTATAAATATTGATTTAGAGACCAAGAAAAATAAATTAGGGTCCAGAGTGAACATAATGAGTTCAAAAGAGTAATTACTTCATTATTATGCTAAAATACACTTTGTCACGGAAACCTTAATCATGTAGGTTTCTCTGAGTCATAGATTCATCTACAGTGTCAATATTTGTTGAATGGTGTACGCGTAATTCTTAAGGGAAACTAAGAGCATATATTGTTGAATATGGGGGTGCAAGTTGAGGATATTTATTTGCATCCACAATCTTTGGTTTTAAGGATGGCTATGGTGATGCCTCGGCAGGAGAACAATCAAGACTGTGTCTTAGATGATACATTTTCAGGGATGGTTGTGATCATACCATGGTAGGAGAATGGTTGCAGTCATATCTCACTAGTGTCATGCCTATATACCAAGGTGGATTAGGCTAATTTGTAGTTTGACTCTATATGTCACTACAGAGGACTCAGACTGACTGAGGGTGTGGGAGATCATAGGAGTCCGACTCTCTGAGATCTTGTATAGCACGAATTTTGACTTTGTAGTGGTCAGTTAGAAAATGAGTGTTATACCTCATCTCCACAGGGCATGATAAAAAATGTAATACAGCCGTGTAGTATATTTTCTCACGGTCAAACATGATTCACATGGATATTTCCCTTTGCCTTGTTTCTTATATTTATTAGCTATTATCTTTTATACATGTTCTTAGTATTCCTTCTAAAAGTATATGATGTTCTACTGATCAATTGTAGTTGTTTAAATTGCTTAATCTGTGTTATCAGTTTTAAAGCATTCTTTTAGTTGAATTTTCTCTTAATACTTAACTTGCTTAAGTATATCTATGTTAATAATAGTTTTTGACAAAGAGTTATATCTCTCACTGGGACGTTGGTCTCACCTATGGATTTCTACATCTTTTAGATAGTCGTGCATGATGTGGCAGAGATCATGTTGTTGAGGAAGAGCAACAGGGAGATTAGTAGTTGTTGAAGGTTGAATATATTGCTAATGTTTTTAGTAGAGTCCTATGTATCTTCCATGTATGTCCTTGAGGGTGTTTTGTAGATGTTCTACATTGATATGATGTTTTTGGTAGTATGTCATGCCTGTATACGTGTGAATTGTATATATAAATAGGTTATCATGTGTAACAGGTTGTCGTGGGATGGCCACTAAATAGTGATGTATATACCTTTACGGTATGATATGTAATACAAGTGGCATAATTTGTGGACTTGGATGTAATATGTTTCCGCTCTTGTGGTTATATAAAATCAATTATAATTTATCGTGTTTTTTAGAAATCTGGATGTTAATTGTTAATGCCGCACTTAGTTTTGAGTTATCTTGCTTTTGCGTGACCATTATGTCACAATTATGGAGTTGCATGAATTCATGAGAATGTTGGAATTCTTAACCTAATGATCATATGGTTTTATTGTGATTTTTTTCTTACCATCGAGAGAGAGAGACGACCTTATAATATGGATCTATCCTAAGCTTGAGAGAGGAGGGAATAAATACTTATGATGATCACTTGTAAACTTTCTAAGGGTATACAATGGGTATGAGTATTGCAAGTTGGAGAGAGACCTTATATGGTGAAACTAAATCTAAGTTACCCATCCTTATATGATATTTTACTATTTGATCTTTCTTGTTCTATCATTTTACTTCTTGTTTTGTTTGACTTGTTTTAGTTTGCCTGTTTGTTGAAGTACCATCATTCCATAAGGAACACAAGACTTACCCAATTTCCTTATTGGTGTAACTAAGTCAAGGCTCTCAGTTCTAGACACATACCACCCTTGTCCATATGGATCGACCCTTATTTACTACATCATACCATGTATTATAGTTGTGAGAGCCTAAATGTTAGGATATAAATTTAAAAGTCTGACTACTCTAGATCCACTCATTTTTTGGACATGCAGTTTAGATCAGTCACTAATCTATTCTATTCACCAAAAACAAAATCAAACAAAAGTATATAATTTCCAGTACATACTTCCTTATTTTAAATTCCTTAATACTTTGCAACTTTTAACCCTAAGTTAAAAAATTTGTCAGTTTGTTCTTGTTCTTATTGTGTAGAATACATAATTGAATGGAAAGAACCCAAAAGTAACAACCATTAATGGCATACTAGATTATCCAATAAGGAATGTATTCAATTGTGCAATCATCATTATATTCTCATGTATTTATTTAAATATTCTCCATCACAACAAAAATTTTTGGTTTAATGAATGATTTTTATATCCTAGTAAAAGTCAATTTTCCATTTATATTACCATAATCTCATTCTTCTCTAAATGCACAAGTAAAATCTGCCCTATGAATATGTTACTTTGGTATTTTTATTGATCTCTTCTCGATGTATCTCAAAATGGAATTATATACAATATTAAAAGATATTAAACCATTATGTAATAGTTAATTCTTTTTGCTCACCATTTTACATCCTTGGTATATTTTTAGAAATTCATTCAAAGTGGAATGATATTACAAACTTCATGTACTTTTATTCCAAGGGGTCTAATGCTCTTATGTGCCTAGTTAAATGGTTGAACTTCCCTCAATCTATCTTGCTATCGGATCTGCAATATTGAATAGGTGTGATGGGAGAAAAAAATAGAAGTATAATAATCATACAATGTAGTGGGAGCTAAAATTCTATATTCTCATATCCTAGTTCACATGGCGTGCTAATTGGAAACAACAACCCTAAATCTATCATGGTGTGATCGTTAGGGATAGAAGCATCAAATGAACAAATCAAAACATGGACTTACTGATTTGATTTGATGAGAGCTCCTTGGTTCTCATCATCGGTCATTTGGATATGATGGTATATATGGATGGTCAAGATGCAGGAGGTAGGGAGGGTGTAGGGGTGTGACGGTGGCTCAAAAAAGACAACGATTGGGGTATGAGGCTTAGAGATGATGATTTGTGGAATACATCATTGGGAGGTTGGTGAAAATGGTATACAAACAACTAAGATGTAGGAGACACGGAGGGGTGTGGGGGGAATCATGGTTTCTTTAAGACTAGGTGGCTCAGAGATGACAAACGATGAGCAAAGGCTTGGAGATGATGACAGGGTGACTGCATGCTTCTTCTTCGTTGTAGTTTTTGAGTGGTTGGGATGAGGGAGTGTTGAGCAATCTTGCTTAGACATGTAGCCAAACTAAAATTATGTAAGGTTATCTAAATTTATCCTCTTGTTTGAAATTGGTTTGGCATATGATCTAGGTAGTCTGAATATACATGCTAATTTACAATTGTGGTGACATTTGACCTTCTTTCTAACCAGTGTGTGAATGATAATTAATCAAGTTAATTTAAGAAAAATATGAAATGAGTTATATATGCACAAGTTATATGATATTCATTTAATAAAGAACCATTTGGATTCAAGGCATCGTCTGGCATGAAACTACATGCTTTCATATCCAAACAAATCTAGGATTGTCATTTGTTAAAAAATGCAATAATCATACTGTGATTTGGTCATAGTTTGCATTTGGAAATACATGAGGTTAAACTGAACTGAGGATGTATGATATTCCAGAGTTAGTCCCTTGTTTGAGATTTAACATAGTTTTTCCAATACTACATTTTTATAGGATGAGAAAATTCAATTAGCATGCACCTCATTTTCCTTACATTAATGTGACACAATATGTTGATAGAAATTGTTTGAGATAAACTTTTTTGGAAAAAATAGATATATCCCATCCAAAGTATAATCTCATTGAGTGGAAAAAATCAAACGTGTTGCTAAATATGGGCCTACAAGTCTCCATTTGAACATAGTGTAAGGGTTTATTCATGAACTCAATTAATAAAGGCCCATTTTTATTGAGTACTAACAAAACTTAGTAATCCTTTTTTTATTAAATTTTGGATAGAATATGTTAGTTAGTTCGCTACATTCTCATGGAAAGGGTGAGTTACTCAGTCAATTTGCATGTATAAACCACAAGTTGAAATTTTTATCTACATATATCAGTTTTATTTGAATAAATTAATTATAATGGGAATTTCTCATCCATGATTATAATTACAATGGAATAGTTTGATTATTACAATGGGGTAGAGCATATTGTGTGGTTATGCTCAAGTACAACATGTTAGACCATGTTGTGTGATTATGATCTACCTGAATGGGTTATAGTATATTGTATGATTGTGATATTTTACAATTGTTTAGCACATGTCTTAGTCTTATAAACATTTAAAAAGGGTCTAACATGTTGTATATAACTCAAACTTATTACAATTGTAGATCATGTTGTGTGATTACAGTATATCACAGTGGGTTAGAAAATGTTATGTAATTTTGATATTTTATAGTAGTTTAGCACATTTTGTAGTCTTACATATATTAAAAGGGTATGACTTGTTGTATATAATAAGTGTTAATTACAAAAGGAAAAACATATTTTGTGATTATAGTCTATTATAATGGGGTGGAGCATGTTGTGTGATAATAGTCTATTACAACAGTTTGGCACATATTTTACAATCATCGTATTAAATTGAGTTTGGTCCATTATGTATAATTTGTGTCAATTACAACGGGTTAGAGTGTGTTGCATAGTTATGGTCTATTACTATAATTTAAGGAAATTTATGTTCATATGGTCTATCATAATGGTTTCTGAACTTGTTGTAGTCTCACATTTATCATAAAGGGCCTAACCTATTGTATATAACTTGGATTGTCTTAAATAGTTGATAAACAACGTGTAAACATTCTTGTTCTACTACACATACTAATTACAACACCAATGACAAACTTGTTGTCTTCTTTCTGTTATAATTTCCCATTCTTAAATAGATTAGGAAAGCATTCATCTTCTCTATTTTCAACAATAACCCAAAGAATTCAGTTTTTATTTGAGGATCATAATTAGTATATCATCGAGTTATTCTAGATTTAGAGAAAGCAATCATGTTGTCATTTAACAATTTCTCCTTACTCAACCAAATATAGACATCATCCACGCATGGGGATTTTATGTCAAACATAGGTGATGTCTATAGTTTGGTTTTGAATAAGCCCTTAACCATGTGGCGGTAAACCATTCTACTACTTTGTGGGGTCATTCCAGCTTTTATCTGATATGGATTATACACACAGTTTTCTCTCATTTGATGATCTATCACATCTTAATTAATTCACAACTAACTCTCTTAATATTAGAAAATCAATTGTACATACTTGTTTGAAAAACCTTAAGATAAGGAACTTCTCTAACCTATTAGCAAACCATGTTTCCCTTTTACATTTCCCTAATTCAATCAGAAATCATAAGCAATGGTGATGAAGTAAAATTAATTCATAAATATGTTATATATAGGAAATTAGGATTCACCAAGAATCAAGTAGTTGTTGGTATGCCTCCTCCTGATGAGGTGAGTGGGTCATGCATGAAGTACTATTTTAGAGTTCATGGCTTTATTATTCAGGTATGCAATCATGGTGACTCATTTAGAGTACACCTATGTGCTACTACTCATTATATGCTTATAGAAAATTATGTTTATGCTAAGAATTCATGTTTTCTATAATTTTGATGCATATGCCTTTGAATGGAACATTATGCACCACTACCATGCTAATGAATCAAGAAATCCTGATAATCATGTCTAAGTTAAAGAAATCATGTTACATTAATATAATCCTCTCAATTATATTACGTGATACTTAATTGGACTTATGTGAGACTTAATCGACCTTATGAGATCTAAAGGGGCAATTATGTGAGCCTTAACCAACCTTATGAGCATTTTGTGGGCAATTAGAAGAGTAACTATAGTATCTCAAGTTAAAATATCTATTATGAGCATGTCAAACATGTTAAGTAATTATGTTTCCATTTATTTTCATATCATTTCAATTATAAGTTATTTTCATGTATAACTACCCAGTTCCCCCTCACATGTTTTACGCTACTTTGCATGATTGTAGAAGAGATGTCCATAGATGGTGAGAAGATGGAGGCTCGATGTGTACAAATCAAACTAGAGGAAGAGAAGAGAGTTCCATGTTGGGTGACTTCACATGCAGTTCTCTTTTTATGTTATAGATTTAGTTTCCTTTTATATTTTATCTAGACTTTCCATGTTCATGCAATAAGTTTCCTTTCTAAACATTGAGAATGAGGTGACATTTTTATGAAGCTGCTTGGTTATTTCCAGTTATTCATATATATGATATTCAATGTATGTTATACCTCTTGTGTATTGAGACAAGGATTTTTTCTTTCACTCATCTATATGTGTTATAAATTGGGGTATTAATGTGTCCTCAGACTCTTGCAAGGGTTGGGTCACCGATGATGTGGGTAAAGAATCAAAAACACTAGGACTA
Organism: Alisma plantago-aquatica; assembly: GCA_963693085.1. Classification (NCBI taxonomy): domain Eukaryota; kingdom Viridiplantae; phylum Streptophyta; class Magnoliopsida; order Alismatales; family Alismataceae; genus Alisma; species Alisma plantago-aquatica. Next base: position 1,282,112,879 of record OY856412.1, on the reverse strand, counting down.
TAATGATTGAGAATATAACATGTGATGTATTTGTTGTCATCAAGAATAAAGTGATTACAAGGGAGGATGAAACTAATCATTTATTACAATCACCAGAAAGGATGTATTCAAGCCTTACTAGTGACGCATTGAATCTTCTAATTGAATAAGAAAATAAGAAAAAAAAACATTTCCATGTTAGAATAGAACCCACATATGATAGAACTTTTTGTAAAGATATAGATATAAATATATAAAATTGTTCATATTTATATCCTTATTCAACACTATTATGTGGGAATATATTTCTAATTTTATTAGTGGTTACTGCCTTATTAGAGGGAACTTCCCCATTTTCAATGAAAATATGAGATAAAGATGATATGAAGTGAAGTACTTACTACGAAAAGTACCTCCATAGTAATAAACATTATACTATCCAATATTTGTCTAAAATGGGCATTTTCCATCCAAGACATATCAACAAGTTCTTATACGTAACTACAAAATCATTTCTCATTTGACATATATTGAAATATTATTGTGGTTATATAAGTTAGTACAATATATTTTCCTTGAAACTATTTAGTTGTACACACCAAGCAGGATTTACATACAGAATCCCATTTTTCAAGTACTAGGGAACTCCAATCTTTCTAGGTCAGATTTGTACCTTGTAGTATCTATATTTTAATTACATAATACTCCATTAACTATTGTGTTTTTATTTTCTCTCCCATAAGGATGAGAGTTAATATTCAAAATTCTTTGTTCTGAGGTTATATCATTAAACAAAACCATGAAATTCCACTTACTAACTGCCATAATTTCACCTATAAGTTGTTTGGTTTGTATGGAGATTTATGTCCTACTTAAGAAAAATGTCACATTTATGGTAAGTCGGATTCCATCCAAGTAAAGAAGCGTATCTAGAAAGGCATCATATATGATATAATGAAAGTATGCCAATGGAACACACATTGGATGAATTGTTCTTAGAACCATAAATTCTAGTTATACTAAATCAGGAAATTTCTTATAGATAAAGTTGTGTGGAAGGGTAGAATGTGTTACATAAAGGTAGGGTTCATATACAGGAGAGATGCTCTAGCGTGTTATAAAATAATTACATTGATACCTCTAGTCGGTTAGTTGTCTGTTTGGTTGGTCAAGCTCAGATGACAACCTTGGAAATCTTAGGCCTGTCGCTGGGCTTGTCGTGGATGCGAAGTAGTGTGATGTGTAGGCATCAGATAACCTGGTCGAAGTAGCACGACATGTGGATGGAGGAGTCGATGAGATCATGTCTATCTAGATAAACTACATGTCTTCTAGCTTAGTGGTGTACATACACTTATACATGCATATGAATATATGTTTAAACCATGAATCCAAGATTCCTCACTAAATGCTAGCATTTTTTATATATTGCGCGTTTCTTAGTATTGATCTTTATAACCTCAAATTATTACATTGGTATGGAAATATCTCTAGAAATATAGTAGGTTACAATAATGAATGTGTGGATGGGTGGTTAGTAGTAATATGCTCACACTAATGTGTGCAAAACTACTATAATTTGATATCTTTGCTTCAATAACCAATTTATATATCGTAGGGCTAATACCTAATATCCAAATTTCACTTATGTTATGAACATGATTCTGAATAAATGAAAATACACATGCATTGGTTCTACCTTGTATGATTTGGAAATGAGAGTAATCCATGGTGACCAGTTTGTAGATCCAAAGCAAGTAGTAGAACATGATTTTTCTTCAATATGTGTCCTCCAAGGACTTCATAGAAGTTGTACATAGTGGTTCAATGGATCAAAATGCATCCAAGAACTCTGAAGTCATCATAGTGGTCTATAGTTCTGACTGCAATTGCAACCACTATTGGCAGGGTCACAAGGAGTGAGGTCTCTTCCCTTTCTTGAACTTTTGGAACAAGAAAAGTATAATTGTGGATGATGAGGCTGAATTAGGCTGTAAATGATGAACTGGGTTTCAAAAGTTATCATTTACGTTGTGCATTGGGTTTGGGTTCAAGTTATTTAGGATGGTGGACCTGGATCTGTAGGTTTGCAAGTGTCTAGGTGGTTAAGAAAATCACAGTGACGTAGAGATTCCAAGGGAGGTTGAAGCAAGAGGAGGTAGGATATTTGTAGGTGCAAGGAGGTGACTCTAAAGAGGGTGGCGGAGGATCTAATAAACAGAGGTGGTTGTATGAAGGGCTAGTGGGGTGTTTTCATTGTAGGAGGCACCATGGCCTCTTTCGGACACTGTAAAAGGCAGCAACAAGGTTCTGTTATCATGGTCATTGGGTGTAGGGTGAGGGGAAGGAAGAAAGGGAAGAAGATGATGTTGAGAAGCATGGTGTTGGGGTGAGGTTGAGGGATTTTTGTTTTGTTACAGGTCTACCAATGGCCATTGGAGGTGGTGTCTATGTTTTATGGACCTGTAGGTGGAGTTATCAGAACCATTGTCAATCAATTGGAGGCTATAGGTGTCTCTGGTGATGCCCTATACTTTTGTGGCAGGTGCACAGCAGGAGAAATGAAAGGGACCATGAGACAGACTCTGGTTAGGGAGTTGCAGAAGAGGGAGGTAGTGATCTATGGCTCTATAGTTGGCAATAGTGTTGCCTCTACTTGTGATTTGTGGCGGGTGGTGCCAAGAAACTATGATCTTCAGTGGCCAGGGATTAGGATTGTGAGGATTGTGGAGTAAGATGAGAAAATAAGAAGGATAAGAAGAAAGAGAGGGTGACGAAGGAAAGAAGAGGAGGAGAATAAGGGGAAGGCAGTGCTTGGGGCTTGGAGTTAGTGTCGGTAGTCATTATGGCCATGGTGGTTCTACTCTATTGTTGCAGGATGCAGCAAAGAGGAGGTAATGAGGGAAACTATGGTTAGGGTGGAGGGAAGAGAGATGTGTGGAGGGGAAGGGAGAAGAGGAAAGATGAATAAATAGGGAAAGAGTAAGGGGACAGATTGTGCAGGTTAATCATGGAAGGAAGGAAGATAAGATGATAAATGGGACCGAGAAGAAGGGAGTGAGGCACAGTGGTGACCCACTTTTATGGGAGGGGTAGAGCAAGTCTCTGGAAAGGAGAAAGCTACCCACAAAGGAGGTGTATTGACGCATAGCCTATGCAAATTAAGGTGTGATAAGTATTAAGTCATTCAAATCAATGATAAACTTTATATATATATATATATATAATGAATTTTGGGTTGCATTTAGCATGCATATGACTAAATGGTTACATATTCTAATTAGGAAGTGAAAAATACAAATTTGACATCAATTTCACATTTTGAGAATTTTAATATTAAATTTAATTATTTATATATCAAACATCCAATTAGTGTATTTACTCATCTTAATACTCAATTGTGACATTGTAATATATATATAATTGCTTTGTTTCATTTATACTCCTAATAATATTTTGGAGTGTCAAGCTAGTGGAAAACCAACCATTAGGGTATAATTATTATTAATTCATGTTACTAATGTATTATGGTTATTTTAAAGAATATTTAAAATAACATAACACTATTTGGATCTGATTATTCTTAAAGAATATTTAATTTGGGGGAAATCTATTGGATGTTAACATAACCGAATAAGTCCATAAGAAGTGGGGATTAATTTATATGCCTAGAATAGAGTATGCTATAAAACTCCACCCCTTAGAGAGGATTTTGTCCCCAAAATCCATGTGTCACTAGTCTTGAAATCAAAATATGTGTTTATAATTTACTTACTATAGTGGATCATACTATACAACTCCATGTTTCTCTTATAGTTCATTCTTGAGGTGGATATATAACTTAATAGAGTATAGAAGAAGTGGAGATTAACTTATATGAATAAAATTTAGTATGTTATAACACTTCACCCCTTAGAGAAGATTTCATCCCCGAAATCCATTTGTAACTAGTCATGTATACTAAGTCATACTTTGAAACCAAAATATGTGTCTATAATTCACTTACTACAGTGGATCATACTATACCACCCCATGTTTCTCTTATAGTTTATTCTTGAGGTGGACTATAATGCTCACTAGATAATGTCATCATTAGTCTTCTCATATAAGATGCTAAACTAGGGAAGTTACACTAAAACCTAGTGTGTCTTAATAGTATTGGATTTTTTATTAAGGCAGTTTCACATTCAAGTTATCATGATTCTTTTACATAGTAACCTACCTTACTTATGTTCACCATTTTACAAAAGGGAAGATAAATTTTTAAATCTTATTTTAATTATATAAGCAATGTTCGTTGTGGTAAAATTTGTAGGGCTTACCCATCTACCCTAGTGAGATGGCAGCTCGGTATCTATGACCTTAGCATTGGATGTTATGCATGCATTACTTATTACTAACATTATTTACATTAGATAGTCATAAGTTAAATTACAATCTTAAATGATAAAGAATTAGTACTCCACCCCTTTAAAGGATTGAGATATACCCAATTTAACCATCTAAAGAGTCAAATTGTTAGATCAACTAGGCCATAAATATATATATATATATATATATATATATCCAAACTTCTTCTTCTTACTCTCCATGTCACACTTAGGCATATGGTCTCAGTGTTGATAAAGTTATTCAAGGGGTACTTCACTAAAGAGTTTCTCTTCTACTCTAATGTTTATGTGGGTTCCAAAAACCATCGATAAACTATGAAAACTAATTTTTATATGTTTATTTAAATAAATAAATATGTTTGGCGAAGAAAACTCTATATGTTGGGAAATCGGGCGCAGATATAGGCGGTGGAAATTAAAAAATTTATTTGCATGCTTCTCAAAAACTAGCAGAATCTCGTCAACAACAATATATCAAGGAAGGAAGGGTTGTAAGATTATACCTAAACCTGGAGTCAATCCAGCAACATCACCCTACAATTACTATCTTGGACAGTGTCTTTGCAACTCCTGGTCTTCACCACGGACAACAGAAATGAGCACAACAGTTCTTGTGGACTCGCCACGGATTGTAGGATGATGTCATCCTCCTAAAAGAATCCAAAGGACTCCTTCCTCTAGAATAGTCCATGTGAACCACCGAGAACTCGATGTTGTACTACTAGAGACAACGGGAAGGAGTTGTCCCCTTCTGTTAGTGTACTATTCGCCGACATGCTCTCCCACATTTGATCCTCAGTTGCTCCCCCTTTTCTATCCCTCCCTTTGACGGATAGAACTTGCTTAGGCTCTCTATTGGTTGCCACAACTAGAGAGGATAACAATATTTTGGGCCACGTATCCCAATTATATGTGTTGGGAAGCCGCTAGTACCCCTCTATTTATAGTAGAGGGCAGGGTCAGGGCTACCAGTTGATGTGGGAGTAGAAGGGTCTGGAAAAATGAATGTTTTGGAATCTACAAATCGCAAGACGATCATCTCGCACTGCAAAATAGTCATCTCGTGCACAAGACGGTCATTTCATAGTTTGAAATAGTCATCTCGTTCTTCCATAGTTTCTTGTTTGCACACGGAATTGGGAATTCGCTTCTAATCAATGGTAAACATCATTTTTTCTTGCACAAAAAGTATTATGCAATACAAACAAATTTGGGAAAGTAACTAGAACCTTCCCCAGCCTAACTGAGCAATATTAGACATGTGAGATAGTTGTCTTGCTCACCCAGATAGACGTCTAGTGAGTCAAGCTGATTCAGTTGGTTCATCAGTATGAACCAATTAGTTCACCTAAGTTTGGGAAGCTAACTTTGTTCCAACCAGCCTGACGAACCAGACACCCATCTCAACACTTGAGATGGCTATTTGGCACTCCATATGCCCCTCTCAACACTTGATATATCCATTTGGTAGTGTAGTCAGTTGTTGGTGCATGAATTGAATACCTAAACACTTTAGTTTTCAATCCGATCAATTTGACACTCTAATCAGTTAGTCTAACACTTGAACTTGATGATTTTGAGTCCAGTCAGTTGATCTATTATATAGTTGAATACCTAAACACCTTTATCATTCAATCTAAACATTGTTCATGAATATATTCCTTTAATCCAAGTGTATCCTATGTGTGTGACCCTACATGTCCAAAATTACATTGGCAATGTTTGTCCATAACAACTTATGTCATCACAAGCAAAGAGTGGTGCCTAATCACACATCATTGCTACCCAAGTAATTCATGAAGTTGGAGAACAACTTCAACCTATAATCCATGAATAATGTTACTGTTACAACCCCAAATTTTGGGTTCATATGGTTGGAAATGCAATTTCCCCAATAAATGTATGATTATGGGAATTTTATGATTTATGTATAATGATTGGATTTATTTGATGATATTTCCTTTAAATGTATGATTTTCTGGACCCTATTTAGTTAGTGAGTCCAAGATGATAAAAAGAGAAAGAAAATTGAAGGAAATCAAATAATGCATAAATAAGAAATGAAATTGAGATAATAATGAAAATTTGAGAAATATGTGGAAATACATATGATTAAATCATCATGGATGAGGTTTCAAATCCACAAAGTTTCTAATGGAAAAAAAAGAATCAAAGTAAAGAGAATAAAAGAGTAAGAGAGGGAAAATATGAATAAAATATGCCTTAATAAGTGATAACTTGTGTATGAAGCAAACTCTCTCATAATCTCGAATTTGGGTCCCAAACTATGCACACAAGAAGTTTAAGTCATTATGGACTTTCCTTTAAAATTTCGGAATGATTGGATGAAAGAGGAGAGAGTTATGCAATTGATAGGTTTCCCTAAAGTGAATGGATAACTAATATTATAAAGTGATTTGTCAAATTTGAAATCAAACTAGGAAACATTAGCCCCGGCCCTTTTAAGTGTCACACACTCATGGGGCCCTTTGATCACAGATCGACAATCCACAGATCGTCTCCCACCTCTAGAAAAATTAGGGAGGTTGTCTATTGTATCCCCTTTCCCTTTCCATCTCATTTTCCCTCTCCAATTCAGATGAGGATCTAGAATTGACGTCGTTGAATTCGGGAAGGAAAACTGGATTGGAAGATCCCTTCAATGCCCCTATTCTGTGCATGATTGGGAGTTTCCCTAATAGTCTATAGAACCAGACCCCAGTGAGTGACAGGCTCTACCCCATACCTATATAAGGGGGAGTAGAGGCCTCAGTGAGACCAGGAGGTTCATCGTAAGGGTCCTCTAGACCCTGTGCTTTTTCCCTCTGCTTCTGATCTCCCACGGAAGGTTTCTCCCGCTACAAACTTCTATCCAGTTGTTACCCAGAAGCCACCATGAGATTTGATAGGTCTGGGTGAAGGTGAGGCAACCTTCATCGGTGGCTGAGGAGGCTAGATGTCTGGTGTCAACTTGGGAGTTGACCACAGCCTGGAGCCGTGGACCTCCTATTCACAGAGTCAGGAGGTGGAAGATAAGAAAGGCGGAAATCTCATAAATGCCCACGAGCGCATGCTATAGTCCTTGAAGTTGGTGGGTCAATAGCGTACTTTCTTCCTGAATCCAGTGCTTTATTCACTTGGAGCGGGTTATTGGCATGATTGAAGCCCATTGGTTGGTTGGGGTCTGTGTGGAAAAGAGAAGAGCGGATCGTAACACCGATGTGGTGGTTTCCCATTGGCCAAAAGTAAGCTATTTTGCATAAATCCTAACTATTTATGGGTAACTCAGATTAAGATGTGATAGATATGAAAGTTTATCATAAAAATCCATAGAATCCATTAAAAATGTAATTGAGGTCTGACACTGCTTATATTTTAAAAAGTACATAAAGTTTCTACTTTTAATGTAGTTATGAATAAGAGAAACCCTAATTTGATGTTGTATGAAATTGAGAAGATTAATATGGATGTTCCATGAGCATATTAACATGTTATTAATAAGAAAGATGTTTTGATGTCTAAATAGAGGATCCATATTCCTAATGGGTTAATTTATGATGTTATATGTTTAATGTGCATTAATGGGCTTAGAAACACTAATCTAAGAGTTAATGGGTTTTAATGATATATATTTCGAGATTCTTTATATAAAAGTGATATTAAGTTAATCCTAAGCCAAATTGATGAAAAGAAGGTTTTAATGTGAATAAGTGAGTAATTAGGGTTTTGAACCTAGAACTGCTATTTTAGGGTTTGTGGGCATAAAAGAGGAAAGTTGTAAATAGATCTAAAGGAACCTTAATGAAACCCTAATTCGGATTAGAAACCATAGATAGTAATTCCAAGTCATTAAAGTAAGTTATTGATGAGTATGTAGTAAATAGGTTGTATATGATTTTTAGGATTTTGTTGTGCTTGTGTGATTGGATTGATTGATTGCTTGGATTTCCTAATTGGATTGGATTGGATTGGATTGTGCTTATTTCCTGTGAGATCTCCAAGTCAGGTATGTGGTTACTCTTATGGCTAATCACTCTAGTTTCACGGTGATTTCTAAGCTTTTATCAGTTGCTTAGAAATAATTGCTTGGTTGACTTTTATTTCATGCAACTATAAAGTGACTATGACTATCACCATAAATATATGTGCATGACTAGCTTAGATCCTAGTCCTCCTCTATAGCTTTGATGATGATGAGATGGATGACCTAGTACATGGTCTACCCTTGGGTAGGATCATCAAGTTATCATGAGTCAATGTGTTGGTCTACCCTTAGGTAGGACCATACAACTACACAGCCCTAAGTCATGATCTACCTATAAGGTAGGATCATAGAGGCTATTTGAGATCTACCATATGAGAGAGGTAGTATCCATGTCCACTGTAGGGACAACATAAAGGTAAGGATATGTAGGGATTGAGTAGTTATGTTTAATATGTAAAGTTTGATCTGTTAAGAAATAATTTGGTTGCATTATTTTGTTACAAATAGATGCAAGATGTTGGTTCCCCCACATACCAGTATAATTCATTATACCGACTGACGTTTTGTTTTTTGGTGTTTTAGGGATATCTAAAATTGGACAAATAGTAAAATGGAACTTGTGAAGAATAAAGTTAAATCATGAAGGAGGATTTAGTTAGATAGAATTCTACATTGGGTAGAAGTTCCAGATTCCTATTTTTGAAAGGTATGTGAAAATTAAAATTTTATCACGTTTTAAGCTTAGTCTTTGGTATAATTTATTAATTATTTTTTATTATTTGCAAAACTATTGATCGTATTTTTGGGATAACGTCTCTAACTTCTTGGCCTTCCTTAATTGGGGGTTATCGGGAAGTGGGGTCATTACATTTGGTATCAAAGCATGGTTTTCCATTTAATCTCTAATAATTATTAAATTTACAAACTCTTTAGAACCCAAGGGAGTTATTAGAGGATTTTTCAATGATGGAGGTGTCTGGAAAAGGATCACAATCTGGGGGCTGGCAAAATTTTCCTCTGCCCCGCTAGTTAGTCTACGAGGACTCCCCAATTTTGTGTGACCGCCTGGACAAAATCAGAGGATATGACTCAAAGTAAGATACCTCTAGGTCTTCTCTCATCTATCTTCTTCCTTTCTGAACTCTAATTCTAGTATAACTCTAAGTACTTAGGGTTTCTCTCTCCCCACCTCCCTCTTGAGTTTGGGCTTAGAGTAATATGAATTAAGGAGTCCTCCACCAAATAATAAAAAACATGCAAGAAAGATGTCATGGACATAAGTTTTGATAATTAGAAACTCAGACTAAGTTTAATTGCATGCTTAGGTTGCATGGCCTGTGCTTTCGTGCCCTTGGGAGAACGTTGAGGTTAAACCATCTCATAGGATGAGGAGGAGAGTGATAGTCTTGGAGGAAGAAGCCTCTATGAAGAGGAAGAGGAAGAGACATGACACATCCTCTAAGGATGATGCTCAATCCAAAACCTTAAGCTGTGGATAGCGAAAGATAAGACATGACGAGTGGGATTCCATAGTTGAACATGCATGTATGTACATGGATTTGATGTGCATGCTTTACGTAAGGGCTTTGAGTTTGCATAAGACACATAGACTATGAGTGGTTGTCTGACCTCTAGTGCCTTTTGGTGACCCGACCTTGGGTGGGTCGTTCCTGTTTAGGGTAAGGGATAGCTCCCTCATTGAGAAGGTTAGTGATGACCATATAGGAACCCTAAAAGATATATATTATTAGAATAGAGGCATGCACCTACTTAGAAAAGAATGGCAGCAAGGCTGACAACAAGTTTTAGAACTAAGCCAGATGGGTTATGCCTGATGTTTTATGAGATGAGCATGAAGAGCTTTGGATTACTTCGACTAGAAATAAGTTTTAACTGTACGCTTCACCTGGGTAGGTGTAGATGTGTCACACCCACATCCCACGATTTCCACTAATCATGATATAAGGGCATTACTATGAGGATTACACTTAATACAAAGTTCACTCCTGACTTTTCCTTTTTATTTCAAACTCTTTGTTTTATCTCATGTAATCACATAAACAAACTTTACAAGAGAATGAAACTTTTATTACTCTAATATGATCTCAACATTAATGATACACATCCATACATTCATTATGTTTCTCACACTTCCATGTACATATGACATGACAATCATTTGCATTCTCTCTTATTAAGGAAACAAACATACAAACATCATTTACAACTCTCTCACATCTATACAAGGACCTAGAGTGATAGGGACCGACTAAACTTAACTAATCTCATACATAACTCATGTGGTAGATCTACTATGATTCTTTGACCTTCTTCAAGTCCACATGGTTTTCCTAAAAATTTTGAGTAGAGGGGTGAGCCTACTCACTCAATGAATGAGTACTTCAAAGAAACAATCTAAATCACTGATATAATTATAGGTCTACCTTTAAGCAACTGATATCAATTATAATAACATTAATATTTAAGGAGTCTAATCATTGACAAACATAAATATGGCAGGATACTCAAATCTTTCTTAACTGTTTTTACTTATAAGAAACTCTTAAAACGTGTATGATCATATTTTAACTTATGCCCTGATCATATGTAGTGTACTCTACATATGAAGACTCATAGCAAACTATGATCTCACCGTACAAGACTTAGCTGACACATCCAGGAATGCTAAGCCTAACTACGTCGTTGGTCTGTAATAGGAAAATGGCTCTCTAGCCTCAGAACACCTATTATTCCGTAAAAACTAGACTCCTCCTTTAACCTGAGGACACAGGCGGAGAGTCAAGCCACCTATTGGCTTTTCTGTACTCTAGTGCCACCAGGATCTCTAGTTGATGTTGGACACTACATTCTATAATTTAAGGAGACTTCCACTAGGGCTTTGTCCCTCATACCACCTGTTAGTATGTTTCGACCCATGTATACTGGACACTTCCAAGGTTAGGTCATTTCACCCCTAAGGTGCAGACCTCTCATAGGGGTTATACAGTGTTCATGGCCCCTAAGTCTAATATTTTATTATTCTTGGAAATCTCTAACTATATTGTATCTTTTCCTTACTTATACTTGACTCTGGTATCTCTATGGTACCGCGTCTATTTATTTGAAGTTTATAATACAACATGTATATCATTCTAAACATGGAAGAGTAGTATATTCAAAATACTGTAATATTCATAGTAATAATCATACTATACATATAGGAAAACTAAAATTCTTAAAAAAACAAAATACATGTCAACTTGGCATTTTATACACTGAATCATGCAATTGAACTATTAAGCAACACCACATCTCATACTGAAAACATTGATATCACAATACTTGATTCATTGAACACCCTATCCTTAGGGTTTCATTTACCTCATTCACTTATCACATGGCTCTCGTAAGGATTTCATATGACATAAACATTCACTGACTAAAGACTGCTTAAATCATATACAATCAATATATGTATAAAACCTTGGAACTGAGCTGAATTTAGGTTTCCATGCCATTCACTGAGATATCATGCGTCAAGAATAAAATTAAATAATAAAGTCTATCATGTCAAGAAAATCCCTTCAAATGGATTTCACGATATCTATTCGTAAATATCCAACTTTCCTCGCATCTAGGGTTTCACCCTCTTTACTGAAATATCAAACAAACACTATTCACCTTAAATGAAATCCAAGATAGTATCTGACATATGTGTACTATAAATTCAGATAAACAATCATTCATAATGAAAGGAATCCAGATAAACAAATTTCTCTATTTAATTATACAACAATTTCAGTCACAGACAAATTCCCTATATTTTTAATTTACTCTTATAACCTCTGTGAATACTTAGGGAATTATCATTAGGATATATTGTATACATTTCTAATATTATTTTATCATCTTAAATTCATCCAAACATAGGAAGAATCCATATCATGTCATTTTGCAACAATTTAGATCAAACAGACAATTCAGGGTTTGTAGTCGCATACTAAGAAATTAAAGATTATGGATGATTTAACCAATTTTCGTGCAATATACTGTTTAAAGGAAGTTCCCACTCACCCTAAGGTGTGAAAACACCTTAAAAATGTATCCCATATCTGAAAATGTCGATCTCATATCAAATCCCTAGTAATTCACGTGATTCTTCTTCCTTTCAACTCGGAAACCCTAGAAATGAGGGATTATTGAGAAAGAGTGAGAAAAGGGAAATTTTTTATACCATTTTGGTTCAAATCAGAGTAGGGACGAAATCTTGACATGTGAGAGAAGATTCACCATGAAATTATATTCAAAGAAGCTAAACTTACATGATTTCATCATTCCTCGGACCGCAAAACCCTAGATCAGCATCTCCATCACTCTCTCCTCTCAAACCCTAACTCTCCCTCTCTCTCTAGGATTTTGTTTCTCTGGAATGAATCACGAATTATGAGAGCTACTAGTGTGTTAGGTTGGCTATATAGAGCAATTGAACTGCTTGGTTATATTGCACATTGACCTCTCACTAAACGTTTTCTTATTTCAGTAGATTTTTCTATCATAAAAAAGTTATTGTAATTCGTATATTTAGGAGATCAAACCTTCTCAAAACATTATGTATATTTATCATATTGTTTATAATTGAGCTACAAAGCTTCAATTAAAATTTTAGATCATTATGAGCTACCATTAAATAATTAAAAATCTAATAGTGAAATGCTATCTAGAATTCTACAAAAATGTTAGTTGAAGAGAAAATGCCCCAGAACGCCCGTGCAAGGAGCCACGGCGTGCCAAGATGGACAAAACACGTCCGTGCTTCCTCCCCATGACCTTGGTGCATTGGTTTCATCATATTTGGATACAAAATTTGGTTAATAGTTCAATTCTTTCAAAATGGATGTGTGGCCTAGAATGTTCGTGCCACCAACGACCCACCATGCACGGCCGTGCTACCCACCACAGTCGTGCTATCCTAGCCTTCAACTACCATTTTCATTCTCCTTTTCATACCTCTCTCACTCCTCCCCAACATGAACCTATTTGGTAAAAACCCTAATTTCAGCCGACTAGGGTTTATATTTTCTCAAACCCTAATTATACAAATAGATAGCATACATGGGGGGTTCTCATTAGGTTTAACATATCATAATTGATATATCATCATTAATCATGTTTAAGTAATTGTCAATCTAGTAAAGCATGTAATCATCCACATAAACCCTAACTTCCTCATTAAGCTCAGATAGGGTCATAACAATTCTCCCCCCCCCCCAAAAAAAAAGGTTTCTCCCCCAAAACATAAATATTCAAGTAAAGTATTTTCAAGGTTTATTTTAAGCTACTGATATCTTACATGTCATTATATTCTTATACTTCATACTTGAATTTATCTTTCAACATTAAGTCCTTTATTTCTTTTCTAATCACAACATGTTTAAATCATGACTGTGCAATGATAACAAATGAATTCTCTATGACACAATCAATCATAGGATAGAGAGAGAAACAATCATTTCAAAATTTTCATACTCTTGAGGTGTTACCTCAACATTGATAATCTGATCCAACTATCTAAATTCATACGGCTCAATATGTACTATTGTTATGTATTACCTCTAAGTCACAAAAGAGAGTTCACCATGTTGTTTTGAATTTTTTTACTATTGTGCAACTCAAATAGCAAAACAGTCTTGAGTTGAAAGACAAGATTCAACAAAAATTGTACAATACTACTCATGGCATCCCTATTGGATCATGGATGCATAAGGTGAAGCATTACCATCACATTCCATACTATTCTCAAGTAGTAACCCACACATAATTCAATGTGTAACCATCGGATTATAGCATACTAGGGTTTCAACAATAGTAATAGAGTACTCCATGATTGTATTAGTCATTCAAGGACTATTCATACCCAATTACCATCACTTAGTTATATTAAAGCTAGGTATAACAACCTACACCTCATTAGGGTTACATATCAATACAATATGGTTATCATCCCTTCTATTCATATGAGTGAATAGGTAAGACTACCTTATTCAAGGTAACCCTCTATTTGTTCCATCATTATTCAACCCATATCACCATTCCACAATTGTACAATACTAAGATGGATTACTGGTATGAATGACTTAAACTATCAGACACCTTTAATTAACATATTGCTTGTGCATGTACAACTAAAATCATATGTAAACCAAATTTACATCCCTCAGTATACCTTCAACAAATTATACTTCTAAAAACAAATTCACATATTACTAAAAGCCATTGTTTTATTTTATCTCTCTCCTCAATCATTACTACTTATTTTTTGCTACTTAACCTTCTCATTTTAATCATGTAGATTAAACATCCCAAAAATTGAAACATACAAGGTACGAATAGATTATTCATCATTCTTGCTATCACTACAAGAATTTATTTCATATCACACTTCACTCATATTATATTTCTCCTTTTGTTCAAAACACACCTCTTATATTTCAAATCTATTTCTTATCATTTGCACTAAATCATTTCCATATTGTTTATCTACCTTTCAGATTAGCTACCTTTAAAACATAGATTACTATCAGTGCTAGTTTACTTCTCATAGTGCAAATCTCATGATCTTGTTTTATAGAGATGCTAGTATTCAAGGTCAAATCACTAGTGACAACCCTTGAACTACTACAACTCTAAACATTCTAGGGTTTGGTCCTTATTAGTAGCATGACATTATTGTGGTGTGACTTTGCTCCCTTAATTTGAAAGTCAAACTTTGGATCTCACAAGTTCTACTAAAGTCTTCCTTATCTTATCAACTGAATTTCCTTTCTCTTACTTGGCCATTCAGATAGATTACATTCTCAATTGCCCTGCTAGGGTTTCATCATCATATTGTATGTCATTATTACATTCACTATATGTCTCTACCATGGTGGTTATGCATCATATATGATTCATTTTCTTATCACTTCATTCCCACATTTCTCTTGTTAAGGAAGATATGAAAGAGAAGATGATTATAAGGCTTAGAATTCTTATATTTAAACATTCCCTTAATACATTTCTCATATGTAGGTTTAATTAGTTATCAACAAGGATACTTGACTAATTAGCACTTGCTTGAATGTCGCAATCTCTTTCTTTTATAGTATATATTACTCCATCATGCTTCAAACCCCTCCTACTTTCCATAATCCTCTTACCATATACTACTCTTCCACCTATCATCTTTAACTTATAAATTTTTTTTCTTATGATCATGTTGCCTAGTCATGTGTATGATCATGTATACCATGTTGCACATATTTCTTTTTATCCTTCTACTAATGTGAAGTTGAAATTCTAAATCAATAATCTCTCTACTAGTTTCAACTCATGTTTAATACATTACATATCCTTCATTTTAAATCAAACAGCTCATGCATGGGTCAAACTTAGTATCTCTTTCAATCAAGTTTTTCCCTCCTGAATATAGTCTATCTTTGTATGGCTTATTCATTGGTTAAGCTACACTTTTGTTCTTCTTTTAGAAACTAGTTTGTTGTTCTATAGAGACTTGGAATCCAAAGATAGTAAGGATGAATGTATTAACTTCACAATAAAGGTATACATTCCATGCTCTCAATTATATCATAACCCTCATTCCTTAATCAAGCTCATCATTTCCAACATTTATCTTTGTTTTAACTTAGTTTCTTATCCTAGTCTTATGATTTACATGTTTATCTAATTCTCTTTACTTTAACTCTTCTGAATACTCTTCACTTCTATGTACTTATCGTATACTTCACTCTTTTCTTCTATTTTCCCTTTACTTTGGAGTACATACAAACATTGTACTCGATTATATAATCCTTTCCTCATGATTGATTCTTACTATCTTGGACCTTACATACTTTTCTCATATCTTTTCCATATTTCATATTTAGAGTTCATATAATACTAATAATTAAACTTAATTTGAACCTTATGTCGTGTCCCTTTATTCCCAATTAAGGGTTTCTCATATGAGGCCCCAAAGTTGGATCTCAGATATCAGTTCCAACTGATTCTTAGCTATTCTAAGCTTTTCCATATGTTTCAACATCTTAGTGTATGTACATTCTCACTATGATGTGTATCTAATTTATCTAGGGTCTATTCTTATTATATTTTTAATAGGAGTCATTATATCCCAGTATCGCACCCTGCCAGCTGCACCAGGACAAACCTGCAGTCCTAAATCCAAGAGCTACTTAGGATTAACTAACTCCTATTAATCTAAAACATGTGGAAAGAATATCCACTTAGGGAAAACTCATTCAAACATAACTTGTAGTCTACTTGATACAAAGAATATAAATAATAACTGAATGACTTCATGATACACAACAATATAAAAGAACCATATATATTCTACAAACTGATATTATGAATTCATACATATAAGAGCATTTCTATTCATCTCCAATAAAACAACAATATGAAATGAATGTTCTATCTCATTTTGTATTTATGCTCTTAATTTATGTTACTTATCTTGTTTCTAACCCTAATATTTCTAGGGTTTCTCTCTAGCCCATCCTTCCATTGTATACTTGGCCAAGGTATACAGGAAAGAATAGACAGAGTAGCTTGATACTAGTTGATCCAAGTACTCAAATACTGGGCCAGGATATCCAAATACTCAAATCCCTAGAGCTAACATCATAACATCTCCTATCTGCCACACTTATGACTCTAACTTACTAACTTAATGGTCCTTGACAACTCAGCCTAAGATCTGATACCAAGTTGTCACACCCACATCCCACGATTACCACTAATCATGAGATTAGGGCATGACTATGAAGATTACACTTAATACAAAGTTCACTCCCGACTTTTCTTTTTTTTTCAAACTCTTTGTTTTCTCGCATTCAATCACATAAACAAATTGTACAAGAGAATTAAACTTTTATTACTCTAATATGATCTCAACATTAATGATACACATCCATACATTCATTACGTTTCTCACACTTCCATGTACATACAACATGACAATCATTTGCATTCTCTCTTATTAAGGAAACAAACATACAAACATCATTTAGAACTCTCTCATATCCATACAAGGACCTAGAGTGACAGGGACCGACTGAACTTAACTAATCTCGTACTTAACTCATGTGGTAGATCTACTCTGATACTTTGACCTTCTTCAAGTCCACGTGGTTTTCCTAAAAATTTTGAGAAGAGGGGTGAGCCTACTCGCTCAGTGAATGAGTAATTCAAAGAAATAGTCTAAAGCACTGATATAATTATAGATATACCTTTAAGCAACTGATATCAATTATAACAATAGTAATATTTAAAGAGTCTAATCGTTGACAAACATAAATATGGCAGGATACTCAAATCTTTCTTAACTCTTTTTACTTATAAGAAACTCTTAAAACATATATGATCATATTTTAGCTTATGCCATGATCATATGCAGTGTACTCTACATATGAAGACTCATAGCAAACTATGATCGCACCATACAAGACTTAGCTAACACACTCGAGAATGCTAAGCCTGACAATGTCGCGGGTCTGCAATAGGAAAATGGCTCTCTAGCCTCGACACTCCAATTATACTATAAAAACTGGACTCATCCTCTAACCTGAGCACACAGGTGGAGAGTCAAGCCACCTACTGTCTTTTCTGTACTCTAGTTCCACCAGGATCTTTGGTTGATGTTGGACACTACATTTTGTAATTTAAGGAGACTTCCACTAGGGCTTCGTCCCCCGTACCACATGTTAGTACATTCTGACCCCTGTATATTGGACACTTCCAGGGTTAGGTCGTTTCACCCCTAAAGCGCAGACCTCTCATAGGGGTTCTACGGTGTTCCGGGCCCCTAAGTCTATTATTTTATTATTCTTGGAAAGCTCTTATTATATTGTATCTTTTCCTTACTTATTCTTGACTTTGGTATCTCTATGGTACCGCGTCTATTTATTTGAAGTTTATAATACAACATGTATATCATTCTAAACTTGGCAGAGCAGTATATTCAAAACATTATAATATTCTGAGTAATCATCATACTATACATACATGTAGACTAAAATTCTTAAATAAACAGAATACATGTCAACTTGGCACTTTATACACTAGAATCAAGCAATTGAACTGTTAAGCATCACCACATCTCATACTGAGAACATTGATATCACAATACTTGATTCATTGAACACCCTATCCTTAGGGTTTCATTTACCTCATTCACTTATCACATGGCTCTCATAAGGATTTCATACGACATAAACATTCACTGAATAAAGACTGCTTAAATCATATACAATCAATATATGTATGAAACCTTGGAATTGAGATGAATTTAGGTTTCCATGCCATTCACTGAGATATCATGCATCAATAATAAAACACAATAAATAAAGTCTATCATGTCAAGAAAATCCCTTCAAATGGATTTCACGATATCTATTCTTAAATATCTGAATTTCCTCGCATCTAGGGTTTCACCCTCTTTATTGAGATATCAAACAAACACTATTCACCTTATATAAAATCCAAGATAGTGTCTGACATATGTGTACTATAAATTCAGATAAACAATCATTAATAACCAATGGAATCTAGATAAACAAATTTCTCTATTTAATTATACAGCAATTTCTTTTTTTTGGAGCAGGTAAAATATTACTATCATCAAAAAAGAAGCATATAGATGGAAAAACCATCGTATACTATACAAGAGGGCTACACTACAAAATCCCACCAGGCCAAAATAACAGAACTGACCCCCCTCATAATCTTAGATCTGGCTTTAAGCACCAACCTCACACCACTCACAAAATTATCAAAAAAGGGAAGGACATCTGTATCCCCTTTCCCATGCATCCTGCTGTTTCTTTCTTTCCATATCATAAAGCACAGACCCACCAACCAGACCCCCACAAAAGGTCTTAGACAGGTATTGCCTCTAGTCTTCTCCATAATGACCATAATGCCTTCAAACAATGTGGGTGGGGGGCGCCGCCCCAACCCATCTTCAACCAACATCTACACCAGATGTAGCGAGTGCAGGTACAATAAAAAAACATGTGGGCATGAGACGCATCCACATTCTTACACAACATACAATTAGCATCTACGTTAAGGCCCCACTTTATGAGGTGGTCCTTCATCGGCAATCTTCCCAGCACATTCCTATACGTGCTACAGCTCCACTTGGGTACATGCCCCTGGTTCCATAGCAAAGGAAACCAGGGAACTGTCGGGCTGTGAGTGTGAAAGGTTGCCCACGGTTTGGCCAGAGGGTCCTTCAGCGCCCAACCAAGGGGAGGGGGATGATACTCATCAGCTACATCTTTCCACATCATACACATAGCCCTCCAAACCTTTGACACATTTTTCTGTCCACCAAGAACCGGAAAGGAGCCATACCTTTCGGTCATCCAGCAACTCCATAGGGAATCCTTCTTTAAGAATCTATCAATCCTCTTTAAACTGGCCACCCGATCAAAGTAGCCAGGATCCTTGACATTCAGGCCCCCCTCCTCAAACTTCTTCACAATTGTCATCCATGCCACAGCATGCCCGCGCCCTCCCCAAACAAACGCATCCAACATACTTCTCATCTTGTCCAGAATGAAATCAGGTAGGTGCGCTTGCATATACCAGAACCGGATCATCCCTTCCAAGACCGAACGAACAAGGACCAACCTGCCAACCATCGAAAGGTTGATACCCATCCAAGAATCAATTCTGTTTTGCAAAGAGTCCATGAAGACCTGAAAGTCCTTTCCCCTCGCCTTCCCACCGCTCAGGGGAATACCCAGGTACTTGGTTACAGCAATTTTAGTCATAGACAAATTCCCTATATTTTAGTTTACTCTTATAACCTCTGTGAATACTTAGGGAATTCTCATTAGGATGTATTTTATACATTTCTAATATGATTTTATCATCTGAAATTCATCCAAACAGAGGAAGAATCCATATCATGTCATTTTGCAACAACTTAGATCAAACAGACAATTCAGGGTTTGTAGTCGCATACTAAGCAATTAAAGATTATGGATGATTTAACCAATTTTCGTGCAATATATTGTTTAAAGGAAGTTCCCACTCACCCTAAGGTGTGAAAACACCTTAAAACATATCCCAAATATGAAGATCTCGATCTCATATCAAATCCCTAGCAATTCACCCGATTCTTCTTCCTTTCAACTCAGAAACCCTATAAATGAGGGATTATGAAAAAAGAGTGAGAAAAGGGAAAATTTTGATACCATTTTGGATCAAATCGGAGGAGGGACGAAATCTTGACATGTGAGAGAAGATTCACTATGAAACTATATCCAAAGAAGATAAACCTACATTATTTCATCATTCCTCAGACTGCAAAACCCTAGATTACCATCTCCATCACTCTCTCCTCTCAAACCCGAACTCTCCCACTCTGTTATGACAGCATCTGAGCTTAATTGGTAAACTAGGGTTTACTTGGATGATTGTATGCTTAACTAAGTTGATCATTTTCTTAAAGCTTGATTGGTTATGGTTGTTAAGTTTTGATGTTTTAAATATAATGAGAATATTTAATCATATTTTGATTCACATAATTAGGGTTTAAGATTTGGAAACCCGAATTGGCCCAAATTAGGGTTTTGATGACATATGAATACAGAATTTGATAAGTATAGTGTCTCCCTAAATGATTTTTAGTATTTTATGTGTAACTCTAATTGAATTCAAATTTTTATATAATATGTATAACTCAACCGTTCATTTGAGTAAAAAAAATCAAAATATTTGGATGTTCTTTGAAAGTCATTCTCAGTCAATATATACTTCAACCGACCATGCTGACAGAATGTTGTTTAGCAGTATATTGTTTGATTTTTATTTATTTAATGGTAACACAGAATGATCTAAAATTTTAACTAAATCTTTTAACTAAATTATACACAACATGATAAATTATCATAATTTTTGGAGAAGGTTTGATCTCTGAAATACATGAATTACAATACTTTTTTATGACAGAAAAATCTACTGAAATAAGAAAAAGTTTAGTGAGGGGTCAATGTGCAATTCACCCAAGAACCTCAATTTCTCTATATGGTCAACCTAACACACTAGTAGCTCACATAATTTGTGATTCATTCCAAAGAAATGAAATCCTAGAGCAATAGGGAGAGTTAGGGTTCGAGAGGAGAAAGTGGTGGAATTGCTGATCTAGGGTTTCTCTATCTGAGATATGATGAAATCAAGTAAGTTTAGCTTCTTTGCATAACCTCTCATGGTGAATCTTCTCTCACATGTCAAGATTCCATCCCTCCTCTGATTTGATCCAAAATGGTATCAAAACTTTCCCTTTTCTCACTCTTTCTTCATAATCCCTCATTTCTAGGGTTTCCGTGTTGAAAGCACTGTTCGGGAAATCGGTCCGCACAGCCGCATATACTCCCACATATACCTATTCAGTGACCCTACCGCACCGCATATTGCTAATCGGTCCACTAAGAGGTCATGAGCCGCATATACTCTCGCTTGTCCGATTAAGCGGCCGATTAAACTCTGCTTTTTAAAACCCAGAACTTATGTCCATGTATTTCATACATACATGCATACATAAAACACACAATTTATTATATATTTATGTTTAAATATATATTCATTGATTTATATGTATATAAAAATTTCCACACACATTTGTGCATTTATATGAATACCTTTTGATATATTAACATATATAAATACATATATAATACACCTAAATAAACAATCACATGTGTACATGTATATATACATTTTGATTTGTTCACATTTATACACATGCTCTAGACATATTTGTACACTGATTTACATAAATTTTAGTATTTGTACATATATTACAAACGCATTCCATATATATACATATAATTACATATATAAGCATATCATACATCAACATGCATATTAAATTGTTTATATGTAAATATGTATATGTGCCTACTCTATATATTTTAATTTATAATCTCAATATATTATTTTATATATAATTAGTTTATTGAAATTAAAAAAATCCAAAACCGCATATACTCCCGTATATACTCCCGCATACCGCATATACTCTATGCAGTACCCTCACCGCCCGTACACCGCATACCGCTTTCCTGAACATTGGTTGAAAGGAAGAAGAATCACATGAATTGCTAGGGATTTGATATGAGATCGAGATTTTCATATATCGGATACATTTTTAAGGTTTTTTCACACCTTAGGGTGAGTGGGAACTTCCTTTAAATAGTATATTGCATGAAAATTGGTTAAATCATCCATAATCTTTAATTGCTTAGTATGCGACTACAAACCCTGAATTGTCGATTTGATCTAAGTTATTGCAAAATGATATGATATGGATTCTTCCTCTGTTTGGATGAATTTCATATGATAAAATCATATTATAAATGTATACAATACATCCTAATGAGAATTCCCTAAGTATTCGCAGAGGTTATAAGAGTAAACTAAAATATAGGGAATTTGTTTGACTGAAATTGTTGTATAATTAAATAGAGAAATTTGTTTATCTAGATCCCCTTGGTTATGAATGATTGTTTATTTGAATTCATAGTACACATATGTCAGATACTATACAGTATTTCATTTATGGTGAATAGTGTTTTTTTGATATCTCAGTAAAGAGGGTGAAACCCTAGATGCGAGGAAAGTTGGATATTTATGAATAGATATCGTGAAATCCATTTGAAGGGGTTTTCTTGACATGATAGACTTTATTTATTCAATTTTATTATTGATGCATGATATCTCAGTGAATGGCATGGAAACCTAAATTCAGCTCAGTTCCAAGGTTTCATACATATATTGATTGTATATGATTTAAGCAATCTTTATTCAGTGAATGTTTATGTCATATGAAATCCTTAAGAGAGCCTGAGGTTGACGGAGGTCTGGTTGAAGGTGAGGTGGCTGTGGGGGTGGATGGTAGCTTGGCTGCTGGAGCGTTGGTGGAGGGTGAGTTTCTTGTGGACAACCCTTTCCAGGTTCTCGTAGACTAGGAGTTGGAGGATGTGGTGGTGAGGAGCTCCAGCAGAATTAACAAGAAAAGTGGTAGGATGCCTGAAGGGGGTGGGCGTGGAATTGGTAGAGGTAGAGGAAGAACGGGGGGTCGTGGATACTTCCCTGTGAAAGGGGGAGTTTATAAGGAGCCCAGATGACCATCCTAGTCTGGAATGTGAGGGGGGCTTCTCTTCCTGGGAAGCAAGCCACCCTCAGGTACATCATTCAGGAGAGCCAGGCGTCAATGGTGGTGTGTTTAGAAACTAGGATTCGGCGTGAGGTGGTGGACCGTGTTCACGGTCTGTTTCCAAATGGTTGGCAGTACTTCTCGAATTTAAGGATTATTGAAGGTGGTAGGATTGTTGTGGGGTGGAATCCGGTTGTGTGGCATGCACAAATGATTTTTAAAGGTGATCAATTGATTACTATGAGCTGCATTAACAATGGTGGGTTCCATTGTGTCTTGTCTGCAGTCTACGGCTCTAATGTGGAAATGGATAGGAGGAGGCTCTGGAACAACCTGATAGAATCTACACAGCAGGACTTACCTCAATTGGTGGTTGGGGACTTTAATCAGGTGAGGAAGGCTATAGAGAAGTGGGGGGATTGCCTATTCCAGAGTCCATATTGAGGAGGTTCAATGAGGCTGTGGATGCTGTAGGGTTATTTGAAATTAACATGAAAGGCAGTCTGATTACTTGGCACAATAAAAGAGTTCCGGTGAGAAGGATTTCCAGCAACCTGGATCGTGGGTTGGTGAATGAAAAATGTCTTGAGATTTTCCTTGAGGCAGCACTCAAGCTGGGGGGGTCACCCTAACAGTGATCACTCATGGATGGAGATTCAGCTATCGACTCATCTTAAACCTAACCGGTCGTTTAGGTTTCTTAATCATTGGTTATCCTGGCCTTCCTTCGAGGGTGTCATCGTGTAGGCTTGGGAGGGAAGGGTGGTTGGGAATCCACTGTTTGTGGTGACTGAGAAACTCAAAAGGGTCAAAGCAGGTCTTAAAGCTTGGTCTAAAATTTTGGTGGATCTTCCTAATCTTATCAAGATAGCCAGAAAAGAGTTTGATATAAAAGCTACTAGTCTGAGATGTAATACGATGAACCAACAGTGTATGCAGGAGGAGGAGAAAGCGAGTAGAAGGTTAGTCCAACTTGAGAAGGCTCATGAGATCTCGGGTTGGCAGAGAAGTAGGCTTAAATGGTTGAGAGATGGAGATTGCAATTCAAAAGTTTACCATGCTGCGGTTAAACGGAATAATATGTGTGACCACATTCATAACTTGATCAATGAGAAGGGTGAGCTCGTGGATGAGGAGAAGAAGGTGGAGGAGATGGTGGTGGGGTTCTTCCAAAAGCTTTACAACAGTGAGGATAATCCTATTAGTAGGGTGTCTAATCTGGATAGTAGGGTGAATGGGGAGATGAATTATGAGTTGCTAAAACTGGCATCTGATGAGGAGATTAAGGAGGCAGCTTTTTCCATTGGAGCCTCTAAAAGCCCGGGACCAGATGGTTTGAACGCTAAATTCATTCAGAGCTATTGGCACATTGTCGGCATATACTTTTGTAATGCGGTGAGATGGTTCCTTGTCGGAGGGAGGATGGTGAGACAAGTGAATCGCGCCTTTATAAGGCTCATTCCTAAGAAACTAGGGGTTGCTGCCATGAGTGAGTTTCGGCCCATAGCTTGTTGTTCGGTTACTTATAAAATCATTTCCAAGCTTCTCGCCCGTAGGTTGAAAAAGGTGCTACCGGCGATTATATCACCTAACCAGGGGCTTTTGTGAAGGGTCGGTCCATTACGGATAATGTTCTCTTAGCGACTGAGTTTCTGAGAGACTTCAAGGTGAAGAGTAAATCCAAGCAGGCCTATATAAAGATTGATCTCTCTAAAGCGTATGACAATGTGTCTTAGGAGGGGTTGTGGAGATCCATGGAGGCGTTGGGGTTCTCAAGACGTTTCATTGATGTCCTTACGCAATGCATTCAAACCACGTCTTTCTCTATTCTGGTTAATGGTATCCCGAAAGGCCTATTTGATGCCTCTAATGGTCTGAGACAGGGTGACCCATTATTGTCATTGTTGTTCACAATCGTCATGGAGAATCTTACTTACCTTACGGTTAAAGCAGAAGAAGAAGGTTTCATCAGACCTTTCAAGGTACAGGGCACTAAGGTGTTGAGCCACATGATTTTTGCTGACGACCTTATGTTCTTTGTGGCTGCACATGCCAAAATCTTTAGAGGAGTCAACTACATTCTGCAAAGCTTCGCTGACCTTATGAGCTTACATATTAGTGACATAAAGTCGCAGGTGTTCCTTTCGAAATCCTGTGATTCAAGGAGAGGGAGGCTTAAGGAGGTGATACATCTGGAGTTGGGTTGTTTCCCTATGAAGTACTTGGGCCTGCCTTTATCGGGGGGAGTGGGATGTGGGAAAGATTTCCAAGGTTGCTTGGATGATCTTAGGCAGAAGGTGGAGAGTTGGAGCGGACTGAAGGTGTCTTTGGCGGGCTGTGCGGTCCTCGTCAAAGTTGTCCTTGCGATCAAGGTGGGGTTCTGGTGTAGTCTCACAGAGTTCCCTGAGTTCATCCTTGACAAATGCAGCTCTTTGATGGCTGGTTTTCTTTGTAGTGGTGGCCATCATGCGGTGGCGTGGGCGGAGGTAGCGCAGCCTCGTGCTGGAGGTGGGCTGGGTTTAAAGGATACTAGTGATATTCAGACTGAAGCTACGTTGAGAAGAGTTCATTCGTTCTTGATGAAGCCTGATTTGACTTGGAGCTCTTGGATGAGGGGGAGGTATGGTGCTACTTTGGATTCTACTGTCTCGGCCACGGGTTCCTGGTCCAGAATCTGGCGGAGGATGGTGGAGGCGTGGATGTACTACAAATAAGATTATATGAGGGTGAACGTGGAGTGGATGGTTGTGGAGGCTGGTATTCCTTGGAGGCTTAACCGTAACCTTCCTCAAGTCCCTTGGGATCAACTTCTGTGGAGTAAGAATCATTACCCTAAATGGAGCTTTTGCACGTATAGAACCATTTTGGGGAGGCTACCGACGATGGATAGAGTTAGTAGATGGTATAATGTTAATGCCAAACTTTGTTCCTTTTGTCATTTGGAAGATGAATCTCAACAGCATTTATTCTTTGAATGTGATTATACCAAGTACCTATGGACTAGAAGTGCCTTAAAGTTGAAAGGAGGTGGCAGTTCGCCTTCAAACATACAGGATAGTATGATCTGGCTTTTGTATCTAACCAGGCTTGATATCCATATGAGGCGCTTTGCTGGTCTTATTTGGACGGGCATCATCTATCATATTTGGGATGAGAGGAACCGCAGAACACATGGGAAAGGAGAAAGGGACAGAGTCCAGTGTTTTGAGGACTTTGTAAATAGTTTGGTTTGGTTATGTAAAGCGAACCCGGGGACCCTTAAAAGGGTTAACCCTGAGGTCAGTCAGATGTGGGGTCTGTAGTGACCTTGTATAGTATACGAAGTGGTTTGTACTCCTATACTCCTTTTTGATGATCTAGTAATATTTTACCTTATCCAAAAAAAAACCTTAAGAGAGCCATGTGATAAGTGAATGAGGTAAATGAAACCCTAAGGATAGGGTGTTCAATGAATCAAGTATTGTGATATCAATGTTCTTAGTATGAGATGTGGTGATTCTTAACAGTTCAATTGCATGATTCTAGTGTATAAAGTGCCAAGTTGACATGTATTATGTTTATTTAAGAATTTTAGTCTGCCTGTATGTATAGTATGATGATTACTCAGAATATTACAGTATTTTGAATATACTTCTCTACCAAGTTTAGAATGACATACATATTGTATTATAAACTTCAAATCAATAGAACGGTACCATAGAGATACCAGAGTCAAGTATAAGTAAGGAAAAGATACAATATAGTAAGAGCTTTCCAAGAATAATAAAATAATAGACTTAGGGGCCCTGAACACTGTAGAACCCCTATGAGAGGTCTGCGCCTTACGGGTGAAATAACCTAACCCTGGATGTGTCCAGTATACGGGGGTGGGAATGTACTAACAGGTGGTATCGAGGATGAAGCCCTAGTGGAAGTCTCCTTAAATTATAGAATGTAGTGTCCAACATCAACCAGAGATCATGGTGGCACTAGAGTACAGAAAAGCCAATACGTGGCTTGACTCTCTGCCTGTGGGCTCAGGTTAGAGGAGGAGTCCAGTTTTACGGCCCATAGGTGTGCTGAGGCCAGAGTGCCATTTTTCTTGTTGCAGACTAGTGACTTTGTCAGGCTTAGCAATCTCGGGGTGTCTGCTATGTTTTATACGGTGAGATCGTAGTTCGTTACGAGTCTTCATATATAGAGTACACTGCATATCATCGGGGCATAAGCTAAAATATGTTCATATAGGTTTAAAGAGTTTCTTATAAGTAAGAAGAGTTAACAAAGATATGAGTACAGTTTCGTAGTAGTTGTTCTTTAAATGTAATATTTACATTCCCTGTTATTTTAACTATATTGTTTTAGATCTGCTCAATGTAGTAATTATTGTAATTTATTACAGTTTAATAAATTATCTAGAGTATCCTTCCATATTTATGTTTTTCAATGATTAGACTCATTAAATATTATTGTTGTTATAATTGATATCAATTGCTTAAAGGTATATCTGTAATTATATCAGTGCTTTAGACTGTTTCTTTGAAGTACTCATTCACTGAGCGAGTAGGCTCACCCTTCTACTCAAAAGTTTTAGGAAAACCACGTGGACTTGAAGAAGGTCAAAGCATCAGAGTAGATCTACAACATGAGTTAAGTATGAGATTAGTTAAGTTCAGTCGGTCCCTATCACTCTAGGTCCTTGTATAGATGTGAGAGAGTTGTAAATGATGTTTGTATGTTTGTTTCCTTAATAAGAGAGAATGCAAATGATTGTCATGTCGTATGTACATGGAATTGTGAGAAACATAATGAATATATGGATTGGTATCATTAATGTTGAGATCGTATTAGAGTAATAAAAGTTTAATTCTCTTATAAAGTTTGTTTATGTGATTGAATGCGAGAAAACAAAGAGTTTGAAATAAAAAGGAAAAGTCAAGAGTGAACTTTGAATTAAGTGTAATCTTCATAGTCATGCCCTAAACTCATGATTAGTGGTAATCGTGGGATGTGGGTGTGATAGCTTTGTATCAGATCTTAGGCTGAGTTGTCAGGGACCATTAAGTTAGTAAGTTAGAGTCATAAGTGTGGCAGATAGGAGATGTTATGATGTTAGCTCTGGGGATTTGAGTATTTGGATATCCTGGCCCGGTATCTGAGTACTTGGATCAACCAGTATCAAGCTACTCTGTCTATTCTTTCCTGTATACCTTGGCCAAGTATACAGTGGAAGGATGGGCTAGAGAGGAACCCTAGAAATATTAGGGTTAGAAACAAGATAAGTAACATAAATTAAGAGCATAAATACAAAATGAGATAGAACATTCATTTCATATTGTTGTTTTATTGGAGATGAATAGAAATGCTCTTATATGTAGGAATTCATAATATCAGTTTGTAGAATATATATGGTTCTTTTATATTGTTGTGTATCATGAAGTGATTCAGTTATTATTTATATTCTTTGTATCAAATAGACCAGAAGTTATGTTTGAGTGAGTTTTCCCTAAGTGGATATTCTTTCCACATGTTTGAGATTAATAGGAGTTAGTTAATCTTGAGTAGCTCTTGGCTTCAGGACTACAGGTTCGGCCTGGTCCGACTGGCAAGGTGCGTTACTGGGATCTAATGACTCCTATTAAAAAATATAATAAGAGTAGACCCTAGATAAATTAGACACACGTTATAGTGAGAATGTACATACACTAAGATGTCGAAACATATGGGAAAGATTAGAATAGCTAAGAATCAGTTGGAACTGATATCTGAGATCCAACTTTGGGGCCTCATATGAAAAACCCTTAATTGGGAATAAAGGAACACAACATAAGGTTTAGATTAATTTTAATGATTAGTATTATATGAACTTTAAATATGAAATATGGAAGAAAAAAAATATGAGAAAAGTATGTAAGGGCCAAGATAGTAAGAATCAATCAGAGGAATGGACTATATAATAGAGTACAATGTTTTTATGTACTCCAAAGCAAAGGGAAAATAGAAGAAAAGAGTTGAGTAGACAATAAGTAAATATAAGTGAAGAGTCTTCAGAAGAGTTAAAGTAAAGAGAATTAGATGAACATGTAAATCATAAGACTAGGATAAGAAACTAAGTTAAAACAAAGATAATTGTTGGAAACGATGAGCTTGGTTAAGGAATGAGGGTTATGATATAATTGAGAGCATGGAATGTATACCTTTGTTGTGAAGTTAATACATTCATCCTTACTACCTTTGGATTCCAAGTCTCTATAGAAAAAAAAAACTAGTTTCTAAAAGAAGAACAAAAGTGTAGTTTAACCAATGAATAAGTCATACAAAGGTAGACTATATTTAGGAGAGAGAAAATTTGATTGAAAGAGATACTAAGTTTGACCCATGCATGAGCCGTTTGATTTAAAATAAAGGATATGTAATGTATTAAACATCAAGTGAAACTAGTATGGAGATTATTGATTTAGAATTTTAAATACACATTAGTAGAAGGATGAAAAGAAATATGTGCAACATGGTATACATGATCATACACATGAATAAGCAACATGATCATAAGAGAAAAGTAGAAGTTAAAGATGACAGGTGGAAGAGTAGTATATGGTAAGAGGATTATGGAAAGTAGGAGGGGTTTGAAGTATGATGGAGTAATATAGATTATAAAAGAAATAGATTGTGGCATTCAAGCAAGTGCTAATTAGTCAAGTTTCCTTGTTGATAATTAATTAAACCTACATATGAGAAATGTTTTAGTGAATGTTTGAAGATAAAAATTCTAAGTCTCAAAATCATCTTCTCTTTCATATCTTCCTTAATGAGAGCAATGTGGGAATGAAGTGATAAGAAAATGAATCATTTATGATGCATAACCATCGTGGTAGAGAAATCTAGTGAATGTAATAATGACACACAATATGATGATGAAACCCTAGTAGGGTAATTGAGAATGTAATCTATATGAATGGCCAATTAAGAGAAAGGAAATTCAATTGATAAGATAAGGAAGACTTTAGTAAAACTTGTGAGATCGAAAGTTTGAATTTCAAATTAAGGGGGAAAAGTCACATTACAATAACGTCATGCTACTGATAAGGACCAAACCCTAGAATGTTTAGAGTTGTAGTAGTTCAAGGGATGTCACTAGTGATCTTACCTTGAATACTAGCATCTCTATAAAACAAGATCATGAGATTTGCACTATGAGAAGTAAACTAGCACTGATAGTAATCCAGGGTTTAAAGGTAGCTACTGAAAGGTAGATAAACAATACAGAAATGATTAAGAGAAAAGGATAAGAAGTAGATTTGAAATATAAGAGGTGTTTTGAACAAAAGGAGAAATACAATATGAGTGGTGTGATATGAAATAAATTCTTGCAGTGATAGCAAGAATGATGAATAATCTATTCATACCTTGTATGTTTCAATTTTAGGGATGTTTAATCTACATGATTAAAATGAGAAGGATAAGTAGCAAAAAGTAAGTAGTAGTGAATGAGGAGAAAGATAAGAGATAACAATGGCTTTTAGTAATATGTGAATTTGTTTTTAGAAGTATAATTTGTTGAAGGTATACTAAGGGATGTAAATTTGTTTTACATATGATTTTAGTTGTACATGTGCAAGCAATATGTTAATTAAAGGTGTCTGATAGTTTAAGTCATTCATACAAGTAATCCATCTTAGTATTGTACAATTGTGGTTTGGTGATATGGGTTGAATGATGATGGAATAAATGGAGGGTTACCCTGAATAAGGTAGTCTTACCTATTCATTCATATGAATAGAAGGGATGATAACCATATTGGGTATGAATAGTCCTTGAATAACTAATACAATCATGGAGTACTCTATTACTGTTGTTGAAAGCCTAGTATGCTATAATCTGATGGTTACACCTTGAATTATGTGTGGGTTCATACTTGAGAATAGTATGGAATGTGATGGTAACGCTTCACCTTATGCATCCATGATGCAATGGGGATGTTGTGAGTAGTATTATACAACTGCTGTTGAATCTAGTCTTCCAACTCAAGATTTTTTTTCTATTTGAGTAGCACAATAGTAAAATTCAAAACAACATGGTGAACTCTCTTTTGTGACTTAGAGGTAACACAGAACAATAGTACATATTGAGTTGTATGAATTGAGATATTTGAATCAGATTATCAATGTTGAGGTAACACCTCAAGAGCATGAAAATATTGAAATGGTTGTTTCTCTCTCTATCCTATGATTGATTGTGGCATAGAGAATTCTTTGGATATCATTGGGAACTGTTTCAAACATGTTGTGATTAGAAAAGAAATAAAGGACTTAATGTTGAAAGATATATTCAAGTATGAAATATAAGAATATAATGACATGTAAGATATCAGAAGCTTAAAATAAACCTTGAAAGTACTTTGCTTGCATATTTATTTTTCGGGAGCGAAACCTTTTTTTTGGGGGGGGGGGGGGGGGGGGAATTGTTATGACCGCATCTGTGCTTAATTGGTAAACTAGGGTTTACTTGGATGATTATATGCTTAACTAAGTTGATCATTTTTTTGAATCTTGATTAGTGATGGTTGTTAAGTTTTCATGTTTTAAATATAATGAGAATATTTAATCATACTTTGATTCACATAATTAGGGTTTAAGATTTGGAAACCCTAATCGGCCCAAATTAGGGTTTTGATGACATATGAATATAGAATATGATAAGTATAGTATCTCACTAAATGATTTTTAGTATTTTATGTGTAACTCTGATTGAATTCAATTTTGGATATAATATGTATAACTCAATCGTGCATTTTATTGAAAATTTTCAGAATATATGGATGTTCTTTGAAATTCATTCTCGGTCGAGATATACTTCAACCGACCATGCTGACAGAATGTTGTTCAGCAATATAATGTTTTATTTTTTATTTATTTAATGGTAGCACATAATGATCTAAAATTTTAACTGAATATTTTTAACTCAATTATAAACAACATGCTAAATTATCATAATTTTTGGAGAATGTTTGATCTCTTAAATACACAAATTACAGTAACTTTTTTATGACATAAAAATCCGCTAAAATAAGAAAAAGTTTAGTGAGGGGTCAATGTGAAATTCACCCAAGCAGCTCAATTGCTCTATATGGTCAACCTAACACACTAGTATCTCTCATAATTCGTGATTCATTACAGAGAAATGAAATCCTAGAGAGAGAGGGAGAGTTAGGGTTTGAGAGGAGAAAGTGGTGGAATTGTGGATCTAAGGTTTCTCTATCCGAGATATGATGAAATCAAGTAAGTTTAGCTTCTTTGCATAGACTTTCATGGTGAATATTCTCTCACACATCAAGATTCCATCCCTCCTCTGATTTTATCCAAAATGATATCAAAATTTTCCCTTTTCTCACTCTTTGTTCATAATCCATCATTTCTAGGGTTTCCGAGTTGAAAGGAAGAAGAATCAGGTGAATTGCTAGGGATTTGATATGAGATCGAACTTTTCAGATATGGGATATGTTTTTAAGGTGTTTTCACACCTTAGGGTGAGTGTGAACTTCCTTTAATTAGTATATTGCATAAAAATGGTTAAATCATCCATAATCTTTAATTGCTTAGTATGCGACTACAAACCCTGAATTGTTGGTTTGATCTAAGTTGTTGCAAAATGATATGATATGGATTCTTCCTCTATTTGGATGAATTTCAGATGATAAAATCATATTAGAAATGTATACAATACATCCTAATGAGAATTCCCTAAGTATTCGCAGAGGTTATAAGAGTAAACTAAAATATAGGGAATTTGTCTATGACTGAAATTGTTGTATAATTAAATAGAGAAATTTGATTATCTGGATCCCCTTGGTTATGAATGATTATTTATCTAAATTCATAGTACACATATGTCAGATACTATCTTGTATTTCATTTAAGTTGAATAGTGTTTGTTTTATATCTCAGTAAAGAGGGTGAAACCCTAGATGTGAGGAAAGTTGGATATTTATGAAGAGATAACGTGAAATCCATTTGAAGGGATTTTATTGACATGATAGACTTTATTTATTCAATTTTATTCTTGATGCATGATATCTCAATGAATGGCATGGAAATCTAAATTCAGCTCAGTTCCAAGGTTTCATAAATATATAGATTGCATATGATTTAAGCAGTCTTTATTCAGTGAATGTTTATGTTGTATGAAATCCTTATGAGATCCATGTGATAATTGAATGAGGTAAATGAAACCCTAAGGATAGGGTGTTCAATGAATCAAGTATTTTGATATCAATGTTCTCAGTATGATATGTGGTGATGCTTAATAGTTCAATTGCATGATTCTAGTGTATAAAGTGCCAAGTTGACATGTATTCTGTTTATTTAAGAATTTTAGTCTACATGTATGTATAGTATGATGATTACTCAGAATATTACAGAGTTTTGAATATACTACTCTGCGAAGTTTAGAATGACATATATGTTGTATTATAAACTTCAAATAAATAGATGTGGTACCATAGAGATACCAGAGTCAAGTATAAGTAAGGAAAAGATACAATATAGTAAGAGCTTTCCAAGAATAATAAAATAATAGACTTAGGGGCCTTGAACACTGTAGAACCCCTATGAGAGGTCTGTGCCGTAGGGGTGAAATGACCTAACCCTAGCAGTGTCCATTATACGGGGGTCGGAATGTAGTAACAAGTGGTACGGGGGACGAAGCCCTAGTGGAAGTCTCCTTAAATTACAAAATATAGTGTCCAACATCAACCAGAGAACCTAGTGGCACTAGACTACAGAAAAGCTAATAGGTGGCTTGACTCTCTGCCTATGTGCTCAGGTTAGAGGAGTAGTCCAATTTTATGGCCCATAGGTGTGTTGAGGCCAGAGTGCCATTTTGCCTCTTGCAGACCAGTGACGTTGTCAGGCTTAGCAATCCCAGGGTGTCTGCGAAGTCTTATACGGTGAGATCGTAGTTCGCTACGAGTCTTCATATGTAGAGTTCACTGCATATGATCAGGGCATAAGCTAAAATATGTTCGTATAGGTTTAAAGAGTTTCTTATAAGTAAGAAGAGTTAAGAAAGATTTGAGTACAATTTCATAGTAGTTGTTCTTTAAATGTAATATTTACATTCCCTGTTATTTTAACTGTATTGTTTTAGATCTGCTCAGTGTAGTAATTATTGTAATTTATTCCAGTTTAATAAATTATCTAGAGTATACTGCCATATTTATGTTTGTCAATAATTAGAATCCTTAAATATTACTATTGTTATAACTGATATCAGTTGCTTAAAGTTATATCTGTAATTTTATCAGTGCTTTAGACTGTTTCTTTGAAGTACTCATTCATTGAGCGAGTAGGCTCACCTCTCTACTCAAATTTTTTAGGAAAACCATGTGGATTTGAAGAAGGTCAAAGAATTAGAGTAGACCTACCACATGAGTTAAGTATGAGATTAGTTAAGTTCAGTCGGTCCCTATCACTCTAGGTCCTTTTATAGATGTGAGAGAGTTGTAAATGATGTTTGTATGTTTTTTCCTTAATAAGAGAGAATGCAAATGATTGTCATGTTGTATGTACATTAATGAATGTATGGATGTGTATCATTAATGTTGAGATCATATTAGAGTAATAAAAGTTTAGTTCTCTTGTAAAGTTTGTTTATGTGATTGAATGCAATAAAATAAAGAGTTTGAAATAAAAAGGAAAAGTCGGGAGTGAACTTTGTATTAAGTGTAATCCTCATAGTCATGCCCTAATCTTATGATTAGTGGTAATCGTGGGATGTGGGTGTGACACTCTCTCTCTCTAGGATTTTGTTTCTCTAGAATGAATTACAAATTATGAGAGATACTAGTGTGTTAGGTTGACCATATAAAGCAATTGAGTTGCTTGGGTGAATTGCATGTTGACCCCTCACTAAACGTTTTCTTATTTCAGCAGATTTTTCTGTCATAAAAAGTTACTGTAATTCGTATATTTTAGAGATCAAACCTTCTCCAAAAATTATTACAATTTAGCATGGTGTGTATAATTGAGTTTTAAAGCTTCATTTCAAATTTTATATCATTATGAGCTACCATTAAATAAATAAAAATTAAATAGTGAACTGCTATCCAGAATTATGCAGAAATGTCAGTTGAAGAGAAAATGCCCTAGACCGCCCGTGCAAGGTGCCACGGCCGTGCTAAGATGGACACAACATGGTCGTGCTTCCTCCCCATGACTGTGGTGCATTGGTCTCATCAGATTTGGATACAAAATTTGGTTAATAGTTTAATTCTTTCAAAATGGCCTTGTGGCCTAGAATGCTCGTGCTACCAACGACCCACCACTGTCGTGCTATCCTAGCCTTCAACTACCATTTTCATTCTCCTTTGTATACCTCTCTCACTCCTCCCCAACATGAGCCTATTTGGTAAAAACTCTAATTTCAGCCGACTAGGGTTTATATTTTCTCAAACCCTAATTATACAAAGAGATAGCATACTTGGGGTTCTCATTAGGTTTAACATATCATAATTGAGATATCATCATTAATCATGTTTAAGTAATTGTCAATCTAGTAAAGCATGTAATCATCCACATAAACTCTAACTTACCGATTAAGCTCAGATAGGGTCATAACAAGATGTGTATCCTTAAGAGCTTGACCCATATTCTAAGAGGCAACCTCCAGTGGTAGGACCAGTTATAGGGTTAGCTCTAGAGAGAGGGTGAGACCCCAAGGAGGAAGGTTGGAAACCTAGACTCAAAGACATGAGGAATCATGAGGAGTTTGGTATAATATGGCCTGGAACAGATGACCCTGAGTAGATATATGTGGTTGCCTCATGTACGATCCTTAGAGGTTGGTTGTACCTTGGATGCCTTTAAAAGAACCAAACCATATAAGAGAGAAATATGCTTCCTGAACAATATGGAGGATATGAGTGCCTACCTTTGAGGTGTAAGAAAGAGAGTTCCAAGTACCCTAAAGGGGTATAGTAACAAGTTGGGAGGCCTTGCACCCAGTTGGTTGCCCTAGTGTGGGACTCTAAAGGTTGTTCACGCAGAAGAGTGTTAGGATGTGTATGCCCTATATGGTATAGGTTCGGTTCATGGTTGAACAACTGAGCATGCATTTAGACAACTGATGCATAAGAGGTGAACTTGGGGTTCCTAGAACAAATAGGGGAAGTAGTAGTATTTGGTGCACACAATGCTCACGAGGCCGATTGAGTTCATAATATTTGAGTATGGCACCCCCTCATGTATTAGAGCAAAAGGAAATCCCATTCGAACTGAGATATATGTTTGATGAACCACTCACACAAGTTGGTGACATATGCATATATGATATTGGTCCAACCTTAAGGAATGATAAATATGTATGACATACCAAGGAACTTATCATGGGTTAGCAGGTTGTCTTCTTCCTAGATACATGCATAAGTATCATGTTAGGAGCTAAGCATACACATGATGATGTAAACCTTGGAGGTAAGAATGTTTTATGGCCTTTGTTACTATCAAGTGATAGTTTTCTCCCATCCTGAGGAGGGACCCTTCATGTTAGGGTAAGCACCAACTGTTGATTAGGTTTGAGGTAACCTGAAGAGGTCACTTATTAGAGATTGATGAGCTAAGTGTAAGAGCACATAGTATGATCATGAATCTATAGACCCATGTGTGACAATCTCTAAGGGGTATGAGGATATGTTGTCGTGGAGGTAACTTGTATGATGCCAGACTGACATAGGTAGGTTACCATGATTCCCATAAAAGGGATATAAGTTTGACCATGAGTGCCTAGAGATATGATGGAGATCCAGGTGAGGATTCAGGTTTGAGATATGCTTGAGTATCAACAAAGGGGCTACGAACTATGATAGAATCCTAAGTCAATACTAAGGTAAGTAGGTATAAGACCGATGGGAGTAGGATTGTCTATTCCCTGAATGCACAAGACCATAGGGTCGCGAGGTAACAACTACCTTTGCCCGAGGCCCATGGGTTAAGAGGTTGGCCACCTTCATGAGTTCATGGGGCCTAAGGGGTAAATGTGAGAGGCACTCCCTAGATGCATAAGGGTCATATGACCCCAAAAGTACTTGCACCCTAGAAACCTTGAGGTAATGACTAAGGATTGTACATAAGAGTGATGTTAAGATCCAGAGGTGATGGGAAAATTCTTCCCATGGGTGTAGAGACATAATGGAGATGTTCATGGTGAGGAGTCATGTGAAGTATGTTTCAAATTATATTGGAAAGAGTGATGGCAATTTGTGATGCACCATCTCTACTCTTAGAACGGAATGAACTCTGTATTTGGACTGCAACTAAATGCTTATTTCATCTTGTTATGGGTGTGAGAGATAGGCCCAAATGCATGCCATATACTAAGGATAAAGGTGATATGAGTTGAAACCCTTCTACAATGTTTGAGGATGGAAGATGTACCACACCTTTTGAAAGTATGTTGGATAGGTGATTTGAGAGCATAAGAAGAACAAGGGTAATATTAGAACATACCTATCTAGAGTAGTTTGGAATCTATGAGTTATAAGTTTGGGTTTGATAACCGAGATGATGAGCTCAAAGTTTTCTTGACTCAGTTAGACATAAACCCGAGACAAGAATGATGAGTGGAGTATATAAGGAAACTACTATGGTAACAGATACTCTTAGTCGAGACACATCTTAGGTACATAGTTGTCTTTTTTATCCAGTAGAGAGTCTGGAAGGGGTTGCTAGGTGAACCCTTGGATCGTTAGAAGATGAGACATGTATGGATAACATCCACATACAACCAGACCCGTGGGTCAAGTTGGAGGTTGCTCAGTTAGCTAGCCCAGATCTTGATGAGATAAAAGGATGGATATAAGAACCTCAGACAGACCTCTTAGGAAAAGAAGGTGGTGAGACCCACTACTAGAGTATTTTAGGGTTTCTGAGGAGTCACCCTTGAGGAATCATATCATGCAAGAAGCTCATGATTTTAAGTACACCATACCCCATGGAATTACCAAGATGGTTAAGGTTTGCAGTGATACCTTGAAGACCTGGATGAAGAAGGAGATATAGAGTTGCATCTGGCTAGTTTCCATACATGCCAGAGGGTGAAGGCCGAACACCAGTAATGTAACACCCCTGACATCGGTTATACTTTAACCCTAGGTGTTTTGATTAATAAAGATGATTAAATGCTTAATCTCATCTTGTGAAAGGTAATTAGGGCTCAAGAGGAACTTATATTGCAATTCTAGTCCTTTTTGAACATTGTTGAAATCAATGTTTTGTTTGTTTTGGACTAAAGTGCAAATTACCCAAGTTGAGGGGTTTAAGTGCAATTGTGCATGACAATATGTTCCTCACATGTTGAAGTATCATGAGAGTGAAAATGATGCTGAGGTGTGGCTTATGGAAGCCTGAATACCAAGAAAGAGCTGATAAAGCA
The DNA here is from genome assembly GCA_963693085.1 of Alisma plantago-aquatica. NCBI lineage: Eukaryota > Viridiplantae > Streptophyta > Magnoliopsida > Alismatales > Alismataceae > Alisma > Alisma plantago-aquatica. The sequence goes on along the minus strand of OY856412.1, from coordinate 1,282,073,893 downwards.
ATGTATGTGCATGAAAACCCAGTTTTGGTGTAAAGTGCAATTTACCAGAAACCTAGGGTTCAATATGAAAATTACCACTTCAATGAGGTCCCTAATATTTCTTGGCATCATGTAGAGCAAATAAAATGATAGGGGCGCCTCATTTGAATTAAGTTGGAGGAGAGAGAATCTTGATATTAAAATAATCAAGATTTAATCCTAATTGAAACCCTAATTCAATTTAGGCAAAAATGAATGTATTAATTAAAGGGCCTTCAACCAAAATTAAAATGGTTCGATTCAGATGTATGTGTGACGTCCTTGAGCCTTGCAAGTACCACAAAAATATCCAAGGGAGTGGATAACTCACACACAATTTTATAAGAAAAAGAAATATCCACTCACATATGGATATTAATATAATATGAATTGAGGTGCTTAATTTACTTTTCTTTAAATCATGGATAATTGAGAGGAATAAAAGGAAAACAAGATATCCTCGTTCCTAAGGAAGATAAGGGGGAAGAGGCGGCCACATTTTTGGGATTAAATGAATTTTATAAGGCACTTTCTCTCTCCTTGAATTTCTTATTAAAAAGACCCTTTACAAGCCAAATGGAAGGCCTTTTCGACCCCACTTCTTCTCCTTGCTTGGGAAACGACCAAGGTAGCTTGGGAGGATCAGTAGGACGACCCACAACCTGTTGGTAAGGTTCTTGATCCATTTCACCTTGATTCCATGGTGGAAATCAAAAATAAATTATGGATTTCTTCCTATTTCGATCTCCTCTTCAATTCTAACCATTCCTTTTCACTCAAACCTTGAGGACGAGACTTGGAATGGTGAAAGGAGTTTCATCCACCATTGTTTCCGTGTACATGGAGCTTTAGAGCTCAATTAGAGGCGGGTTTTATAACTTGAACCCTTTTTCATTGTTATTCAACCATTAATCTTGCAAATTCAATTATTCCTTCATTATCTTGTTTAATTGCTGGTTGAAAATGGTTATTTCATGAAATCAGAAGTTGTTAGAACTTCAGGGACGAAGGTAGATGATGCTGACATCATCTTGGATACTTTTTCCAAAGAAATCATGGTTCATACGGTTTTGAGTTAATTGCTCATGCGGTTTCACCAAACCGTTTGAGAGCAAACGGTTTGAAACCGTTTGGGAGCAAACGGTTTCAAAACCATTTGAGTGAGTTGACCAAGGGCTGACCATTTGATATTACTGTTACTAATTATGTTGGCTAATGACTCACCAAATTTGATGGGTTAACTCCCAAGTAATCATGAGTTGAAAGACAATCAATTAGGCAAAGCCTAATTGGATTAAGTGTTGATTTTCAATTTGATTTATTTTCCTTTTTGGGAAAAAGGTTTCAAAACCGTTTGAGATTCCTGTTCCTAATTATGTTGGTTAAAAACTCACCAAATTTTATGGATTAATTCCAAAGGAATCATGAGTTGAAGGCTAATCAATTAGGCAAACCCTAATTGGATTAAGTGCTGATTTTCAACTTGATTGATTTGACTTTTTGGGTTATTTAACCCAAACGGTTTCAAAACCATTTGGGGATTACCCAAACGGTCTCAAGACTGTTTGGAGGTCACCCAAGACAGTTTGTAGTTCTAGGGTTGGATATGGTTAAGTGTTTGAAGGACAAAAGATATGGCGTTAACCCTAATCGGCTAAGTGCTGATTTTGCATTGGAATGAGTTGATGTTTTGGGTTGATTGACCCAAACGGTTTCAAAACCGTTTGGGAATCACCCAAATGGTCTCAAGACCGTTTGGGGATCACCCAAGACCGTTTGGAGGTCTAGGGTTAAGCATGGTTGACCAATTGTAGGTCTAAAGATACCAAATCACTTTGCAATTAAGTGCTGATTTGATGATCAACTCAATAGCTCAAACCCTAATGATTTTTTACTAGAATCCAAGGGTTGGAGGAGCCAAACGGTCTCAAGACCGTTTGGAGCTCATCCAAACGGTCTCAAGACCGTTTGGAGGTCACCCAAGACCGTTTGGAGGTCTAGGGGTGAGTATGGTTAAGCAATTGATGATCCAATGATACTAAGTTAAAGTGTAATCAATTGCTGATTTGGTGATCAATCCAATGATCCAAACCCTAATTGGTTGACTTGGATTTTGATGATGTGATGTGCAAACTGTCTTCACCTACTTGGGCAAACGGTCTTCACCTACTTGGGAAAACGGTCTTCACCTACTTGGGCAAACGGTCTTCACCTACTTGGGCAAACGGTCTTCACCTACTTGGGCAAACGGTCTCAAGCACCACCTTTACCAAATGGTTTCAAACCGTTTGAACTTTGAAAGACCAAGACCGTTTGGGGGTCAAGTAGTCAAAGTTGATTGTAGATTCAATTGATCAATTCAATTGGAAACCTTATGTAATGGAGGTCCAAGGTGATTGAATCTCTCGAGAATAGAGATGATGAATGACTCATTGATCCAATGATGATTAGTAATGATAATCAATGAAGGTGCAAAGATTGAAACCCTATTAGTACCTAAGTGATTAGTTCCAATTAAGGGATGAACCCTAATTGCTTATACGATCAATGACTTGGTACACTATGTCATTCATAGTTGTATGTACTTGATTGAAGGGATGATATGACCTTATCAAGTTGAGATGATGTTAGCATGAATTCATAACATGAATATGATTCATGTGGTGATTAAGGGTATGATCCTTAAGTAAAGAGATCATGAAACCCTAATCATGAACATAAACCCTAATTGACAGGGTTATTGAATTCTAACCCTAATTGAGGGCAATTCTAAATGAAACCCTAATCCAGGGTGAGGATGTAGCCCTAATCTTGGGTAATCATAAGTGAAACTCTAATTTAGGGAAAAGAGATGTAAATCCCTAATTGGGATGAATAGTGAATCTCCAATTATGGATAATTGAATGAAATCCTAATAGAGATGAATAGTAGACCCAAATTGTGGGAAACTATGGTGGAAACCCTAGTTGAGGGTGATTCCATGAGAAACCCTAGTTGAGGGTGATTCCATGAGAAACCTTAACTAAGTATTAACACCACATGACGTACTAATGTTATGTTGTGACAATAGGCCCTAAGAAGGATGAAGGCATGTGATACTCTAATGAGGAGTCATAATACATAAAGCCCTAATCTTGGATAATATGACAATGAATCATAATTCTAATCTTAAGTAAGGGTATAAAGAAACCCTAATGATGAGATAGACGGAATGGCCTTATAAAGGTGAAACATTTCATGTGGTTGAATATATGCAACCTAATTGTAAGCAATGTCTTTACCATTAGACAAGTCCATATCATTAAAGATAGTTGGACAACTCTAATGTGTGGCCTATGCATTATATTCTATAGGTAAGTGATTAGTGATGGAATATATTAAGAAGGGAAATACCTTAATACAAGATAAGATGGCTAATTCAGGAGAGTCTGAAGTGATGAGAAAGTGATACATCAAAATATGATAGTTATCACATTCAACACTTCAGGGTTTATATGCCTTGATGTACTCCAAATCCAATATAATTGGGTAAGAAACATATGAAGTGTGTTATGTAACTATTACAATGAAATGTAATGAGTTGTTGCACCTTGATGAGTATTAATTAATGCACCTTAAGAATGGGGTTAAGCCCAAATGATGTGTATGATATAATCATACCGTGATGAGGATGAGAAATGAACTCATACCTTGAATTGATGACCATTAATGCTATATGATGAAAGTAATGTTCTAGAATAATCAAATATGATATCCTTGAATGCCCCAGAGGTATGGAATAATGTATTAAGGGTTGGACAGATAATGAGATCATGAAATCTTTATTAATGAGAAATGGGGAACCCTAACCCTAATTTGGGTAAAGGGAATGAAAATCCCTATTTGATAGTAAACCCTAATTCCTGGTAGAGGAATAATGGTGTTACTATTGCATCACATGATGTGATGAATATCTTGTATGATTGTTATCATGCCTAATAACCATACAGATATTATGAGGTGATGTATATAGCTAGTTTGAGCTGTGACATTTATATAATAAATGTTGATTGGCATTATATGCCTTAATGTTGTTGTTGCTTAGTAAAAGAAGCAATATGCATGGACTTTTATGAGTCACATGAGTAAGTTGTTACCTAGTGAGAGGTGACAAGATATTTCATGGCCTTGTGAGCCAGGTGTGATGCTTGTGTAACAAGTATCATGAATGCCTTGGTCAGATGACCTGAAGGTGATAGTTACCTGAAAAAGGTATAATAATGCTCAATGATGAGTTAAGGGTTTGAATACCCAGAACCATATAATTATGGTGATGAGAATGTGAAGGGATGAGAATTCCCAGTATTGAAATGAGGGATTGAGTTCCCAAGGTCTTTGAAAGACTGATAAATATCTTATGAAAGTAGTACATGTCTCTTTATAGCATTGATGTAATAAGTTATGTTTGAGAACTTGGCTGATGCTAAAAGAATATGAGAATGTACTTAATAAATCAAGTGAAATCTATTCATGTAGTGCTCTGACCATAGATCCATCATCGTCAGAAATAGGTGATGGTGAAACGGGTGCCCGCGGCAAAACACGGAGCACATATTTTTGAATATGTGGGGGTAAATGGGCAAAAACATCCTTACGTCCTCTTGAAGAGATTGTTGGAAGGTAAATAAGAAACCTCTCAATACTTCATGAATATGTCGGGATGGATGTATCACGAATCTCCCGATGATTGGGTTTGATGGTGTACACATCCCCCAATGATACTTAATGTCGGATCGAGGAGATAAACAAGAAATCTCTCAATTGGCGATGAGAGTGCAGTTGACGCTGTAACTCTATAGTGAAGGTGCCAATATACCCTGGCTAGCTAGTTAGCAGAGACATGAGATGTCCTGCATGTGGTCTTGTACTGACCGAGACGAATGAGGTCATTAGAATCTGGCTCTTTTGATGACCTATGTATGGTACCGATTTCGACTCCTAACAGTGGTCGGTTGGAGTATGAGCGGTATACCTCATCTCCTCAGAGCATAAGTGTGATTGTAAAATGTAATCAGTCGTATAGCATGTTTTCTTAAGGATTGAATACAGAGATTCATTGGCTGATGTTGCATTTCTTTGTGCATTCCTTAGTAGATAAATGTTAATTATGTTTCTTTATATTCTCTGCAAGGTAGACAGATGAACTACTTATCTACCATGGGTAGATGCAATGACCTCCTTGAGAATGGAGATTATCATATTCTATTCTATAATGAATAATTCTGCCTGATAATGTAAAAGTAACCCCTGCTCAGTTTTAATTTAATAAACTGTAATAACAATGTTTTTGGCGGAGAGTTATATCTCTCGCTGGGGAAATTTTCAATTGTCTCACCCCCATGGGAAACATTTTTAGGTATGCATGGGAGGCAAAGCAGAAATCCTAGAACAAGGAAAGGGCAACAGCAACAGCAGGGACAGCAATAAGATCTCAGGTGGAGATATTGTCTGTCTAGTCATACAAATAGTAGTCCTATGTGTCGTCTCTATACTCTCAGGTCCTCGGAGTTTTTAGTCAGTGCCTTATGAATCAATCTGAGGTTTTGGCTTGATGCCTCGAGATTCGTATATTGTCTGTATATAATGTTTATAAGACAGTTGATGTTGTAATCTTTGAGAATGCATGGTACAGGTTGTGTACTTGTGAAACAGTATGAATTTGAAATACTTTAGTTCTTGGTTAAAGAGTTTTCCTGTGAATGGATCTCTTGAAAAAGTTTTAATTTTCAGTGATTTTCAGTAATCCGCTGTAAATAATTTGCTTCCGCATTAGTTAATCATGTTTTCACGAGATGGTCGCCACAAGTAACCCAACGAGTTGCTATAGATAATGAGGAGTCTCTGAGGGGGGATCAGAGTAGATCACCATGGACTTTGTGGTGGGTCTCCCCTAGACCAAGAGAGGTCATTATGCAATATGGGTTATGGTAGATTACATTACCAAGAAGACACATTCCAGTGTGATAGATCTACTTGAGCCATATATTTATGAGAGAGATGGTTCGACTGCACAGTGATCCAAGTTCAATATCTTGAGCATGACCTCAAGTTCACTTCCATGTTGTGGAAGTAGGTTCATGAAGAACTTGATGCTAGATGGAAGCTTAGTATAGCATATCACCCTCCCTGACTGATGAACAACCAAGAGAGTATGAGCCAGACTCTAGAAGGTCTAATGAGAGCATATGTGCTCATTCAGGATGATTCATGGGAGCAATCCCTGTCCCTAGTAGAGTTTGCTTGTTATGATAGCCACTATAGCCAGTATCGGGATGTATGAAGCTCTGTAAGAGAGTTTGTGTCAGTTACCACTTTACTTAGATGATGTCGGTGAGAGGTCCTTGTGAGGGTCATAGTAACAACAATGTATGCAGATGAAGTCACTTTGATCAAGAAATGGCTGAGAAAGCCCAGAATCGACCGTAGTTGTGTGCTGATGCAAAGCAGACTAACATGTAGTTCACTATGGGTGAATATGTGTTATGAAAACCCGACTCCTATGAGCTATAGATGAGAAAGTTGAGTCCCCGATATATGGGTCCATTTGAGATGGATTGGTGGAGTTTCTTATGTTTAGCCTTACCCCTTAGCATAATATGATGTATGATGTGTTCCATGTGTCCGATCTAGAGCACTATGTGATGTACCCGAGCCATGTGCTGAGCATTGAACCTATTGAGCTTCCATGGAGGCTGACATATCCTAAGTCACCTGTGATGATTCTAGATATCAAGGTGAAAGGGCTCAGATGTAAGAATATAAGATGATAAAGGTTCTTTTGGTGTGCATGTATGAACTCTTTTGGTGTGTTGGTCTTGGTCTGAGTTCTTGTCTCTCTATTTTGGGTCTTCTGCACAAGACGGTTAGTTCTCTTTTTGTTTCTTTTGGTAATCCTCTTAGAGGATTAGGGGTGTGTTTTATTTGTACCTAAAGTTTTGGTATTTCACAATAGTAACAGGAGTTTTTTTACTGACAAAAAAAAGGTTCTTTTGAAGCACCATAGAGTGGATGAAGCCACATGGGAGCCAATGATGGACATGGGAAAGTCTTATCCTTATTGTTAGTATGATTGGAGGAATTTTGAGGGTAAAATTCCTATAAGAGGGGAAGGATTTTACAACCCCAAATTTTGGGTTCATATGGTTGGAAATGCAATTTCCCCATTAAATATATGATTATGGGAATTGTATGATTTATGTGTAATGATTGGATTTCTTTGATGATATTTCCTTTAAATGTATGATTTCATGGAGCCTATTAAGTAAGTGAGTCCAAGATGATAAAAAGAGAAAGAAAATTGAAGGAAATCAAATAATGCATAAATAAGAAAAGAAATTATGATAATAATGAAAAATTGAGAAATATGTGGAAAGACATATGATTGAATCATCATGGATGAGATTTCAAATCCACAAGGTTTCTAATGGGAAAAAAAAGGAATCCAAGTAAAGATAATAAAAGATTAAGAGAGAGAAAATATGAATAAAATATGCCTTAATAAGTGATAACTTGTGTATGAAGAAAACTCTCTCATAATCTCGAATTTGGGTCCCAAACTTTGCACGCATGAAGTTTAAGTCATTATGGACTTTCCTTTAAAATTTAGGAACGATTGGTTGAAAGAGGAGATAGTTATGAAATTGATAAGTTTCACCAAAGTTAAGGGATAACTAATATTATAACGTGATTTGTCACATTTGAAATCAAACTAGAAAATCTTGGGCCCGGCCCTTTTAAGTGTCATGCACTCTCTAGGCCCTTGGATCACAGATCGTCTCCCACCTCTAGCCTAATCGGGGAGGCTGGCTATAGTAGCCCCTTTCCCTTTCCATCTCATTTTCCCTCTCTAAATCAGATGAGGATTTGGAATTGGCGCCATTGAATTCCAAAAGGAAAACTGGATCAGAAGATCCCTTTAATGCCCCTGTTCCATGCACGATTGGGAGTTTCCCCAATAGTATGTAGAACCAGACCCCAGTGTGTGACAGGCTCTACCCCATACCTATAAAAGGGGGAGTACATGCCTCAGCGAGACCAGGAGTTTCATATTAAGGGTCTGCTATACCCTGTGCTTTTTCCTTCTACTTCCGATCTCCCATGGAAGGTTGCTCATGTTCTAAGCTTCTACCCAGTTGTTCGCTGGAACCAGCCCTTGTGGACTACCATGCTCGAGACTGGTAGGGATCAAGTAGAGGCCACCATGAGATTCGATAGGTCTATGTGAATGTGAGGTGACCTTCATTGGTGGCTGAGGAGGCTAGACGCCCAGAGTCAACCCGATAGTTGACCACGGCTTGGAGTTGTGGAGCTCCTATTTGTAGAGTCGGGAGGTGGAAGATAAGAAAGGAGGAAATCTCGGAAACACCCACGAGCGCACGCTATAATCCTTGAAGCCAACGGGGGAAATAGTGTCCTTTCTTCCTGAACCCAACACTTTATCCACTTGGAGTGGATCGCTGACATGGCCAAAGCCCATTTCCTGGCTGGGGTTCGCGTGGAAAAGAGAAGAGCGGGCCGCAACACTGACGTGGCGGCTTCCCATTGGCCAAAAGTAAGTTATTTTGCACAAATCCTAACTATTTATGGGTAACTCGTATTAAGATGTATTAGATATGAAAGTTGATGAAAAAAATCCATAGAATCTAATAGAAATGTAATTGAGGCCTGAAACTACTTGTAGTTCAAAAGGTACATAAATTTGCTACTTTTAATGTAGTTATGAATAAGAGAAGCCCTAATTTGATGTTCTATGAAATTGAGAATATTGATATGGATGTTCCATGAGAATATTAACATGTTGTTGATAAGAAAGATGTTTTGATGTCTAAATAGAGGATCCATATGCCTAATAGGTTAATTTAGGGTGTTATATGTTTAATGTGCATTAATGGGCTTAGAAACCCTAATCTAAGCGTTAATGGGTTTTAATGAGATATATTTCTAGATTCTTTGTATAAAAGTGATATTAAGTTAATCCTAAGCCATATTGATGAAAAGAAGGTTTTAATGTGAATAAGTGAGTAATTAGGGTTTTGAACCTAGAACAGCTATTTTAGGGTTTTGTGGGCATAAAAGAGGAAAGTTTTAAATAGATCTAAAGGAACCTTAATGAAACTCTAATTCGGATTAGAAACCCTAGAAAATAATTCCAAGTCATTAAAGTAAGTTCTTGATGAGTATGCAGTATATAGGTTGGACATGCTTTTTAGGATTTTGTTGTGCTTGTGTGAGTGGCTTGATTGATTGCTTGGATTTCCTAGTTGGACTGGATTGGATAGGATTGGATTGTGCTTATTTCCTATGAGATCTCCAAGTCAGGTATGTGGTTACACTTATGGCTAATCTCTCTAGTTTCACGATGATTTCTAAGGTTTTATCAGTTGCTTATAAATAACTACTTGGTTGACTTTTATTTCATGCAACTGTTAAGTGACTATGACTATCACCATAAATATATGTGCATGACTAGCTCAGATCATAATCCTCCTCTGTAGCTTTGATGATGATGAGATGGATGACCTAGTACATGGTCTACCCTTGGGGTAGGATCATCAGGTTATCATGAATCGATGTGGTGGTCTTCCCTTGGGCAGGACCATACGACTACACATCCCTAAGTTGTGATCTACCTGCAAGGTAGGATCATAGGGGCTATTTGAGATCTACCATATGAGAGAGGTAGTACCCATTTCTACTACATGGACAACACAGAGGCAAGGATATGTAGGAATGAAGTAGTTATGTTTAATACATAAAGTTTGATCTGTTAAGCAATAATTTGGTTGCATTATGTTGTTACAAATAGATGCAAGATTTTGGTTCCTCACATACCAATATAATTCATTATACTGACAGACGCTTTGTTTTTCGACATTTTAGGAATATCTGAAATTGGACAAATAGTAAAGTGTAACTTAAGAATAAAGTTAAATCATAAAGGAGGATTTAGTTAGATAGAACTCTATAGTTGGTAGAAGTTCCAGATTCCTATTTTTGAAAGGCATGTGAAAAGTAAATTTTTATCCTATTTTATTTTTAGTCTTTGGTAGAATTTATTAATTATTTTTTATTATTTTTAAGACTATTGATCCTATTTTGGGATAATGCTTTTGACTTCTCGCTCTTCCTTAATTGAGGGTTACCGGGAAGGGGGATCATTACAGTTACCATGATCATATAGTTCCTTTGTCTCTGATATCGTGATTGAACTCTAGGCATGGAATTGTCATCCTCTCACCGTTCAATCCATGTTCCTTGAACTAGAGCAGACTGTCTGAGATGTGTGTGAGTTCACATATCATATATCGAATCACATGGGTACAACTGTACATTCTCAGTCTCACTTATCAAGGGTCCCTGGATATCAATATCTAGTAGGAGGGGAAAATCCCCATGTGTCAAAGTCACCCTATCGTCACTGTTATTACAACCTATGTTTTAGGCCTACGTTTGATGATGTCAAAGTGTACCAACGACATGTGATGAGTGGAGTGATTTCAAGTCTAAGAACCACAATCACCACCATCACTATGAGAGATGATTTTGACTACCATTCCATTGTTTCCATGTATATCTCTCATGGTGGGTCTGTCTAATACACTATTCACTAACATGTATCTATGTGATTGACTTGATATCACATATCATCACTAATGAGACTCTATCATCATTCAACACACACTCTAGTCTTATGTGTTACTGTTGTGTATTTTGCTTCCACAGTAATATCCGACTAGGGTCATAACAAGAATGTATGTACTCTTATCATACATATGATCTCATCATTCAGGTCCTCAACCTGAAGGAAGATGTCATCAAGTAACATCATTCTTTAGAAATCTACTTACGTCTGTGTCAACATCTCATGACTGAGACAAATAAAATAGATGGAACTACCTTTATGATTATCAAATCAAGTATATAATGCCTCACTCCAATCATCATATGATTGGCTCATTGGGCATACATACCAAAGCACTCCCACTTTCACTTGAAGTCAATCACCCACAAATCATATTCCACGTGATCTCAACATGTCCATCATCTTTCTTCTGCGCAGACACTCTACCAGGTTTAGAAAATTTTGCTTTTAGTCAGTATTTTGCAAATTTCACATCTGTTCCTTGTACGACATCTCTTATGAGATGGAAGTGCCATAGTATTCTATCTGAGATTCCTTGCCTATCATATAGCTCCATTTCTATCAAAATATTTCCATTGAGTCATCAATGGTTGGAACCTCTCATAAATTCTCCCATATGAACTTCATATAGTATCTTCTGTTGTTCTCATAACATAGAGACACTCTGCTTTTATTGTATATTTAAACAACTATCATTAGCTCGGAACCCTTCCAGCTTACAGTTCTTGTTTTAAGGTCAAACACAAAAATAGATTGTGATTTATTTATTTGTCAGTTAGGAAGCTTTCATCGGTGTAACGCTTTACACCTAACTCTTCCTTATTACCATGACCAAGGAACTAATCCTTTTAGTGCTTTAGAAGCATCTAAAGATGTTATTTTATGGTAGTCCAGTGACTCTCATTGGAATTTGACATGTACCTTCTTTTCATGTCCAATACATATGAGATTACTAGACATGTATATATATCCTCTCATCATGTCTAATACATATGAGATGACTGGATATCCTCTCATCATGTCCAATACATACGAGATTATGGGATATCTTCTCGTCATGTCCAATACATACGAGATAACGAGATGAGTACCTATGTGGTAGATCCAATTACGAATGCATATGACATCTATCCATGTGTTCCTGTTCTTCACAAAAACTGGGACACTAGGCTCTTGAGAGACTAACTCCATGGAACATGGACAAGTTTTATCTCAATGAATCATGCAAGTTGAACCCTTCAGCTTCTTTCCAGTCTATATTCTCTTTTTTAGGTCAAGAATCTTTTCAGATCTATCTGTATAGATCTCAATTCCTATCACATACGATGCTTCTCCTAAGTCCTTCACAAAGAAGGTATTTTACTTGTCAAGTGTTAACATTTGTAGGATAAGGATGTTATTCTACATCATTATGTGGAATATAAATATGCTCCAACTAAATCTTATGTTATCATAGATTTCATCTTCATTCTGGCTCAAGTCAAACACTTTGACTTTCTTGTCAAATAGAAGATTCCATATCTGAGATACTTGCTTCAATCAACAAATTGACTTTGTTGCTTATAGACTTTATTTGCATTAACGGATTTATAAAGCCATTAGGTTGTGTCACGTACACTTCCTATACATTTATTCCAGTTATAGAATGTGGTTTTAACATTCATATGCCAAATCTCACAGTATTACTAAGCTACAATTGCATGCATGATCCTGATGGATTTAACCATGAGAATTGGTGAAATACTTCATTATGTTCAACAACTTGAACTTGTTTGTCGATCATCATATCCAATCTACCCTTCCATGTTTGTCTTCTCTCAAAGACCCAAATGCACCCTATGGGTTTTACCACTTCAGGTGGATCCATCAAGGTCATACCTTGTTGGTGTATATGGAGTCCATCTTTGATCTTATGGCATAAAGCGACGTCTCAGGCTTTGGTCCCTGAGTAGCTTCTAGTCGGTTTGTTTTACTCATCATTGTGATCAACTCATCGCCTTTCAGAGTTATAATATATCATATATCCTTCAAACTCAAGGCATGGCCCACTAAAACTATAAGGTTTTTGTATAACATAAGGAACTTGAGATTCCACAACACTTTGTGATTCTCATTGTTCCAACTATACCTCTTTTAGGTTCAATGTTTTCTTATTTGTCTCAAACATTTTGAGTTCTGCTTTTACTCCCACTGATTCCTTTGGAACTAGGATCCTTATTAGGAATATATCCATCCAAATCAACAAACAACTTTGTTGTTGGATTGGGACAATAGTAACATTAAAAAAAAATAACATTTATGTGATTTGTGAACAAAGCCCCTTTTAAGAAATAACTTTCTTGTATAGGCATTCATCTTTAATCATATCAAAGACATATAGGAACACTTCCCATACCATATCGCATATGGTGCATTTTGAACCAATATGAACGACACATTCTTTTAGTGTTTAGCATGTGCCCAAAGGAAATTGGAATTGTAGTTAGTTTTATTGATAATCATACCTTAATAAGGTGTGATTACTTCCTTATAAAACATCATCATGTTCAGGTTGAGTTCATTGTTATAGACCATCACATATCTCTAGAAGGTCCTCAAACTCTTCGTTTAAAGTATTTCAACATCGACCACAACAAAGTATCTTAATATTTTTATAAAGTTAGTTATGTACTTCATTTATGATCTCCTTGAACACTTCAAGAGATGCATACTTGTATTTCATTAAATACAAATTTCCACATATGTTGATCACATCAGTAAATATAGTGAGGTACTAGTAACCACCTTTAGCATTCATTCTATTAGGTCTGTTGTACATCAACATGTATTGGGCCTAATAGAATACTTGTTCTCCCGCTACATCTAGTGCAGATGATTTTGTCATATTGCTCAATAAATAAGACTTGTACATCTTTATTGGTTAAATAACCAAAAGACTCTAGACCAACACCATTTTGGAATCTAGAAGTGCATCTCTCATTTATCTGTAGTAGGTTACAATGTTATAGGTATACTTGTTTGAGACATCAAGTCATTCATTATATGTGTCACCCTATAACTATCAAGCATAGTTTATATGACACAGGGCATTGCCATAAAAGAACATATCTTTTAAAATGAAACATAATGTCCTTGTCAAACAAAACATATGATGTTTTATTTATGACAGGTTTATAATAGCAATTCACTAATTCTATCATGTTCCCTTGAATGACAACTCTCAATTGTAGTGGAAGCAACTCTTGCTCCATATAGTTCTAGCTTATTTCTTCTCAGATCCTAAAGTGGAGATCTCTATCTCTTTCTTCTTCCTGAGATCCTCTTACACAAAGAGGATAATTCCTTTACCAATGTCCAACTGGTGACAATGGTGACATTGTCTTTCCTTAACCATATAAGTGAAAAGGACTATTTCTTTACACTTATCCTTCTCCTAACTTAAGTGATGAAGACTTGGACTTTAGCTTAGCCTCATAACACTTCTTAACCTAGCCTTTGTCCTTAGACTCACTTCCTCTGATCATCATCAGGGATTTGTCCTTCTTCATTTATGCTATGGCATCAACATGCCCACAATTTAATAAATTGGTTATATGATTCATATAATGACTTGTAGAATCATATCCATGGTCAACTCTTGACCTAAGAGAAATCCCAGTCATTCCACATGTCCAATCATATTGAGCATATGAGGTCTACTAGATCTCCCTCTACCAGTTTGCACTCAAATAGTGCTTTGTAAACATTATTCCTTGTTTTCTTTACATGATTCTTAAGATGTGTTACCATCTCAAGAATGGTCATGTTATCATGTTGTTCATGCAGCTCATAGTTCATACAGTATAACATAATGTTCTTAATGTCTATGACTTCATTGGAATTCTTCAAGTAAGCATCAAATTTAGTCCTTAGGTGCATTTGGAGCGGGTTCCTCTGGATTTGGTCTTTCAAGGACATAGAGCTTTCACTCATTGGGAACATTTCTCAAAGTACCAAACTAGATTCAAAAGTTAATCTTGTTTGGTTTGTCCTATTTGAGGACTAATCGCAACTATATCGTATATGTGTTTGTCTACAAAAGAATATTTCAACTTTTCAAAACATTTTTGTATTTGTTTAGTTTGATAATTTTGATGATATTAATTAGGTTTGTAATTAATTATTGCTTGCAGTATTTTCTTCAAATTGATAACCCTCATGTATCAATTCTGAATATTGTAGTGTAAAATATTCTAATGGACCAAGATCCTAATTTCATCAAAATCATGAGCCAGCTAGGGCTATCACCCACAACTTGATTCTATCAGGTAGGCAACGTTTGCCTATTGCATTACATGAAACTCTTGATAGATGATATGCACAACTCTTTGTCATTGATCATATATATTCCTCTAGGTGCTTAATCTAGTTAAGATCACCTAGTTAAGATGAACCCATAAGCCAACACAATAAATATACACCCTGCTAGGGCAGACCCACATATCTACCATCACACTTGCACAAGATAGACGGTGCACCATGCTAGGGCGTGCCTACGCTTGGTCAAGAAAGTTTTCATGTGTTGTGCTTATGGAAAGCACATAAGACTTAATATTTAATTGAGGGATTTTATATATAATTACATATACATTTCCAATCACCACATACTATAATATGTATCATATACATTCTATAACCACAACGTGAACATGCCATAAAAATATGTGAGCGATGGTTATGGCCAGTCTAATGCAATTCCTTAGAGCCACAAGGAATTGCCACCACCTTCGGTCCACATCACATGCAACTTGTTGTTGATGAAGATTTGTGCTAGCTCCAATCCGGGTTGATCGGTTCAACACTTGAACCAGTAGGCTCACCTCTTTATTTCTTAGTTGGGATCCGGTCATCTGGTCTCTTCCAGCCAGTCAGTTGGGCAACTAGTCAATCGGTTCACCTCCTATCTTCTGGCCTCCCCCGTCCTCCAAATGGTCGATTCGTCCAATGAGCCAGTCGATTCATCTAGTGCAGAACATATTCTCATGATGATGCATAAATTAAAACTATCATATTTCTTTATACTGTAAAAGGGAAACCTCAAATTACATTCGAGGGGAAATAGGAAGAAGAGCATTAATTTACATTTGAAAAGGATAGAGGGGATGGTACATAGATCGATTAATAACAGGAATAAACCACAACCATGCACACATAGATTTGGGGCTTTGGTCATAACCCATGCTACCATCCACAATAAAACATTTTTATGGTGACATATATGAATTGCATATTATATCATATATATATATATATATATATATATATATATATATATATATATAAGTTGTGATCGCATATGGTATTTAATCGGATATGCACATTAATCATTTTAATATTCACATCATATGCAATAATAAATAAAAACTAAATCTGACCACATAGATTTAGATCCCAGATACATCGTAGAATGATGGGATTCTGATATCACTGTTGGGAAAATGGGCGCAGATATAGGCAACAAAAATAAAAATTATATTTTCCTATTTCCTAGTAACCAACAGAATCTAGTCAACAATAATATATGTAGGAAGGAAGCGTTGCAAGGTTATACCTGGTCCTGGAGCCAGTCCAACGACATCACCCTGCAATTACTATCTTGGCTGGTGTTTGTGCATCTCTTGCTCTTCACCATAGATAGCAGACCTGAACAACTCCTACAACGGCTCTTGTGGACTCACCATGGATTGCAGGCTGACATCATCCTCCTACCAGCAGCAAAAGGACTCCTGCCTCTAGAGTAGTCCATGCGGACCATCGGGAACTCCACGTTGTGCTTCCAGAGCCAACGGGAAGGAGTTGTGCCCTTCTGTCAGTGTACTAGTTGCCGACATGCTCTTCCACAATCAGTTGCTCCCCCTTTACTATCCCTCCCTTTATGGGGTAGGATTTGCTCTGGCTCTCTATTGGTTACCACAATCAAAGAGGAAAACAATTGTCAGGGCCACTGATCTAAATTGTGTGTGTTGGGAAGACCCCAGTACCCCTCTATGTATAGTAGAGGGAAGGGTCATGGTTCCCAGTTGATGTGGGAGTAGAAGGGTCTGGAAAGATGAATGTTTTGGGATTTGTGAACAGTGAGATGGTCGTCTCACACTGCAAAATGGTTGTCTCGTGCGTGAGAAGGTTGTTTCACAATGCGAAATGATTATCTCGTGCTTCTACAGTTTCTTTTTTGCACATAGAATCGGCAATTCACTTCTAATCAATGTTAAACATCGATTTTTCTTACACAATAAGTATTTTGCAATGCAAACGAAATTGAAAAAGTATCTAGAACCTTCCCCAACCTAACTAAGTAATTTTGCACATGCGAATCGGTCGTCTCACTCACCCAGATGGTCGTATGGTGAGCCAAGCCATGTCGGTCAGTTCATCAGTTTGAACCGGTTGATTCATCTCAGTTTGGGCATCCAACTTTGTTCCAACCAGCTTGACAAACCAGACACCCATCTCAACACTTGAGACAGTCATTTGGCACCCCAGACGTCCATCTCAACACTTGAGATGGCCGTTTGGCAATGCAGTCAACTGTTGGTGTGTGAATTGAATACCTAAACACTTTAGTAATCAATATGATCAAATTGACACTCCAATCATTTATTCCAACACTTGAACCTGATGATTCTGAGTCCAGTCAGTTGATCTATTGTTTGATTGAATACTTAAACACAGTTGATCTATTATTTAATTGAATATATAAAAACATTTAGCATTCAGTTTAAACATCATGTATGAATGTACTCATTTAATCCAAGTGTATCCTATGTCTATGACCCTATAGGTCCAATATTGCATTGGCAGTGAATGTCCATAACAACTTATGACATAACAAGTAAAGAGTGGTGCCTAGTCACATATCATTGCTACCTAAGTAATTCGGAAAGTTGGAGAACAACTTCAACCTATAATATGTGAATAGTGTTATCATGATCATATAGTTCCCCTGTCTGTGATATCTAGATTAAACTTGAGGCATGGAATCGTCATCCTCTCAACGATCAATCCATGTTCTTTGAACTAGAGCAGACTGTCCGAGATGCATGTGAGTTCACATATCATATACTGAATCCCATGGGTACGTACGTACATTTTTAGTCTCACTTATCAAGGGCCCTGGATATCAATCTCCAGT
Organism: Alisma plantago-aquatica; assembly: GCA_963693085.1. NCBI lineage: Eukaryota > Viridiplantae > Streptophyta > Magnoliopsida > Alismatales > Alismataceae > Alisma > Alisma plantago-aquatica. The sequence continues at coordinate 1,282,056,023 of OY856412.1, read as the reverse complement.
GGGAGGGAAAAATCCCATATCTATCACTCATAGCCTATCCCCATGTGTCAAAGTGACCCAATCATCACCGTTATAACAACATATGTTTCAGGACTGCGTTTGATGATGTCAAAGTGTACCCAATGACATGTGATGAGTGTAGTGATTTCAGGTCTAAGAACCACAATCTCCACCATCACTATGAGAGATGATTTTGAAAACCATTCTGTGGTTTCCATGTCTCACTCCCATGGTGGGTTTGTCTGATACAGTGTTAACTAACATGTATCTGTGTGCTTAACTTGATATCACATATCATAACTAATGAGACTCCGTCATCAGTCACCACACACTCTATTCTTATGTATTACTGTTGTCTATTTTGCTTCCACAGTAATATCCAACTAGGGACATAACAAGAATGTATGTACTCTTATCATACATATGATCTCATCATTTATGTCCTCAACTTGAAGGCATATGTCATCGAGTAACATCTTTCTTTAGACATCTATTTATGTCTGTCTCAACATCTCATGACTGATTTAAACATAATAGACAGAATTACCTTTATGATTATCAAATCAAGTATCTAATGCCTCACTCCAATCATCATATGATTGGCTCTTTGGGCATACATACCAACACTATCATGGTCCAAAAATGGCGCCAAAATCAATGTGGAAACCAAGTCAACTGTATTGTACTACACACCTACTATGATTCTATTATCACTTCATTCTACTAAAAGAGTCTAATCATGAATACAAATAAGAAAGCATACCAAAATATTTTTAACTTATAGCCTAGGAAGGGGATAAGGTTTCCTATTAAGCATGGCCAACTTCTATTAGATCCTACTAAGGTACAACATCCACCATTCTCCATGATCTACATTACCCCCATCTTGATAGATATGGGAGTCATACCATCATCCAATACTATATGTAGGGAATAGGGTTTTCTAATCACTTGTTGGTTTTCAACCATGGCACCTTCACAAGATATGGTAGCTATATAGTCACACCACTCATTCATATTGATAACTAGGTAACCAAATCCCACAATGGAGATTGGATAGGTGAACTTTTCAAGAGAATTTTGATAATGGGAGGGTATTGTATTTTTCGTCCGTGCATGCCTCGTATGCACAGTTTGCATATGTGATGCATGCAAGAAATACAACAAGGAAATGGTTTAAAGTGGGAACTAGGGTCAGACTTAACTATGAGTATTCAAGTCAATATAAACTTCTTGGAATTGAAGCTAACTTCCTAGAAATAGGAAATAGGAACAAAAACATTATAAGTGTCAACTCTTACCAAGTGATATTTTTACCTTTATAAAGAGGGAAGGGTTGATCAACATCCCTAAGAACTGAGTCTCAACTGCAAAGGTAGTTTGGGGAGTGGTATTGATCAATTTAGACATGGTTGAAAATCATAATTGGAATTCCACAACTAAAAATAATTATATGAACAACCTCTAAGGGTCACCTGCCTATTAAAGGTCAACTTAGGATAACTTGAATAGTCAAGTTACCGAGTACTTATACTTGTTACTACATTTATTATCATTGTGCTTGTATACCTCATAGGAGGATTGTAGATGCAAATCCACATGGGACTTGTGTTTATCACTATTTCTAAGGGTTGTTTATTTGGTTGCGTTTCTCTGAATTGTAGGAGATACCCCTTGAAGAGCCAAGTCACCCCGTCGATCACACGGTCTCAATCTTTCCAATAGGTAAATTGAATAATGAATAGGTTGTTTTCAATCTTGGAGCACCACCTTTCTATTTAGACTTGAAACCGTAGAAATCATCCTTGTGAAAGCATTAAAGTTGAAGCTTCCTTCTTTTTCCAATCTCCCCACCAGAGCCATGTCGAGATGATCTTTAGTAGGCTTGATCCCCTATGTAGAAAAACTAATGATCTCTTTCTCCTCCTCCCTGATCTTGAGCCTAGCACATCCCTCTGTTATCTCGTCCTCCATGAGAAGAAATCTGCAAGAAACCCTAGGCCAACCTATGGCGACTGGACTCTGGATTCCCATGACAAAATTTGGATACGCCAATGAGGGAGAGGCTTGTGACGACGCTCTCCAGTCTACCCATGCCCTTGTGGCTCGACTGTCGCCAAATACGGCTAGGGTTTCACCGGAGATGACTTCCTCACATGCACCTTTGATTTTTGATGCCTCTATGTAGAAATAACTTTCAAAATACATGGTAGAAATAGAGTGGAGATGATTCATGTGATTGTTTCATGTAATTAGTATATTTTTTGTGATTCTTTTTTGAGATATGTGTATGGATTTTGTATAAGAGGCAATTTAGAAGGTACTCTCCATGTAACATCTTCAATGTAATTCACTTTTGTTTACTAATAAAATAAGTTTTTTTCCCAAAAAGATTGTGACAATTATACATGTGAATCATATGTTTTATTTTACATGATATTGATAATGGAAAAATTGAGCTTTTTTTCTTTCTAAATCTAACTTCTTTCGGATGTTATAGCTATTTATAGCCAATAAAATCATCTCCTATATATGTTAGCATCAACCAGTCAACTTTCATTATTAGCATATGCAGCAGACTCATGTAGTCGCTAAGACTATCAACGACCGATAATTTATGTCGTCATTATTAGTATATGAAATAGAATTATGTGATGATTGATACTATTATTGATTAACTATTTTTGTCATTGCTATAACCAATCACAGTAACATATATAGGTCGTCCTTATTACTAACAACAATTGACCAAAAACTAGTTGATGTTATTTCTATTAACAACAAGACCAATAATGAAAAGTTGTGACGATTTCTTTTCTTAACATTAGTAGCAATAAGGACGGATTTTTCTGGACAAACTCTTTCTGCCGTTGTTGTACGATGTTCCTGTAGTGAAATATTAAAATATTTTTATCACAACTGTCTAAGTTGGTATAATATTGATTTCTTGAAACTATTTAGTTGTACACATCAAGTAGGATTTGCATCCTACAAGTTAGACCACTGTTATTTCGATAGGAAAACTAAAGTTGTGATGGCTAAGGTTGTGTGGAAGGGTAGCATGGTTTTCATAAATATGTGGGTCATACTTAGGAGAGTGGCTTTAGTGGGTTATGAAATGATTGCATTCATACTTGTAACGGGTTAATTGTCTGTTTGAGCTAGGTTGACCGATTTCCTTTGTCAGTCGCCATTGGACCAACCAAGATTGACATGTATGAGTTTCGAACCTCTATAGATACCGCTAGGTTTTAGTGTTAATATTCGATTATATATTGACCATACCCTCATATTTTTAACTTACAAGTCTAGTCAATTAACCTAATCATGTTCACTAGAATCCAAGATAGTGAACAAAGAAAAAAAAACAAAGAGAATAAATAAATTTCTTGATGGTGAAGATTAAAAAAAAAAAGATTATTTGAAAACATAACTAGAAGCGAGGAGGTACTGGAATCCCAAACATAGAAACACGGATAAATATCTTTATGCCTAACTGCATCAAGATATTTATATTTGAAGATGTAGTTGTAACGTTTCATCAGTTTTTTACTTGATATAATTTCCTTCAGTTGAGAAGCTCTATTAGAACTCTATTTTTATTATTGCCCTTCCAATTTCATTCCATCAGTCAGCTCTGTTCAGTTCTGAGACTATATGATGAATATTGTCGTGTGTGTAGAGTGAATTTTTTGATGATGTATATAGTCATATTACTTCAAATTCGTAAAGTGTGTTCTGTATCAAAACATATTTTTATAAGAGTTGTTGGATGCTACATTGTAGAGTAATTCCTTCAGTCATTTTGTTTGGATCATTTGATGATTAAGGTGAGCATCATTGATGAACTGAGAGACGTCCCCGCGCAGTAATCAATGAATGTGAATTAGTTGTAATGTATTGAATGGTTTGTCAGCTCTGTATAATGTACACACCGATCATTTACATACCCAAGAAGCTAAGTTGTCTAGAAAGAAGGAAAAAAAAAATGTAAAAGAAAAACGGAGTGTTAAAACTGTCCATGAATCCTCCTGGACCTTTCTATCTCCCAGTTAGTTCTGTGATGGTGACGTCGTTGTTGGAGAATGCATCGTCGTTGTATCTGGTGATGGTAACCTCGGTTTCCCCTGAGCTGCCTACGGCCGCGAACGTGGGGTACTTGGGCATGATGGGTAGCGGTGCGTCGCTGGCGAGCATGATGACAACCTTGGCCATCTTGGGCCTGTCGCTGGGCTTGTCCTGGACACAGAGTAGCGCGATGTGGAGACATCGGATGACCTGGTCGAAGTAGCATGATTTGTGGATGGAGGGATCGACGAGGTCCATGGCGTTGCCTTCGTTCCAAAGCTGCCAGGCCTGGTGTGGACGGGGAGGAGAAAAACAGAGTTAGAAAGAATGAACTGAGCAAAGTGGAGAAGAGAGCATGCAGTACTTACATATGCTAAAAGGTTGTTGTGGTCGTCTGTCCTGAACCTGTTGTTCTTCCTTCCGCTGATGATCTCGATGGTGAGGACGCCGAAGCTGTAGACGTCGGATTTCTCGGAGAAGAGGCCTTCCATTGCGTACTCAGGGGACATATAGCCGCTGCAAGATTAGAAGGAAAATGAAGTTTAGAGATATGCAAGACATGAGTGAGTGATGAAATATAAACAGTTAACTGGATGTAGTATACTCACAACGTCCCGACGATCCTGTTGGTGTTGTCCTGGTTCTGGCTATTCCCAAAAATCCTGGCCATGCCAAAATCCGAAATCTTGGGATTCATCTCATCATCAAGCAATATATTACTTGCCTTCAAATCCCTATGCACGATCTTCAACCTGGAATCCCTATGCAAGTACACCAACCCTCTCGCAATCCCTTCAATGATACTAAACCTCTTCCTCCAATCCAACAACGGCTGTTTCGTAGGACTAAACAAGAACGCATCGAGGCTCTTATTGGGCATATACTCATAAACCAACATCCTCTCTTCCCCTTGTACACAACACCCTTGTAACCTCACCAGATTGTTATGCTGTAACCTCGCAATGAGCGCAACCTCGTTTTTGAACTCATCCTGCCCTTGTCCCGACTCCCTGGACAGCCTTTTCACGGCGACGAGTTCCCCGCCGGGAAGGATGCCTTTGTACACGAGTCCGAACCCGCCTTTGCCGAGCTTGTTGGATTCGCGGAACGAGCCCGTGAATGCGTCGATCTCGTCGAGGGTGAACATCGGGAGGTCGAATGGCGGGTTCATTGTCCGGCTGCTCTCGGCGATGCTGCTCATGGTTGCTGTTAGTGGGGACGCTAGAAGGTCGTCTCCGATGCCGAGGGCGATAGCTAGGCTTCCACCGGCGCGGCCGCTGGCGGCGCCGGCGGTCGCGTACTCTGCTGTTGTGCTGGAGTGGTGGTCCTTTGGTTGCTCGCCGCTGTTCGCTGAGCTGGCTGCTGGGTCCACTGACCGGCCTCTACGCCAGAGATCTGCATGTGACGCGTACGTAAGTACAGAGAGGTTAGGTGAGTACATGATTGGCTTATGTGGGCGGAGTAAGTAGTACGTCAATTAATCTGAATGAAAAAAATAAAGAACCAATACGGAAGATGCATTGCAACAGCGCAGTACATAGTAGTACATAATAAATAAATAAAACCGGCGGCTGGCACACACATGAATAAGTACCAGATTTTGAGTATTTAAATGGTTAATCCCGCTTACCTTTGATTCCTCCCCAGTTGTATCTCCACCCAGCCACCGCAATAAAGATGACCGCGACCGCGACGGCGGCGGAGGAGACTGATGCGGCTAGCACCACCGCAAGGTTCCGCCGAGAGTGGCTACTGCTGTTGTTGAGGCGGTCTGTAAAAAAACGACAGATGGTTCAGAGAAACAGTATCAGTATCTGGACATGACAATTGTCAAATGGAAGCAACGTGATATTAACATGCAGCAGATGCATGCATCTACAATAATAATGCAGATAGTGCACTAGTCACTGCCAAGTGCCAGCAATAGTGGGCAATGCAGCACAGCCAACATGGACGTGATTTAAACGGCTAAATCGGTAAGGACCACGAGAACAGATAATGCCACGCCGAGATGGATTAACAGATAAATGCCACGACAGTACATGCTTGTAGGCGAGCGAGTCAAACGACTCACAGACTGCACCAACAAGAGCCTGATTGTTTAAATATTAATTAATTCTTTAACCCTTCGTATTAATCGGATTAATTAATTCATCACTAGGGACCAGATAGCAGATGCTGGTGGTTTGCCTAGTCACCCGCCCAATTTACATACGAGAAGCTATGGTTGAGTCACCGAAAAGCCTGAGCCACATGAAAAGGGATCGATCTGTCCGGCGGCCGGCGGCCTCGATCGGTGGAGGGCTGCTTCTCCACAACTTGCAAGAAAAATTAAATCCTATCACCATTAACCACACGCAGACAGGATGGCAACTTGGGACCAAAACAGCGAATTGCTTGCTGTCCCTCGGCGGCTGCTTTCACGAAAGTAAAGCACCGCGCGCCGCTACCCTCTCATCTATCCTTATGTTAAATTTTTATTAAATCTGGTGGTTTGTTTGGTGAGCTGTTGCGGTGTGGTAATGGGTTTTGGGTGTGGTGTGCGCAAAAGGAAAGAAAGGTGTAGTCTGGTCTGGTTTTGCGGCATGGTTCCACTTGTCTTTTTGGAGAAAGAACCTTCCACGGTGTTCCTCACATCGACGCAACATGAGAATCAATCATGGCGCTGACTTCTCTATTTTAATTCTAGAACTAAACAGGGTTAGGTGTTTAGGTTGATCTAGGGTCGCCTACCCTGTTTGACAAGTCTTTACATTAGTCTCTGACGTGTGGGTTTAATACAAAAATAAAACAAAAACAAATTAATGTGCTTTATGTGAGGCTTTATTCCGCCGTTACTTAAGGCCTAGTTTTGCCGGCCACTTTTAGAATTCCGAAAATTTATATAGTAGACGGCAGTGCCAATTACCACGTGGTAGCAGCTGGAACCACAAACACGTGTGACAGAACTTGAGACGGCCACATTTTGTGTGAGTTGTCAATCACGAAAATTACAAGCTCCGTCAGACATTTGCTCCCGCCACAGACTCACCGTGGAGATTACAAATATCAGGAGTTAGAGATGTGTCTACCGAAACTAGGCCTTACTCTTTTTTGTTGCTTGACGCCGCATTGGCTTTAACTATCACGTCATAGACAAACTGTCGCCAACAACTTTTGTTATAGTTATGTATATCGACGTAGTAGTTTAGAGATGAATATCTCAACTTGGTTTTTGTTATTGTAATACCATACAGTTTACAGTAACAACGACGGCTGAACAATGTCAACTAAAATTGTGCCATCGGATGATGATCACTGAAATGACAGTTATGATGCTGGCGGTGCAGTAAAATCGTGCGCCGGCCCGTGATTGTTACTTGAGACTTACAAAATAACCTAGCACGTGGGGATGTGGCGTACTTATTAATTTAGATGACATAATTAATTTCGAATCGCATTAATGTGGTTCTATAATTGATTAGTGCAGGACTTACAAACTTAATGTATGATGATGTCTTTATCACGTGTGATATTATAATTACAAGCCCTATTGAAGCACCAGCCGTTGATTTCTTTTTGTGTTATTGAAGCAATTACAGAAATATCTATCTATTGTTTATCAAATTTAAGAGCATGTGATGGTGGTTTCCGAAAATTGACAGTGATGAGGGTTAGTGCTGTAAATTATAGATTCTGATGATGGTTATGTGAACCACTAGTGGGGCCTGCAAATGTCCCAACCACGTGGGTGCGGATGTGAATGTGACCTGTTAATATGATACGCGCTACTTTAAATAAGAAAAAAATTTATCTATTGGACGGTTGGCTTTTTAATGGGAGAAATTAGGTTTAGGAGTTAGGACCTACCAACTAATTCCCACTGGGAAAGGCGGACCGAGGTGTATCCACACCACCAAATACCACCCACGGAATAATTTGCAGGCAAAACAATAATAAAAAATAAACAAGCAGAGAAACAAACGATATGCGCTTACCGATCTCGGAGCCGGCAAGTCTGACGAACAGCCTGCCGCCGCTGGTTGCTAGATCCCCGTTATCGCTCCCCACCGTGAACTGGAACATATCAACCAGGTCGCCGGACCATGTGTAGCAGCCGCGAAGATACGAGCACGCCGTGCAGGAGTTGTCCTGGAGACACGTCGCGCAGCAGTCGCCCTCGTTCGTCGCCGTCGTGTTCATCGCCGCGGTGTCGGGGAGCTTCATCGACTTCAACAGATACAGCCCGTCGGGCTTGCTAAGGTCCGCCGACGTCGCAGTGGTACTACTGTTGCTAGTGCCGTTCCTCTGCTGGGCCAGAAGAGGCGTACTCCTCACGCACCCTGGAGGAGCCGACTCCGAGCTCCCGACACCGTCCCACCCGGCCGCGTTAACGAACCCAGGGAGGCACTGGCACTTGACCTTGGCCTGCTCCCCACGGACACAGATTGCGTTGTTGCCGCAGTAGTTGAAGAACTCACAGTCCCTCGTCGGCTGCTGCCATATCGGCTTCCACGTCCCCTTACTCACCTCGTATATATACGTCGTCTCCGTACCGTTCGGCTCCAGCGTGAACCGCATCTGCGTCCTGTTGAAGTACCTGAACGTCATGCTCTTCCCTCTCCCTGGACTGCCAGGTGCAAGCTCGAACCCGTAGCTAAACAACGGCCGCATCCCGCTCAGCCCGTTGAAATACGTACCGTCGAATACACCCGACCTCCACCGGATCTTACCGCCGGGGCCTCGGAGGACGAGCTGTGTGCTGTCCGGAGCTGGGTCCATACCCAAAGTATAGTCACCTGAGCTAGGATCGTCCGGGGCACGCCATGACCTGAACAGCGTCCCGATTCGTGATGTCTCGTTCATCGTGATGTCCATGCTTTCTAGGAACGTGTCCGTTGGGTGCTCGAAGCTTTGCCATTGGAAACCACTTGTGCTGCTGTCTTGGATCACCAGGTTGCCGCTGTCCAACAGCGTCGCAACCCACTTCTTACCCCAGCTTGAAGTGGTATTTGTTCTCCACATCACGGCCGTCGTCGAGTTCGATACCTCTAGGTTCCCGTCCCCGGACATTGACACCTTATACTGATCGGCACCCAAACTCGGGAACGACGCGTCGCGGTTACCGACCCACACGTACACTCTTGGTGTGATGTTGTAGTACCATGTCCCGATGTAGTACCGCACCTCCGTGCCGTTGTCTTCACCCAAAGAGAACAGACCGAACTCGAACGTCTTGTTAGGCCCCGACACCAACGTCTCGTTGCTCAGGAGGGACTCGTCCTGGGACAGGGACTCCTTCGCCAAGCACCCCAACGGCGCCGATGAGATCCAGACGAGGGCGATGGCGGCAACGCAGACCAGCTGGAGATGCCAGAGGGGAGGGGGAAAGTGGAGTCTCATCAGGCCCATCTTGGCACGGCGAGGACGGTCATCTAAAACTCTTCTTTTTATTCGTTGTGGAAGGTGAGAGAGGTGTGGGTTTTATATGTCGATCCAACCACTCGGTGGAGCGTGGGGCTCAGCAGCATCCCCGCAGGTGCGTCCGATAGTGGGATCGATGGAATGGTCAGATGGAATTTGGTCAACAAAACGCCCCTGTTTGAAAAAGAAAAAAAAAAAGTCAAAGTCTTATGTAGGTACGGTACCTTCCCGTGAACGAGAGGCATTGTTTCATTTCCACCCTCGTTTCGGAAGACAATTCATCCATCCATATATGTGCACTGAGCTCATTTGTTAGAATAATGTTCGCTTGGTTACTAGACTTTTAAGTTAGCTAAAGGTCTTGGGTTGGGGAGTACATGGGTTGAGAAATAGAATTGTCAATTTTGATAAGTCTCTCCGCCTTAAGAGGGAGAAATCATTTTCCAATCTAGTTTACGGCGGGGTCGGGGAGATTCCACATCTATTCCTTAATTATTCAAATTCTAGTGTAAGGTTATTCATCCATTGATATCTTGTCCAGTTGTAGTTTTAAAGATATTCTTTGTTTCAAGAGCCATTGTTTAGGTTCTACAAATGGCGTTTCTTCTATGTCTTTTCCGTGACACATTAAAGGTACCCTAGTTATGCATTGATTTAATTTTGTTTGATTGGACATTGCTGGTGACTTTAGTCCTTCGGGTAAAATGTATTTATGTGCAAATATACTACAAAGATGTTTTAAGGTACCAATATAATGCAATCTAGGTCTACGTATTGTGAACATGGAAAGATTGTGAGATCTTATTCAAAAGAAACTTAATTTTTTTATGGATTGATTTGTATTAATTTCCAATTTTTAGAGTAGTTAAGGGGGACGGATGCTCGGGCGATTTCTAGGGCAATAGCATAGCTGACCCGTCATTCGGGTGGTAAAGCCTTCCCATCCGCTCAGTCGAAGTCTTTGTTAGGATATATGATGTCTCTAGTACCATCATCTTTCAACCCTAGGAGGCTCTAACCTAGATGTTGGGATTCTGGGTGGGGATTGACCCTACAGATAGCCCATGGGAAATCTCCATTTTGGGAATCATTGGGCTAGTTTGTCCTTCTTCAACTCCCCCATAACCCCACACCAACAACAATGTGCTTTGAGTGATGTTTTCTTTCTACCAGTAATACAAAGCAACGATACAGAAGGCGAGCCTACCTAGAACTCATAATCGCACGAAGAATTGTCCTTGAAAGGAGAGTGGAAACGACGTTGAGCATTGTGGACCCAGAGGTGGCGATTCAAGAGATCTCCTGCCTTTTCACCCAAGAGTAAGACAAGGAAGCCAAATCATGTGTCATGGACGAAGGGATGTAAATTGAGGGCCCCATAGTAGACAAACATGTGGATCCAATGCAAGCATCCGAGAACCCATTTTTTCTATTACTATATGAGTTTCGGTGTATGCTCTCTTATATTTTGAATATGGCTTGATGTTATTAGTTCTAGCTACAATATTGGTGCTTGTTTATGATGTTTATGAGTTGGATAAGATCTAGCCTAGATCTTCTTTCCCTCCTTTTTTGATATGACAATGGGGGAGATAGCTTAGCACATACTAAAATTGATTTTTAATTGCAAAAATTGCACGTCATATATATGTGGTGGTTGTGATTTTGGAATAACTAACCTTACAGGTGAAGGTAAGCATAAATCGAGGGGGAGAAATTGATTTTGTACATTCATGTACCCGCCTACATATCAAATGTAAACATGCTTAAAAATTCAGTCATTTTTAATATGTTAAGGAATGGTTTGTCATCTTCAAAAAAGGGGAAGACTGTTGTCCTAACAGTTATACATTATCTATATTTTAATGATGACTTAATCATTACGTTTATGTGTATCCAATATGTCTATGTGAGATCAATTCAGGTACTAGATACATGAAGAGGATGAAATTAGCAAACCCTAATTTGAGAAATCAAGTCAAAATCAATTTTGAAGAATAAATAGTATCTCTGTTAGAGTCACGATGTAAGTCATTTGTATTAAATGTATGGCTTGTAACTAAGCTTAATGGAAATTTTAGAGCCCTTAATTCGAACATTGAAACACTTTTTGAGTATTTGTCAAAAGTGATTATAGATTGACTTGTTGATAGAGTTTGTCTTGGTGGAAACTCAGCCAACAACCAATCTATCTCTTAGCAATGCCCATGGTTGGTCGAGTTTGTTTAGATGGCAACTCGATTGACATACTTTACTAGCAAAACTAATTAAATTCGTCGACCGAGTTTCATCCCAGATAAACTCGACCCACAAATTGAAAATATTTTGTCATATAAAATTGTCAGTCAAATTTCCCAAAAGGTAACTCATCCGAAAACATTATACGGTAAAGTATAGAAAAGTATTTCTAGCCGTACGAGTGTTGCAAAACTCAAAAATATATCGGTCGGTACACCCAAAATAGCTAGAATTCAATCATAAGTGTCTTTATTGGCTAGTAGGCAATCTCAACTATAAAAGGGGGTCCTTGGACTTCATTCCAAGTTTGCATTCTATTCTCCCTTGCTGTAATTGAGTGATTTTGCCTTAAAGTGTCCTTAATCTCCCTCAAGCTTGTTTATTACTCTACATCCAATTTGAGAGAGTTAGGATCCTTATAAGAGAGTGGCTCCAATGTACATCTTGTGAAGCTTTCCACTCTCTTTCCCAGCCTCTCTCTAGGAACTTGGTGATTTAATGGTGATCTCTTAGAAGAAGGAGGTGGACTTCCTTGAAGAATGAAGGGTGATCAAGGCTGAAGATTTTCTATAACAATGGGTAAGACCTTAGTGAAGGTAAAATATTCTTGGTAGGTAGATAGGTAAGACCTTTGTAATGGTTATTGTCTCCTTGACCCTAAATGGAATGTCGGCTTAGCCCTTGTGCTTGAAAAGGTTGGTCTATATGTTGTAACTCTTGTAATGGAATGTAAGAAGTGTGACATGATTGACTCCTCTAGGTAGTGGATGTACATCTCCTAGTTTGGAGGTTGGAACCACTATACATCTTAGTTTTCTTTTGGTGTTTGCTCAAAACTCTCTCTCCCTTAATTTTCAATATTGCAATATCTTTTAGAAAATATCTTGAAGGTCGAATGTGTTTTGTTTAAGTGGTTTTAGCTCTATTCACCCCCCTCTAGAGCCCATAGATCCAACTATTGATATCAAAGCTTGGTTCTCTCCAACTAAGTACTCCAACGAGTCGAGAAGATGGGCAAAAATCTACTGAGATCTCTCAACATTGAAGGTGGCTTCTCCATGGGACCACCTATATTTTATGGAACAAACTTCCTATATTGTAAGAGAAGAATGAAATTCTACATCCAAGACATGAGCTATGATATGTGTAAGGTTGTTGATTTCCATACAAAGAGTAAGAGGGAGAAGTTTCTACATGGGTGAGGCTACCTTGAAGAAAGCTCAACTCAATACTAAAGCCATTAGCATCATCTACTCCACCCTTACTCCAATTGAGTTCAACTAGATTTCTTGTTGGGATACAATCTATGAGATTTGGAACAAGTTTTGCATCACTTATGAAGGCACTAAGCAAGTCAAAGAATCCTAGGTGTATATGCACAATGGTCTTCTTAAAAAATACAAGATGGGAAAGAAGGAAAGAGTGGCTGAAATGTATGCAAGACTCAACACTATTGTGACTAGACTTGCAGCTTTGGTGCATTATATGGATCAAGGCAAGATCAACTCAAAGATTCTTGGATCTCTTCTAAAATGCTGGCAAACAAAGGTGACCACCATTGAAGAAACAAAGCCTCCTGATGAAATTCTTATTAAAGAGCTCATAGGAAATCTACAAGCTTTTAAAGTGAGATTTAACAAGCAAGAAAAAGATGAAAAGTTAGAAGAGAAAGAATCCAAGAAGATGAAGGAGAGTGCATTCAAAGCTCAAATTGAATTTATTGTGTGTCAAAAAGTTATTAGCCAAGCCTCTCCATCCATGTGAAGATGAACCCCCTTGTGATCTTGAAGCTCATTATTCAAAGGGAAAGAATTTCAAAGGTAAAGCCTCCTCCTCTACTCCTAGGTGCTATGAGTGTGGTCAAAAGGGGAATTACAAAAATGAATGTCCAAAAGCCAAGAAGTCACACCACAGGAGCAGTCATAGGAAGAAGGAGGACTACAACAAAGAGAGAAAATTCAAGAAGAAGGAGAAGAGAGAAAGTAGGGGAAAATTTGCAACCCATGTTGCTTAGGAGGAGTCTTCTTCTAGTGATTCTAGCTGAAATGAAGAGAATGTCACATTACCCTCATGTCTAGCACAAGTGAAGAACTAAGTGAGGTAAGTTTGAACAAACTTCTTTCACATTTTTGGGTGTCAATGCTTTGTTTTGAACACCAAATATTCTCTCAAAAAGTTTGATGTGAAATCTTACATCACTTTCTTTTTTGGTTATAGAACAACAAGTAGATCTTATAAACTGTTCAACATTGAAGTACATAAATAAGAAGAATCTATCATGTTAAACTTATCAAAACTAACACCTCTATTTGCAATAATGTTGTGAATGATGATGTTGTAGATAAAATGATTCCTAGATTGAAAGATCTAGACATCAACAACAAAGGAAAAAAGGTGGTTGAAGATGAAGGATCAAAAGAAGATGAAAAGAAGGATCCAACTCTTCAATTTGCTAAAGATCATCCAAAAGAGCTCATCATAGGAAACCCATTTGAAAGAGTGAAGACACTAGTTTCTTTCTACAAAGAACATGCCTACAATGCCTTCATCTCAGAACTTGAGTCAAAGAATGTCAAAGAAGCTCTTGAGGATGATGAGTGGATCCTAGCCATGCAAGAAGAAGTTGAGAAATTTGAAAACAACAAGGTGTGCACTCTAGTGTCAAGACCAAGTGACAGAAAAATCATTGGAGCAAAATTGGTCTATAGGAACAAGCTTGATGAAAGTGGTAAGGTGGTAAGGAACAAATCAAGGTTACTAGAACAAGGTGACAACCAACAAGAAGGTGTTGATTTTGAAGAAACTTATGCTCCCATTGCTTGACTTGAATATATTAGAATGCTACTTGCCTTTTCTAGTCATAAACACTTTTTTCTTTATCAAATGGATTTTAAAAGTGCATTTTTGAATGGGGAAATAGAGGAGGAAGTCTATGTGGCTCAACCTTCCAGATTTGAATAAGACAAGCATGCTAACCATGTTTATCTATTACAAAAGGCTCTTTATGGACACAAACAATCCCCTAGAGCTTGGTATGAGAAATTAAGAAACTTTATAATTGATAATGGCTATGTCATGGGAAAAGCTGACTCTACTCTCTTTATAAAACACCCTTCTAACAATTTCATAATAATTCAAACTTGTGTTGATGATATCATTTTTGGCGAGACTAATCTTAATCTTTACAAGGAGTTTAGTTCTCTCATACAAAGAAAATTTGAAATAAACATGATGGGGGATCTCACACTCTTCCTTGGCTTCCAAATCAAGCAAGATGAAGATAAATTTTTTATCAACTGAGATAAGTACACAAATGAACTCTTGAAGCACTTTAAGATGGAGAACACAAAGCCAATGGATTCTTCCATGTCAAACACTGCCAAACTTGATAAGGATGAAGAAAGTGAAAAGGTAGATGAGATGCTCTATAGAGTTATGATTGATAGCTTACTATATCTGACTGCCTCTAGACCAGATATAATGTTTAGTGTTGGCTTCGTGCTATATTGCAATCAAGCCCTAGAAAATCACATCTTTTAGCTACTGAGAGGATTCTAAGATACCTAACCAAAACTTAAAATTTTAGACTATGGTATCCTAAGTCAAGGGACTTTACTCTTACAACCTATAGTGATGCAAATTATGTTGGGTGCTTAGTTTATAAAAAGTGCACAAGTGGAACTTACTTCCTCCTAGGACCATGTTTAGTTTATTTGTTTCTGTGACATCCCCAGATTTTGTAAAACTTAATCTGATGTGTGACGTCCAAATTGAAACCTCACCTCAGTGAGAATCCCAATTTAAACGCCTCACACTAGGCTAAGAAGAAGAAAATCAAGGGAGTCAGAAGGAAACAATCAGTAGCACATGTACATGAACAATAATAAAACCATACACACATGTTCACCATTCAACATATAATTATAACATGAATTGTTACAACATTTGATATTACATATTGAATAGCAAACTATACATATACATTTACTACCACTAAATTACATGATCTTAAGACAACAGGTCCACCTATACATCAGCTCGCCACACCACTCTCAACTATCCTGGATCTTCAAGAGCATAACCACAACCTAAACAAAAGATTACATGTGGTACACGTCAGCACAATATTCAAGAATATTGTACTGAGTAAGCCTACATGTCTTTTATATACCTCTCATCATATCTTGGCAATAAGATAAAACTAATACTTGGCAATTATAAAGAAATATAAGGAAAAGTGTATGCTTGCACAAAGATATTCATTAACAAAAGAGAACACATATTTTAAGCATATTTTCCATTATATCATCCATGCATTTTCCACCTGAGGAATAATGCATCATCTCAGCTACCAAAGAGTATGAGATGTAAGGCCTTATGATCTACTACCAAAGAGTTAGATCATTGTACAATGTGGTCTGCTACCAAAGAGAATGATCACTTTCCAGCACTATGCTACCAAAGAGAATTAGTTCTTTCATATAATGGAATAGATATATTATGTTTCATGTGTTCATAACCATAAGTATGGAAATTCAAGAAACATATCATGCAAGAATAATCATTTCATCCAATATCATATGCCAAGTATTTTACTACACATATAACACAAGCATATTGTATAATAAGCCAAGTAAGAGGTAATGGTGTACCTTAGATTAAGATATCCTAATCATCACATTCCTGATATTAGGTATATCCTCATGTTAGCTATATCTTGGTCAAACCCCCGGTTAAGACAAGATCACATATCACTATCATGTTCTCGTCATCATAACCCTAGTTATGTCCATTTTAGGGTTTACATTATTTCATTAGGATATTCCCATCATTACTTGCATTCTTATCTTAGATTTATCTTACTGATGTCATTTTCAATATTATGGTTCATTATCTGAACATTAGGTTCCGTATCCTTTTTGTGCATATATTAACCCTAGGTTACATGCATTGTTCAAATTAGGGTTAGAACCCATGTATTTAAAGGTCATCTTCATATAATGTGGATTTCTTGTATAAAATTGATCACATAATTAAAACTGAGGTTCCATATACCGATATGAGCTTACTCTATAATTTATATCATTTATTGAGCATGTATGTATTTATTACATTTAACTTAGGGTTACCAACCCTAATTAGCTATATAAAACAAATTACATTATTTTGTGTACCAACATCATGTTTACTGACACTAGATGGATTATAAATGTGAATGTAGACTTACTAACATGTTCTCATAGTTTTAGGTCTTCTTTTAATATTTATTATACATCAAACAAGTATAATACAACTTACATGAAATTACTGAGATTAGTGCATCAAAAGCCTGATATTATGGTTTTATGTTGTTCTACGCATTTTTTTGAGAGTTTTAGTATATTATACATATTTTTCTAATAAACATACTAATATCTATGAATTATACAAGATATGAGAATTATTGAATATTTACCTTTTTTGGCCTATCAGGTACCGCCACGTGGCTTCAGGGTTGGCACACCTCCTTGCTTGGGCCGACTGGTGGCTCACTATGACTCAGGCGGTTTGTGGGTTCTGAACCCGGTTCAGATCTACTTTGGTCTAGAGTTGATCCTCTCTCTCTCGTCTCTCTGGTTTCACGCGATATGCCCGATGCCCGCCTCTGTGAATCTGAGATAGAGTCGCCGCCACAACACTCCTCTCCAGCAAGCGATTGTTCCTCTGCCAGTGCTCCTCATGAAAGTGTTGAGCTTCCACTGTCTTCGTCATCCCTTCCTCCATGCTGACGGTCACTTAGATCTGCTTCCGATGACTCCTCCTTCTTCTGTCATATGCTCGCCGGCACCATCTATGGTTGCGGCTGTGTAGAAGGGGCAAAATGCCTCCATGCCATGAAAGCCCAAAGAGAAAGTTCTGCTAGCATGCCCAAGAATCTAGAAAATTGACAAACCCATCCACAGACGGTGGGAAAGTCCTACAACATCCTTTGATCTCCATCTTCATGGTCGGCTGGGTTGAATTGGTTTGGTACCAAAACCACTTCGGGAGGTCATGGAAACGATGGGGTTGGATTCCCCTAGACCCCAGCTTCCTTTTCCGTTCACTGGTCTTCCTCATATACCCTCTCTATTTCTATTTCCTTTCTCTAGTTCTAACTTGATCACTGAGATGGAGAGACACCGCGAACTGGGAGTTCGTTCTCTCTCTGGAGTGGTGAGGTAATTCGCCCAAGGGGTCAAATGGGAGCTCATCCCAGTCCGAAGCCAACTGTCTAGTTAGATATCTTGCTCACTCCCACGATCTATGAAGTTGTGGAGGTAAACGTGGCCTCGTCCTCCCCACGTCTTAGCCCCAATCTGCTGGAGGTTGAGGACAAACTTACAATCATCAGATCTATGATCTACGGTCCATGTTGAAGCTAGCCACATCCCAATCTGTGGCTTCCCTTAAGCCAAGGGCCTAAACCATCAGATTAACCAAGAATGACCCAGATTTGTCCATGCAGATGTTGCCCAAACCAAGGGTGCGTGACACATCCAGTAAGCCACAAACTTAGGTCTATGAACATCAAATATGCACATTATTTCACCAATTTCAAACCTAAATATCTCTCACTAGGAGGATCCAAATGCCACCAAATTTTAACCATAGCTTCCTTACCTATGGGGATACCTTATACTCAAATTTAGTGATAAAACTCATCTATTTTATCATTCTATTAAATTCCTCAAGAAGGCATTAAAAGAGATATCTTAATCATGATGTCAACCTCACATAAACACACCTACTTTGTCAAAATCTTAGAACTCTTAATATAGCTCAACCATATGATTTCACTTATGTTATTGGACATTTAGGATTCCAAAAGTCCACTCTATCACATCCTACACACCTTAAAAGAAATTCTATCCTCGGAATTAAGCCAAAAACCCAGTCTTTCACATCATATACATCTTAAAAAACTTTCATCCTTGAAAGTACACCATACTCATACTTCCAGGGAAAACCTTATATTGCTCTCATCCACATGTAGGAACCATTCGATGTGTAACATATCCACAAAGGTTACCTAGAACCATGTATCCAAAGAACTATTAGGAGGTTTCAAAAGCATCAAGGGTGAAACCTCACTCCATAGAGGCTCAAACAAGGGTTTAGAAGATTAGGTTATGTCATTACATATCTCATATGTTAGATTTGCTTCCTTATCTTTAGCCATGCATTAGGGCTACCAGATCATATTACCATGTTCTAAGGGAGTTAACTAATATTAACTCATACTTTAAGGTGTCATCAACATTTTATTGAGATAATTTGTTAGAACATGTTCAACATTAACATATGCCTTTTAGGAGGGAGTTAACTAAAGTTAACCCACTATATTCATCTAGATCATATCAAGGTGTTATAATCATTATGTTGTGCTATCTGTCAAACTATATTTTCCATCTTTGTTAAGCACTAAGATTAACGCCTCGTGTAACTTATTTCATTCATATGATCTTATTTCATTTCTCATAATAAATTGCAACATTTACTAGTGATTTCATCACAAGATTAACTAACACTATCACATTATCATCATTATTCATGGATATGGTTAACTATTTCTACTTTGATGTCATTAAACCATCTCTAGATATTTCATCATATCATGTCTATATATCATATCTCAAGATTAGATCACATCCTTACATATATTATATCATGGTTGTTCTAAACAAATTTATGTGAGTGGCTCGTTGAACATGTATCAAAACTTTATATAGTCCAAATGAGGTTCCTCTAACCCATACCACGAGGGTAGTTCCATGCTAAATCTCTTTGAGCTAACTCAACTTTGTGAGTATTTCATATACATATACTTTATCTTCCCTCTCTTAGTCTAGGGTTCTCAGGTATACCTCATTGGCAATAGATATAGCCTTACAAGCTCAAGCCACATAAGCACAAACCAAAACACGATATGGTATACTCATCATAGGTCTCTAACCATGAAACATCTTACCCAAAGCTCTCTTATATACACTACTAGATTCCTATGTGGGAAACCACCAACCCGAGCATGAGGCTTCATAGAAACTAACATAGCTACCTCCTCTAGGGTCTTGGGCTCTCTCCCTCACCCAGATGGTAGGCACTCGTATTCATGTTCACATGCACATATATAATGAGCCTCTCTCTACCTCTAAGGTTTGGTCCTCCCAATGACATCTAGGGTTCAAGAAAACTATAGCAATCATGCATAAAGCAACTAATCTCAATCACTCAGGAGTATTCTAGTTTCGGACATATCATATCACATATTTCTCATATCTTGGAGTCTAGGTTCTCGGAAATTCTCTCTGTGGGTCTCACTCTATCTGGAGATAACCCTGAAACTGGTCCTAACACTAGAGGTCCTCCTTCATAAAAGAGACAGAGGCTCTTGCTGATTCACATCCTTGTCTTAACTTAACATATCTCACCTCATAAAAGCCTAGTTACTTGCATCATAAACACTTATCTAAAATCCTTAAAACTGGACTTAATTCCTCAAAGACAAACATATATCATCATAAACCATCTTATATCATCTATATGAAACTTACATCATATCATCAAAACTTATTTCATCTACTCCATCTATCACATATTCCAACAAGGCTCTAGACATCTAATCTAGAACTTCTCTCTCTTCTAGACTGATGTCATTCACTTTCACTTAGGTTGCATGATCACCTCCTACTCATACATGTGTGGGGACACATTTTTGTAATACATATACATAATAAAATATTATATAGTTTTTCTCTGATAAAATAAGTATCAGATAAAATTATCGAGGTTCGATCCGTTTGGAATCGAAAACCAAATCCTGAAAATGAGTGTCCCACACATAGTAGAGAGTGCAGTGTCATGAAAACTAGTGAAAAGGGTGAGAACAAGAGGTAGACTAGTGTAGCTACTCCAGAAAATGAGTGCCATATGTCTAGGGTTTCTCTTCCCTTGATGCACGTCATTTCTAAATAATGCAACGTCCCATACCGCTACACTATAAGGAAAGAATGACATCTAAGGACCTGATATACAACAAGCACTAGTCTAGACCTAGTTCTCAGACATCTAGGTGCTAACCTAGAGGCTAGGTCAGATCTAGTCTCTAAAAGACGACTACTCTAACCCTAAAAGATTATTAAGTTCAAGGTTCTTTAGTTTTGAGTTACATAATGAGCAAATGTCAAGCTTTGCTATTGTTCCTGCTCTGATACCACATGTGACGTCCCCAAATTTTATAAAACTTAATCTGATGTGTGACGTCCAAATTGAAATCTCACCTCAGTGAGAATCCCAATTTAAATGCCCCACACTAGGCTAAGAAGAAGAAAATCAAGGGAGTCAGAAGGAAACAATCAGTGGCACATGTACATGAAGAATAATAAAACCATACACACATGATCACCATTCAACATATAATTATAACATGAATTGTTACAACATTTGATATTACATATTGAACATCAAACTATACATATACATGTACTACCACTAAACTACAGGATCTTAAGACAACATGTCTGCCTATACATCAGATCGCCACACCACTCTCAACTATCCTGGATCTTCAAGAGCATAACCACAACCTAAACAAAGGATTACATGTGGTACACGTCAGAACAATATTCAAGAATATTGTACTAAGTACGCCTACGTGTCTTTTATATACCTCTCATCATATCTTGGCAATAAGATAAAACTAATACTTGGCAGTTACAAAGAAATATAAGGAAAAGTGTATACTTGCACAAAGATATTCATTAACAAAAGAGAACACATATTTTAAGCATATTTTCCATTATATCATCCATGCATTTTCCACCTGAGGGAATAATGCATCATCTCAGCTACCAAAGAGTATGATATGTAAGGCCTTATGATCTACTACCAAAGAGTTAGATCATTGTACAATGTGATCTGCTACCAAAGAGAATGATCACTTTCCAGCACTATACTACCAAAGAGAATTAGTGCTTTCATATAATGGAACAGATATATTATGTTTCATGTGTTCATAACCATAAGTACAGAAATTCAAGCAACATATCATGCAAGAACAATCATTTCATCCAATATCATATGGCAAGTATTTTACTACACATATAACACAAGCATATTGTATAATAAGCCAAGTAAGAGGTAATGGCATACCTTAGATCAAGATATCCTAATCATCACATTCTTGATATTAGGTATATCCTCATGTTAGATATATCTTGGTCAAACACCTAGTTAAGACAAGATCACATATCACTATCAGGTTCTCATCATCATAACCCTAGTTATGTCCATTTTAGGGTTTACCTTATTTCATTAGGATATTCCCATCATTACTTGCATTCTTGTCTTAGATTTATCTTACTGATGTCATTTTCAATATTATGGTTCATTATCTGAACATTAGGTTCTATATCCTTTTTGTGCATATATTAACCCTAGGTTAGATGCATTATTCAAATTAGGGTTACAACCCATGTATTAAAGGTCATCTTCATATAACGTGGATTTCTTGTATAAAACTGATCACATAATTAAAACCGAGGTTCCATATACCGATATGAGCTTACTTTGTAATTTCTATCATTTATTGAGCATGTATGTATTTATTGCATTTAACTTAGGGTTACCAACCCTAATTAGCTATATGAAGCAAATTACATTATTTTGTGTACCAACATCATGTTTACTGACTCTAGATGGATTATAAATGTGAATGTAGACTTACTGACATGTTCCCATAATTTTAGGTCATCTTTTAATATTTATTATACATCAAACAATTATAATACAACTTACATGATATTACTGAGATTAGTGCATCAAAAGCCTAATATTATGTTTTATGTTGTTCTACGCATTTTTTTGAGAATTTTGGTATAGTATACATATTTGTCTGATAAACGTACTAATTTCTATGAATTATACAAGATTTGAGAATTATTGAATATTTACCTTTTTCGGCCTATCAGGTACTGCCACGTGGCTTTAGGGTTGGCACATCTCCTTGCTTGAGTCGGCTGGTGGCTCACTGTGAGTCAGGAAGTTTGTGGGTTTTGAACCCTGTTCAGATCTTCTTTGGTCTAGATTTGATCCTCTCTCTCTCATCTCTCTGGTTTCACGCGATACGCCTGACACCCGCCTCTGTGAATCTGAGATAGAGTCACCGCCACAACACTCCTCTCCAGTGAGTGATTGTTCCTTTGCCAGTGCTCATCATGAAAGTGTTGAGCTTCCACTATCTTCATCATTCCTTCCTCCATGCCGACGATCACTTGGATCTACTTCTGATGACTCCTCCTTCTTCTGCCATATGCTCGCCAGCACCAACTATGGTTGCGGCAGTGTAGAAGAGGTAAAATGCCTCCATGCCACAAAAGCCCAAAGAGAAAGTTCTGTGAGTATGCCCAGGAATCTAAAAACTCGACAAACTCATCCACAGATGGTGGGAAAGTCCTGCAACATCCTTCAAGCTCCATCTTCATGGTCGACTGGGTTGAGTTGGTTTGCTCCCAAAACCACTTTGGGAGGTCATGGAAATGATGGGGTTGGATTCCCCTGGACCCCAGCTTCCTTTTCCATTCACTGGTCTTCCTCCTATACCCTCTCTATTTCTATTTCCTTTCTCTAGTTCTAACCTACTCACTGAGATGGAGAGACACTGCGAACTGGGAGTTCGTTCTCTCTACTGGAGTGGTGAGGCAGTTCGCCCAAGGGGTCAAATGGGAGCTCATCCCAGTCCGAAGACAACTATCTAGTTAGATATCTTGCTCACTCCCATGATTCATGAAGTGGTGGAGGCAAATGTGGCCTCGTCCTCCCCACGTCTCAGCCCTAATCCGCTGGAGGTTGAGGACAAACTTACAGCCATCAGATCTATGATCTACGGTCCATGTTGAAGCTAGCCACAACCCAATTTGTAGCTTCCCTTAATCCAAGGGCCTGAACCATCAGATTAACCACGAATGGCCCAGATTTATCCATGCGGACGCAGCCCAAACCAAGGGCGTGTGACACATCCATTAAGCCACAAACTTAGGTCTATGAACATCAAATATGCACATTATTTCACCAATTTCAAACCTAAATATCTCTCACTAGGAGGATCCAAATGCCACCAAATTTTAACCATAGCTTCCTTACCTCTCGATATACCTTCTACTCAAATTTTGTGACAAAAATCATCTATTTGATCATTCTATTAAATTCCTCAAGAAGGCATTAAAAGAGATATCTTAACCATGATGTCAACCTCACATCAACACACCTACTTTGTCAAAAGCTTGGAACTCTTAATATAACTCAACCATATGATTTCACTTATGTCATTGGACATTTAGGATTCCAAAAGTCCACTCTATCATAGTTTCCTAAGAAGCAAAGCATCATGGCTCTATAAACTACTGAGGCTGAATACATTGCAGCTGGTATTGTTGTGCCCAAGTCCTATGGATGAAGCAAATGCTCCAAGACTTTAATATTTTCTATGATGATTCTCATGTATTTTGTGATAATACTTGTGTAATTAGTTTTTCATACAATAATATATTGCATAGTGGAGCTAAACAAATATAGGTCTGCCATCATTTCCTTTGTGATCACATTGCTAAGAAATACATATATGTCATTCATGTGGAAACGAAAAATAAACTTGCAGATATTTTCTATAAACCTCTAGATAGAGAGAAATTTACTTTTATTATATCACAATTGCTTATTACTGCCTTGATGATAACTCTATATCTCCTAGCTAAGATGGTCATACTCCTCTATGCTTTTTCTCATATTTTATCATCATTTGCTACTTCATTGCTTAAATTTCCAAGTTAAATGCTTTGTTTTTGCTCAAATTGTGTTTGAATTGCAAAATGCTTATTTTAATACAAATAAAAGTCCATGATGATTAAAAAGTTTCTATATATGCTTTATATAATATGATAGGCTAGTAAAGTGCTTTTACATAAGGCTTTAAGACCCTAGAATTAATTTTCTTAACGTTGAGATAGAACCTATTATCGGTCGAGTTTTCCCTGGGGTAACTTGATCGACGGGCTACCTAATGATTAAATTGAACACAGTGTTAGCGAGTTAACTCAAAACACAAACTCGACTAACAACATTATTGCAGAACTGATAAGTGGGATCAGTTAGCCAATTCTCTCCCTCTCAACTAGATAAAATCAACAGACAACCCCTCTTTTGTGTTTGTCCTCCAACCCTAGACCATCCTCTACCTCTTTCCTGGCCTCTCCCGTCCTGAATTGTCTCCCCTAACATAATCCTAGTTCGTTCTTGGGTGTTTGGCTATTATATTCTACTAGATGAGCTCCTTTTTCTGCCTCTCTTTCTCTACATCTTCCATGGAGACTAGCAGGAGAAAATAAAGCTCCTCTACTAGGAACACCTCAACTCCTATCACAACTCCAGCCACACGTATTCTTAGGTATGATGGAACCTCTTTTATACATACACAAGCTATAAATTGGTATAAAGAGTTGCTTCCACATATCCCTTTCCCTTTTATAACTTGGCTGAGACTAAGGATGAGTTCTTGAAGTCTATCAAGAAGTTCTTTCTTGGAAAATATTGTGCTCTTTGCATTGAACGATATTGCTTTTTTAATTCTTACACTAGAACTAAGGTTGTCCATGAGTTTTATGCTAATCTAACATGGAACTACACCACCCTTGTACCTCCACCTAGCACCCAAATCACCCTTACATTTATGGTAGTAGGGACTTTTCTCACAATCACTGAGGAATCCCTCAATACCTACTTGATTGGAACTTGTCCACTACCAATTGGGGGTCTACCTATGATAATCACCTTGACTTGCTTTACCCCAAGGAGCTCTACAAAATAAACTATGAAAACAAAGAGGATTCCTATATTTATGGATCGCCATTAAAAATAAATAGAAATCAAGAAATATTATATAATTTTAATATAGAGAAACCTCAATTGATTTATGTATTAATGGATGTAGATATTAGGGATTATCTAGGAGAAAAATATTATATACATAGCAAAAAAAATACTGAGAAAAAATATTTTAATTGTATATAAACAAAGACTTGAAGAAGCCTAACATACTCCATAGGAAGAAAGACATCCTACCATCTTTCCATGGATTTCAAGTCACACATCGTTGCACTTATAGTAAACTACAATATCCATCCCAAGAGGAATCAAATAGACATTGTAGAGAACTCCAAAGTGATAGTGTATTGTATCCTTTAAGGTATTTGAGTCAAATGGGACAGATACATCCTTCATCATATGACCTATTTTGACTTAGAAAAGAACACCAGGGACTCCCAACCTCCTTATCCCAACCTTATATGTGATTTTTTTACTGAGAAATCCCTTCTTAAAGACTTGAACTACCCTAAAAATAGGAAAGATGTATGTATCAGTGAAACCACAGTTAAGAAGTCATCCCAGTCCTCTACCCATGGAACCTCCTCCTCCACCACCTAGATCTGCTTGGGATTCCTTTTTAGTGTAAAATGAGACCTTATGGGTTACATGATGCACCATAACACATAACACATGCAAGTCCAGGACTTCTTGTTTACATCATGTAGAACATGAACTTATCATGCCCTTCCCCCTACCCATCATACCAACCATCTTTCTCCGTTACTGATAATGCTACTTATACCTATGATTAGTTTTACCCTACTCACCAGTATGCCTCTTTTGCTGCACACCCTACTTTTGGTAATGGACCTACAACTACTTCCTCACATCCTCCTCCAAGTTTCCCTCAGTTGCTTTACCTTCCACCTAGCCTTGCTCTGCTATTCTTGATGACTTTGATTGGGTTTCTACTCCTACTTTTGAGCAAGAAAAGGTGTTTCTTGAAACCATCATGTCTTCACGTGAGCAACATCTTAGGTGTCCAGACACTCACTCCTTTGGTCCTATCGAGGATATGGAGATTGTTGAGGAAGGTGATGAGGCTGCTGAAGATGATGATGGAGATGATGATAATGATGATGGAGAGATAGAAGGATATGATGACAATGGAGTTGATGATGATGATGAAGTTGTTGTTGCTCCTTCATCTTCAGTGCAACCTGACCCTTCCAGTGATGAGGATTACAATCTTGCTCATGATGATCTTGACTTAGATGATCTATATCTTTAGTTCTTAAGTGTGAGAGTGCCCATGTGCTTGTCATTTTGTGATTTTACCCTATATTTTCTTAGGGCACATGTATCTAAGGATACTATTTATATTTTAATGTCATTCTTTGGTGGTTTGTTTTCATCATAGAATGATTTTTGTTGGTTATAATCATTATCATTTGTACCCTAAACTCTTTTCTCTATTACTATATGAGTTTTAGTGTATGATCTCTTATATTTTGATTATGACTTGATGTTATCATTTCTCTCTATAACTATTTTGTGTTTTTGTTTGTTTATGATGCTTATGAGTTGGAT
The DNA here is from genome assembly GCA_963693085.1 of Alisma plantago-aquatica. NCBI lineage: Eukaryota > Viridiplantae > Streptophyta > Magnoliopsida > Alismatales > Alismataceae > Alisma > Alisma plantago-aquatica. Next base: position 1,282,028,846 of record OY856412.1, on the reverse strand, counting down.
AATACTTGACCTAGATCTTATACCCCTCCCTTTTTGATATTACAAAGGAGGAGAAATAGATTGACACATATTGAAATTGATTCTTAATTGCATATCTCTTGGTTATTGAAAAAGTTACAACATATATATGTGATGGTTGTGTTTTTGGAGGAACTGACCCTACAGGTGAAGGTAAGCATAAATAGAGGGGAAGAAATTTCTTTTATACATTCATGTATCCATATACATTTAAAAGGTAAAACTGTATAAAAATTTCAGTCCTTTTCAATACGTGAAGCAATGGTTTGTCATCCTTAAAATGGGGGAGAATGTTGACCAAATAGTTATACAATGTCCATATATTGATGATGACTCAACCACTCCATTCATGTGTATCTAATATGTCTATTTGAGATCAATTTTAGGTTTTAGGTACATGAAGAGGATAAACTTAGCAAACCCTAGCATGCCAGAAATCAGGTCAAAATTAATTCAAATGCAAGCTTTAAAGAATAAATAGTATCTCTATTAGAATCATGTTGTAAATCATTTGAATGGAATGTATGACTTATAACAAATCTTAATAAAAAAATTATATCACTTAATTTGAACGTTTAAGCACTTTTCGAGCATTATTCAATAGTGATTGTATACAATCTTGTTGATTGAGTTTGTCCTGTTGGAAACTCATCTGGTAGCTAATCTGTCTCTTGGCAAAGCCATGATCGGCTGAGTTTCACCTGGCTGCAACTCAACTAACACCCTGCACTAGCAAAACAAATTAAATGTGTGGGCCGAGTTTCATCCTAGATAAAGTCGACTGAAAATTTCAAATTGTTTTGTCATATAGTGTTGTCAGTTGAGTTTACCATAAGGTAACTCATATGATAACACTATATGGTAAAGTGCAGAACAATGTTTATAGCCATTGAAGTATTGCAAAACTCATAAATATATCTATTACAACACCTAAAACGGCTAGAATTTGATCCTAAGTGTCTCTACTAGCCAGTAGGCAACCTCAACTATAAAAAGGGGCCCTTAGACTTCATTTCAAGTTTTCCATCTATGCTCCCTTGCTATAGTTGAGTGATTTTTCATCCAAGAGCCCCTAATATCCCTCAAGCTGGTTTGAGTGAGTTAGGATCATTGTAAGAGATCCTTTCCAATGTACATCTTGTGAATCTTTCCACTCTCTTTCCCAACCTCTCTCTAGCAACTTGGTGATTTAAATGTGATCTCCTTGAAGAAGGAGGTGAACTTCGTTGAAGAAGGAAGGGTGATCAAAGGCTGAATATCTTCTACAAGAAAGGGTAAGACCTTAGTGAAGGTGGAAGATTCTTGGAAGGTAGATAGGTAAGACCTTTATAATGGTTATTGTCTCCTTGACCCTAAAAGGAATGCTAGTTTAGCCCTTGTTCTTGAAAAGGGCGGTCTATATGTTGTAACTCTTTTAATGTAATATAAGAAGTGTGACTTGGTTGAAAATCCTATAGGTTGAACCCTCTAGGTAGTTGATGTACATCTCCTAGTTTGGCGGTTGGAACCACTATACATCACAGTCTTCTTTTGGTGTTTGCCCAATCTCTCTCTCCCTTACTTTTCAATATTGCAATATCTCTTAACAAATATCTTATAGGTCTAATGCATTTTGTTTAATTGGTTTTATCTCTATTCACTCCCCCGTAGAGCCCATAGATCCTATAGGGATTAATCTTCATTAAAGGATATTTTGAGTCATTTTGGGGACTTAATCAAGGTTTCCAATAAGAGAAGGACATAGGATGACCTGTCAGGGGTGCTGCTTCTCATTGAAGCATTTAATAAAGACATACCACAATTTATATCTATCACTTGCTTCAATAGGATGAGGTACACTAAGATCTCTAAGGTGGCTGAGGTGGGTTTAGATACTAGAGAGATTGGCTAGACGGAATGCGGCAAGGATATGAGGCTAACAGAGGAAGTTGTGTCTACACTGTTGGTGTGGTAGACCATAGGGGTGATTCCACATAGGTAGTTCACATAGTTCTTCACAATTACAGAACATAAGCTAAAATGTCTACACATGATCTATATGTGGATTGTGAGAGTGAAGATGATAGGCACCTTCAAAGAATTGTTCTAATCCTGAAGGCAATAGACAAATTCTACAACATAGGCTTCATTCTCAACTCCAATTCTAGAAAGGATAATTTTGCAAGTTGACTTTGTAGGTAAAGACCATGTCCAAGGTTCGCATATGAGGCAAGCTAGGATGAATCTTATAAACAAAAGTCAAGAAGGATTTGGTCACAAGATACAATGAATAGGTATGAGGGAGAAGAAGGTATTAAATACCATGTTACTCTTATGAAGAATATTGGGAGGATAGATGTTGGCAATGTGAAGAGCCCTCTTGTAGAAGAGGGAGCCACTGAGCATTTGGGTGCTGATGAGAGTTGACTATATCAATAGATATGTTAAAACACCTTATATGAAACTTCATAGGGGTTGGCAATAAGTCAATACGAAAGGTCCTTAGGTGCCTTTGCTGAATCCATAGGCTGATGGTTGTAGGGATCTTGGAGTTGGTGATTCATACATTGGGAACAAAGGAGCTTTTTGAAATAGTAGGTTTGGAATCATCAAATGACAATGAAGAATTGGATGGGAAAGTGTGGATTTGTGGCATACGAATCGTAATTAACCAAATAACCTAAGAGGAAGCATATCATTCACAGCGGATTACTGAAAATCACTAAAAATTTAAACTTTTACAAAGAGATCCAATCAAGGGAAAACACTTTCATAAAAGACCAAAATACTTCAGTTGCATATTGGTTCACAAGTACATGTCTTGTACCATGTCATCTCAAATTACATTCACAGTTGCTTTGTTGAACTATACATAAACAACATAAAAATTTTAAGGCATTACACCAAAATCTCAAATCGTTTCTTTAAAACCAACTACCGACTCTGAGGACCTGAGAGTACAGAGACGACACATAGGACTATATCTAAATATATACAAGACTTCACATCCAGTGTCTCCACCTGAGATGTTACTGCCGTTTTCTTCTACTGCTACTGTTGTTGTCCTTCACCTACTGAAGGATTCCTGCCTCCTCGTCTGCGTCCACCTAAAAAGTTGGATCCCACAGGGGTGAGGCAATTGTAAATTGTCCCATCAAGAGATATAACTCTCCGCCAAAAACATTATTATGATGAAATAAACAACAACATAAGACTGAGCAGAAGAATTATATGTTGAATAGTAGGCAGATTAAATACTAATCAAATTAGGTTAATAGAGCTTTTCAGCTATATCTTGTCTAAAAAGCATAATACTTATTCAATAACGAATATGAAGAACATACGTAAAAAACTATCCATCTAGGATCTGTTTAAGTAATGTACATCAATCAATGATTCTCGTATATCAACCTCAAGCAAATATGCTACACGGCTGATTACATTTTACAATCAATCTTAAGCCCTGAGGAGATGAAGGTATACCGTTCATACTCCAACCGACCATTGCAAAGTCGAAATCGGTACCATATAAGATCAATGGAAGAGCCAGACTCCATGACCTCATCTCCTCCCAGTCAGTATGGGCTCAATATGTAGGACATCTCGTGTCTCTACTACATATAGCTTTCCAGGGTATACTGACACTTCGCTATAGAGTTACAGCGGCGACTGCACTCTCTTTGCAAATCGGGAGATTTCATGTTTATCTCACCTCGATACCAGCATTAACATTATTGGGAGATTCGTGATACATCCATCCTGACATATATAATGAAAGATTGAGAGATTTAATGTTCATCTACCATCAATCCCACATTAGGGCGTAAGGTATTCATGCCCATTACCCCTACATACTCAACAGTATGCACTCTAGGAGATCCCTTGGGAAAACCTATTTCACCATCACCAAACTTCTGACGATGATGGATCTATGGTCAGGGCTCTACATGATATGATTTCACTTGATTAATTAAGTACATTAGCATATTCTTTTAGCATCAATCAAGTTCTCAAATAAGAATTATTGTGACAAATGCTACAAAGAAACATGTAAGCTCTTATCAATTGCTTTACCAGAACTTATACTACACTGGGATCTTAATCCCTTATCTCATCACTTGAAAGTTCACATCTTACAGCAACATCATTATCTTACTTATCAAATATGGGTATTCATACCCTCAGTTCATCACTAATCATTGTTACCACCTATTAGGTAACTATCACCTTTAGGTCCTCATACCGAGGAATACATGATACTTGTTACACAAGCATCTCACATGGATTACCAAGCCTATTTCAACTCTGATTACTTTTTACTGAGAAACAAAGCATATCATGGCTCACAAAGCCCATTACATTCTTAATAATAGAACATCATAGCTCATAACTGGCTATGCGCATCATCTCATGATACCTGCATGGTTAGTACTTATGATAACAATTGTATCAATTACATATCAGCTCCATGCAATATAACACCATTAATCCCTTATTAGGGTTAGGGTTTACTATTCACATCAAATTAGGGTTTATCATATCCTTTTACCCAAATTAGGGTTAGGATGTACAATTCACCTCCATTTAGGGTTTATCATCAAATTACCCTAAATTAGGTTTACTCCATTACCCTGGATTGAGGATTCACTTAGCATTAGCCTTAGTTAGATTTACATCTACAATTGACCCAAAATTTGGGTTACACCATGTATTGCCCTGATTTAGGTTTAAGACTCACTAATCTTCTTAATTAGGGTTTCATGATCTCATCATTATGGATCAATCCATAATTACATATTTTACTCATAATAAAGGAATTGAAGCTTGTATTTGCATATAAACACTACTCTCTCTCTCTCTCATCCTCTATGGGATGTTGAGTACCTCAAAGTTGACTTAATTAGGTTAATTCAATTTCTCTATTTCAATACACTTAGTTAGGGTTAGAGTAGTGTGTTAAGATCTCTCTTTCATAATCTCCAAAGATTAACCCTTTCGAGGGTACTAATTACCCTATCTTATTAAGGTTACAACTAATGTAATCACCCTTGATTTACATCATTAAGAGTCACATAATTACTTGAAATTTAATCCACTTGGGCGTTCAAACCATTTTAAGTTAATTATTCTCCAATCGGTTTTGGTCACCTAGACCCCAAACGGTCTTGACCATCTAAACCCCAAACGGTCTTGATAGATTGACCCTCAAATGGTCTAAGACTATTTAGACCTTCAAACGGTCTTAGTTAATTAAGTTCAAACGGTTTAAAACCGTTTAGAAAAGTTGGTTCTTGAAATCGTTTAGTGCAAACATACTTGAAATCGTTTGAGCCTCAATTGGTTTGGGATCGTTTGGTCCAAACACCCTCAAAACTGATTGGACCAAAAAGGTCTTTCAACACTTAACCAATTCAAGGTTTCAATCAATGAACAGACTATCAGTTGAATCCTTGATTCATTCATCAATTAAACTATTGAGTCATCCCTCAATTGGACCATCAATTAAGGTTTTGAACCCAATTGAATCAGGATTATAATCAAGAAACCTTCAATTAGGGTTTTGAAATCGAGGAACCTTCAATTATTGACATTGTGGAACTGATTCAATTGAAATCAATGGATCATCATCAAATTATGATATGACCTGACCTCAAACGGTCTTGAGGTCATTTGGATGACCTCCAAATGGTCTTGAGACCGTTTGCCCCATCCATCATTGAAATTTGTGAAATTCAATTAGGGTTTAGATCATTGGATTGATCATCAATTGAGCTATTAATTGCATTTCAATTTAATATCTCTGGATCTTCAACCACCCCATCATACTCAACCCTAGACCTCCAAACGGTCTTGAGACCATTTGGGTTAATCAACCCAAAGTTTTAAATTAACCAATTGAAATTTCAACACTTAACCCGATTAGGGTTTGTTACTTGATGAACCTTCAACTGATGAAACCTTTGAAACCAATCAATTAAATTTAATGGGTCATCAACCATCAACACTATCATATAATCTCCAAATGGTCAACTATGGTCAACCCTTCCAAATAGTTTGAAATTGTTTGGCTTCTAACAGTTTAATGAAACCGTTTGATTTCAAACGGTTATGTTGAAACCGATTGGAATAGAGTTTCTTTGGGAAAAGTGACCAAGATGATGCAATCATCATCTACCTTCGTTCATGTAGTTCTTATTGCTACTATTTTCATAAAATTATCAATTACAACAAGCAATTGATCAAGAAGAAGAAGAAATCAATATAATTGCAAGATTGATAATTGAATAACAATGTAATGGGTTCAAGTTATATAATCCGCCTCCAATTGAGCTTCAAAGCTCCAAGATCACATAAAAAATGGTGTATGAAACTCCTTTCACTATGCCAAGGCTCGTCCTCAAGCTTTGAGTGAAAAGGAATGGTTAGAGAAAAGATTGATGGAAGAAAAGAAGAAATCCATCATTTATTTTCGATTTCCATCATGAAATCATGGTTGAAGGTGATCAAGAAGCTTACCTACAGGTTGGAACTCCTCCTCCTGATGCTACTTAGTCCTCTTGAGCTCGTCCAAGGCAAGCAAGAAAGAAAATCTGAAAAAAGATCCTTGGTGGAGTGGAAAAGAGAGTATATATAAAGGAATTCCTAGGAGAGAGAAAGTTGAAAGAAAATCCTTCAACTCTCCACACCGTGCCGCGCACTCCCCTCTTTTCCTTGTGCACGAAGGAACCTTCCCTTGCCTTTGATTCCCTTTCATTATCCTCAACTTAGAAGAAAAAACAAAATAAGCACCTTAATCATATTATACTAATATCCCATTTTTAGTGGACATTACTTTTCATTAACTTAATGTGAGTGGGCTCTCCACTCACTTAAGATATTTGTGTGCCTTTGCAAGGCACAAACTCGTCCAACCTTTTGCAAAATCATCCCTCACCTTTTGGTTGAAGGGATCTTCAATTAATATATTTATTCTTGCATTAAATTGAAGTAAAGTTCCATTTATGCTTAAATCTTGATTATTTTAATATCAAGATTCTCTCTCCTCCAAAGTAGGTCAAATGATATGCCCCTCATTTTCTTGCCTCTATAAGATGCCAAGAACTATTAGGGACCTTATTGAAGTGGAAATTTTCATATTGAACTCTATGTTTTGGGTAAATTGCACATTACCCCAAAACTAGGTTTTTATTGTACAAACATTGTATAATCAGCTCTTTCTTGGTACCCAGGCTTTCACTAGCCATACCTCTACATCATCTTCATTCTCATGATGCTTCAACACATGAGGAACATATTATCATGTAACATTTGCAAATTAACCCCTCAACTTGGGTAATTTGCACTTTAGTCCAAAACTAACAAAACATTGTTTCAACATTATTCAAAAAGGACTAAAATTTAAATATAAGTTCCTATTGAGCCTTAATTACTTTTTAGAAGATAAGAGCAAGCATATAATCAACCTCATTAAGCAAAACATCTAGGGTTAACACATAACCCAGGTCAGGGATGTTACAAATTATCCACCCCTAACAGGGATTTCGTCCCAAAAATCATCAACGAAAACATTAAGAGAAAAGAGTAGGGTATTCCCCCCTCGTCTCTTCCTCTAGTTCCCACATAGCTTCTTCTATGCCACGGTGATGGCAGAGAACTTTTACAAGACCAATGTCTTTCTTTTTCAACTTTTTAGTGCTTTTATCAAGGATCATCACAGGTCCTTCAACATATGATATATCATCATTTAATTCTACCTCCACTGGTTGTAGAACTAACTCAATGTCAGGATGACACTTTCTCAACATAGAGATATGTAACACTGGATGCAACTTATGCAGCTCATATGGTAATTCTAGCTTATAGGCTGCCTTTCCAATTCGTTCAATGATTGGATAAGGCCCCATAAATCTAGGAGCTAACTTTCCCTTCCTTCCAAATCTAAGGACTCCTTTCCAAGGTGAAACCTTGAGGTATACTCTATCTCTAACTTGGAATTCTAAAGGTCTTCGACGTTTGTCGGCATATGACTTCTGTCTATCCTATGCAGTCTTTAACTGTTGTTGGATTATTTTAATCTTCTCAGTCATCTGTTGCACTAGCTCCGGACCCAAAAGTTGATTTTCTCCTGTTTCATACCAACATAACGGAGATCTACAACATCTACCATATAATGCTTCATATGGTGCCATGTCAATACTGTGCTAATAACTATTATTGTAAGCAAATTCTATCAAGCTTAGGTGTAGATCCCAACTTCCTATAAACTGAAGAAAACATGCTCTAAGCAAGTCCTCCAAAGTTTGTATAGTCCTCTCATATTATCCATCTATCTGTGGGTGAAAGGTTGTACTAAACCTTAACTGTGTACCCAAAGCATTATGTAGTCATTCCCAAAAATGACTCGTAAGCTGGGGACCTCTATCAGATACAATAGTAGCTGGAACCCCGTGCAACCGCACTATCTCGTCTATGTATATCTGTGCAAGCTTCTCGGTAGTGTAGGTTGTTTTGATAGGAAGGAAATGGGTTGTCTTAGTCAACCTATCAACTATCACCCATATGGAATCATGACCTTTGGTTGTTCTAGGCAAAACCAACCACAAAGTCCATGGTCACATGATCCCATTTCCGCTGCGGTATAGGCAAAGGTTGTATTTTTCCTGTGGGCTTTTGATGTTCATCTTTAACCTACTGACACACCGGACACCGCATAACAAACAACAACATCTTTCTTCAATCCTGGCCACCAATACATATCCTTCAAGTTATGATACATTTTGGTGCTCCCTGGATGCATTGCATACATCAAAGAATGAGATTCTTCCAAGACTAACTTCCTTAAGTCATTGGCATTAGGTACCACCATCCTACCATGGTAACATACTACCTGATCCTTTGACTCATGAAAGCCATCCCATTTCTCACTACCATACTCTGACCTGATCTGTTGAACTACAACATCAACTTGCTGTGCTTCTTTAATCTGCTGTCTCAGAGTAGGTTTTATGTGCATCTCAGCTAACAACTTGGCTAACAAAGATACTTTAAGTTGTATATTGTTTTGCCTTATAGAGATAAGCATATCTCTCTTAGATCACATTAAAAAGTTCAATTGTGCTTTATCTATGGCTGGTGATGAAGACTTCCTATTTAGAGCATCAACCACTACATTGGCTTTCCCTGGATGATAATCAATTGTACAATCGTAGTCCTTGATTAACGCCATCCAGCAATGTTGTCTCATATTAAACTCATGCTGTGAGAAGATATATTTTAGGTTCTTATGGTCTGTGAAAACCTAGAATGTTTCTCCATAGAGATAATGCCTCCAGATCTTCAAAGCATGAACCATAGCAGCTAGCTCTATATCATGTGTCGAATAATTTTCCTCGTGTTTTTTAAGCTGTCAAGAGGCAAAAGAAATCACATGATTATCCTACAACAACACACAACCTAAACCATTCTTAGATGCATCACAAAAAACTATGTACCCTTTTTCTTGCTCAGGTAACACTAGTACATGTGCACTTGTTAACCTTTCTTTCAACAACTGGAAAGAATGTTGACACTTGTCATTCTTGACAAAAGGAACCTCCTTCGTGGTCAACTTGGTTAGGGTTAAAGCTATAGAGCTAAAGTTCTTAATGAACCTTCTGTAATAGCCTGCCAAACCTAGGAAACTGCGTATCTCTGTCAGTGTCTTTGGTTGTTCCCATTGCATGATAGATTCTACCTTCTTAGGATCAACACGAATACATGAGGCAGATATTACACGTCCTAGAAAAGAAACTTCTGGTAGACAGAATTCACATTTTCTAAACTTAGCATACAACTTATGCTCTCTTATCAAAGCTAAAGCCTGACGAAGGTGCTGCTCATGCTGTTGAGCATATCTACTGTAGATCAAGATGTCATCTATGAAGACTACTATGAACTGATCACGAAAAGGTAGAAAGATTCTATTCATGAGTTCCATGAATGCAACTGGTGTATTAGTTAGTCCAAACGACATAACTATGAACTCATAGTGACCATACCTTGTCCTAAAGGCAGACTTAGGTATGTCATCCTCCTTGATATGTAACTGATGGTATCCTGATCTCAAATCTATCTTAGAAAAGATATTTGCACAATGCAACTGATCAAACATGTCATCTATCCTTGGGAGAGGATACTTGTTCTTTATAGTTACTTTATTTAACTGTCTGCAGTCAATGCATAACCGCATCAACCCATCCTTCTTTTTAACAAAGAGAACCGAAGCACCCCATGGTGAAGTACTCAGTCGGATAAAACCCTTCTCAAGCAACTCCAATAGTTGTTTCTTGAGCTCTTCCATCTCAGCAGATGCCATTCTATATGGTGTTTGTGCTATTGGTTGCGTGCCCGAGATTAGATTAATCTCAAAATCAATCTCCCGGGGTGGAAAAACACCCAAAAGTTCCTCAGGAAACACATCTTCAAATTCCCTAACTATCGAAACTTCAGAAAGATTCGGGCTCTCTATTGTGGTGTCCACTACATGTGCCAAGAATGCAAAGCATCCTTGCCTCATCAGCTTCTCAACTACCATAGATGACACAAGACATGTTGGAAGAATCTTTCTATCTCCCTGAAAGATCCATGTGTCATCATCATCCCGTAACATAGTTTGTTTGAAACTACAATCCAAGACCACCTTATACTTCTCTAAGGTGTCCATCCCAATGATTATATCAAAACCCTGCATCTCAAGTGGTATAAGATCCACTTAAATGCGATGTTCAGAAAAAGAAAAAGTGCAGGGAGAACACACCTCCCGCAACACAACAAATCCCATCAAAGGAGTTTCTAACTTCAAACTCTCTGCCCTATGACCAACTGTCATATTGCAGTCAAGAATCACTTCTTGAGTGATAAAGGAATGTGTAGCACCCAGATCAATCAAAACAGATATGAAGCAGAAAGAAGACATATCAGAATGAAATAGTTCCATCTGACCTATCACAACTCTGGGATTGACAACTGCTTCAGGCTGGTTCATTGCATAGAACCTCGTCGTTGCCTGCGGTTGACCATGTTCTCAGTTATTGGGTGCTGATGATCCAGCTTGTGACGCTTGTCCTCATCCTCAAGCACTACTAGAAAACTGTCTCTTCTGAGAGCCTTACTGACTCTGCTTTGGAGGTTGAGTCACCTCTGAATTCCCAACTGGACAATCCTTCATCAAATGCCCCATCTTCCCGCATTTGAAAGAACTTTTATTCCCCCACTGTGGCCTGGATGGTCCTGTTATTGACATTGAAGCTAAACTTTGGGCTCTAGTTGAAGCAAAACTATGACCCCTACTCCTACTTGACGTCCATTGAGTCTGGGGATTAAATCTTGGTGGTGATGGTGCAGAAAACCTTAGCTTTTTGAAACCCTCAGACCTCTATCCCTGGTATTGGGTAAACACCTTCTTGTTGATGGTCTGCCACTTTTCAATCACAAATCTTTCTATCCTCCTCACAGACTCTATAAAAGTGGGAACCCTTTCCCTGTTCTCCAGAGCAGACGCGGCAGTAGTCAAATTAGTGTTCAACCCTTTCTCAAAACACCTGATTCTCTCCTCATCATTGGCTGCCATATGCGGATAAAACCACAAAAGCTCCATGAACTTAACCTCATACTAGCTAATGTTCATCTGACCCTACCTGATCCTCTCAAATTGAGAGATCTTCTCATCTAGAAATGTCTTAGGGAAGTATCTAATGATGAATTCCCACCGGAATTCTTCCCATATGATTACTACACCTGGCCTCTTTCCTTCTTCAATAGTCCACCAGTGGCTAGCACTCCCCTTGAGGAGGTACACAACATGTCTTACCTTCTCAGCTTCAGGAATGTCAAGGATCCTGAAAGCCTTCTCTAACTCCGTCAGCCATAAGTCTGCATCTGTTGGGTCAGCTTTACCAGCATAATCTATGGCTCCAACCCGACAAACTCTCTCAAAGGTCTTGTCGGCTCCATGTCCATCATGATGGGCTGGTGTCCTCGGTGCAGGTGGTGGCATTCTTTCTGCCATGTGTGTCATGGTCATCAGGAATTGCCCAAATAGAGCATGAAGGGCTGGGTTTTCTATTACAGCTGGGTCAATCTGGGGATGTTCAAGTATCAACACCTCTCTGGGTTGGTCCGTTGCACCCCCTCCTAGTGCAGCAACGCTGCTCTCAGCAATGTGTTCATCATGTGATCCAGACATCTTCAAGTTCTTCTTCTCCTATATGAGCAGAAGACACTATCAGAAAAACTGGAAGACACTAGAACATACTCAACAACCTTAATCCTGTGTCTCTGTAGACTCAGCGAACCTAGAGCTCTGATACCACTAAATTGTGGCATACGAATCGTAATTAACCAAATCAACTAAGCGAAAGTGTATCATTCACAACGGATTACTGAAAATCATTAAAAATTTAAAACTTTTACAAAGAGATCCAATCAAGGGAAAACTCTTTCATAAAAGACCAAAATACTTCAGTTGCATATTGGTTCACAAGTACATGTCTTGTACTATGTCATCTCAAATTACATTAACAGTTGCTTTGTTGAACTATACATAAGCAACATAAAAACTTTAAGGCATTATGCCAAAATCTCATATCATTTCTTTAAAACCAACTACCAACTCCAAGGACCTGAGAGTACAGAGACGACACATAGGACTATATCTACATATATACAAGACTTCACATCCAGTGTCTCCACCTGAGATGTCACTTCCATTTTCTTCTACTGCTACTGTTGATGTCCTTCACCTACTGAAGGATTCCTGCCTCCTCATCTGCGTCCACCTAAAAAGTTGAATCCCACGGGGGTGAGACAATTGTAAATTTTCCCAGCGAGAGATATAACTCTCCACCAAAAACATTATTATGATGAAATAAACAACAACATAAGACTGAGAAGAGGAATTATATGTTGTACAACAACCAGATTAAATACTAATCAAATTAGGTTAATAGATCTTTTCAGCTATATCTTATCTAAACAACATAATACTTATTCAATAAGGAATATGAAGAACATACGTAAAAAACTACCCATCTAGGATCCGTTTAAGTAATGTACATCAATCAATGATTCTCGTATATCAACCTTAAGCAAATATGCTACACGGCTGATTACATTTTACAATCAATCTTAAGCCCTGAGGAGATTAAGGTATACCGTTCATACTCCAACCGACCATTGTGAAGTCGAAATCGGTACCATATAAGATCAATGGAAGAGCCTGACTCCATGACCTCATCTCCTCCTAGTCAGTATGGGCTCAATATGCAGGACATCTTGTGTCTCTACTACATATAACTTTCCAGGGTATACTGACACTTTGCTATAGAGTTACAGCGGCGGTTGCACTCTCTTCACAAATCGGGAGATTTCATGTTTATCTCACCTCGATTCTGGCATTAACATTATTGGGAGATTTGTGATACATCCATCACGGCATATATAATGAAAGATTGAGAGATTTAATGTTCATCTACCATCAATCCCACATTAGGGCGAAAGGTATTCACACCCATTACCCCTACATACTCAACAATATGCACTCTAGGAGATCCCTTGGGAAAACCAGTTTCACCATCACCAAACTTCTGACGATGATGGATCTATGGTCAGGGCTCTACATGATATGATTTCACTTGATTAATTAAGTACATGAGCATATTCGTTTAGAATCAGTCAAGTTCTCAAATACGAAGTATTGTGACAAATGCTACAAAGAAACATGTAAGCTCTTATCAATTGCTTTACGAGATCTTATACTACACTGGGATCTTAATCCCTTATCTCATCACTTGAAAGTTCACATCTCACAACAACATCATTATCTTACTTATCAAATATGGGTATTCATACCCTCAGTACATCACTAATCACTATTACCACGTGTTAGGTAACTATTACCTCTAGGTCCTTAGACTGAGGTATACATGATACTTGTTACACAAGCATCTTACATGTCTTGCAAAGCCTATTTCAACTCTTATTACTTTTACTGAGCAACAAAGCATATCATGGCTCACAAAGCCCATTACGTTCTTAATAATAGAACATCATAGCTCATACCTGGATATGCCTATCATCTCATGATACCTGCATGGTTTGTACTTATGATAACAATTATATCAATTACATATCATCTCCATGCAATATAACACCATTAATACCTTATTAGGGTTAGGGTTTACTGTTCACATCAAATTAGGGTTTATCATATCCTTTTACCCAAATTAGGGTGAGGATGTACTATTCACCTCAATTTATGGTTTATCATCAAATTACCCTAAATTAGGTTTACTCCATTACCCTAGATTGAGGATTCACTTAGCATTAGCCTTAGTTAGATTTACATTTACAATTGTCCCAAAATTTGGGTTACACCCTGTATTGCCTTGATTTAGGTTTAAGACTCACTAATCTTCTTAATTAGGGTTTCATGATCTCATCATAATGGATCAATCCCTAATTACATATTTTACTCATAATAAAGGAATTGAAGCTTGTATTTGCATATAAACACTACTCTCTCTCATCCTCTCTGGGATGTTGAGTACCTCAAAGTTGACTTAATTAGGTCAATTCAATTTCTCTATTTCAATACACTTAGTTAGGGTTAGAGTAGTGTGTTAAGATCTCTCTTTCATAATCTCCAAAGATTAACCCTTTCGAGGGTACTAATTACCCTATCTTATTAAGGTTACAACTAATGTAATCACCCTTGATTTACATCATTAAGAGTCACATAATTACTTGACCTTTAATCCACTTGGGTGTTCAAACGGTTTTAAGTTAATTATTCTACAAATGGTTTTGGTCACCTAGACCCCAAACGGTCTTGACCATCTAAACCCCAAACGGTCTTGATAGATTGACCCTCAAATGGTCGAAGACCGTTTAGACCTTCAAACGGTCTTAGTTAATTAAGTTCAAACAGTTTGAAACCGTTTAGAAAAGTTGGTGCTTGAAATTGTTTAGTGCAAAGATACTTGAAATCGTTTGAGCCTCAATTGGTTTGGGATCATTTGGTCCCAAATGGTATTGAGACTGTTTGGTCCAAACCCCCTCAAAACTGATTGGACCAAAAAGGTCATTCAACACTTAACCAATTCAAGGTTTCAATCAATGAACCGACTATCAGTTGAATCCTTGATTCGTTCATCAATTAAACTATTGAATCATCCCTCAATTGGACCATAAATTAAGGTTTTGAACCCAATTGAATTAGGATTATAATCAAGAAACCTTCAATTGGGGTTTTGAAATCGAGGAACCTTCAATTATTAACATTGTGAAACTGATTCAATTGAAATCAATGGATCATCATCAAATTATGATATGACCTGACCTCAAACAGTCTTGAGGTCATTTGGATGACCTACAAACGGTCTTGAGACCATTTTCCCCATCCATCATTGAAATTTGTGAAATTCAATTAGGGTTTAGATCATTGGATTGATCATCAATTGAGCTATTAATTGCATTTCAATTTAATATATCTGGATCTTCAACTGCCCCATCATACTCAACCCTAGACCTCCAAAAAGTCTTGGTTGACCTCCAAACGGTCTTGAGACCATTTGGGTGATCTCCAAACGGTCTTGAGACCGTTTGGGTTAATCAACCCAAAGTTTTTAATCAACCAATGGAAATTTCAGCACTTAACCCGATTAGGGTTTGTTACTTGATGAACCTTCAACTGATGAACCCTTTGAAACCAATCAATTAAATTTAATGGGTCATCAACACTAGAATATAATCTCCAAATGGTCAACTATGGTCAACCCTTCCAAATGGTTTGAGACCGTTTGGCTTCTAACAGTTTAATGAAACCGTTTGATTTCAAACGATTTTGTTGAAATTGATTGAACAATTGTTGAAACCGATGGGAATAGAGTTTCTTTGGGAAAAGTGCCCAAGATGATGTCATCATAATCTACCTTCTTTAATGTAGTTCTTATTGCTACTGATTTCATAAAATTACCAATTACAACAAGAAATTGATCAAGAAGAAGAAGGAATCAATATAATTGCAAGATTGATAATTGAATAACAATGTAATGGGTTCAAGTTATATAACCCGCCTCCAATTGATCTTCAAAGCTCCAAGATCACGTCAACAATGTTGGATGCAACTCCTTTCACTATCCCAAGGCTTTTCCTCAAGCTTTGAGTGAAAAGGAATGGTTAGAAAGGAAGATATATTGATGGAAGAAAAGAAGAAATCCATCATTTATTTTCGATTTCCATCATAAAATCATGGTTGAATATGATCAAGAAGCTTACCTACAGGTTGGAACTCGTCCTCCTGCTTCTCCTTAGTCCACTTGAGCTCGTCCAAGGCAAGAAAGAAAGAAAATCCGAAAAAATATCCTTGGTGGAGTGGAAAAGAGAGTATATATAAAGGAATTCCCAGGAGAGAGAAAGTTGAAAGAAAATCCTTCAATCCTCCACACCGTGCCACACACTCCCCTATTTTCCTTGTGCACGAAGGAACCTTACCTTGACTTTAATTCTCTTTCATTATCCTCAACTTAAAAGAAAAGCAAAATAAGCACCTTAATCATATTATACTAATATCCCATTTTTATTGGACATTACTTTTCATTAACTTAATGTGAGTGGGCTCTCCACTCACTTAAGATATTTTCGTGCCTTTGCAAGTCACAAGCTCGTTCAACCTTTTGCAAAATCATCCCTCACCTTTTGGTTGAAGGGATATTCAATTAATAAATTTATTTTTGCATTAAATTGAAGTAAAGTTCCATTTATGCTTAAATCTTGATTATTTTAATATCAAGATTCTCTCTCCTCCAAAGTAGATCAAATGAGATGCCCCTCATTTTATTGCCTCTACAAGATGCCAAGAACTATTAGGGACCTTATTGAAGTGGAAATTTGCATATTGAACCCTATGTTTTGGGTAAATTGCACATTACCCCAAAACTAGGTTTTTAATGTACAAACATTGTTTAATCAGCTCTTTCTTGGTACCCATGCTTTCACCAGCCATACCTCTGCATCATATTCATTCTCATGATGCTTCAACACATGAGGAACATATTATCATGTAACATTTGCAAATTAACCCCTCAACTTGGGTAATTTGCACTTTAGTCCAAAACTAACAAAATATTGTTTCGACATTAAAGGACTAAAATTGAAATATAAGTTACTCTTGAGCCTTAATTACTTTTCATAAGATAAGAGCAAGCCTATAATCAACCTCATTAAGCAAAACGTCTAGGTTTAACACATAACCCAGGTCAGGGATGTTACAAGATCTATGGTGACACTTCTTTACATCCATCAAGTTTCTGTTCCCATCAAAAACACATCACTATGAAGTTGGTGGGCACCATAGGAGGTGTGTCTTTTGTGACATAGTGTAAAAAAATGTTTGTCTTCAAAACAAAAGGAGTGTGAAGTTATTTGATTGAGATGGCACAATGCATTGGTGATAATCGATGGGAGATAGCATGCGATTTCAACATTTTCTAAGTTCACTCACAGAAGAGAGGTGTTAATGAACCTAATAGATAGGAGATGTGACATACCGAAATCTAGCATCTTGACCCTAGAAAATCTAATCTGATAATTAAGAGATTAGTATGCTTGGTTCTTTAGATTTGACCAAACCAGGATGAAGTTATACCTCAATGTATATTAATAATGCATATAACTTGATAACTCATTAGTAACCCATAATATAAATAGGCTTGAAAATGAATATAATACATTTAATGGCATTAGATTCTATAATCAACATAACATAACATGATACACTCATATTATCTTAACATGCAAGTGGTTCATGATATATGTCACATATGTTTTCTTTGATAACCAATACTCACTAAATGCTAAAATATGTTTAACATATGAATAGGTATACCAATATGAGAGTCTGTGTTCATGGATATGGGTGATGTATCATTATCTAAATAAATATTGAATTAATGGATTTAATATGATAAATAAGTAAAATATAGACATTTGTGGAAAATAATATAAGATTACCTTTTAGATAGCAATGAAAAGTTAATAGGACCCAAAATAATGAATGTTGATGATAATGATGTAATTTCATAATAGATATATAGGTAATAAATATGAAACCTATATGTATTAGATATCATAAAAGGAATATTAAAAACCAAAATCTAAGGGAAAAATCATGATAGTTGGGTCTCAATTAGCTTGGGTGCTTAGTTAACATTAAATGAATAATCTTAGATGTCTTGATTATTAAAAAATAAAATATAAGAATAACTCTAAACTATTAAATAATATAAGCTATGAACCCAAAAGTGGAAACTAATCTAATATTTGGATTCTACCTATCTTCATTAGCTTCATTGTCAAAGTTCATATCATTTTAACATTGTTTGAACGCTCAACTAAAATACAGAAGAAAATGCACTTTAAATTGATTAGTATTTCAAGTATACAAACGATGAATTTAAATTCCAAATGGTTTTGTTATAATTAATGCCACACACCCCTTCCACATGTTTTGTTGGGTGTAGGCTAATATTGGGCCACTGGATCATTAATCTGATGGCTTAGGAACCATATCCTACCTCCCGTCTCCTTTTGGGAGCACATCTAGAATCCATGTTGGGGGTCATAACATGCACATTCAATCCGTTCATTCTAGATTGTTAAACTAAACAACAATATAAATGCTATACAATTACCCTAAGCTACTAGTTGGCCATGGGTGGTATAAGGTGTGTGAAGGGGAATACACCCCTGCACACTCCTCCAACCTTACAAGGCTCAATTGGACTAGGGATTAGGTGGAATTCTAATAGGTACTAGCAAGTCTAGGCTACTAGAGTAGGGGTTCATAGGCCAATTGGGAGCCAAGGGTAGAAATGGAGAGTAGAGATGAGGGTATTTCACCTCACATCACTCTCCATCTAGCCTTTATGAAACTCCTAGATAATTGCACTAAGTATTCCTACACTAGCTACTTAGATCTCCCAGTTAGATGTAAGATAGGGATATTTATGTAGGAATATAAGATGCTACCTAGGGATCCACTAGTTGGACCTAGGAGAAATCCTAAAATAACCACATACAAGTCATTCTTTCCTAGATTCTGAGTGGTTTCAAGCACAATTCAACAACCAATCCATGTTTTTCAGCACAAACTACAAGAACAAATATGAGAAATAAGATAAAAGTAGAAGAAAACCACCATAAAATGAAGATGTAATGTTTACAAGTTATTTTCCCCCAACATGGTATCAAAGTAACATTTTTGCCTCAAACAACCCATCTGGAAGGGATTAACTACTCATAATACTAAAAATGGTAAGAGAAGAATGAGTAGAGGAGTGCAAAGTCATGGAACTCAGAGGATATTCCTCCTTCTCCACCTCCTAGTAGCAACAACTCAAACACCTCCCTCTCCCAAGGCGAGATGACATGGAAATGTGGTGGAAAGTGGCCAAAACCCTAAAAGAAGGGTTTTGGGGTGGAAGATGATGGAATGGAACTAGAATGGAGGAGTGGGTGGAGTGGATGGATGAGAGGGGGAAAAGATGGGCTAAGAGGTAGAAAACCCCATGCTCTAGCTACCACCCAAGTATATATAGGTGGTGGGTAAGAATTAGGTCAAGTGGGGCTATAATGGGTAGATCATTGCAAAAACTATGTAGGGTTCCTATCCAACACAACTGTGTTGTGCACCACGACCATGGTGATAGGGGCGCACCCTGGTCGTGTTGGGCAAAGTAGGGAAATATGGCTACAGAGCAGGCAACAAAAACATTTTTTTATCCACCATATTCCCAAAACGGGCAGATCACTTCAATTACTATAAGATAGGAAAGATGGTTTCAAGGATGTACGTGGTACTGGAGCAAGTCCAACGACAATCCTTATCATTGTAGTTGCACAACTCTAATTCCTAGTTGCATTGAGACTCGTATGACTGCTTGTCCTCAGAAAGAAGACCCGAACGTTGTCTTCTGCAACAACTCCTTTCTTCACAGACTGCTGGTTAACGATGCCCTCCTAGCAGTAGACAAAAACCTCTTGCCTCTAGAGAAATCCATAGGGACCACCTAGTACTCTTGTCGTCCTACCGGAATGGACAGGAAGGAGTTGTCCCTCTCATTGGCATACTCGTCACCAACTTGCTCTCCCACAATAATGATCTCAGTTTCGCTCTCCCTTGCTATCCCTCCCTAGTCGGTAGGACTTGGTTGGGCTCTCTTGGTTACCACAACTAGAGAGGACAATATTTGTCAGAGCAACTATTTCTCAATTGTCTGAGTTGTATTCTGGTAAGCCCCAAGTACTCCTCTATTTATAGGTAGGGTTTGGGTCCAGGTTTCCAATCAATGCGGGAGCAGAAGGGACTAGAATATCTCAAATTTTCACAACCTACAACCACCGAAATGACCGTATGGCACATCAGATGGTCATCTGACATGTGAGATGGTTGCCTCATACTGCGAGACAACTGTTTCATAGTTTCCCAATCGTATACAAAATTAGCAATTTGTTTTCAATTAATATTACATATTAATTTCCTTGCACAATAAGTAATAAGAAACCAAAACAAACTTGGAAATATCAAGAACCTTCCTTTGGGCAAACTAGGCCATCTCGCCCATGCGAGATGGTGGACTGGTGAGTTGAGTCAGGTCAGTCGGTTCAATCCATAGCCAATTTCAACTCTATGTAGTATGACACTCCAAACATCCATCTCAACCCTTGAGATAGCCATTTGGCACTCCAGACGACCATTTCATGCATTGAGACCCTCTCCGTCGTATACCAAGAACTAATCTTTAGTCCTTCTCAAGTACTTTGAGGATGTTCTTCACGACTGTCCAGTGAGCATCACGTGGACCTGACTGATATCTTCGCATCATGCTACTGGCATACGATACGTCTATATGGGTGTACAACATTGCATACATGATTGATCCAATTGGTGAGGCATATGTAATAAAAATCATATGTTCCCTTTTTTCACAAGAACTGGGACATTTAATCTTAGAGATGGTCACTCCAAGCAATGATGGGAGGTTTCTTCTCTTTGAGTTCTCCATGTTGAACTGCTTCAACACTTTGTCAATGTATGTGCTCTGAATTAGTCCAAGAAGCCTTCTGGTTCTATCTCTATCGATCTTTATCCCAAGGATGTAGGATGCTTCTTCCAAGTCATTCATAGAAAATGTATTTCCAATCCATTTCTTTACCTTTTGTAAAGTAGGGATGCCATTCCCCATCCATAGTATGTCATCCACATATAATATGAGGAATGTCACTATGCTCCCACTAACCTTCTTGTACACACAAGGTTCATTTCATTTTGAATAAAACCAAACACTTTGATTGTCTCATCAAAATGAAGATTCTAGATCTGAGATGCGTACTTCAATCCATAGATTAACCTTTGTAGCTTACAAACTTTATTTTTAGACTTTGGATCTATAAAACCCTAAGATTGTGTCATATACACATCCTCAACAAGATTCCCATTAAGGAATGTGCTTTTAACATCCATCTGCCAAATCTCATAGTCATGATAAGCTGTAATAGCAAGCATGATCCTAATAGACTTAACCATGGCCACTGGAGAAAAGGTTTTGTCATAGTCAACACCTTGAACTTGTCTGAAACCCTTTGCAACCAATCTACCCTTATAGGTTTGAATTTTTCCATCCATTTCGGTCTGAAGACCCACTTGCACCCTATGGGTTTTACCCCTTCTTGTGGATCCATCAAAGTCCATACTTTGTTGGTATACATGGATTTCATCTCAGAATTCATGGCCTCAAGCCATTTCTCAGACTTTGATCCCTCAATAACATCTTTATAGGATATTGGATCTTTATAGGATATTGGGTCATAATCTATGACCAATTCACTACCTCCTGAGTTACAAGAGATCCAAATATTTTAGGCTTAACGCATGTCCTATTAGATCTATGAGGTTCTTGTATTACTTGAAGACTTATAGACTCCATAACACATTGTGATTCTCTTTGTTCCTCTTGTTCATCTATTAGTTTAATGTATTCGTTTTGGCCTCAAACCTCTTCGAGTTCCACTTTTCTCCCACTGGTTCCTTTGGAAATGAAGTCCATCTCAAGGAATGCAACATCCCTGGCAACAAACACTTTATTGTCACATTGGGAATAAAAGTAATATCCTCTAGTTTCTTTAGGATATCCAACAAAATAACATTTATTGGATTTTGGGCCAAGTTTTTAGGAAACATTTTTTGACATAATCTTCGCAACCCCAAATCCTCATAAAGAACATATTGGGATGCTTCCTATTCCATATCTCATATGTTGTCTTCTGAACCGATTTAGATGGTACACAGTTTAATGTAAACATTGCGATTTGTAGAGCATACACCCAGAAGGTAGTCAGAAGTTCAACTAAACTCATCATCGATCGCACCATATCCAGTAATGCGCAATTCCTTCTTTCTGATACACCACTATGCTGAGGCGTTCCAGGTGGAGTCCACTAGGATACAATCCCATGGCTCTAAGAAGGTCCTCAAACTCTTGGTTTAAGTATTCTCCACCTCGATCAGAATGAAGTGCCTTAATACTTTTACCAAGTTGATTATGTACTTCATTCGTAAACTCCTTGAATATTTCAAGAGTTTTGACTTATGCTTCATTAAATAAACATAGCCAAACCTACTGAAGTCATCCGTAATGGTAATTAAGTATTAATACCCACCTCTAGAAGTTGTTCTAAAAGGTCCACATACATCAATATGTATGAGTCATAGTAGATCACTAGCCCTCTGATAAACTAGTGAAAGGGGTCTTAGACATCTTTCCCAACAAACAAGATTCAAATGTCTCTATTGATTCGAAATCAAAAGAGTCCAGATAACCATCTTTATGGAGTCTAGATATGTGATTCTCATTTATGTACCCTAGAAGACAATGCCAAAGGTATGTTTTATTTGAGTTGTTGAGTTTTATTCTTTTGGTATTAACGTTATCTACATATGTCTTTATATCTAACAAGTAAAGGCCATAAAACATTGGGGCACTACCATAAAAGATCCCATCTTTGAAAATAGAACATCGACCATTTTTAATATGGAATTCAAATGCATACATGTCCAAACAAGATACATAAATGATGTTTCTATTTACAGAAGGTACATAATAGTAGTTCTTTAACTCTATTACAAGCCCCGTGGATAGAGATATGCTATAGTATTAATTTGTCGCTTTGCAATATCAATCACTAAGATGGTTAATCCTAGAGTTTAAACCTTTTTTACTTCCGGTTTTAAGGGTAGTATAGAAGGGTCGATCCCACATGACAACTTTTTAGAGATTGTTCTTAGAACCCAAAGATTGAAGAACTTGTTATTTGTTTTTGGTATTTTTTTTAGATTTGGAACAGAAAGTAAAAGCCCAGTTGGGGGTTTGATTGATTACACTAATGCAAGAAAGAAAATGCACTTAACAAGAATAAAAATGCACAAGGAAATTTTAAGATTATTGTTAACACAAGAAAAACTATATGAATGAAAAGACTAGGAATTAAAGAAAGCAAAAGTATGCGGTGATTAAATCAAGAGATGGAAATCGAGGCATTAGGGGTTTTCACCACCTTAGTCAAGGCAAAATAAACTAATCCTTAAAAATGACGGATTCGATGAAGGCAAGTGAATTAATAAAAATCCACTAAAGATAGACTCCACATGAGCTCATTGGTCCTAGTGATCATGCTTCTTAGTCCATCATCCTAAAAGAATAAGATCCACGGTCATTTCAAAACTCCTATGCAATTGGGTTTGTTGTTCTAAATCCGAACTTCCACGGTCATATCCATCCGGATTAACTTTTGATCAAATCAAGTAATCACTTTGATAGATCAATTAGTTATCAAACCCAAAGGCCATCTAGAATCATTTTTTTGGAAAATTCGATAAAGCCATGGCTAAGGGTTTATTCCCTTTGCCTCGATAGAAAACTACTCACTCATGGAGAGGGGGAGACGGAGGAAGAAAGTACTAAAGCTATAGTCTAGCCCAAAATCAGGAGGTTAATCCTTATGC
This sequence comes from Alisma plantago-aquatica, assembly GCA_963693085.1. Taxonomy (NCBI): domain Eukaryota; kingdom Viridiplantae; phylum Streptophyta; class Magnoliopsida; order Alismatales; family Alismataceae; genus Alisma; species Alisma plantago-aquatica. The sequence goes on along the minus strand of OY856412.1, from coordinate 1,282,004,752 downwards.
TAGAGACAATAAAATGGCTTAGTTCTTAGTTCCTTGCTCCAAAATTAAAGAACGGAGAAAAGAAGATTAAGACTAAAGTGGAATGAAGAGACAAGAACCAAGTATGAAAGAACAATGCTTGAAATAAAATCTACTTTATTGCAGAATAAGAAGATGATTACAAGAATAAATGCTTCAGAATCCCAATACAAGAAGTAATCCAAGATGCCCAAGGAGGAGGAAGTGCCCCTCCTTTTATAGGAGAAGGAGGGGAGTATACATTAGGTTTAGGGCAAAAGAAATGGCCGCCGGCGGCTGCTAACTTTCTAGATCTAGTCAATAGAGGAAACAATTGATTGCTTTGCATTCTTGTTGCATTAATTTCCCACAACAGAGATTTCGAGCATATTTTTGGGCTAGTCAAGAATTCGGAAGCAGCCTGAAAATATATTTTTCCTGTAGATAATTGAATTATCTTTCCAACTCATACTTGCACAATAAATTTTGCCTTGGGATGTAGGAGTTATACTAATTTTGGTGAAAACTATATACTAAAATCAGACTCTGCGGGAAAATGTAAGGCTACTTTCATTGGTTAATTGTGCAGCCAAATAAACACCAAAATTGCCGTAAAATATATCTTTTTTGTAGCCAATAAAATTCTATTTTCATTCCATACTTTATCTTGAAATTCCACCTTTATACGCAAAAGATATGGCTATTTTAGTGATGAGTATCTCAGGCACTGCGGGAATATTTGAAAAGCCTCATATCTTCATCTTTTATTTTGTCAATTTAATTACTTAGATAATTCTTGAAAATTAAGAAAAATATCAGAAGAATTCAGAAAAAGTATATCAAGAAGATGAAAGTGCTATTTATTTTTGAATTAGTTAAAATTAACAAAAAAGTCCTAATTAATTATTCTAAATGAAGCAAAAATAAGAGATGAATATGCATTCATCAAAATACTCCAAACTTAAACTTTGCTCGTCCCGAGCAACATTAAAATCAAGAAATACTTTCAAAACATACTCTCAACCTATCATCCTCACTCTCCTAATAATCACTTGATTCCTTCCACCAAAATATGGCCAAGCGACCCTGACTTCCTGAATTCACAAAAAGTGACTTTTATATTTCCTACTTCACAAACTTACATTTATTCAAGACCTGCAATAAAATAGATTTTCATTTCACCTTTGCATTTGGTACTCTAATTTTTTTTTTAAAAGTTTTACACAAGAACAGGGATGATTTGGATGGTTGGGGTTTTTGTAATTTTCCCCTGGGTATAAAATTGGAGTGAAGGAGGTATGTAAGAAGGACATTTTCTCCTCTATTCGACTCGAGACTTTTTTATTTAGTGGACACGCAGTTACATTGACTGCATTTTTTTCTTTGATTTTTGGTGATACACCCAATTGCGTGGGTATGGAAGAAGCGGAAGAGGGGGAAGGAGTGCCACCCCAAACTTAGTGTTTTAGGCATTATTGGCTTTTTTTTCTTTTTGACGAATGAAAAGATTTGGAAGTGGTGGAAGAAGAGTAGAAGAGGTTGTTCTTGTGCAACTTTTTTTTTCATTTTTTTAGAGTACCATGTATTGGTTCAACTATTACCGAATCATGCAAAAAATCAAGAAAATTTATACAAGTTGTACATGATAAGAAAGCATCACTCTTAAATCCTATCAGTCCTCTATGGCTTGCCATCTTTTCCAAGGAGTGATTATTATTTGAGGTCCTAAGTGACATGAGGATTTCTAGTCATGAAAGTTTCAAAATTTTAGTTGCAAGGCAGTTATATCATTAAGGGGAGTATTTTGACAAATGATCATATCAAGGCCGACTAGATAAAGACCATTTTGCAACGAAAAAAATAAAAATATGGCCGACTAGATAAAGGCCACGAACAAAGCAACTATATGCAAAACCAAAAAAAAGGAAAGTGGAAATAATGCAAGAATAAAAAGATAAGGGGTGGAATAGAATCATACCACCCACCTCCACCCCAGACTTAGATTTTTGCTCGTCTCGAGCAAAACCCAAACCTGAGATGGTGGGAAGAAATTTGTTGGGTTCACCAGGAGGTCCTGGTAGCTCAAAATATGTCCATCTGAAGGGAATGTCGATGATGGTTGGGGTTTTGAATAGAGGAGCTTCATGGTACACCCAATGGATGGGTAGTCGCGGAAGCCTAAAGAGGTTTTCTGAATGATGTTGTGTATCACCTCGTAGTCCTTCGAGTAGGATCCACATATCTTCCTTCAATAGTGAAAGCAGTATTGGAGATGAATGTGGATTGGGGGAGATTGGCAGGTGCCAGTTGGGTAACAAATGTAGTGCCAGATGTGGAAGATCAGACAGAGAATGTGGATCGAGTATCTTTTTGCCACTTGGATCTACATGTGGTGAAGAGGGTGCCTGTATAAGAAGAACTGGTTTGTTGGCTGAGTAAATAATCATATGGGGATGTATGTATTCTTGGTGGATTATGTAACAAGGTGCGTCCAGAACCTTTACCCCATAAATGGAAGCCAGTGGATTTGGTGTGGAAGACTCACAAATGGCATAATTGTCATCATAATTATAAAAAATGATCAATCTAGGTTGTTCCATCTCTATTGGGGAGTTCTCCATCTCTTCTTCATAAAAGATCTCATCAACATGGATGTCTATGGAATCAATTGGATCCTTTACTATGCTGAAGGAGAGATTTGATTCCTTTATAGGACATGTGCCCAACCCAATGGGCTCATAATGGATCACCTCACAATATAATAGTGTAATGTAAGGTTCTTGCGGTGGTAGAATCACCTCATCAGGTTCAACCAGATGTGAAAAAAGAGGTGTTTGAGTGAGGTCATAGTTCTCTTGACGAGGAAGCCTTTCAAAAGAATCCATTAGTGCATGTTGGGGAGGTGATGGTACATTGGTCATAATAGGCTCAACTAAGATGGGATGATTATTGCAAACATCCAAATATGGGCCTACAACCGAGAAGGGTGGTGGAGTCTTAGGTTGTTGGGACGTTCTTTGAGCCCACCAGTCTTTAACCTTTTTTTTTTAAAGATTCTTGATTCATGAATTTATCAACATAGGCCTCCATCCACTAATTTTTTGACTTATAGGGATAGTCAGGGCCCCATACAGCTGCGGTCCTAGCTAAACAAAGTTCTTCATTTGTGGCATCCTTAATTTATTTAAAACACCTATCCATCTCCTGATCAAGGTTGTGTGCAATCTCAGCTATATCACATTGGACTTCTTCTAAGGGTGGCAATTCATTATAGAGAAAGGGTTCCAATGAAGTAGATTGGCCATTAAAATCAACTAGATTAACATCCACAATGGAAGTGATTGGTGGAGCTTTAGGTACTGGAGTTAGTTCTACTTGATTGAAGATGATATAATCATCGTCATTATCATCTATTAAAATCATCCTTAGCCTCTCTGGTTCCAGATAAAAAATCGCGCTGCGAAATTGATGTTCGGCGAGCGTCGCATGCACAAATGAAGCAGTTAATCGTGTGCAGAAAAAACAGACTTCCAGAATGGAAACTCGGCAGAAGGAGGAGTAGCACTTCCGGAATGTTACTCAGAAGGCATAAAAAAGGAAAAAAAGTTTTTCAAAAATTTTTTTGGGGTTCGAAGAAACAAATCCATTGTCCCCGGCAACAGGGCAAAATTGTTAATGCGTCGCTTCGCAATATCAATCACTAAGATGGTTAATCCTAGAGTTTAAACCTTTTTTACTTCCGGTTTTCAGGATAGTATAGAAGGGTCGATCCCACATGACAACTTTTTAGAGATTGTTCTTAGAACCCAAAGATTGAAGAACTTGTTATTTGTTTTTGGTAATTTTTTTAGATTTAGAACAGAAAGTAAAAGTCAAGTTGGGGGTTTGATTGATTACACTAATGCAAGAAAGAAAATGCACTTAACAAGAATAAAAATGCACAAGGAAATTTTAAGATTATTATTAACACAAGAAAAACTATACGAATGAAAAGACTAGGAATTAAAGAAAGCAAAAGTATACGGTGATTAAATCAAGAGATGGAAATCGAGGTGTTAGGGGTTTTCACCACCTTAGTCAAGGCAAAATCAACTAATCCTTAAAAATGACGGATTCGATGAAGGCAAGTGAATTAATAAAAATCCACTAAAGATAGACTCCACATGAGCCCATTGGTCCTGGTGCTCATGCTTCTTAGTTCATCATCTTAAAAGAAGAAGATCCACGGTCGTTTCAAAACTCCTATGCGATTGGGTTTGTTATTCTAAATCCGAACTTCCACGGTCATATCCATCAGGATTAACTTTTGATCAAATCAATTAATTACTTTGATAGATCAATTAGTTATCAAACCCAAAGGCCATCTAGAATCATTTTTTAGGAAAAGTTGATAAAGCCATGGCTAAGAGGTTATTCATCTTACCTCGATAGAAAACTACTCACTCATGAAGAGGGGGAGACGGAGGAAGAAAGTACTGAAGCCATAGTCTAGCCCAAATCAGGAGGTTAATCCTTATGCTAGAGACAATAAAATGGCTTATTTCTTAGTTCTTTGCTCTAGAATTAAAGAACAAAGAAAAGAAGATTAAGACTAAAGTGGAATTAAGAGACAAGAACCAAGTATGAAAGAACAATGCTTGAAATAAAATCTACTTTATTGCAGAATAAGAAGATGATTACAAGAATAAATGCTTCATAATCTCAATACAAGGAGAAATCGAAGATGCCCAAGGAGGAGGAAGTGCCCCTCCTTTTATAGGAGAAGGATGGGGGTATACATTAGGTTTAGGGCAAAATAAATGGCACCGGTGGCTGCTAACTTTCTAGATCTAGTCAATAGAGGAAACAATTGATTGCTTTGCATTCCTGTTGCATTAATTTCCCGCAATGGCGATTTCAGGCGTATTTTTGGGCTATTCAAGAATTCGTAAGCAGCCCGAAAATATATTTTTCGTGTATATAATTGAATTATCTTTCCAACGCATACTTGTACAATAAATTCCGCCTTGGGATGTGGGAGTTATACCAATTTTGGTGAAAGGTATATACTGAAATCAGACTCTGCGGGAAAACGTAAGGCTACTTTTACTGGTTACTTGCGCAGCCAAATAAATATCAAAATTACTGCAAAATATGTCTTTTTTATAGCCAATAAAATTCTCTTTTCATTCCATACTTTATCTTAAAATTCCACCATTAGACGCAAAAGATATGGCTATTTTAGTGACGAGTATCTCAGGCACTACGGGAATATTTGAAAAGTCTCATATCTTCATCTTTTATTTTCTCGATTTAATTACTTAGACAATTTCTAAAAATTAAGAAAAATATCATAAGAATTCAGAAAAATTATATCAAGAAGATGAAAATGCTATTTATTTTTGAATTAGTTAAAATTAACAAAAAAGTCCTAATTAATTTATCTAAATGAAGCAAAAATAAGAGATGAATATGCATTCATCATATAGGTTCCAACTATGTTGGCCACAACTCTTGCACCATTGGCAACTCACAATTCCACCTCACCTTTTCCCAAAGGCATACTTCCTTTCAGATCCTGTATATGAGAACATATGTGAGATCTACATCTAGTATCTAATACCCATGATGATGAAGTAGATAGATTTATCTCAATAATGTATATACATAAAGTAGAGATCACCATCCCCATATTCTTCTTCTAGAATGCCTTTAAGTACAAAGGATGTGATCCTCTTGCACTTTTGTTTCTCCTTGTCTTGAATGTTGAAGATTTGGATTTGGGCTCGACCTCAGAACTCTTCTTGGTCTTGCTTTGATCCTTGGACTCAGCTCCACTGATCACCATCACGAGCTTGTCCTTCTTCAATTTTGCTTAAGCATGAATCAACATGGTAAGCAAGTCTGACATCTTTCCAGCCGTATTATTCACACTATAGCATGCACTAAAGAGGCTATATGGTAACGTCATAGTCTTTCGAATCATATCATTGGCCAACTCTTGGCTCAAGGTGAATCCCAATTCTTCAAGAAGAGACACATGTCAAATCATATTGAGCACTTATTTTTGTATTGAGGTTTGCTCTGTCAGCTTTGACTCAAGCAACACCTTCATGATATCGTCCCTTTCTTTCTTTGTAAGACAAAGTGTCACTTTATTAGGATGTGTAAGCATCTCAAGAACACTCTTGTCTTCACATTGCTCATGGAACTCATAGTTCATGCATCTAAGCATAAGGTACTTTATCTCTAAGGCATCATTGGCATGCTTCCAGTAAGCATCCACTTGTGCCCTAGGTGCATCAGGATCAAGTATTTCTGGCACTGGTTTGTCAAGGACATAGAGCTTGCACTCTTCATTTAGAACCCTTCTCAATGTCCAAAACCATTCGTGAAAATTTCTCCCGTCAAGTTTGTCCTTCTTCAGGACCAATCTCAAATTGGATTTGTTCGTCATTTGATTCTACAAGAAAAAGTTAGCATTTGTCAAAAACCTTTTGATTTGATTTCATTTGATTTGAAAATTTTGACAATATTAATTAGGTCTTTAATTATTATTGCTCCCTCTATTTTATTCAAATGGATAGCCCACAATATCAATTCAGAATATTACAGCGTAAAATATTCTAGTGGGACAGATCCAAGATAGTTCGACTGGCCCATGATCAACACCGCAAAACACAATCAACCATCAAGGTAGACAACTTTTATAAATTGCATCATATGCAATTCTGGATAGATGATTTGCGCAACCCCTTGCCATAATCATCTGCATGCCTATGGGCCCAGATGCTTTGAGAATCACCAGTCAAGTTTGACCCAAAATCCAACACAATAAGAATGCACCCTACAGAGGAAAAACCTACATTATTACCATCACACTTCCACAATATAGATGGTGCACCACACAGAGGAATAACCTACGCTTAGTCAATCAAGCTTTTGATGTGTTGCTTTTGAAAAGCATCTAAGACTTGATATTTTATTTGAGAGAGTTTGTATAAATACATATACTCGATCCAATAACCACATATACAGTATGTATCATATACATGCTATATCCCACAATGAAAACTTGGAATAAATGGAAGTGATGGTTATGGCCAGCCTAATGTAATTATTTGGAGCCACAAGGAATTATGTCATCTAGGTCTACATCACATGCAAAAACATGTTATTGATGAAGAGCTGTGCTTGATCGGTTCAACCCTTAAACCGACCATCTTGCCTCCTGGACGTTTGTTTGGTTGTCTCACCGGTTTTTTGGTTCCATCGGTCCACCATCAGATCATTCAGGTCCAACAACCAATCGATTTGGCTCGTCTACCTGGTCCTCCATCTTGTTGGTTCATCTTCAAGATGCCATCTTCTTCATCATAACATAAAAGTAAACAATCCTAATTTTCCATGATTATAGAGAAACCTCAACTTACATTCGAGGGGAGCAAGGGTGGGAAAGAATATTACTTTTACATTGGGAAGATAAGATAGAGGCTCAGTACGTAGATCGAGATAAAAGGATAAATCAACCACACAACCATGCAAATATAATAGAGGTTATTGGCCATAACCATGCTACACATCCACTATGAAAACCACTTTTAGGGCAGCACGTGTAAAATGCATATATATATATATATATATATATATATATAAGTTCGGGATTATCATGGTATTGGATTTGACAAGATATTATTCACATCGAATGCAATAATAGAACGGTAAAACCAAAATCAGATCATATTGATTATCCCATAATATAGTAGATTGGCGTTGGCTCTAATACAACTGTAGGGAAATAAGACTACTAGTAGGCAGTAGAAACAAATTTATTTTATCTACCATATTCCCATAACCAGTGGATCACGCCCATCACTATAAGACATGAAAGATGGTTTTGAGGATATACCTGGTCTTGGAGCAAGTCCAGTGACAATCCTCATTTTTGTAGTTACGCAACTCTGATTTGTGGTTGCACTGGGATTCAGCTGACTGCTCCTCTTGGGACAGTAGACCGGGACGCTGTCTTATACAGTAGCTCCTCTTGTCACGAACTACTAGTTGACGATGCCCTCCTAGCGGCAGACAATAGCCTCCCACCTCTAGAGAAATCTAGACAGACTACCTAGAACTCATGTCATCCTGCCAGAACAGACAGGAAGGAGTTGTCCCTCCTGTTGGCATACTAGTCACCAACTTGCTCTCCCACAAAAATGATCTCAGTTGCACTCTCCCTTGTTATCCCTCCCTAGTCATGTAGGACTTGCTTGGGCTCTCTTGGTTACCACAACCAGAGAGGACAATGTTTGTTAGAGAAACTGTTTCTCAATTGTCTGTGTTGTGTTTTGGGAAGCCCCTAATACCCCTCTATTTATAGTTGGGGTTTGGGTCCAGGTTCCAGTCGATGCAGGAGTGGAAGGGACCGGAAGATCTCAAATTTTCACAACCTACAACCACCGAAATGGCCCTATGGAACACCAGACATTTGTTTGGCATGCAAGACGATTATCTTGTGCTGTGAGATGACCATTTCGTAGTTTCCCAATCACATACGAAATTGGCAATTCATTTCTAATTAATATTACATATTATTTTCCTTGCACAACAAGTAATATGCAACCAAAACAAACTTGGAAATATCTAGAACCTTCCTTCAGTCGAACTGGGCCATCTCGTCGATGCGAGATGACTATCTCACTCACCTAGATGGTCATATGGTGAGCCGAGTTGGGCAGATTGGTTCAATCCATAGCCAATTTCAACTCTATTCAGTTAGACACTCGAAACACCCATCTCAACTCTTGAGACAATCATTTGGCACTCCATACGACTGTTTCATGCCATGATACAGGTGCTTGGAAGTGTAGTTAGGCTGCTTGTTGTGTGAATCAATTACCTAAATATTTTAGCAATTAATTCATCTATCATTCATGATCAAACTCCTCTTCTACATTGAGACCTATGTGTGTGATCGGATAGGTCCCATATTACGTTGGCAATGAATGTCCATAACAACTTATGACATCACAAGCAATGAGCAGTGCCTAGTCACACATCAGTGCTACCCAAGTAAATCGAAAGTTGGAGAACAACTTCAACCTACAATTTGTGTATGATGTTATAGTGTTTGTGTAGTTTCTTTGTCACTAATGTCCAGATTGAACTCGAGGCATGGAGCAGTCACCCTCTTCACCATTCAATCTTATTTCTTGAACTATAAGTAGACTGTCTGAGATATATGTAAGTTCAATATCACGTATTGACTCACAAGTGCATGGCCATGCATTTCTCAATCTCGCTAATCAAGAGGCCTAGGATATCAAACTCCTATAGGAGGGAAAAATCCTATTTCTATCATTCACAATCTATCACATGTGTCAGAGTCACCAAATCATCACCTTTATAACAACCCATGTTTCAGGACTGCGTTTGATGATGTCAAAGTGTATCAACGACATGTGATGACTGCAATGATTTCATGTCTAAGAACCACAACTACCACCATCACTATGAGTGTTGACTATGACTTACATGGTGATGGCTTCCATGTGTAAGTCTCACAGTAGGTCTGTCTGATACACTGTTCTCTAACATGTGTCTTCGTGATTGGTTTGATATTTCCATATCATGACTAATGTGATTTTGTCATCGACCAACTCACACTTTGATCTTATGTGTTATTTTTGTCTATCAACCTTCCACAATAACAACTAATCATGGACATAATGAGAATATGTATATGTACCCTTAACATCAATATGATCTCATTTCCACAAGGCTAATACTTGAAGACATACGTCATTGAGTAATATTATTCTCTAGACATTTATAATGTTACATTATTCTCTAGACATTTCCTATCCCCTTTCCTTATTGTAATGGTAGGAGTCCTATCAAGTTTTGTTTCATATCTAACAATGTAAAAAATTATCAGTTTATGCCTGCAAGAGAAGGGCGGGATGAACAAAAGAACCTTCTGACTTTCCCAAAAAAAAATGAATTAAACAGAATAAATCGGTAGCTTGCCTTTTATTAATTAACCAAATGATTTACAAATTATGCCATCACAATCATCACATGATTGGCTCTCTAGGCATACATACCAACACAAAAGGTGAGGTGAGAAAATGGAAATAAATTCAGTGAAAATTTGGGGTTTGAATCTTGGTGGCACGAGTGTGTTGGGAAACATGGCCACAGTGGGTAGGTGGTCACATAGGCATAATGTGGTACATGGACATTTTGGAGGGAGTGTTGCTGGCTATTCTAATCACCATTAGCCTACTGGGTCTCTGTCATCATGGCCATGCAAGATCCTCCTTGGCACGACCATGTAGTCTAGAACGACCATTCTGCTGAGTCTTATCTTCAATGCTTGACTATATGATTTTTCAATGAAATTGAACTTGGTCAGCACGACCGTTCGTTGACCTCAAAGCTGTGTTGGGGTCTTCTAAGGCACTTTGAGCTTGAACTTTGGATTTCCATGGACTTCTTTTCTTGACTTCAGTCTTGTCCACTATGAGTAGGGTGGGTGAGCTCTTAGACCTTCCTTAGACTCCTCCTATGATAAAGGAACCCTAGAATCATCCTCCTGCTCTCCCGTCCATCAAAGTGTGGTTCAAATACCTAAAAAACACACAAAGAACATCCATAAGTGCATTTGGTTATAATAGACATATTAAGGGAAATGAAATGCATCCTAGCAGATTTAGATGTGATTAAAGTGCAATAAGACACAATGTAATGACCCCACCCCACGGTAACCCCCAATTAAGGAAGGACAAGAAGCTATAGACGCTACCCTAAAACAGGATCAATGGTTTTGCAAATAATAAAAAATAATTAATAAATTCTACCAAAGACTAAACTTAAAGCAGGATACAAATTTACTTTTCACATACCTTTCAAAAATAAGAGATTGGAACTTTACCTGATGTAAAATTCTATCTATCTAAATCCTCCTTTCTTTAATTAGATTTATTCTTCAAATATCACTTTACTATTTGTCCTTTGTCAAGTATTCCTAAAATGTTGACAAACAAAATGCCGGTCAATATAAAGAATATACTGGTATGTGGTGGCAATTAATATCTCACACGTATCTCATAACAATCTATTCACCTCAAATATTGGTTAACAATCAAAGATTATGTTTTCATTATAACTTCCCAACCATTTTTACTCATCCTCTGGGATACCCTCTTTCGGGTTTAGTCCTTGCAAGGGACTTTAGGCTACCTTCTCCATCCTGAGCTTGGTACCTTATGGGTCACCTCTCTGGGTGCCATGTAGTCTTCCCTCTAGGGCTTGACCACCTATGACCTTCCCTCCAGGGCTTGGTCCTCATAAACCTTACATCCAGAGATGGTATGTGGGTTCGGGCAAGTCATAAATTATTACATTGTGATAATCATAATCACTTTATAGTTTGCAAGAAATAAAGCCATCCAAACAGTTATTTTTAAGCAATCAATGTAACCTCAGAAATAACTATGAAACTAAAGAGAGTAATCATAAAATAACCACACACCGGATTTGGAGATCTCAAAGAAACAAGTAAAGTCCAATCCAATCAGGTATTCCAATCAACCAGTCAAACCAGTCATACAAGCACAACTAAATCCTGAAAAGCATGAATGACCTAATTACTACATACTCACCATAAGCACTTTTATTGACTTGGAAATCCCCTCTAGGGTTTCTAGGTTGAATTAGGGTTTCCTTAGGGTTTCTTAGATTTATATCTCAAACTTTACCTTTTTAGGTCAACAAACCCTAAAACATCTTTTCTATGCACAAAACCCTAACTACTCAATTATCCACATTAAAACCCCTTTATTCCCAATTAGGCTTAGGATCATCCTATCTCTGTCTTATACATGGATTTTTGAAATAAAATAATTAAAAGGCATAATCTCCTAAATTAGGGTTTCTAAGCTCATTAATGCACATCATATACATGAAACCCTAAATTGAGATGACTAAGCATAAAGATTATCTTTTTAGATGTAAATCTTCCTTTTATTAATAACAAGTTAATATCAACTTAAGTTATTCAAACAACGTTACTAAATCCCATTAACATCAAAATTAGTGTTTCCAATCATAAATTCATTAAAGGTAACAACTTTAGATACTTTCTAAATTTCAAGTATAATCATGCTTCAATTCTATTTTTAGTGAGTTTCTTACATTCTCCTGATCAATTTTCATATATAACTTATTTTCATCATAGCATCCTAGAAATTTCTATACTTTTTGCAAGATTAAATAGTAATCAACCAATCAACACAAGACACATCATAGAGGTGGGATTTTACCTTGTTTTCCACATGGTTGGGCCCGACCAATCGGTTGCGGCCATCTAGGCAGCTCGCTCCATGCAGGTAGGACCCAATTCTTGTGTGAAAGACCAATTCCACCCTCGCTCTAGTGGATGTGGATTATGTCGCACTCGGGGAAAAAGGTCAATTAGTTCTGAGTCTTCTCCTTCCTCAAATGGCGCCCCATTCTTCTCCCGAGTAGGCTTCCATGCAGTCAACCATCCCATTAACTTCATGCCTCAAGGTAGCAGAGTGTTGGGTGAGGGTGTGTATGCCTTCGCCAGGCCTTACCAGACTTAATGGTGTCCCTCAATCTTGCCAGAGATGGCTCATAGGGGAAGGACGACGACTTGTCCCATGGCCGGGTATGTGGAGGAAAAGAGAGGGAAGTGGAAGAGCTTTGCTCAGAATTGAAGCAAGAGGCTAAGCCTTGAACATCCTCATCTCCTTTTCGAGATGGTATGGTCTCTAAAAAGGGTCTCTGTGATTTATATAGGAAGGTATTGTCTTACCATGCTACAATGGAGTCCAAGTCCCATTATCATTTGGGGAATGACATTACAACTTTCCAAAGGGGGTCAAACTCAGGATGAACCGGATCCTATTCTCTCTTTGATTCCAAAGACAAGGTTTCCAGGACTCCTCGTCGATTAGGGAGGTAGACCGGTGCAAACGATTTCCCGGTCGCACTATTCTAGTTTCCGTATATAACAGAGGTAGATGACGACTTAAATAATGTAGGATCTTGGATCTACAACCACCAATTTATGTGAGATTTCTCAAGGTCCGAGTATTGGTCTAGTATAAACAGGATCATGCGACATTAATGTGATTTCCCATTAATACTTACACTTTATGTATTTTTGTAAAATTTGTATCTCTCATTCCGTTAATCCTTTTACTCCCAAATTTTTAAGGAAAGTCCAATATGACAAACTACTTGTATGCCACGTTTGGGACTCAAATTTGAAAGTATTAGATACTTTTATTCATATGAAAGTTATCTCTTAATAAGGCATATTTTATTCATATTTTCTCTCTTCTACTCTTATATTCTCTTTATTTGTATTCTTTTTACCATTAGAAACCATGTGGATTTGAAATCTCATCCATGATGATCAATCATACATCTTTCCACATATTTCTTTTCTTATTTATGCATTATTTGATTTCCTTCAACTTTCTTTCTCATTTTATCATATTGGACTCACTAACTCAATAGGGTCCATGAAATCATATATTTAAAGAAAATATTATCAAAGAAATCCATTCATTACACATAAATCATAATTATACATTTTATTAGAGAAATTGCATTTCAAACCATATAAGCCCAAAAATTGGGGTTGTAACATCCTTCCCCTCTTATAGGAATTTTTCCCTCAAAATTCCACCAATCATACAAAACAATTCGGGGTAAGACTTCTCCATGTCCATCATCAACTCCCATGTGGCTGCAACCTCTCCATGGTGTTTCCAAAGAACCTTTACCATCTCTATCCTTTACTCTTGATCTCTCTCACCTTGGTATCTCGTACCCTCGTAGGTGAATCAGGGTAAGTCAACCTCCCTTGGAGTTCAATAGGTTCAATGCTCAACACATGGCTTGGGTACCTCACATAGTGCTCTAGATCAGACACATGGAACACATCATACATCTTATTATCCTGAGGGGTAAGGATAAACAAAAGTAGATCCACCAATCCATTCCAAAATCTCAAATGGACCAATGTATCAGGGACTCAACTTGTCTCTATTCTTAGCCTTAGCTCAGAGCGGTCAGATTTTCAAAATCTCATTCTCACCCACAGTGATGTGCAAGTCAGTTCGCTTTGCATCAGCATGCAACTCATGTCGATTCTAGGCTTCCTCAGCCATTGCTCAATCAAAGTGACCTTATCAACATACAACTGTAACTTTTCTAACCTCCACAAGGTCCTCTCACCAACATCACCCTAGTGAAGTAGTGACTGACACGTCCTCCCATAAATAACTTCATACATCTCGATACTGGTCGTGGTAGTTGTCGTAACAAGAAAACTCATCTAGGGCAAGTACTGCTCCCATGATCCACCCCAAATGAGCACATATGCTCTCATCAGACCTTCTAAAGTCTAGATCATACTCTCCTGATTGTCCATCAGTCAGAGGGTGATATTGTAACGACAGTCGCCAAATCGACAAACAAATCATTACTAATTAAGAGGAATAAACATAAACAACGGATTAACAAAAATCACTAAATTTTAAAACCATTTTGCAAGGAGATCCTTGTCTAGAAAACTTTTACTAAAAGATCCAAAACTCATACATCGTGATTCACATTATACAACATTGCTTCATCTCATCTCGAGGACATCATATAAAAGTTGCTCTATCAAAACACATACTAGAGCAACATAAAACCTCGAGGCATTCAAGCCAAAATCTCATATCATTCATGAAACTAGTACGAACCAAATCCAAGGACCTAAGAGTACAGAGATGACACATAGGACTTCTATCTACAAGACACGATAGACAGTACACTCAACCTGAGTTGTCACTGTTGTCGCTGTTGCTGATATTCTTTCTATGTAGTATGGTCTTAACCCCCCTCATGCACGTCCACCTAAAAAAATGTGGATCCCACAGGGTGAGACAATTGTCCCAATGAGAGATATAACTCTCTGCCAACAATGTTATTATCACATTTAAATAGTATTAAACTGAGCAGAGGATAAGCAGTTTAGAACATTCTCATATTTTAAAGCATTGCAACTATCTATGATAGAGCAGTAAATCATCTATTCTCTTTATAAGGAATAAGAAGAACATGTATATCATTTACCCATCATACTATATCAACATCTCAAGCTTATCCTGTGATACTCATTATCATGGTATGACATCCATGAATTATTCTCATTTCTATCTATTGGCCTCAACCAATCTACTAATCCGATATTGAATTGTACCAGTCATGTAAATGTACATCATCATAATCTGTTCTAGGTATTGGCTTTGCCAATCCTATGCAACTATTCCAGGTATTGGACTATGCCAATCCTTTGATAACAACCAGGTGTTGGGTTATTACCAACCCTGTGATAACAGCCATGCATTGGGTTATTACCAATCCAATGATTAACTGCCAGGCATTGGGTTATTACCAATCTTGTGATTAACAACCCATCATTGGGTTATTACCAATCATGTGATTAACAACCAGGCATTGGGTTATTACCAATCCTGTGACAGCCAGGTATTGGTTTATTACCAATCCTATGATTAACAGTCAGGCATTGGGTTATTACTAATCTTGTGACAACCAGGTATTAGGTTATTACCAATCATGTGATTAACAGCCATACATTGGGTTATTACCAATCATGTGACAACCAGATATTGGGTTATTACCAATCCTGTGATTAATAGTCAGGCATTGGGTTATTACCAATCATGTGACAACCAGGTATTGGGTTATTACCAATCCTGTGATTATTATAGGCTTCATGCCTCTGCCAGGTATTGGGTTATTACCAATCCTATGATAATTATAGGCTTCATGCCTCTGCCAAGTATTGGGTTATTACCAATCCTTTGATAAATATAGGCTTCATGCCTCTGTCAGGTATTGGGTTATTGCCAATCTTGTGATAATTATAGTCTTCATGCCTCTGCCAGGTATTGGGTTATTACCAATCATGTTATAATTATAGGCTTCATGCCTCTATCAAGTATTGGGTTATTACCAATTTTGTGATAATTATAGGCTTCATGCCTCTGCCAGGTATTGGGTTATTACCAATCCTATTATTATTATAGGCTTCATGCCTCTGCCAGGTATTGGGTTATTGTAACATACCGAATCTCAGGGTCTTCCCTACAATTTACCCATTTCCTATCTTTTCATTTCTTTCAAGTCCTTTTGGACTAATTTCATAAATTTCCCTTCATTTATATTCTTTTTGGACTCCTTGTGCAATTTGAGCATAATTCAAGGTTGAAATTACCTTTTTCGCTCATTTATATAAATGGAGGGGTGTTTGTACAAATAACCCATTTATGGTATTAATTAAGGGCTAATAATGCAAAATGGAGTTTTATGTGAGAATATAAGTAGATAATGTTAATTTAGAGCTTTTTGGATAAATTAGCAATAATGTGTATTTGAGTTAATGTATGAGAACATTAACTTTAATTGTTTCTCTCTCCTCAAAATATGATTTTAATTCATGAAAATATGTTATTTAATTGATAAATGATTATTGAAATCTTAATGTGTTTAATATCTCGAAATTTACTCACATGTTCCATTAAAAGAAGTCTTTTCATATAATTCATTCATTTTAATATATTAATATACACTTTAATGAGCAATATATTTATTAAGGGCCAAAAAATGAGTAAAATGAAAAAGTAATTGCATAGCATTGTTCTAGACTTTAATATGAGCATGTGTTTAAAATTTGGTGTCATTTGGATTTCATTTGACCCTTCGAATCCATTCTATAATCTTTTAATATGGTGTAACCTTAGTATTAAATTGATATCATCTATTTGATGTGTAACACCAATGTTCCGTTTATTTTTCGTGTCACGCGGTTGGTATGCTCTTGCGCCTGATCCGACGATCCTGTATTAATGAGATCTCCATCTGACGATTATGAACCCTCCTTCAACCTCCGACCAACTGAACAACCCCGACCGCAAGACTCCCTCGACGATGTTCTCCCTCCACAGAGCTCCGTTTCTCGCAATTTAAGTTCCTTTCGCTTTGTCTCTTCACGCTGATTCATTTGATCCCTTGCTCGACTATTGTGGTGGCTTCTACAATAAATGCCCAACATGGCTCATCCCCCCCTCTCTGCCACGACTTACAGAGTGAGAGCTAGCTTCTCACTCGCCTGTATACGACCACCGTGAGAACCCTTAGACCTCAACCTTTTCTCCTCCCCTCTCAATTTATTCCCAGCTGGCCTCCTCCTCTTTGACCTACTCAAAGTGCTTCTCTGGCGACCTCGGCCAGGGGGAATCCTCCTCCGGCCACTTCTATTCGATTGCCTCCTGGGTGAGTATCCCTGATGCCTATTCTTTACTTCTCTCTCTTTACTTTAGCTCGTGGTGCCCCAAAGTGCTGGGTCTTATGGACCACAATAAGCACCTCACCGGTGTTGTGTGGTTTTTGGGTTTCTGGTGCACCTCCGCCCTCATCTACATGAGAATTTAGTGCGTTAGGTATCCACGAATGTTTTCGGTGCTTTAGTTGATATTTTCCTCCTTGTTCTCAAAGATTTTGATCGCGTTTTCTTCCCCTGCTCCTTGGTTGTTTCTGGTGAGTTTGTGAGGTACTGAGGTCCTCGCCCTATGGCAAGGGTTCCTCCGACTTCGTCTGGTTTTAGAGGACGCATTCACATCATTCCTTGGCTGAAGTTTGGCCTGGTGAGGTTAGACAAGATTGGAGTCAAAGCTCTAGAACCATGCTTTCGCCATGGTTACAAGGGGGGAACAAGCTCGGTCGTATTATGACTGTGGCATCCCTGTGACCCTGATAATGTGATTTAATCACCATGGGCATTTTTGGTATTTCACCTCTCTGTGTTGTGTTCACGCAACGATCAATCACAATGTTCTAAAGTCTCTAGTGCCCTTTCCATTTTAATCAAATTTATTTTGCAAGCAAGGGTATTTCAGTCTTTTCCATCTTTGCCCCTCGCCTTTGACCTAGGTCAGTGAGAGTGGACCTGCTGATGCTGCCAATTGTAATTGGTCCGCGCCAGCGTGGGCCCGGCCTCAGTGGCCCAAATGCCCCTTATTTTGTTGATGTGGCTTTTCCCTGAATTCTGATTGGCTGAGATGATTTAATTCATAATAAATCATTCCCATGTTAGAAAAATTCGAATAAATAGTCAGTGGAAAGGATTTTTAATGTAGAATTCGATTTTATGGTTTTTGAGTCATGATTTGGATTCCTTTTTGAAGTTTTCTTTGAAATGCCTTTTAAGTGTATAAAATGTTCTAAAATACATAATAAATTCATTTTAACTCCAATTTGTAAAATTAAATATGTTTTCTTATTTAGGAGAATGTGACCAATCTATCAGACTAGGTTTTGAACCTTAAATCACGGTTTTGTAAAATTAGGGTTTTTCATATACTTTATGCCTTAATACATTCTAATCCATGATAATGATGTAACTAGGGAAAATGGAATGGTGATACAATTAGATCGGTGAATGTGATGGTAATTAATTAAAATAGGTATGTGAAGCCTATTTTGGTATGTGAATCATATTTATGTATGTGACATCTATGATGAATGAGGAATGTGGAATGTATCTTGTGTAATCAACCTACTCTTCAGTTGGGATCTTATCCAACCCTACCCTAAGGATGTTCTAGCCTTGATATCCTCCAAAATGCCTTTATTTGGATCTTTACTTATTTGATGCCTTTGTTGCCATTATGACTCATTTATTTGAATTATGTGAATCTTTCTATTGCCTATGTTGGCTCATCTTTTTGAAATACTTGGAAACATTGTATATTGTTGTTGCTTATGTTGGCTCCTTTATTTCTTGGGTTTTATTCCCAATGCTATGTTACAATGTTGTTATATTTCTCAATACTGCCAAGTGACCATTTAAGCATGATGTATTTTAGGCCAAATGACAATGTAGTGTACATGAGTACAAACCACCCATAGGGCACTGAGGTTTTAGTCCCACTGCCATTTTATATATTAGGCACTGGGGGTTTAGTATACATTATACTAAACATCTTCTTTTGTTTAATGTTTATAAGTTGATCTATGATTAACTTAGATTTCTCCATATATCAATTAGGATGTAGTATAAATATCCATGCCACATCTTTTACTTCATTATGCGCTTTAGATTGTCTCAAAATGACTACTTGATCAGAGTAATCAGAAAGATAACAATCGAAGAGTTCCTGTGACGTCCCAAGATTTTCTAAAACTTATTCTGATGTGTGACGTCCAAATTGAAACCCTCACCTCAATGAGAATCCCAATTTAAACATCCCACACTAGGCTAAGAAGAAGAAAATCAAGGGAGTCAAAAGGAAACACAGTAGAACATGTACATGAATAATAATAAAACCATACACACATGTTCACCATTCAACATATAATTACAACATGAATTGTTACAACATTTGATATTACATATTGAATAGAAAACTTATACATATACATGTACTACCACTAAACTACAGGATCTTAAGACAACAGGTCCACCTGTACGTCAGCTCGCCACACAACTCTCACTATACTGGATCTTCAAGAGTATAACCACAACCTAAACAAAAGATTACATGCAGTACACGTCAGCACAATATTCAAGAATATTGTACTGAGTACGCCTACGTGTCTTTTATATACCTCTCATCATATCTTGGCAATAAGATAAAACTAATACTTGGCAGCATTAAACAAATATAAGGAAAAGCATATACTAGCAAAAAGATATTCATTAACAAGAAAGAGAACACACATATTTTAAGCACATTTCCATCATATATCTCGTACATATGCCCCCAAGGGCTTTGATGTTTTCAGGCCTTATGTTCTACTACCAAATAGTTTGAGATCATTTTACGTGTGATCTACTACCAAAGAGTTTGAGATCTAACACATGTGATCAACTACCAAAGAGTTTGAGATCACTTCAATGCACTGTACTACCAAAGAGTTTAGTGCTATCATATGATGGATCAGATATCTTATGTTTCATGTGTTCATAGCCATAAATATGGGAAAATCAAGCAAGATATCATATAAGAACAATCATTTCATCCAATACCATATGCCAAGTATTTTACTACACATATAACACATGCATATTGTATAATAAGCCAAGTAAGAGGTAATGGTGTACCTTGATCAAGAGATAAAATTAATCATCACATATATCCAAGAGTCAACTATGTATCCCAGGTCACATCCCAAGTCAAACCCTGATAAAGATAAGATCACATACGATCATCAGGTTCTCATCATCATTAACCCTATTTATATCCATTTTAGGGTTTTCCTATCTCATTATGATATCCTCATGATTACTTGTATTCTTGCCTTATATTTATCTTACTAATGTCATTTTCCAAATTATAGTTCATCAACTGGATATACTCATGTGTCACATTATTATGTGAACATACTTAACATTATGTCACTTTCATTAATCATAATAGGGTTACATCACATGTATTAAGGGTGCTCTTTGTATAACATGAATTCTATGAATATAACTGATATCAAACTCCCAAAATCTGGGTCGTCACATTCACCCCACCTTATATGGAATTTCATCCTCGAAATTCAACTAATCTTATAGTCAAAGTGGATGTCAAGAAGTTTAGATTCATATAGTCACCACTCCTAGGTACCAAAACCATCATAATTCTGGATGTATCCTAAGTTTTCATCTTTAGTTCATAGTATCTAGGGTGTACTAACCCCACCTTAAATAAGAAGAACCATCATTTAATGTCCATATAAACCTCACTTGAGCTATATAGATGATTTATATATGAGGAGTCACTCGTATAAGCTTGACCTATTCTATATTTTCCTCCTATAACATCCATGTAGTACCCAAGATTGAAATCATGATAAGTTTGACTTAAAAATATTCTCTCCCCCTTCATCTGAAACATTAAAGATATGATGTTGAGATCAAGGGATAAACTTAGTATATTTTTTCCCTTCACATAATACATGCAAGACATAAAAATTTGAACTCATGAACTTGATATAAAGATATTTTTGGATCATATGATAGATGATCAGAAATATAGTTGTAACTTTGATCCTTCTCAATGTATGCTTCTAAGTTGAGTATGAATATCACACCATAGGGTGAAACCCTAATGGTCAAACATGTTACGTAAGCCCTTCTTAAGTAGAAAAAAAATTCTAATATCAAGGGGGAAGATAAATATCCTCTAATATTGAAATCATTGTAAGATGTTAATGATGTTAGATTTGAACGATCTGAATACCATGGCATATAAACAAATTCCTCTTGAACTTTAAAAGTATGAACAAAACCTGTATCCTTATGGGTGATGTAATCCTAAGATATCATAATGTAATGTTATGGCTAAGACATTAAGTGTTCTTCCACATATATATAAGGTGGGGTGGACACACCCAAGAATCTCTAGACCCTAAACTGACAACTTAGAGTGCATGCAATTATGGTGGTCTTAGAACCTAAGCAATGATGATGTATATGAAGTTGAACTCCTAAATAGCCTCTTAAGAATGAGATTAGTTGAATTTTGAGGACGAAATTCCATCTAAGGTGGGGTGAATGTAATAACCCAGATTTTAGGGTTTAGATACCCCACATAGAAGTTGAAGACCATGAATGTTATGTAGATATTTAGTACCAAATTGATGAGTTAGTTATTCAATTTTGGACTCTTTTCACTTAAAAAGGGTGATCATAGATGCAATGAGTGATTATTAGATCTACTTGACTTCAAATAGAATGGATATGTTCTTGATAACACCAAATTTTGTGATGTTTTTGGCCCTTATTTTGTTATCAAAACTGCCCTTTTAACTGTTTTCCTCTCTTTTTATATGTGTTTTTGCAATAACAGACCACGCTACGCTTTTAACTCAATATTTCCAACTTTTGCAGAGTTTTCCTCCATTTTTAACTCTTTTAGCAGCAAAAAGGCCCGTCCCGACCCATAAACGTGTTCTACCTACATCAGCTTTTTTCCCCAGGAAGTCGTCTGATACGCTCACAGCCCGACAGGGCAGCGAGATACACTGACGCGCGACACAAGGGCGCCACGCAAGAGGAAGCGGATGAGTGATAAGCCATTTACCCGACAGGGATTCGGGCTCACCACGACAACTGAAGCGTGTCGCGCGATACAGGCAACCCACTGGCAGGCGCCACTCGTCACGATGACCGACAGCCGACCTCCTTGTGCCGAGCGATACTGATATCTGTCATCCCCGACTCCGTGATAATAAGAGCTGATGAAGGACACATGGCGTCTGGAACACCATAACTTCCTCCAACCGCTGCCTATAAATAGCAGCTACAGGACTCCGATGGGACGGGTCAAAACCCTACGCAAGCCAACTCAGGAAAGCTTCAAGAGCTAGTGTGTCATGCCTTAGAGGTTGTGTCGGGCGATTCTAGGTGAGCACTTCCCCATCCCGAGAGGGAGGGAATGGTTCACTTAGGGCTGTACCGGGTGCCACTACATGTCGATATCGGCCAACAAGGATACCCGATACAAGTGGTCGATACTAGGAACATCACTCTAGCCCGGCACGATACCAAACCCCGATACGCATCACCAATCATGGCATGTCGCCCGAGAGGGTGCCTCCCGACATGATCGTATCGCGCAAGGGCAACCCACACGATATGTCTGCCAGTTATGAGCGTGTCGCCCGAGAGGGTGCCACCCGACACGGGGGTATCGGGCAAGGCCCCTGCCTGGTATCGGGCTGGAGAGTCTACTGCTGTCTGTCTCCCTTCTAGATCAAGGAGTTGACATTTATCTTTATTATTTCAGTCATTTACTTCTTTTATTTATGCAATGTAATCAGACCCTTATATGTTTATGGAAATAGAAGAGTTTTAATTATCTCCTGCTTTATGCTTGGTACTTTTGTTGGATGATTACTATGTTTGACATCTGAACTCTAGCTTGTATGCTTGGATCGTGTTTCGATTAGCTACCGAATCGTGTTTTCCCGTTGCAACAACCTCGAGAGAGGTGTTGTGGCTCTAGTGTTTGGTCCGATTCTGGAGTACGAGAGTGCCCGGAATCGGAGTTGCTTTAGTAACCTTTCCACTCTAACTTAATTCCAGCAACCTCGGGAGGGGTGTTGATGCCTGGTTAGAGGTCCCGCTTTGAGAGGAGGGGTTCAGGATGTTTCTGCTGCCGCTTGTTTTACCGAAGTTTTCTCCTTCGTACCTTACTTTAGTAATAGTGTTATCTCTCTGTTTCCGTGGCACGAAACCCCCTAAAAACTGATAAATTCTTAAAATCTTAATTTTTCCTCGTAGCTCCAGTTGGAGATATATTTCTTTTGTTCTGTCGGTCTTATCCTACTATTCCCTTGGAGAACTTTACCATTCGTTTGCCCTTACCGGAGTGTAATGTGTCAATTCTGCGTTCTCAACACTACCACCCTTGTCCCTGTGTTCGACCCCGTATATCTACTTCGACCCTGTAAACAAAGTTGTGGGTTCTTAGAAGGTTTTGGGTTATAAATTTAAAAGTCCGACTACTTCAATCTTCTTCCCTTTTTGGATGCGCGATTTAGGCCGGTCAACTTTTTGGCGCCGTTGTCGGGGACAAGGGAAAATGGTACTGTTGGTGAACCCGAATCCACTAACTACACTCCAGTGCCTCAAGCTTAGAAATAAGCTTGACAACACTCTCTTTTTCCTTTTCATTATTATTACTATTATTCTTTGCCTGAAATGAATAATTCGTATTATTAATAATAGATTTTCTGACTGATTATTACACGATTCTAGGTACTCAGAAGAAAGGCATTATGTTCAACTGAGCACCGACACCATCCAACATGCCACCTCATGTTGAGCCACCCCATTCAGAAGGTGAACGCTAAGGAGAGCTAGGCCTCATTCGCCTCCACCTGAAGTCAACGACCGCTACGACGGCAATGATCAACCTGAAGATCCAGAAATGGAGCAGTTCGAGGAAGACCATCGTCGTGATAGACGTCGTCACCAGCAGAGGCACAGAAGAAATCACAATAATCAAGAACAACGCCAGGAAGGCAACGACAACGATGATTCAGAAGAAGAAGAAAAGACTCTGAGGGAGCTAGCTTCCACAAAGGCTAACAATTCCCGATGCCCTGTCATCATCTCGTGATTCAACGCCACCAATTTTGAGCTCAAGCCATCAGTCATCTCCATGATACAAAACAAAAGCTTTAGGGGGAGTTCTAAGAATGACAACCCCTATCACCACTTAGATTCTTTCAAAAATATTTGTGAAACCATCAAGATGTGGGGGGTTCCCCAGGAGGTAATCTACTGCAAGGGCTTCATCTTCTCTTTGGAAGATAAGGCTCTATCATGGTATCTGGGGCTGCCCCACCAAGCTCTGAATGGATGGGGAGCACTGGCGGATGCCTTCGTGAACAAGTTCTATCCAACTGAGAAGACCGTGCGGAACAGACAATGGATAACTTCCTTCATGCAAAAGCCAAATGAGAACCTCCACGATGTCTAGGAGCGATACCAGGAATATCAGAGGGACTGCCCTCACCACAACTACAAGAAAGGTTTCTTAATCACTACCTTCTATAACAGTCTGACTCCCGATGAAAGGGTTTCACTGAATGCAGCAGCAAGAAGTGACTTCCTGGGGAAAAAGCCGAGTAGGTCTGAGAGGATCATCAAGAACATGGCCGAGCTGCAAGCCGGCACTGACTATGATAGATCTGACATGGGGCAAGCTAAGAAGGTTAGTGAAGGACCTTCTTTTGAATCCAAGGCTCTAGAGACTATTACTTCTCAGATCCAGAGGATAGCCACGGATGTAAAGCTGATGAACGAATCTGGCGAAAAAGGGAAGAAGCAGGTTGAAAAGGTAATGAAGTGTGTAACATGTGGAGAGGGGGGACACGGGGTAGACAATTGCATCTACACCCGACCAGACGCATAAAGCGATACTAAATTTGAGGCTGAAGAGACTGAGAATGTCTCTTTTGTAAATTTCAAAAGGCCGAACCACCCTGGTTTCAGTTATGGCAACAAAGATACAGCTGAAAATTCGCATCAGTTGCATAACTCCTCCAAGCAACCTCAAGCTTTTGAGAAGAGGGGAGGACCAAGTCAATAAACCAAAAACACCCCCTTCCAGTCAAACAAAGGAAACTTACAAGGGCAAGTTAAAAACCAAGGATCAGCCAAGGAGCAGGGACAGAACAAGGTTTCAAGCCAATCAGATGTGGTTGGAAAATTGTTTGATTTTGTAAAAAGGCAGGATATGATTAACAACCAGCTAGCGCATAGTGCATTTTCGAATTCGGGTGTTTTGAACTCATTGCAGGTCCAGATGGTGGATATACAGACGCATCAATGCCAAATTGATCAGCAATTAGCTCAGATGGCCTAATTAATAAAGAATCCCTCGGGCAAAATACCGTCCAACACCGAAACCGCAAAGAAGGCAGGGTTGTGATCGAGAGAGACAAAGATCGAGTTGCAAGAGATGGATGATGCTAGAAGCTAATAAGTGAAGAAGCTGGAGCCGTTGAGCTGGCGACGAAAACTACAACGCTCCTCACGAGGCAACCCGAGCTTTTTATTTTCCTAGAATAGGATGTTATTTACTTTCATGCAAGACAAACATTACGAACACTTGGACTGTAATAAGGCCCGAGTCAGTGAATGCGCCACATGCGCTGACTCTTCTATTTTATGGGCCACCGTGCTATTTTATAGACCCAGATGGGTAATACTATCTGAGGCTGGGAACTTAACCTTGCATTTTATGGGCCACCGTGCTATTTTATAGACCCAGATGGGCCACCGTGCATTTTCCCTCGCTGTGTCTTTAAGTTTTTTTATCTTGATTTTGTTTTGAATATTTTCATATCGGGCAGTAGCTGAACCGACATGCTGAACGTGCTCATTTAGGGCGATGGTATTTCAAACATTGCAAAGGCCGTGACGGATGACATGCCTGGGCGGCGTGCACCCGTATCGTGCAGATGAGTATTTACCCTTGTGTGACAGATGGACTGCCCATCTCAGGAATGACCTATCCCAACGGCCGACGCGCGTCCCAGAATTACCCATTTTACCCCCAGATGAGATTACTATATATAGTACAGAGGTTTTACCATGTCGGGCTACTGCCTTTACCCTTTTCACCCACCCGTATCGTGTTGTGATTTCCTTCGTTTGCTCCCATGTCACGCAAACCTCTCCTGCTCTCGTATCGCGTGGAAAGCTTAAGAAAACGACAAAGGTATAGCCCGACAGCCATATCTACCTGGCTAGCCTGACACAACCTTCCTATTGTGACTAACGGCTTTAGTTGAGCTTCCTTGTATCACCCGACACGTGTGTCGCGTGACGCCTTTAGCTCATGTTTTCCTGATACGCCATGTCGGGCGATAACCGTGTCACCCTCCATGTGTCGTCTCGCTTGTTTTGTTGTCGAACGACACGTTGTTTTTCTATCAGGAAGGCCCTATCGGGCGTTTTGATTCTCGCAACCGTATCGCCTGACACACCCATGTCAGGTGACGAGCCTGAGGCACAATTTTCTCCGTGTCGTCTTGTTCTATATCGTCTAACATGTTCTCTCGACATGATGGACGATACCCTGATCTTGTATCGGGCACGAGCTTACATCTTCGAAAGCTTCGTATCGCCCGATACAGTGGTGTTGAGTGATTTTTGTATCAGGCCGATTTTTATAGTGTAACTAGTTTTCCTTTTAAACGCCGGTATCAAATTTTAGCTCTGCCTACCTTCATATCGGTACATTTAATTGATCAATGAATTTGTTTAATGCTAACAGAAATGGCCCGTACAAAGCAGAATGTCGTTCGAGTTGATGAATACGGAAGAAGAATCGACACCGAAGCCGCAGCTGAAGTGACAACGGCCGGGCAGAAACGCCCGAATCCCGAGGCGGATGGGCCATCAACCGCTAAAAAGAGAATAAGGATGGGAGAAGTGGCGGCTCCAACTACAGCTCTAACAGCAGCGGCAGAACCCCTGGATCACACACCAATACGGTTCGTGTCGAGAGATGACGAGCATGGACGCCGGTATGCAGAACTGGTGACCAAGCTCTACAGGCCGAGCAGATTCTGCCACCAGTCTTCTTTCATTCAGCTAGGTATTTTTGAAAGACTGGAGAATGTCCTCGACGCGGCAGGACTGAGGAAGATCTGCCTCAGCCGTTCTGCCTCCTACACCGAACTCACAAGGGAGTTCATGTCATCTCTTCTCCAGGTGAAGAAAACTGCTGAGGACATTGAAGAATATGGCGAAGCAGACAGACTGCTAGGGCGGCTGTACAACTTAGAGCACGTCATCTCCGAGAAGCTGCTCAACGAGATCTTCTCTTCGAGCGAGGAGGAGAAGCAGCTGCTAAATAATGGTGAGAGAATCACCGAAGGACATGGGTTCAACCCTGTGGAGCTCTGGAAAAAGTTGACCAGCGAATCATCATTCAAGCCAGGAAGCAAGGTGGCAACGGTGCACTCATGTTTCAAGAGAATAGTGCACAAGCTAGTGGTGTGCCTACTATTTAGCAAGAATGAGTCCAGCAATATTTACACCGAGGAACTCCACATTATGTGGCACATGATGGAGGGCAGAGTGATCAACCTGGGACAATTTCAGCTGAACAGGCTGCACCCAATAAAGGACGTCACCAAGTAATATTGCATGGGTGGCATTGTAAACCTGATCGCGGCTGGGCTTGGGTACCCACGGGAGCCGCACAGTCTTTCGAGGACAAGGGGCGACGAGTTGATCGACCTCAAGTACCTCATGAGGGACAACATTATAAAGAAGGAGGAGAGATGCTACTTCTACAAGTTCGCAAGGACAAACACCCTCCTTCCACTCCCCCACTGCGCCACCTACAATGCAGAAAAGCTGGTCTTCACCACAGTAGAGATCAAAGTTGTGGCAGTGGGAGAAGCTTACGCCGCCACCACCAGGATTCAAGAAAGGGTGTCCGCGAGAGGAGAAGTGATCCCTCTCGACCCAAGGCAGGACAAAGCCTCAACGACCTTCGCCGAGTCAGCCGCCAATCTAGAGCCATCGACGATAGCATTTGATAGAGCTGTCGTCGCTCCTACTATACCAGCCACGATCACAATGACACCTGTCATGGCTGCAGAAGAACTGGCGATCGTTGAGGTCGCCGAGACAACAACCACGGGAGCTTCCACGGAAGAGACAACCGCAGCCCCCAAATTTTCTATGGTGCCTCTAGAGGCAGAGGAAGAACCACATCTGGATGCCAGTAATGAGGTGTTCGCCGAGATCCTTGAGATGGAACTCGGAGCCGCACAGCTAACGCCGACACCGCCGCTAGTGTCCCCTATAGCGGCTGCTGAAGAGATCACCGACAATGTAGAGGTGGAGTGGCATTCACCTGCACCACGACCATCTCCACCACGACAAGGAGGTGAGGCAGTGACGACCGCAAGGGTGCCGACACCTTGCCCAACGAAATCTACCTCGTGGACGATCGAGATCGGTTCTACCTCGTCAGGTAGACCCTCACGCGAGAGGAGCATTGTGAGGACTGGAGGGAGACCTGCAGGAGCCCCTCCGTCACTCTGGAAAATGCTGGGGCACAAACTTTGACTACTTGAGGGAGGTAACAGAGAGCCACTCGGCTACGTTTAATTCTCTAACCCGCAAGTTTTCATTTTTCCAGCAGAGGCTGAATAGCCTGGAACGGGAAATACTCACTCTAGTTGGCCTTCCTGGCCAACTAGAGGCACTCAACACAACACTTCAGCAGGCCCTCCAGCACCTTGACGCGACTGAGGAGAGGGTGAATAGGGAAGACGACCATACGCGCCGAAGGCAGCCGAGAAGGTCCCCGTCGCCCCTGGCTCAGGATCTCCACCTTCTTCGTCAGTAGCCTCTTCAAAATCATCGTCCTCTTCCTCCCCCAGTGGGCCATCCACAACGCCTGAGGAAGGGACTCCACTGAGGTCGACCAATGGAGCTCCAGTAGGACAGGCGAGCTCCCACAGTCTGGAAGAAAAAGCCCCCTCAGTCCCCCTGGACGAAGCTAAAGATGACAATGAAAACATCAGTGTCGGGGAGGACTCTTCTGATGAATCTGAGGGAGAAAGGGGATGCATCTGCGCCGCCAACGAAAGGCACCCCCCTAGAGGAAGACGCTCGGCGGAAGATAAATTCTCTGAGCCGTCAGAGTTGCCTTCTTTCGAGATGACCGATTTCGATAGGAAGGTCATCGGCTACCTGACGATCAGGGACCAGAAGTTGCTGAACGAGGTCCTTAGGTCGCAGGAAGATGAAGAAGACATCATCTAGAGCAACGACAACTTCTCCGTACGACGGGGAGCACTCAGAAGCATTTTCCGTTTGCCAACTGTCGTCGGAAAAAGGTTGTTCAGGGTCCTAGAAGGTGTGATAATAGAGAATATCAGTACCGGGACAGGTCAGAAAACAGTGTATAATGCCACCCCGACCTTGGCAAGAAGGCTGATGATGGGAGTACCAGACTCTGTCGCGGTGGCCAACATGCTGCAACACATCAAAAAGCATAACACGAACATTGTGTTGGCCCCGTACAAGCACCGCAACGTATGGTTCCTCTGCGTGGCAGACCTCAGGAACCATGACGTCCAGCTGTTTAGTTACAACAACAACGAAGTGCCACGCTCCGGGCTTGTTTTCAATCGCCCGGAGGACAAACATCTGAGGCTTCTACCACTGCGTCTTCTACGAGCCATCAAGCAAGGAGACAACCATCACAGCGGCATTTGAAACTTCTTCTCTATCAGAGAATTCCCCGTCCAAGCAGAAGAGGGAAGCGGAAACAACGCATTTATCATCTTGCGCGCCATGGAGCTGCTCAACATATTTGGAAACATGAGGAACCTCCAGGGCCAAAACTTTTACCACCTCAGGAGCATATACGCCATGTTGCTGATTAAAGACGGGTGCTATTTTCGAGACGCAGGGGTACCAGAGGGGCTGCTGGAAAACGATCAAGAAGATGAATCTTCACAACCTAGTAGCACTCCAGAGAAAGAAGCTGAGATGGAAACTGACACCTACGGGGTAGGCAAGCAGTTGGAGATCCTGCGGAAAGTGCACGAATTTTAAGACCCTGCTTCGCCTGAAACTGCAGAAGGACTGATCAGCAATTTTGACCGCTTCTCATGCGCCACGCTCACGTAGGAGCAGGTCGATGAAATTCTTCTGAAATTAGCTGATTCTACCCCGGCGGATGTCATCTATGAGGCAGGCAATGTCATAGTCCCGGTTGATGACTTAAGGGACATGGTAAAAGAGGTAGGATGTTTGGCAGTATCTATGGCGGCCGCCTAAATCCAAACACTACATCCAAAGTTCAAACACGCATACATGGCCCATCCAATGTTGTTCAACAACATATGCCTCGCCGACGAAACCGGAGCAAAGCAATCATTTCTGGCAGAATTGGAGCACAGGGTTCCACACACCATATTCTTGCCCATCCTGCATTACAACCACTGGACGCTCCTGACAATGTACACTCGCCAACGAGCAGGAATCTTCTACAACAGCTCAAACAACAACAAAGATCATCCAATGCAGTGTACATCGGCAGCGTTGACCTCCCTCGAGCGCTTAGTACGAAAATACTATGACGAGGTGGCGGCGCTGATACAACCATTCCTAGACACGACAACAAGAAAATGGCACGAGCTCCAGTTCTGCCACCGTAGTCCACAACAAATTCCTCTATCCAACGACTGCGACATCTTCATCCTGGAATGGATATCCAATGAAGAGACGCCTGACCGGCTCCACCACATCGACTACCACAGTAAACAAGGAGAATAT
Source organism: Alisma plantago-aquatica (assembly GCA_963693085.1). Taxonomy (NCBI): domain Eukaryota; kingdom Viridiplantae; phylum Streptophyta; class Magnoliopsida; order Alismatales; family Alismataceae; genus Alisma; species Alisma plantago-aquatica. The sequence goes on along the minus strand of OY856412.1, from coordinate 1,281,973,854 downwards.
GTGTGGGAGCTTCTATCTGGCACAGGCGCGCTCACTAGCCAACCCTCACTGGGTTAACATTACCTTACCTTATCTACTTCACAACTCTGGGACAGAGTGTGGAGTAAGTTTGGGGGGTACCCATGTACCAGTGAGGGAGGTATAAAATTTTCTTCAACTCCACCCTTTGTGTTCTTTTGTTTTTCTCTTCTACCATGCGTACATATACATGCTCATACAAAAATTTTGAAAAATTTTGCATTTTCTGTCTCCATACATATGTACAAACTGATGCGACTTCTTGCCAGTTTTTTTTTTATGTCCCCATGGAGATGCAAGTTTTGTTATGTCTTTCTGATAATGCAGCCTCAAATGACAAAAGACTACGACTTTCCACACCAAAAATTTTGAAAAAAATAATCTTGTAACAGCTAAGAGACGTGTATGCAGAAGGAAAAAGCTACCCAAATAGCAAAAATCTCTCTTGTTTTCCCTTACCCAACAAAATCCCAAAAACAGAGAGTAGACTTATGAGAGTGAATAAAAGCATGAGAGTTGTTCCCAATAAAAATAAAGAGAAAAGAAAAAGAAATATATACACACTTGTTTTCCAAAAAGTACCCATCTTTAGGCATGGTAGATCCGGGGCAGTGGTACGTAGGATGTGAAATCACTTCTCTAAAGCCAACTGGCTTGGACTGCAGGGACCACTTGCCCGATAACGGACCCGTACCTGGATGGACTTATGGGAAATAAGAAAAATCCAAAAAGCCTTAGCCTACCCAACACACAACTTCCTGCTCCCAAAAAGCTGTTTGGTGTGAAAGCTAACTTCAAAATCATGCACCCAAGTCTCGCCGAAGCTGTAGAGAAAAATTTTGCTTAAATAAGGCAGGATAAATAAAGTCTATTGTTCGTAGTCAGGCTGTAGGCTCTATAAGACATCGCAAGGTTTGTTCAAACCCGTGGCCTGAAAACTATACCGGTTGAGAAGAAGCATCACCAAACAAAGTTTAAAGATTGATTGAGGCCAATCAAAATGCTAAGTTTGGGGGAGTTGATAACACCAAATTTTGTGATGTTTTTTGCCCTTATTTCATTATCAAAGCTGCCCTTTTTAACTGTTTTCCTCTCTTTTTTATGTGTTTTTGCAATAACAGGCCACGCTACGCTTTTAACTCAATATTTCCAACTTTTGCAGAGTTTTCCTCCATTTTTAACTCTTTTAGCAGCAAAACGTCCCGTCCCGGCCCATAAACGTGTTCTACCTACATCGGCCTTTTTCCCTAGGAAGTCGGATGATATGCTCACAGCCCGACAGGGAAGCGGGATACACTGACGCGCGATACAAGGGTGCCGCGCAAGAGGAAGCGGACGAGCGATACACCATTTACCTGACAGGGAGCCGGGCTCGCCACGACAACTGAAGCATGTCGCGCGATACAGGCCACCCACCGACAGGCGCCACTTGTCACGGTGACCGACAACCGACCTCCTTGTGCCGAGCGATACTGATATCTGCCATCCCCGACTCCATGATAATAAGAACTGATGAAGGACACGTGGCATCCGGAGCACCATAACTTCCTCCAACCACTGCCTATAAATAGCATCTACAGGACTCCGATGGGACGGGTCGGAACCCTGCGCAAGCCAACTCATGAAAGCTTCAAGAGCTAGCGTGTCGTGCCTTAGAGGTTGTGCCGGGTGATTCTAGGTGAGCACTTTCCCATCCCGAGAGGAAGGGAATGGTTCACTTAGGGCCGTACCGGGCACCAGTGCAGGCCGATATCGGCCAACAAGGATACCCGATACAAGTGGTCGATACTAGGAGCATCACTCTAGCCCGGCATGATACCGAACCCCGATACGCGCCACTAGCCATGGCGTGTCACCTGAGAGGGTGCCGCCCGACATGATCATATCAGGCAAGGGAAACCCGCACGATACGTCTGCCCGTTATGAGCGTGTCGCCCGAGAGAGTGCTGCCCAACACGGGGGTATCGGGCAAGGCCCCTGCCCGGTATCGGGCTAGAGAGTATGTTGCTGTCTGTCTCCCTTCTAGATCAAGGAGGCGGCATTTATCTTTATTATTTCAGTCATTTACTTCTTTTACTTATGCAATGTAATCAGACTCTTATATGTTTATGGAAATAGAAGAGTTTTAATTATCTCCTGCTTTATGCTTGGTACTTTTGTTGGATGATTACTATGTTTGACATCTGAACTCTAGCTTGTACGCTTGGATCGCGTTTCGATTAGCTACCGAATTGTGTTTTCCCGTTGCAACAACCTCGAGAGAGGTGTTGTGGCTCTAGTGTTTGGTCCGATTCTGGAGTACGAGAGTGCCCAAAATCAGAGTTGCTTTAGTAACATTTCCACTCTAACTTAAGTCCAGCAACCTCGAGAGGGGTGTTGATGCCTGGTTAGAGGTACCCACTTTGAGAGGAGGGGTTCAGGATGTTTCTGTTGCCGCTTGTTTTACCAAAGTTTTCTCCTTCGTACCTTACTTTAGCAATAGTGTTATCTCTATGTTTTTGTTGCACGAAACCCCCTAAAAACTGATAAATTCTTAAAACCTTAATTTTTCCTCGTAGCTCCAGTTGGAGATAGATTTCTTTTGTTCTATCGGTCTTATCCTGTTGTTCCCTTGGGGAACTTTACCATCCCTTTGCCCTTACCGGAGTGTAATGTGTCGATTCCACATTCTCAACACTACCACCCTTGTCCCTATGTTCGACCCCGTATATCTACTTTGACCCCGTAAACAAAGTTGCGGGGGCCTAGAAGGTTTCGGGTTATAAATTTAATAGTCTGACTACTTCAATCCGTTTCCCTTTTTGGACGCGCGATTTAGGCCGGTCAGTTCTTAATCACCGACTTAGTGTATTTATGAAGTGAAGTATATAGTCAAAGTATACATCGATTTCAATAATTTATTGATGGTCAAGGAGGTTTGATAATAAAGTAAGTAAACTGGTGTTGATGATATTATAGGTTATTTGATGCATACTTGACTTCAATATCTTAATATGTGTACAAATTTGGAGTATCTTATTTGAAGGGTGAGAAAATATTTGTTTTGGTCTCATATGATCATTGGTTAATGACAAAAAAAGGGAATCTATGTTTCAAATTTCAATTGAATTGAGGTCATAGCTAGATAGATATTCAAACTCCAAATTAAGGCTTCATATAATTTAAGCTTAAATATTCATGTTCGGCCCAATATGAACCAACCTATTGAGGTGTCTTCCACCTTCGACAAATTTGGGAAGAGCAACATCATACCGATCCACCCAACCTCGATCACCTAGTCCATAATACACCCCACACTCGTCTAGCAGGTTATTTAGATCCGAGAAGTATGGAGATCTCCAACAAACCCTGGTTTAGGTTGAGTGGTGGCATATTTGGAGAGGACCAAGCCATCTTCCTAGCATCATCTCCATCAGTGAGAACCAGAGAGATAAACTCCCTCCTTCCTCCTTTCATGATTGTGTTTTGCACTGACCAAGCAAAGCGAATAGAGATCCCTTCCGCAACCTGCAACACTCTTAGTTCCTTAGTGGATGGGATAATGATGGCCACCAAACCTACAACCTATTGGGGAGCATGCCTGGGGCTACGGATACACTTTTCAGATGCAGGCGGGAGTTCTCCAGGCCCTTAGGAATCTTCATGGAGATTTGGATTTTGTCTCGAAGAAGAGAGACTATTTTTCCCCTTTCCCCTTTCCTACGGTGGCTATGATGGTCAACCCCTCCACCGTCATCTGAAGTGGATTGGGTTGGGGAATGCATCACCTCACATCCACACTAAAATCGAGAATTCCCCTGAGTCATGCGAGCCTGGAAGAAGCTCCCGATACCGAGAGAAGGAGGTGTTGGGTCTAAATTTTGTGGATGCAAAATCTTCCCGGCTTGCTCTGTTTCTACTTGCAACTGCTGGACTGAGCTGAGGCTTCAAGGGAAGAAATCCATCGTGATCTAGCCACCTCAGACCCACGAAGCATCCTGCAGATTTTGGTTGTACAAGGATCTTGGAAGGAAGACCTCACCTCAGCTTGTTGCTTGTCGGAAAAGACCCTAGAGGCGGCGGCTATGGATCACCCTTACAGAGCAGGCAGGTCGCGATTCGTAATGTCAGGCACGAAGTTGACTTGACTCCAATAGAGCATAGTCACCCATGAACCGATCCAATCTATGCTAGAAACAGGAACCAACCAACCCAAGATAGACCAGGCTGCTGAGCCATGCCTCCCAATGTGGGCCAATCATGGAGAGCCACATCAAGCCATGGGCCTCACCCTACAAGGTAAATCATTTACTTATCTACAGAAAATAGATAAAACTTATAAAATGCTTAGTAAATAGTTCCCATAGCCAATAATTTCCCCAAAAATATCCCTGGACTCAGAATAATGTCATCTACATTAATGGACCCTTAGACCAGACCTTTGACAAACAAGTAATGATGATATTTAATTTAGATGATAATGCTTCATTTAAATGGTATAATTAGAAAATGGTTGAGATTAAATCTGATAAAAATAAATTTGAACCCTGATATAATCTAGAAACTAAATGTGGACTCCTATCTTGATATTATTGAGTAATTTAAGGCCTTTTCTCATTATTACCTAATTGCATGTTTAATCCTTATATTAATTGTAGAAAATAGGGAAAGTACCAGAAAATTATGAAATTCATACCAGACCTTAATAATGACGTATGTATCATATTAAAAATACTAGACACCATCCTAACATTAGATTGACCTAGGTTTGACCAAAACCCTAATTGAGACCTAAAACATCAATAATAATGGTGAACATTGTATTAATGATGATTAATTCTTATTAATCAGGTGATGACCAGATTGTCTAGATGATCAAGGATGGCTATGATTCTCTGAACTCAGGTACGTGGTCATATAAGTATAAGACTTGATTTCTTGGTTGCTTATGAAATGTAATATCATGAATGCTATTATTTGGATATTCATTGCTTGGTTGAACTATTATGAGTTATACTTTGCCAAAATCTAATATAACATAAAAGGATATGGATGGGTTGTAGCTACTAGTGCACCTATCCCGTTATGGATATATGTTGCCTAACATGGATGTATGATGCTTTGGCCCATGTTAGATGTATGATGATATAATTTTTGCCCATATTGGATGCAAGTCAAGTGCAGATAAGTGTAGTACAACCACATCAAATAAATGTAATAAAAAGGATGTTTACCTAATTTTCGCCTTAAGAAATGGTTTTTCTCTCTTTATTCCTTCTTCAAGTATTTTCCTTTATGCAACCTTACTAGTGTATCTTTTACCACGTACCAACTTTTGTTGACTCGTTTGTTTCACGTATGTTTTAGGTTCAGAGATAAAATGGGAGAAAAAGAACAGGGTGTGAGCAAGTTGTTCAGTATACCTATTGTCTAAGATCCTTGTTAGCATACATGTTTAGACTTGTGTAAAATTCTCTTTCAATATGTAATTGTAATTCATGTTGTAGTATAAATGTTGAATGTTGAGGAATTTAATGGTGTACGTTATGTCAAAAGTTCATGTCTGCATATTATGCTTCCGCATCGCTCTCTGATGTGATTGTCTAATGTTTTCAGATTTGTTCTCTCGAGCCTTCTAAGTCTCGAGGCAGAAGAATCCGGGGATATTACAGTTCCATACTTACCTTGCCTTCAATAGATGAATACCTGGCCAGGTATTCAAGAACTAAAATTAGGTAGTATGCATTTATTTTATATTATGTTTCATCTCTTTAAATTTTTACTACTTAGTATCTCGAATTTTCTGTGGGTGTTTCTTCTATATCTCTTCCTTTTTTCTATATAAAGAGAGAAATTTCAAAACATACAAGAGAATATTAATCTAAATATAGGTTCTCATCCTTCTTATATATTCCTCTTGTCCTCATAGGACTAATTAAAGGAAGCTCAACAACAACTACCTTCTTATAATTATCAGATAAAATCTATAGAAAACATATCAAAATGAGAAAGCTCTATCTAACTGTCACCCCTCGCAGTCATCCACCACTTCAGGTTGACTCAAACATAGAGTCTAGCTGTTTCATGTTGTTACTTTTGCCTTTTTACGCTATTAGGTTGTAACTTTCGTAAGCCCTACTGAATCTGCCTACATATCATATATATATATATATATTTTCATGCTCCCTCTTCATATATTCTCTCTATTCCTCATCATGCTCTCTTTCCTCTACAACCCATTGTACACCTATTACAAAGTGAATAAGTAGTTGGTGTACAAAAGAGACAATATCCCCTACACATGGTAAGGAATGCACTCATGAGAGGTGATAGGGTTGTAGAAAATTGACAAATGGGAGTTGTCATTGCTTTAAAGGAAGAAGGGAAGGAGCTCCTAGGCAGATGGCCACCACATTGCTAGGGGGTCTGGGGGTTTAGGATCCCAACTAGGGGTGTTTTTGAGTGAAATAGGGAATTTCTAGGTGTAAGACATAAATTTAGTAAAGTAGGGTAGTAATAGAGAATTTCTAGAGGTCAGGGAAGCTTTGTAGAAACTTAATAGATAATAAAGACAATGTTGTTGACAAGGAGATCCATCTGATTACTTTTAGCCTATATGGGAATCTGGATAGTGGGTAGTGATGGTTAACCACAATAGACATGGAGACAATAAAAGGGATATGAGGAGAAGTGGGTGGTGACTAATTAATGCAACTTGTGGTGAGCAAGTTCTAATGAAGTTTCTTCCAATGGTGGCAACCCATTCATGGTTGGCGGCAGTGGCACTGGTATCAGTGACGGTGGCAACCTACTGCTACTTTAACACATCTGACCTTGTTTAATGCTTATACATACTATTTGATTTAAAAGGGTGCTTAGTTTAGTAATTAAATGTTAGACCATTTTTTGATATCAATTGAAAAATCTATGTTACAAATTTTGAAAAATTGGACTTTGTTTGCTCAAGTTTTGCAATTTTATATACTTATGTGGAGCCATATGCAATTTTCCATTTTCTAAGGATCTAACTGCAACTTTAACATGTATATTTTGGCTCATGGTATTCTTTATAATCTGGATAAGTTTCATTTTATTTGAATGCTTTTAAACCTTGTTGAACAAAGATACCTTGGTGTTAGTTTTGTGTGATAATGATGGTATATGCCTTCCAATGGTTGGCCTGAATGTGCCTTCAAATAGTTGGTCTGGGTGTGTCTTCCAATGATTGTTTGTGATGTGCCTTCTGATGGTTGGTTTGTATGTGCCTTCCAGTGGTTGGTTTGGGTCTACCTTTGTATGATTGGTCTGGGTGTGCCTTTTAATGGTTGTTTTGGGTCTGCCTTTTGATGGTTGTTATGAGTGTGACATCCAATGGTTGGTTATGGTGTTTCTTCCAATGGTTGGTCTACGTATGCCTTCCAGGGGTTGGTTTGGGTTTTCCTTCTGATTATTTTTTCTAGGTATGCCTTCCTATGGTTGTTCTGAATGTGCCTTGCAATGGAAGTTCTGTATGTTTGTAATCCAATGGTTTTCTTGGATGGATACATACCAATGGAGGTTCAAATTATACAATTGAAGGGAAACCTGGAATCTAACCACTAGAAGCATAGTTTTGACCTTTTCCCTCCTTTCTCTTTCATCCTAGATATAAATACCCTCTCTCTTCCTTCTAACGAACCTTTCTATTATAACATGTTCTTGTTGTTGGAGACCATCAGAATCCATCGGATGATGATGAGAAGCATCTCGAGGTTGAAGCTTTATGAGATCATGGTCTCTTAGGATCATTAGAAGCTTTCTTACTTAGATCCTTGCTTCTTACACATACGATCTTCCTTCCTGAACTCATTTTCTTGTTGCTTTCCTTATTCTATCTTCTTCAATGGATGGGATCCATAGTATTCCAAGTTGGAAACTTGAGCATATGGAGGAAGAACCCTTTTTATTCTCTCCTTTATTTCTCCTATTTTTTAAGATAAGAGCTTCTTGGAGATTTTGGAAGGAAAAAGCCTGGGTTTTCCCTTCTCTTCTTCATGACTCCTTGTTGTTTGGATGTTTTTCGTCATCCTTAGGCAAGTGATATAACCTTTAATATGTCTCTTGCCTACTCATAACTGGTTTTATGTAAATATTGTTCTAGAAAAATCCATAATATGAGAAAGGACGACCTTTTGTGCATTATTGACATGAGAATGTTGTTGATACAAGTTCTTAAACCTTCTTTAGACCCTATGAACATTTATCTTGTATAAAATGAGATTTTCTTTGAACATGGAAGATCTGAAATCTAAAATATTGGTTTTATGACTCCTAAAAATGTCACATAGGTGATGTTTAGGTAACAAACACATAGAAATCTGACCCACACACTGAACATTGATATGTGGTGGCTGATATATGGTGGTTATAATGCTTTATTTACTATTTTGGTGTTGAAATGATAGTTTAATGAAAACATAGTACTAAAAGTAGCTCATTCGTGCTAGGATTTGAATGTATAAATGCCTAGTTCTTAGAAACACCATAACTTTTACGTCCGCTGGACTTTCATGTTGAAATGTGGGTGATATCTTGTCAATGAATCATTATACTCTCTAAAAAAGTTTAGAGGATAATGATGTTCCTACAAGAATTTATTAGTATTTTTTTCTAAATGACTTTTTGGTCTATTATGAACCCTAGTTTGATGTTTAGGCCTCTACATGGCCAAGGGTGATTTAATGTACCATGATGGAATAACATAAACCATTTTACATATGTTTTATATCTTCTGAAGTTATAACATACGAGTTTATATTATAAGAACTTTTAGGAGCTTGTACTAACTTGATTGATGCAGTCAAAATACTTAAATGATGTAATTAATGAAGTGTAACCCTAATCATGTAGCTCCCTAAATTAGGAGCTATCTGAGTGTCATAACTTGCTAGATAGTGATAGAAATAATCCCAAGAGGATCTCAGAGTCATATTGTTGAGTATATGTTGATGTTGGGTAGGCATATTTCTATCGTTATGATTTTGAGGTTTATAGAGCAATTGAGGTTGTCTTAGATTTTGATGGTTTATACCCTATTTTTGGTATTGTTGTCTGTGTGCCTTGGATGGACCGGGTTATGTTTTGGTAGTTGGACCGATGTGCCACTATAGTTGTTACTCGTACTAACTGAAGGGAAGTGATCATTAGGATTCCATACATCCTAGATACTATATGGAGTTCATTGTGACTTTGTAGTGGTCAACCAGTAGTTTGAGTGGTACGCCTCAAACTACCCAGGGCTTAATAAAATCAACAACACATCCACATTGTATACTTGTTAGGTTTCTTTCACAGATCACATTGTATGATAACCAGTGTCTTGCCTTTCTACTAGCATTATATGTGACTCATATCTTGTTAAGCGCTTATGGGTTGGGGGATCAGTGTTAATGGCAGATGCTCTCTGTGCGGGGCACCTGAGGAGTCACATGAGCATCTCTTCTTCATGTGTGAGTTCTCCGACTACATGGTTACTAGATGGGCACTGAAGAACGGATGGGGCTACTCGGCACCCCGCAACATTATAGGTTGCCTTTAATGGATCTGTTGGAAATCCAAGGGGAACAAATGCATGATGGCCTTCAGAGGTTTAGGCCTTACTGCGATCACTTATCTCATTTGGAAGGAAAGAAATACAAGAGTTCATGGAGGCCTTGACAGGGACAAATTCTATATTTTTGATGTTTTGGTTGACAACCTTAATCTTCTATGCAAGATCAATCCCAACATTTGTAAAGGTTTAGACCCAGTTGTTATAAGCCATTGGGGTTTTTGTTGCTAACACACCCCTGTATAGTATAGGTTTTCCCTATACGGTTTTTGATGTGCAATATATTACCTTATCCAAAAAAAAAGTGTAATGACTTATACATATAACCTTTAATTATGCTTGAACATTTCATATGCATACTGCTCAATCTTTCTAATATGTCAAACTATCTTCCTTCACTACTTTAATTATATAACTTGATTGTAAGAAAAAGATGTTATTAGACATTATATCATATCACTGGGACATGGATCTCACCTCACGGATTTCCACACCTTTTTAAGTGATCAACAGTTTGGTTAGACTCTTAGTGGTGAGGAGACCCAATTTGGAGACTAGTAGAGCTCGAGAAGTTGGTGTGGTTTGGTGTAAAGTTGTAAATTCGTCCTTATACTCTTAGGTCAGGGTAGAGGGATTTGTATATCGTGTATATCGAATCAGCATTTTGGTTGAATGTCATGGGAAATATAAAGGTTGTAAATATTTTGTCAAAACTTTTTATGTACAACTTATGGTTGAGGTCATTGATCTCATGTAAAGCTACATGGTAAGAAGATACATGTAAAATTGGAGCCTTTTGCAAATATTTATTTTGAAATGTTTGGAAAATTTTATTTGGTCTTAATATAGGTATCTTTATGGTAATCTAATTAATTAGTGTTTGATTGGCGTTTTGATTTTTGAGACATCTCGTATAGCATGACAAGTTTTCACATTTGTTGGTATCAGATCTTAGGGTTCGTTGAGTCTATAGAGACATAGGATTTAGGTTTTTGTGTTTGTTCTTATGTATCCAAAATATCTAACCATAGTTTATGTTATGCGCATATGTCTAGAGAACATGAAAAGCATGATGAGAGTAGTTTTATGGAACCTGGAGGTGCAGGGGAAGATGGATACAAGAAGGAAAAATAAACGAAACATGGCCAGAACATCTCCTCTCTCATTCTTTTGACACTTCGACCATAGTTCACCCAACTTTTCAGTCTGTTTTGGACAACTGATGGTGACCATCACATGTCTACCAAACGTGGCACCTTTACCTCAACCAAGGGTACCTACCGAAAATTTTGAATCCCAAGGTCCAGGGAAGACCGTTAGGAGTCTGAAGAATGTGGGATCCATAGTGTATACGAGCATAACGGACCCATTAGATGTGGATATGTAGTTCAACAAGCGAGAGAAGGCATTCAGGATCTTGAATATCTCCATGGAGGATAAGATGAAGCGTGTGATATACCTCTTGAAGGGTAGTGTTGGCCATTGGTTGGCCATATGGGAGGAGAAGAGACCGAGAGAGGCTATTAGTTGGTTGGAGTTTCAGTGGGAGTTAGTTAGCTACTACTTCCTAGAGATGTATCTGGAAAAGAAGATGACGCAATTTGAGCACATGCGCTAGGGATCTTGGTCTGTTAATGACTGTGAGGTGAATTTTATGTAGTTTTTGAGGTTTTTTCCTCACATGGAAGACACAGAGAAGGAGAGGATTGGAAGGTTCGAGAAGGGCTTGAGTGCTGAGTTGGAAAGGACATCATCTACTTTGGAGTCTCGTGAAAAGTTTTCCACTTTGTGCTATCTATGATAAGGAGAGGAAGGACAGAGGTGGAGTAGTGAGAAGCTAGTGCTAGAAAGAGGTTAACCCAGTTTTAGGGATAGTACTCATGTAGTTTCAAGAAGTAGAGTTTTTCTACCCAACAATATCAGCAGACACAATAGTGGTCGGTAGTTTCTAAGACAGGGACACAAGTACAGTCATTGTGGTCTCCTAGAAAGGGGAGAGGTTGTAGTTTTTTTCCAGCTATGGTGAACAATTATGGGTTGGTGTCTGTGACAGGGCCATTTAGGCCATAGTATGGTACATGAACATGATTTACGTGTGGATAGGTTCTCCATGTGGGGTGTTCTTGCCTCATGAAGAATTAGGAGGTCATACAGTAGATGAGATAGAGCCAATAGGGCTCACAACAGTAGCAGTATAGCAACAGTGGAAGTAGAGGTCATGGACAGATATCGTCGGAAGGGTCTTTAGGACCAATGAGTAGAGGTCTAGTACGACAACATGCAACAACATATTATATGACTTATCTACCAGAAGGAGGGGTCAACCCACTGGTCATGATAGGTCAGATGGAACTTTTTCATTATGACTTATCTACTTCTATCTTTGTATCTATTTTGATTGACCTAGGTTTGTTTGCTCAATTATCACTAGAGAGGTGATAAATAGTTGTAACTTTCATGTTAGTAGTAGAACTAACCTCTTGTTAGAAACCCCTTTGGTTGGTTCCATGGTGATGCAGGAGATGCATTTATCTTGCATTCTTTCTTCCTCAAGATGCAACATTCAAGTGGATCTCATGCCACTTGATATGCATGGATTCAAAATGATGTTAGGATGGAACCATGGAGAAGTACAAGTTTGTTTTAGATTGTAGTTCCAAAGTTGCAGTGTTTTGTGATGGATATGTCTTTTAGACCTTCCAAGGAGATGTGAATGTTCTTCCTACATATCTTGTGTCGTAAGTGCTATTAGAGAAATTGATGAGACAATGATGTGAAGATTTTTTTAGCTCATGTAGTGGATACAAAGGTGATGAGTCCTAGTATCTAGGGTGTACATGTGATGTGTGAGTTTGAGGATGTTTTCCCCAATGAGTTCCCAGGTGTTCCATCCCCTGGAGAGATTGATTTTGAAATCAATCTAGTGCGTGGTATGCAACCGATATCATAGGAACCTTATATGATGGCACCAACTGAGATGAAGGAGTTGAAGAAATAGTTGTAAGGGTTTCTAGAGAAAGGTTTCATACGACCAATAACTTCCCCTTGGGGAGATCCAACATTGTTTGTGAAGAAGAAGGATGGTTTGGTGAGGTTTTGCATAGACTACTAGTAGTTGAACAAGGTCACACTAAAGAATGAGTACCCATTGCCAAGTATAGATGATTTGTTTGACCAGTTGAGAGGTGATACAGTGTATTCCAAGATAGAAATAAGATCACAGTATCATAAATTGAAGATCAAGGTAGATGACATACCTATGACTACTTTTAAGACTAGGTATGGCGATTATGAGTTCTAGTTATGTCATTTGGGCTAACCTATACACAGATAGAATTTATGGACCTGATGAACATAGTGTTCAGAGCGTATCTTGATCAGTTTGTGGTGTTGTTCATTGATGACATCTTGACATACTCTAGGGACAATCAACAACATGAGCAACATCTTTATCAAGCATTGGAGTTATTGAGGAAACATTGCTTGTATGCTATGTTCAGTAAGTGTAAGTTTTGGCTGACTGAGGTGTCATTTATTAGTCATGCCATCTCTACAAAGGGTGTTTGTGTAGACCCCAAGAAGGTGGAGTCAGTGTTGGAGTGGGAACAACCCAATACACCGACTGAGGTTCAAAGCTTCCTAGATCTAGTTGGTTACTATAGGAGGTTCAATAAGAACTTTAGTGAAGTTTCTCTACCTTTAACTAGACTAACTAGGAAGGGTGTTCCTTTTATTTGGGTTGACAAGTGTCAGTGTTGTTTTTAGCTGTTGAAGGAGAAGTTGATGAGTATTCCAGTTTTGTTGTTGCTAGAGCCTAGAAAATGCAAAATTATTTTCTGTGATGCTTCAAAGAATGGGTTGGGATGTGTCCTGATGCAGGACAAAAATTGCAATTTCTTTTGCTTCTCGATAGCTTAGAAACACGAGAAGACCTACCAAACTCATGACCTAGATTAAGTAGTTGTTGTTCTTGATTTGAAGATTTGGAGGCACTATCAATATGGAAAAAGTGTCAAATCTTCACTCATCACAAGAATCTTCAGTATATCTTCTCAAAGCAGGAGTTGAATATGAGGTAAATAAAATGGATGGAACTGATCAAGGACTATGACTTTACAATATACTACCACCCTAGAAAGGTGAATGTAGTGGTTGATACGTTGAGTAGAAAGTCATCTTCAACATCATCTACAGATAAAGCATAGTTGTACTCCTTGACATGTCACAAGAGGAGATACTTAGTAATGCTATGGCGTATGAATGTATAGTTGGAGGTCTCCTTGTTGGTAGGATTCTTGGTATAGTTATAGGTGAAACCGATGTTGATACAGTATATTAGGGATGCATGTAAGAATGATATTATAAATAGAACATCATATCAAAGTTTAGTAGTGGAAGCATGATGGCTTTCATGAGATAGATGGTGGGACAGTGTGCTTTCACAGCTGGATGGTGGTTTCTGACATTTGTGGTCAATGGGAGATGGTACTTGAGGAGGCTCCTCAATGTGCATAATGCATCTTGAAAGTACAAATATGTGTCATAAATTAAAGGATTTGTATTGGTGGCCAGGCCTGAAGAGTGATGTGGTTGAGTTTGTTTCCAAGTGTTTGATATGTCAATAGGTTAAATCAGAGCATCAGAAGCCTATAGTGACATTGTAGTGTTTTCCAATTCTACAGTGGAGATGGGATCATATAACCATGGACTTTGTGGTTGGCTTACAATGAAAGACAAAGGTCATGATTGCATTTGGTGATCGTTGGTCGGTTTACAAAGTCAAATCACTTTTTTTCAGTCAAGACCACCTACATTGTGGATAATTTGGCACAAATATATGTTGATGAGGTAGTACGTATGGGATGGCATACCTACTATAATAGTGTTAGATAGAGGCCCTTAGTTTAGGAGTAGGTTCTGGGAACATCTACATACAACGTTGGGGACAAAATTGAGATTCAATTCAACCTTCCACACATAGACAGATGGTCAGTCATAAAGGACCATTCAAGAATTAGAGCATCTTTTGAGAGCATGTGTTCTTAAGTTTCATGGAAGTTGGGATATCTGTCTAAGTCTAATTGAGTTTGCCTACAACAATAATTAGTATAGAACATTATACAGGGTACTGTATGAGGCTTTATACAGGAGGTGTTGTCAATCACCTCTTTGTTGGTACGAGACATGTGAGTATTAACATCAAGATAATCCAACAAAAATTAAAGGCAACTCAAGACAAACAAAAGTCATATGTCGATAACCATTGTACGCTGTTAGAGTTCCATGTTGGAGACTATGTGTATCTCAAGGTGCCCCCTTGTAAGGGTGTGCTGAGGTTTGGTAAGAAGGATAATTTGTCTCCTATCTTTATGAGACCTTACCCTATCATGGTACGAGTTGGAAAGGTGGGATACCAGTTGGAGTTACCTCTTGAGTTGCACAAGTTGCAAAAAGTTTTCTATGTTTCTATGTTAAGGAAGTGTCACCCCGATATAGAACAAATGATAAACTAGTCGATGTGGAGTTGGACAAAGATGTTTCTTATTTTGAGGGTCTGAATTTGATCTAAGATAGACATGTGTAGAAGTTGAGGAATAAGAATATAGCTTTATTGAAAATGTTGTGGCATCACGGTGGTATAGAGGAAGCCACATGGGAGTTAGAGGAGGAGATGTGTAGAAGTACCCATCCTTGTTTGTTAAGGATTGTGAGGGGAAACCCTTGTTAAGGGTTTATTGTTGTAAGTGTTGGTATGTATGCCCATAGAGCCAATCATAAGATGATTGTAATGGCATAATTTTGTAAATGATTTGATTAATAATAAATTCAAGCTTCCAATTTATTTTGTTTTATTCAGTTATGAGATAATGATGTAACATAATAAATGTGTACAAAATGATATTACTCAATGATGTATGTCTTCAAGTATGTGAATTGAACAATGAGATCAAATGGATGTTAAGAGTATATAAACTCTCATTTTTTCCATGGTCAGATGTTATTGTGGAAGGCAGATAGATAGCAATACACATAAGACTATAGTCTATGTTGGTTGATGACAAAATCTCATCAGTCATGATATGGTATATCAAACCAAGCACATAGATACTTGTTAGAGAACAGAGTATCAGACAGACCCACCATAACACATGGAAACCTTTACAATGGTAGTCATAGTTAGCTCTCATAGTGTTGGTGGTGATTGTTGTTCTTGGACCTAAAGTCACTAAACTCATCATGTATCATTTAGTGTTCTTTAACATCATCCACCGTAATCATGAATAAGGATTAGCATAAAGGTGATGATTGGGTACACTGACATATGGGGATGACTATGAGTGATGTAGATGGGATGTGTCCCTCATGTACGAGCATGATATCCTAGGAATCTTGATTAGCGAGACTGGGAGATGCATGACCATGGACATGTTAGTCAATATGTGATATTGAGCTTACATATATCTCAGACAGTCTGCTCTGGTTCAAGAAACAAAATTGAATGTTGAAGAGGATGACAACTCCATGCCTCGAGTTCAATCTGGATATCGGTGAAAAAGTAACCATAAAAACATTGTAACACCATACACATATTGTAGGTTGAAGTTGTTCTCTAACTTTCCATTTACATAGATAGAAATGATGTGTGAATAGGCACCACTCTTTGCTTGTGATGCCATAACTGGTTATGGACATTCACTGCCAACATAATATGGGACCTATAGGGTCTCACACAAAGGAACTGACCCAGAAGAGGAGTTTAGGTCTTGAATGATAATTGGATTGTTTACTAAAGTGTTTAGGTATTCAATTCAAGCAACAAATCTACTGATTGGACTCCCAACCGGTTGGCTCATGTGATGAAATAGTCGGTTGGAGTGTCAAGTTGATTGAGTACTGAATTGACTGAGTTCTAGATGAATCGAGCAGTGAGCCAACATGTTTACTATGTAAATGGACCATTTCGATATGACGATATGACTAGTTTGTGCTTGTGAGATGCCCAGCTCATGATGCAATTCGATTGCATCAAGGATTGGTTTTGATGTCCTATCATGCACCGATTGGATTAGAATTGTCAATTCAATATGTGAAATGACCAGTTCGCTGAGTGAACTGATCTCAACAAAATGATTGGCTCATGTGTGAACCGACCAGTTTGGTTGCCAACCAACTAGTTCAGTGCTTGTAGGCTACAAAAATTCACAATCTTCTGGTCCCTTCCACTCCCACACAGACTGGGAACTCTGACACTAACCCCTCTTATAAATAGAGGGGTATTGGGGGCTTCTCAGACACATCAATTTCCTCTAGAAATTGTTTGTTTTCTATGGTTGTGGTAACCAAGAGAATTTAAGCAAGTCATACCCGATAATGGGAGGAATAGTAAGGGAGATAAATTGTGGAAGAGGAAGTTGGTGACTAGTACACCAATGGGAGGGACAACTCCTTCATGTCCATTCTAGTAGGATGACAAGAGTTTTAGGCAGTCTATTTGGACTTTGATAGAGGCAAGGTGGCCTTTTCCAGTCTCTAGGAGGACAATGTCAGCCTATAGAATGTGGTAGAGACCAGGAGCTGCTATAGATGTTGTTCAAGTCTTCTATCTGTGGTGGATCTGCAGACGTCGTCCCAATGCAACTAGGAGTGTTGCATGAATACTACAATGAGGAGATGTCTCTGGACTTTCTCCAGGACTAGGTACATACTCGAAGCCATCTTATCTACTATATAGTTATTGAAGGGATCTACTGGTTTAATGGGAATTATAGTAGTAATTTTTTTGTTTCTGGTGCCTTTTCTGTAGCCATATTTCCCTATAGTAAGACCCCTAACCTGGTTTAATTCTTGAACATACTTGTGTGATTTAATTGGGTTCTTAGTTTTATAATAATACCTTATATTATGTTTTTATATCAATTATAATAGCTATCTCTCAAATTTGGGGCAAATCAGACTTGTTTGCCCAAGTATTGCAATTTTATGTATTTATGTTGACCTATATGCAATTTTCCCTTTTCCAGGGATCTAAATGCAATTTTAACACATGTATATTTTTATTCATGGTATTGTTTATAATTTGGATAAGTTTAATTTATTCAAATGATTTTGAACCTTGTTTCACAAAGATACCAACCCTTGATGTTAGTTTTGAGTGGAAATGGTCGTATGTGCCTTCCAATGGTTGGTCTGAGTGTACCTACTAATGGTTGGCATGGGTGTGCCTTCCGATGGTTGGTCTGAGTGTGCCTTATGATGCTTGGACTGGGTGTGGCTTATGATAGTTGGTCTGGGTGTGCCTTCAAATGGTTGTTCTGGGTGTTCCTTCTAATGGTTGGTCTGGATGTGCCTTCCAATGGCTAGTCTGGATGTTCCTTCCAATGGTTGGTCTGTGTATGCCTTTCGATGGTTGTTTTATGTGTGCCTTCTAATGATTGTTCTAGGTGTACCTTCTAATGGAAGTTCTACATGTTCATAAACTAATGATTTTCCTATATGGTTGCAAACCAATGGAGGTTCTAGTTGTACGAATCAAAGGGAAACTTGGCCTTTGACTGATGGAAGCACAATTTTGACCTTTGACCTCCTTTCTCTTTCATCCTAGCTATAGAGACCCCCCTCTCTTCCTTCTAAGAAGCCTTTCTGTCCCAAACATGTTCTTAATACTAGACACCATCGAACGCCATCAGTTGATGAAGGAGAAGCTTCTTAAGGTCGAAGCATTGTGAGATCGTGGTTGCATGTGGGTGTAAGACTCAGATCTTGCTCTCTTAGGACCATTTGAAGCTTTCTTTCTTAGTTCCTTACTTCTTACACATAATATCTTCCCTCCTAACCTTGCTTTCTTGTTGTTCTCCTTCTTCTCTCTTCTTTCATGGATGCAATCCATGGTATTTCTAGTTGGAAACTCAAGCATATGGATGAAGAACCCTCTTTCTTCTCTCTTTTTCTCTAGATCTACCTCGTTCTTTAAGATAGGAGCTTCTTTGACCTTTTGGAGGAAAAATCTTGAGTTTTCCCTTCTCTTCTTCGTGACTCCTTGTTGTTTTGACATTTTTCTTCACCCTAAGGTGAGTGATATAACCCTTAATATGTTTCTTGCCTACTCATAACTGGTTTTATGTAAAAATTGTTCTAGAAACCCCAACAATATGAGAAAGGACAATCTTTTTGTGCACTATTTAACATTAGAATGATGATGATACGAGTTCTTAAGCCTTCCATAGACTGTACGAACATTGTTCTCTTTATAAAATGAGCTTTTCTTTGAACATGCAAGTCTAAAATCTGAAGTATTGGTGTTAAGACTCCTAAATATGTCACATAGGTGTTGTTGAATGCATAGAAATCCAATCGACACACTAAACCTTTATGTATAGTGGTTAACCAATGGTGGTTGTAATACTTTTATTTACTATTTTGGTGTTGAAATGATTATTGAATGAATAGATAGTACTTAAAGTAACTTATTCATGCTAGGATTCAAACGTATAAATGCCTAATTCTTAGGAACACCATAACTTTCACGTCCATTGGACTTTTGTGCTGAAATTTTGAGTAACATCTCATCTATTACTTATTCGTCTCTATACATAATTTCAGACAATACTAATGTTCCTATAGGAAGTTAGTACTATTTTTTTCTAAGTGACTTTTTGGGTGTTATGCACCCTAGTTTGATGTTTAGGCCTCTACATGGACAAGGGTGATAGAATATACCATGATCAAATAACATGGAACATGTTTCATACATTTTATATCTTTTGAAATTGTAACCAATGATTTTATATTCCTAAACTATATAGTATCTTGTACGTAACTCGATTGATGCAGTCAAAGTACTTGAACAACATAACTAATCAATTGTGACCCTAATCATGTAGTGCCCTAAGATCGTAGAGCTATCTCAGTGTCAAAACTTGTTGGATAGTGAAAAGGGAAACCCCAAGAGGATCTCAGAGTCATATACATTTGAGGATATGTGGGTTCCTGGTGGGCATATTCCTATCATCCTAATTTCAAGGTCTAGAGAGTCATTGAGGTAGTGTCTCGAATTTTGATGTAATTGAGAGTGACTGTGGGTGTAACTCATATTTGAGGGGTTATACCTAGTTTTAGTATCGTGGTCTGTGTACCCAGGACGGACCAGGTTATGTTTTTAGTAGTTAAACTGATGTGCCACTACAGTTGTTACTCGTATTGACTAAGGTGAAGAGATCCTTAGGATTCTAGACATCCTATATCTTTTACGGGGTTGATTGTGACTTTACCGTGCTAAGATTATGCCTGAACGAGGCATATTCCCCTAAAACATGAGTCAGCTAGTAGTTTGAGTGGTACGCCTCAAATTACCTAGGGCTTAATAAATTTAGTAACTTGGTCATGAAGTATACTTGTTAGGTTTCTTTGGTGAATCACATTGGATGATAATCAATATCTTGCTTTCATGCTAGCATTATATGTGACTCATATCTTAATTAAGTGTAATTACCAATACATGTAGCCTATAATTTTACATTTTATATGCATATTGCTCAATATTTCTAATATGTCAAACTATCTACCTTAGCTGCTTTAATTATATAACCTACTTGTAATAAATAGATGTTATTAGAAGTTATATCATATCGTTGGGGTATGGGTCTCACCTTGTTAGTTCCAAACCTTTTTAGGCAATCTGGAGTGCGGTCGAACTCGTGGTCGTGAGGAAGCCTAGTTTGGAGGCCAATAGAGCTAGAGATGTTGGTGTGGTTTGGTGGGAAGTTCTACAGTCGTCTTTGTACTCTCACATCCAGGCAGAGGGACTTTTATATTGTGTAAATTGACTCGAGATTTTGGTTGATGCCAAGGGAAATGTAAGCTTTGTAAATATTTGGACAAAATGTTTTGCATACATGTTGTGAATGATGCCACATATCCCATATAAGTTACATGGTAAGAACATGCATGTGAAGTTAGCCTTTTTTTAAATATTTCTTTCGAAATGTTTGAAATTTTTTATTCAATTTTAATTTGTACCTTTATGGTAATCTGATTAACTAGTTTTTGATCGACATTTTGGTTTTTGAGTAATCTCATTTAGTGTGGAGGGTTTCGACAACTAATGTTGACAACCTCTGCATTGTTGGTGGTTGTGGTGGCCTTTTGTCATGGTTGGTAGATGATGTGATGCTAATAGTGGCAATAACCTAATTCTATAGTTGATCAATGTTGAACTGTTGTGGCGATATAGACCTATTGTTGTTGTTGGAATCCACTATGTTGCTGGTGTTGGTGGAGGCCTACTACTATTATAGGTGCCTCTTGCACTACTACTACTATTGGTAATACCAACAGAGGCAGTTGATAGGCCACTATAGCTGGCTAGATATGTGTGGGCATCAAATGTAAAGGCTGGAGATAGGGTGGATGCATGGAATCGATGACTAGGTACATTGACTCGGGGGAGTTGAATTGCTTATGGCTGAGACAGAGAGACCCGGTGTAGGGAATTTTATGTAGAAATTAAGTAAGACAGTAGATGACCAAGGATGTTGTAATATGCCTAGCGGGCGGCCAAACTAAGAAGGAACAATGGTCATCTACAAGTGAAGGTTCTCTTATTTTCTCTCTAGGGTTAGGATTGATTTTGTGATACCATATGAAAAATAAGATAATAGTCTAATGAGATATTTTTTATTGATACATGGGGCACTCCTCTCATATGTATAGAGGAGGCAAGTACAATTAAGTCAAACTTAATCCTTATGGGCCAAAACAATTAGGCTCATATAACATAATTAAGTAAATAGGAATATCTCTTCAATTTTATTTCTATGAAAAAGTTAGAAAATGTATAATATCATTTTGAGAATGGAAATGGTTAAGTATATTTGTTAAATAAAATTACTATTATGATTTTTATACATGAATTGACGGTCTTTTTCATTGCAATCTTGATACAATTATGTGATTCTTTGTGTCATGTTGTACACAGCTCCAACACTAGATGTAGAAAAATAAACAACACATACAACAATGATACTAACCACAAATTCACCCAACCACTTGAGTTAATACATATCAACATATGTGCTCCTTTTAATGTTCCATTATGTTGTGCAAAAAATATTCACTACCTTTATAAATGATTTTTTCACATTATTGATGCAAATATTTGTTACATGAAAAATGTCATAGACATCCTAGAGTTGTTCATCATGAAGTAGAAAGGCAATTAGATAGAAAGTAAAAATCATGAGATCAGAAAGGGATGTGAATATTATGAAAAAATTGGTGAAAATGGACAACGCTCAGGAACATTTAAAATAATCGTTAAAAACAAGAGGGTATTTTCTCAATATACTATGTTTGGTACACAACAACATAAAATTGTAGTTGAAAGATGGCACTTATTCTTATAGAAATGATTAGGATACGTTAAAATCATAGTGATTATGAATACCATTGTAGACATATGATTACATTCACATATTGATTAAATGGGGTTCCTATCAAGGTAGTTCCTAAAAGTCCTTATAAATTGTTGACAAAATGGAAACTCAATTTATTACATTTTCACGCTTGGAAATGCCCAACAAAAGTAAGAGTATAATTTACATGAAAGAAATCTAGATGCAAGGACCATCAATGGTCACTTTGTTGGCTATCCTAAATTGTCAAAAGGAGACATATATATTGTCTAAACTATATATATAAGAATAGTTGAGTCCGATAATTCTCATTTCAGAAATAACAAAAAAGTCTGAGTGAAGAAATAACAAAATTTGATATTAAGGATTTTCACTTAGAATCTCCTACACCCAGTGTTTCTTCTGAGATTCGTGTCCCTCTTGTTGTAACACAGTCTCACAACATCAGTGGACTACAAATTTATGTTTCAAGCCAATATAATATTTTTGTAATACAGTCTACACATGTGTTAACATGGATCCCCTAGTTGCCGCTGCCGTGGGTGAGAAGGCGACTGGGAAGGTGCCGGCATCCAGTCGGTCGTCTACTCCAGATCTAGCGAAGCGGAAAGAGATTGATAGGAGCATGCTATCTACTGATAACCCTATTCCTCTCGACGCTAGTCATTTTCCAAATCTATCCACAGTCAATTCTCCGCTACAGTGGGAAGCCTTGAAGCCGTTTTCTTCTGGGGGAGCTTCGGACCTACATTGGGTGGACACTTCTATCGTTGATGGCAAAATCATCTACCCTAGCAATGAATCGGAGGAGAATGCTATCAGATGGAGTAAGTGTCTCCTTGGATATGTTTTAGATTTCTGGCCGGATATCCACCTTCTTGCAAATCACTTCTATAACGCTTGGGGTACCCGTGAGAGATTCGAAGTCTTTAACAGAGGCGAAGGATTCTTTCTGGTTCGTTTTGATAATCTTGAAGACCTAAAAGATGTCCTCGCTGGAGACTGGTATGTTCTTAGCAGACCTGTTGTTCTTAAGAAATGGAGTCCTGGTGATCTTCAGTCTAGGCCTATTCTTTCTGAGGTTCCAGTTTGGGTTGACATTCTTAATCTCCCCATGGAGTTATGGGACCCGAGAACCTTCAACAGGATAGGGTCTATTTTGGGTGGTCCTCTTAAGATGGATGAGTCTACCTGTAGTCTGATACGGCTGGATGTTGCTAGAATTCAGGTTCTCATCGGCAAAGATGTTGTTTATTTAAAGAATCTGACTCTAAGGAGTGACAAAGGGGCTGAGCACACTGTCTCGATGAGCTATGAATGGATCCCGCATAAGTGTCGTGTCTATGGTTTTTTGGGACATGAAGACTGTCGCCTTAGTAACACTAGAAAGAAACAGAGTGTTAAACCTGCAGCCAATGTTAAGAAGGTCTTAGAAGTCAAAAGGAAGGAGGTAATCCCTCGCTTTGAAGCTATTCCTGCTATTGTTCCGGTGGGTGATGCTGAATTCATTATTGAAGAAATATTTGACGAGTCTGAAATAGAACGGAATAGATTGGTAGGTCAACCTCAAGGCATTGTTGTTGAAGATACCCTCCTATCAAATGTTGTTAATTCTGGACTTGATTTGGTTTTCTTTTCTTCTGCTAGCGATGGAGGTTATGTTCCATCTACTCTGATTGTCTTGCAAAATCTTGATAATACCTCTCCTGATAGTTCTGTTATTGGCAAGGTGCTAATAGATCCAAGTGATAGGAGAAGAAACATTTTCCCTTCTGAATTTCAATCTAATCAATGCTTGAGTATACAATATAATTCTGCAGGTCCCAAGTTCTCTCCTATTCTAGCCCAAGTTGAAGAGCTCCACATTAACTCAAATGCTGCTGAGGCTGACAGCACAACAACCCACGTTGTCAAATGATTCCTCCCCTTTCTATCTCTTCCTGGAATGTTCGTGGTATAAGTAATAAGATCCAGGATGTCCAGGAAGAGGTCAGGAGGGCTAACAATAATGTTGTCATCCTGCTTGAAACCAAGATTAGACCTCGCAAGATTAGCTCCTTTGTTAATAAATTTTTTTCTGGTTATAGTTGGATCTTGAATCATTCTTCTCATGTCCTTGGTAGAATTGTTGTCTTATGGAAGGATCTTGATGGGGATATTTCTAGTGTTGCTGAGAATGACCAAGTCATCCATATGAAAGTTAGCCTTGATCAATCGTATTTTTTCCTCTCTGTTGTCTATGGTCACAATCCTGATAATGACAGAGTAAGGTTATGGTCTTCTATTACTAATTTCAGCTCTCTTGTTGATGCTCCTTGGCTCATTATGGGGGATTTTAATTGTGTTCGCAAAGTTGAAGAAAGGATTAGTAAAACTCTACCTACCAGGAAATCCATGGATGATTTTAATGATTGTGCCTTGAATTCTAATCTTTTTGAGATGAGCCTCCAAGGTCCTTTTTTTACTTGGGATAATAGGCAAGATGGTGATAGGTTTGTCATGTCTAAGATTGATAGAGTGCTTCATAACTCTGATTTCATTTATGAAAACCTTGATTATTCGGGTGAATTTATTTCTAATATCATTAGTGATCACAGGAGGCTGGTTGTTAGAATTGGAAATCCTAGAAAGATTAAAGCTCCTTTCAGATTCATCAACTCTTGGACTAGTCATAATGATTTTCATTCTATTGTCAAAGAGGCCTGGTCTGCTGATTTCTCTGGGTATGCTATGTTCAGATTATATAGGAAGCTTGTCTTTCTTAAGGGTAAACTTATCTACTAGAACAAAAATGTGTTTGGTGATATCAATGATAATGCTAAGATTGCCAAACACCTTGCCATCAAGGCCCAAGAAGAAGCTGATGGCAATCCTCTCAATGAAGATCTAAGGAAGATTGCTAAGGATCTTAGGATTGAAGCCAATAAACAAATTGCTATCCAAGAATCTTTCTATAGGCAGAAATCTAGAGTCCAGTGGCTCAAGGAGGGCGACTCTAACACCTCTTATTTTTACTCCTCTATGAAGGTCAGAAGAAACTTTAATTCCATTAAGAAGCTTAGTATTGATGGCTCTATTTCTTATGACTATGATGATATCAAGGCTGCTATCACTGGTTTCTACACTAACATTTTTAATAATAATTCTCCTATGAATGTTTGGCAAGGGGAATGGTTCGATAATACTCTCTCTGTTCAACAGAGAAATCTTCTCATTTCTATAGTGTCTATAAGAGAGATTGAGGATGTTATTAAGGACATCAAGACTGATAAGGCTCCTGGACCTGACGGGTTTAATGGTCTTTTCTACAAAGATGTTTGGGACATTATTGGCAATGATGTGTGTGAAGCTATTTTTGAATTCTTTAACAATTGCAAGATGCTTAAGGAAGCCAACATGACCTTCTTAACCCTCATACCCAAGGGGGATGATTCCACTAACATCAAGAACTGGAGGCCCATTGCCTTGTGTAATGTTTTCTTTAAAATTATTTCCAAAATCCATGCGAATAGACTTCAAAAGGTTCTCCCTTCTATTATTGATATTTCTCAATGCACCTTTGTCAAAGGCAGAAGTATTAAAGATGCTACCTTGCTCACTAATGAAATTCTTAGTGATTTTCAAAGGTCAAATTCTCCTGACAGGATGTGCATCCAAGCTGACATTTCTAAAGCTTATGATTCTCTTAATTGGACTTTTCTTTTTTCTGTTATGTATCGTATGGGTTTTCCTTCTATCTGGATCAACTGGATTAGAGAGATTTTCTCTATTGCTTCTTATCAGGTCCCATTAATGGTGAGCCTTCCATCAGTATTAAGCCTACGAATGGGGTCAGGCAAGGGGACCCCATTGCCCCATATCTTTTTGTTATTGGCATGCAAGGTATTTCTGAGCTCTTCAAGAAGGCTATCCTTGATGGTAGTCTTAATCCCATTCCTGCTTCTAAAGACTTGAATATCTCTCATCTTGTCTTTGCTGATGATTTGATGGTGTTTTCCAAAGCCATTGTTGATGATGCTAAAGCTATTAGAGCCATTCTTGATACTTTTGCTGAGCTATATGGTCTTCATATCAATAATGTGAAGAGCTCTATCTTTTTTAGTAAGAATGTTGATAGAAAGCCTATTATTGAGATTATGGGTATTTAGGAAGGTTGCTTTCCCTCGAAATATCTTGGTCTTCCTCTATTTTTTGGCAAACTCTCTAAAAGGCTGTGTGGTTCCTTGGTGGATAAAATTAAGGCCAGGCTTGATTCTTGGAAATCTAATCTTCTTTCTATGGCTGCTAGACTGGAACTCATTAACTCTACTCTTTCCAATATGTACTTGTACTGGATTTTTTCCTTTCCTATTCCAAGCTCTGTTCTGGACCATATTGATAAAATTTGCAGGGATTTTCTTTGGGGTGAAACGGATGCCAGAAGGAATCTTCATCTCATAAAATGGGATAGGATTACTGAACTGAAGAAAGATGGTGGTCTTGGGATTAAGAAACTCATAGATGTTTCTAAAGCTTGCCTTTTTATCAATGCTTGGAATATTGCATGCAAGAAAGACACTCTTTGGGTTAAATGGATAAATGAAAAGTATTTGAAAAAAGTCTCTTATTGGACTGTTAATGAATCTTCCATCCATTCTTGGATGTTGAATAATCTTATCCGTGTTAGAGATTACATTCTGAAATATATCAATTTTGTTGTTGGAGATGGTGGCCTCATCTCCATTTGGCATGACCCTTGGTGTAATTCTCATTTCCTTAGTCACTATGTTGGCAGAGAGTGTATTGTCAGGTCTGGTATTCCGATAAATGCCAATCTGAAGTATATTATGAATGAGGGCAATTGGGTTATTCCTAAACCTTGTAATAGGGGCCAAGTTGACATTCTCAATGTGGTTAAAACTATTACCATTCATCATGGGCACAAAGACTCTATTTCTTTTGCTAATTTAAAGAAGGTCAATCTCCATGGTGTTTGGGACATTATTAGAGATAAGATGGATAATGCTCCTGATTTTGGTTGGATTTGGAATATTAAGACTCATAAAAGAGCTACGCTTCACCTTTGGAAATCTAGGCATAACAAACTGCCTACTTCATATTACTCTAGAAGGAGAGGCCTCTGCCTTGCTTCTATTTGTTTCTTGTGTTCTAATGATTATGAGGATACCAATCATATCCTCTTTTGCTACAATTTTACCAAGATGATTTGGGACTTGTTTAACGTTTCTATGCCTAAATCCTGGTATGATGCAGAAAGTCTGCTGAACCCCAGGTTGAGGTGCCCAATGAGCCTTATCTTTTATCACTGTTGGGTTGAAAGAAATATATGTGTGCATGAGGATAGAACTAGATCTCCTAATCTAGTTGCAAAAGCTGTTAATGAAGACTTGCAATGCTTTTTCCCTGCCATTTCTTAAGCTGTTCTGCTCTGGAGCTTTCTGCTGTTGGATTTTTTTATGGTAGTACATGTTGTTGCTGTCCTGGGTGGTTTGAAGATGCTATATTCTGGTGGCTTCGTCTTGGATGCTCAGTTTTCTGTGATGGCCTTCCTTTCTGTGGTTTCTGTGCTTGCTTGTTGTTGGCCTCCTTGTTGTTTGGTGGGTTGGCTGCTTCCTTGAGTGGATGAGCTTATCCAATTGGAGTGGTAGAGCTCTCTCAAGATGCTTCTAAGGTTTCCTTTGGATGTTTGTCTTTGTTTGGTTGAGCTGTTCGGCTGTCTTGAGCTCTTTCAAGTAGTTGATGATGGTTCTTTCTGCTGGAGCCTTTTTGGTTGATCTGTTGGGCTGCCTTATCTTCTGTTTCGTTGGTTATTGGAGCTTTTTTGCTTTAGTGGTCGAGCTTATCCTGCGAGGAGTGGCAGAGCTCACTCAAGTTGTTGACTGGAATTTGGATGAGTTTTTGGAAGAAGTGTTCTATTTTGCTTGTGGTTGTCTACTTTTTTGTGCTTGTTGTCTTATTGCTGTTGGGAGCAGCTGGTTCAAGTGATCGTTGGTGGTTTTTATCTGCTGGGAGTCTGTTGTACTTTTGGCTGCTTGAGGCGTATTTTCTGTCCTGTTCAAGTGATCGTTGGTGGTTTTTATCTACTGGGAGCCTGCTGTTTCTCTCCGATTGGATGAAGTCTTCCCGTTTGCTTGTGTGCTCCTTGCTTTATCTTCTGTTGAGTTGACGGCTATCTGCAGTTTTTTTCTTGCTGATTTCTTGTTGGCGGGAGCTGCTGTGGTCTGCTTGGCGAACTTCTTCTTTCTGATCTGCTGGGTTCATGTCCTATCTTTCTTTTGCTTTTGGAGATAATTCTCCTTTGTACAGTTCTTGTTCTTTTTTTGGTTAGTTTCTCTCTTTTGAGAACTAACACGTTTTGTACCTTTTTTAACCAAAAATGAAAAAAAAGCAACAGGAGTTTGACTGAACAAAAAAAAATATTGTAAATAACAAGCCCTCTAATGATAAGCAAGTAACAAATGAACAAATGTTAGATAAATCAGAATAGGGCATTACATAGGTCTACTAGATAAAAATTCCAACCATATATAATGAGTACATGATCTACTTACTTGTATTGTGACTATCGATGAGGATCCCATCTTATTTGAACAAGGATGCAAAGCGATAATTATGATGAATGATTTAATGCCAGATAAAAATAGTTGAACTTGATGGATGATAACAATGTCTGGATATTATTTGATATGCCCAAAGGATCAGCGATAATTGGTTGTGAATGGGTCATGAAGACCAAACAAGACACTAAGAACAACATTAAAAGATAAAGTCAAGAGTCGTATTTTGACGTTATATACAAAAATATGGAAATTGACTATAAAGAGACCTCTTCTCAAAGGTCAAAAAAGGTTCTTTAAATTTTGTTAGGGTTTAGTGGCTCGTTATAATATAGAGCTTCATCTGCAAGGACTTCTTCTATAAATGGTTACCTAGAAGAATTAGTATATATTGGTCAAGCTCAATGGTTCATAACAATAGGAAAGGAAAAATTAGTGTGTAAATTACATTAGTCAACATATGGACTAAAATAAAGTTTCTGACTATGGTGTCTAAAATTTGGTAATATCCTTACCTCATATCTTCTTTTAGAAAAAACTATGATTCGTGTATCAACTTGAAAAGTAGTGGCAGTATGTATTATTTTACTCTTGTATGTTGATATCAACCTTCTTTTTGCAAATAATAAATGTTTGTTACATGATGTAAAGAAGTTTGTTTATAAGAGTTTTAAGATGAAAGATATGTATGAGTCATCCTATGAAACTTGAATAGAAATATTCTATGACAAAATTCAAGGACCATTGTAGTTATCTCAAAAGGGATATATAAAATAATTTTGGGTGAGACTAGAATGAAAAATGTGACTAATGAAAAAAAATTGTATGACTACTTTTTTGTGTGGTCCATGTACTATATTGTGTTTATCTCTAATGAAATTTATTCTACTGTGATTTTTTTTGGAATATGGTAAGCTAGAGACAAAGAGGTGAGAGACCCTCCTTGTCTCTTTCTAATTAGTAACGAAGAGATGCTCACTTTCCCCACTTGAGATAGATAGTGTCTACCTGAAGGAAAAGAGACACGTAAGGTAGATACTCTATATCCCTTCCTCGAAGAGACAATAATGGCACTTAGTATCTTTCCCTTAAATGAAGAGACAAGTAGGGTGGTTATTAATCATCAGGTGAAGAGACAATTAGGGTTGTTACTATTACTTACAAATTGTATGGGTTGTAAGTCTCTAATCTGTAGGTGAAGAGACACACACTAACGACATCATCTGGTGGTTACGATTTCTACCCACTAACCTCACTACTGATGATTTCTCTTTACCCCACTAACCCCAATAACCCCACTATAAGTGGGTATTATATAACATGGCAGTTTTATAAGAAACTATAAATGGGGAAGGGTATGCATGAAATAAGGTCATCACAATCAAATATTTTCTCACCATCATGAGATCAAGAAAGGCAAAGAAAATATAAATTTGGAAAAAATCACAAAGGAAATATCTTCTAAGTGAAGGTGCATGAGGAATTAGGAGTTGCAACAAGAAGAAGGCTTTGGTAGTCCAGTTGTAGGAATGCAAAGATCAAGAGGGAAAGGTATTGTTGTGAATTTTAGACATAGATCAAGCAAAGTATTTACATCGTGTACACTATATTGTAATTGGATTTTTGGGTGAATCAAATCATATTGGAAAACTTTAGTTCTCTTAATACTAATTTTCGAGCATCCCAAGCATGTTTGAGACATAAGCATGTAAGTTTTACCATTCAAATATACAAGAATAGGGACTTTTCTAACATATCAACAAAATAAGTATCCTTCTATCTTTTTGTTTACATTTGAATTCAAAGGTGTTACATAGAAAATTGTTTCTATATGTTCTTTAAATACATATTGATGATAGTATTCATGCCATTGTCTGGTCTTGAAACTAAGACCTCTTGATAACAAATCAAGGATCTAACCATCTGAGTGTCAACTATTGGACTTTTATTTACATTAGTAAACTAACATGTTTCACATACACATCTCATAATATGCATGTACAATTATGTTTGAAGATTCAACAAATTGAAAAGAAACATATAAGAATGTTTGTATTTGGAAAACATTAAAAAATAAATAATTTGAGTGTTAAACAATTCCAAATAAGGTATATGTATTACAATTAAACGTATCAACAATAGGAAATGTTTATTTCATTATTTCTATTAAGGTATAGCAATGAGTGAAACTTATGAAATACAAAAATGGTCAATAATTTATAATGTGCAATTTGGCATTTGATGTTAATGTCATACTATAATTTGATTTGTATAAATAAATTTAATTAATGTATATAGTTTTCATCTAATAAAAGATGCATCAATTTACAAAATATCTTTCTCGTCAAATATGAAATTCTATTAGCTTATAATTGTTTGATGAAAACAATGTGATGCACCTCTGTTTCATATATTTAATAAGAATCTGTTGAATATTACATTGTAATGCTTTGCTAGAAATTTAATAATTTCTTAAAAAATTATGTGAAACAATATAGTCACCATGACTATATGAGCCAAAGTTGTGTCATACATTTTGATTTCGTCAGGGTTCAATTTATATAGATTCATAATTTTTTGTAATGTGTTTGTATGCAATCATAACATATGTGTATGATATAAAAGAAATGTTTGTAGCTACAATATTCCATGAATATTGTCACCTCATTATGTATGTGTTTGTTTAATTTGTTCATAGAATGTAATTTGAACAAGTGGACATTTTCTACATTTCTCAACTACATAATGCTTGTAAATGCAAGAATTACATGCATATTAGAAAATTATGTGTATTCTTCTTGATTTATGGTAACTAAAAAGGTAAAAGTATCAACAACTTAGAGTACAATTTCAGAATTTATAATTCTCAATTACTCTTCCCATATTTATATTACCAATAAATTTTATTTTTTTATTTTCTTTCCATCCTTATAGTGCATACATTTGGTACCATAAATAGAGAACTAGATATATTTCCAAATAAATCCAGGGCATCAAATAAACAAAGATAGTATTTCTTTATCTCATTCTTCGAGTAATAAATACACACATAAATATGTTTAATATCTATTAAAAGTGCAGAAATACTGTTTTATATAGTCATAAACATAAAAATATAAAAACTTTTACCTAAACTTTCATATATATATATATATATATATATATATATATATATATATATATATAACTACAAGTGTCATCATTAGACACATGATAAAATGAATCCCCTATGTCATTATACGTTCTATATTATTATCATATTTTGTAAGGAGCCTTGTGGAATGAAACCCATATAAAGTACATGCATAATCACACCAAGCACGTCATTTAACCAATGCAATCACCTCTAAAGACATCCCATCTTGAGAAAGAGAGAGTGCATGGGCATTCTAATCTAGAATATTCTATTTAAATCTTCTTTTTTATGACCACTCTATTTGATAGCATTATACCTAAAAACATTTGAAACAACCTCAAGAGACACATATAGAGCCCCAGTGAGTGGATGCCTCCCACTCAAACTGAGTACATGCATCAACATAAGATTAAGTATAATGAACTTAAAAGAAACCTTTCAACATCCAGAATTCTAATAGATAATTCTAGCATTTATTCAAGTCCAATTTATAACAGTAATCTAAACAATTAGTATGGTATTAATTAAGTCCAATCCCAACTTATAAAACATTTTTAAGATCATATCCACTAACATGTCAACAGATGCTACTTACTACAAAATGATAATCCTTTAGCATGATTTTTAAGTCAAGATCTAAACAATTAGAATCGATGCATAACATTAACATCATCTTTGTGACACCCCACCAGTCAGACCAGGAACACAACCTATAGTCCTAAAGATGAAGTACACATAAGATAGTCTATCAAACAGGACTATTCAAATGACAAGTAAATCTAAATTAGAATCAGAATGGGTATTCAATTCTAGCATCAACTAATTGACAACATGTAAGATCAGATACCAAACTAGACATATAAGACTATGGAAACAGAGTATCTCTATACAAGAAGAATTAATTTCTACAAAAAGACACATATCAAACAACATTAGATTTGTCATATAGAAGTACAAGGAATGTAACAAAAATTGAACTCATATTCTACATGGATTGTCATCTTTTATTGATTTGCTCTTAAACTACTTGGCTTGTACCTCACCAACTAGAAGTCATCATGTCTGATTCTCATGTCAATGACTCATACTACTATCTTAGGGTTTAGTTGGACACCCTAAGACATCAATGACAAACCCTGGTTCACATTGGGTTTCCTAAAGAGGCTCAAGTCCTCGTATCAAGTATTAAAAATAGGAAAAAACATAACATGTCTTAATATCACATATCATAATATTTCACATGTTTCATAGTTTTCATTTCATCATGTTCTATTCCTCACTGACATAGACTTTCACATCAAAGTATTTAGGGTCAAAATCACACTAGACGACTCATCCCAAAATATTGGTGGTATAACCTTCAAGGTCTAGATCCACATTTCACAAATCCTTCTCATAATGCTCTAATTACTATAAGGAAATAGGTTTCATTTCCCTAGTGTGGCACTCAGGGGAACTCATAATTTTCATGACACATAACTAGATGTATCATAATTTCACTTGTTATTTAATCCATTTACTCTTAAAAATAATTCAGATCATCATAGATCAAGTATATGTATTCTCATGCAACTAGAATGATATAAAGCATATTAGGGTTAACAATAAAGACAACAATTAAGACAAGAAGCGCAACATATCTAAAATTTGCAACATACATGTTTCTTTCCATTTCCACATCATCTCGCATTAGAAATCATCAATGGGCTATCATCCTAAGACATATTCTCATTATCCAACATTTACCACAAACATGGTTTATCAAACGTAATCAGTGCATGTATATTCAATTTCAACATATTTCATATCACAGTTTTCATCATATATTCACATAGACATTAGAATAGCAACATTATAAGTACATAGCAAATAATATGTCATTTATCATGCTCAAAACTAGTTTATCAAACAACATATACTTAATTCCATCTTATTTCCATAAATATGAATAAATATCAAATCATAAATTTACATAACACATTTAATACTCATCTTTTACTATTTACCATTCTTCATTTAGGGTTACTATTCAACATCTATGTGATCTCATTTGAAATCTATCAAATTATATCATTCCCAGAATACAAGTATGCTAGCAGACGATTATAATTCAAGAGTGAATTTATATGAATCACTTCTCATCTTTGAACTTCGTCTTGTAATGGAATTGAACTATACTCATTCATTACTCATAGATAACATATAGATCTTAATATTAGGGTTAGAATTAGGTTCTTAGATACACCAGAATAACTATTTGGTTTTCTTCCCATTTTAGGCTTGTTACTCTTTCATTTCACGTCCATTACATCATTGGAATCAATCATTCTCAATTCAATTAATTAACAATGTTTCCCTCTATTTACCATTCCTTAAAGTCCAACTTTGGTGTATTTCTTGTGATTCAAGTCCACCCCAAAATAGTTAAAATAAATTGATTATAGATTTCATCATAATCATATCATTAATTTCATACTTAACTTATCATCACAATTTGTTTCACTCTTTTCCATACCTTTCCTTCATTTAGATGAGTGAACCATGTCAGTTGGCTTTCAAATACATTTTGTTTATTATAAAAATGACTCAATTTCTTACAAGACTACCAAGATAGTGTAGAGAAAAGAATAGGATTACTCCTTCATACTGCTTAATCTTTATTCATCTCTCAATTCATCATTATGTGACTTGTATAAAAGTCTAGAATTCACGTGGAATTTACTCATATTCCATATACTAATTACTAGAATACATGCATTAGTCTTTTATCAACTTAATACGACATATCTCATTCATTTGAAGTAATAACACCTAGAATTGATCTTTTTTTACATTCATAGGATTATATGTGAGATTGGGTTTATTTCTCATGCTCATATTAATACCTAGATTTCTAGGGTTTGAAGACGACATCTTAGTTCAACACATCATATAAATAATTTCATCTACTAATCTAGTCAGTGTGTACAAAGGTTCATTCAGTTTACTCAAGACACATGGAAGCCCTATTTTTCATTCCACACAATCAACCAATCATTTACAAGCATATAATGATTCATTGAGTCATTTGAGTTCATACCTCAATATTAACCATCTATATGGATTTTCCCCATATCAAACCCTCATATACAAATCTACATGTTCATAACATATTCTATTCAAGTAAGGATTCGAAATTGTAGTTGAGCAACTCATGCTTATTGATTTAAAATATGATTACATACATGTCAACTAAACTTCCAAGCATATTGCCCATTGGGATGATTTTAGGCATAAGACCCTCTACTTAATAAAAAAAAAATATTAGGAACTAAAGAAATAAAAATCAATGAGAAAGAACCCAAATAAATAGTATTTTATTCCCTAATAAATTTTCCAATTTGTTACCCAATTGCATACAAATACAAACAATAATTAGAATTAGTGTTTACACATAATTATAAAGCTTCAACAGGAGATAAAAACTAAATTAAGGTGGAAATTATCTTAATTTCGTAGTAAAAGGACTGAAGTTCTAGAAATGCATTTAATTCATTGTAAATGACTCCTTTTCTTCCTCCTTCTGACTCAAAACCCCTAGAAATGGAGTATAGAAGTGGAAGAAAGAGAAAAGATGTTGATTTTCTATCATTTTGATTCAAATCAAATAGGGATGAAATTTATACATGTGAGAGAAGAATCACCAAGATACCCCTATCAAGGATTGATGAGTTTACATAAATTTGCAAGCTTTAGCAAGTGAAAACCCTAATTAAGTATCTCCTGTGATTTCTCCTTCATAACCATAATTCTCTCTCATTCTATAGAATCTCATATCTTGGATAGGAACTAAGGATTATGGGAGATACTATGATGTTAGGTTGATGATAAAGATCAAATGAGGTGTTAGTAAAAATTGCAAACATGCCCTTCATTGCATTTTTATTTATTTAGATTGGTTGGTCAGCTGAGTTGATACTGATAAGAAACTCGTCTGACCCCATATTGTGTAGGACTTAAATAAACTACAAAAATTATGCAAATTTTAAAAGATGTCCTAAATGTAGTTTCCTATCTACAATTACAATTAAATTTGATTTGAATATACCAATAAATAGATAAAAATCACATACCAAAATGCTATATTTCAGCCAGAATGCATGGTCGACGGAGTTTGTCTTGGGGTAACTCGGTCGAACAATAGTTCAGAAAATATTGAAAATTTTGAATATTTTGCATGAACACTTATAATTGAGTTAGATAAAACTATATCCCAATTTTAACTATATTATATTCATATATAAAAGAATAAGAATCATTTAGTACACCACTATACTTATCACATTTTAATCAAAATTTTCAATTTGGAAAATTAGGGTTTTCCAATTATCAAATCCTAATTATTTGAAATGTGGAATGGCTAGAGTTTATAATATATTTAAAACATAATTATTGTACTAACATCATTAATAAATATTAAATAACAATCACTCTAGTTAAGCATGTAATCATCCAAGTAAACCCTAATTAGATAGCTAAGTTGAAAATAGGTCATTACAAATTCTCCCCCTTTAAGTATTTTGTCTAGAAATCCTAGAAAAAGCTTTGACCAATATCATAACATCTAATCATGCATCTCCGTTAGTGTATGGTTATAATGATTTCTAGGTTATCTTTCTTCTTTAAATCATTTTCTAACTTTTTAGATATATTACATTCAAATTCTATATTTGCTACATTAGATGGATGTTTCATCCCATGTCATCATCATATCAAGTATTAAAGAAACATATTTCACATATGTTGGTTATACAACAATATCAACATGTAATAAATTACCTTTTGTTTTCTTTCAAATTTGATTATATATCTCACGATTCAAAATTATAGTTAGTCCTTCATTATAGTTTACGTCAATCAGTTCTCTTCATAAGTAAGGTTATTTAGTGGAAATCATTCTCAGTCCTCAACTTTTACTTATAGTTTTCAAATTCATACTCAGATTCAAACTTTTTGGAATTATATTCATTATCTATAAGATCCATTCATCTTTCTCTTTGAAATTTCAATCTTGTATTAGGTTCCATAATAAATTATATAATCCTTTATCTTTCTCCATTTTATCCTTTTTGTTACCATGATTCATCTTTTTATATCCTAAATCGTCTTTATATGAATGCTTGGTCAATGCAGCCAAAAGAAGTAAAGATGGTTGTACCATATGCGCTTATCACAATACCCAAATACTTGACAGGGTATCTGATATTGAGTTCAAGTATGAATATCATTCAAATTATGTTCAACATCCATGTTATTATTTATCCCTAGATCCTATTGTCCCTATAGACTCATCTAACTGAAGATCTAATACCACATTATCAGGACCTCTCTTTTGGTTCATAAATGCCAACCATTAATGAGAAATCTTAAATATAAACCCATACAAAGAAATAAAGTCATCATTTTTAAAAAAATATGATTAACAATGTATCTGAAAAACTCAAGTAAACATGTTCTTTTCTTCACAGAACTTGACAAACAAATTCCACACCAGATTAACTACATGCTCAAATATCACAGATATCATTCAGTGATACAAAGGCCAAATCATGTGTTATTACTCATATGCAGTTCAATTTACACCAGTTACATGTACATGAAATTATAAACTCAGAAGACTAACCATCCTGGGAAAGAGAAAGTGCAGATACATTATAATCTAGAATATTTTATTTAAATCTTCTTTACCACGACCTCTTCTCTGTATAGAACCATACCTAAAACATTTGAAACAAACTCATGAGACTCATATAAAGCCTCAGTGTTCACATACTAGATTTTGGGTAGTCAATCTATTTTCAATTATAATTCATGATTCTATTGAAATCTGAACCCATTTGCAAACTTTTCTCTCACTCTAAATCCCATTTGATTATCTTAGTTAGTTATCATGTTCTTTTATCTAGTAAGCCTCCATTTAATTTTCTTATCTCTAAATGAAATCTTCCTCCTTATTTGAGAAAATAATTTTGAGCTTGTCCTTGAATGTACCCTCATTAAATCATTTGGTATTGTTTACAATAAATTAAAATAATGGCTCAAAACACCTCGAATAGACTTTGCATGAATGAAACATCCTTTATATAAAATCTATATGGACTTAGGATCAACGAAAAATGTTCATCCTGTAAGCATATCTTAATATTGACATTAATTATGATAATAATTAAGTATCATGGTCAAATATATAAATGTGGGTTTTCATGCTTTCTAAAAAAAATTAATAAGAATTTCACCCCATTGAATATTCATAGCAATTGGCCTTTCCATTTAAAAGTTATAAAATAGAAGGAATTAGTAAATAATATATTAACCATAGCTATCAACTTTATATATAAATAAAGGAAGTAACGCCTCTTTCACCTATCTCACACAAACCCTCGCATCTTCCCCCACACAAACCCTCACAGCTTTCCTAGACGTAACTTAGTGTCATGACCTAGCCTGGAAATGGTTGGGTTGTTGATCGCAAAATTTAATCATGGTGCCAGTAACTCCTCTCCCCTCTTCTCTCTAGCCATGGAGCTTTCTTGAAACCCTAGAACGTGTCCCTTCTCATGTATAGCTCGCTACCGCACCTACAACTCATTGTTCTAAGATTTACACCTTGTTGGACACCTACTGCACAAATTTGCAAGCAACCATTATGGAATAACAGTCTCAACAGCCAAAACCACCACTGTCATTGCAACTACTCGCCTACTACCATAAATCTGTCAAGACCTCAATAACCTATAACAACTAGACATGTATGACACCTTTGGTTCTTCATATTAGACCACTGCCTATCAGACTCCATGTCTGCTAGAAGGCCATGATTGCAATCTCCCTAAGCCCCTGGCCTAGATTCAAACATATTTTACATTTCCGACTCATCCCTCTTCACCCTACCCCTCCATGTAGGACAATGAACATAACTAAAAGAGAAGGCCTCCTGACTTGATGCCAAACTCTTTTAGATCCCGATCACTAATAGATCTTGTAGTCATCCTAAAAACATCATAATAGTTACCAACATGTATACTTACACCCTTCAGGAATCATCCTCCTTATATATATGGGAGTCACAACTCCTTCTTGCTCTAATTGACGTTGTTGCCTCTAGGATAGACAAAATTCTCATCTTTATCCATCACCATACCCCACACCCATTAATGACCTCCTAAATCCTTTCGTCCTCATCGCACCAATCTCCTCTTACTACTCATGCCACTTCCACCACCTCACCTCCTCCCTGTGTTGACTAAGGATCTACAAAAACCTCCTTGATGCTAAGTTAGAGGAATTGGTTGTCAATGCCTCGAGAAGAAGAATTACCTCACACCCTTGCATGAGATAGAACCAGTAGAGATCCCTAGAAAGCCACAAGCTGACCTCCATGCCAAGGAATCATATTTGGCCATCTCTAAGTAGTCTTGAAGA
The DNA here is from genome assembly GCA_963693085.1 of Alisma plantago-aquatica. Taxonomy (NCBI): domain Eukaryota; kingdom Viridiplantae; phylum Streptophyta; class Magnoliopsida; order Alismatales; family Alismataceae; genus Alisma; species Alisma plantago-aquatica. The sequence goes on along the minus strand of OY856412.1, from coordinate 1,281,934,704 downwards.
TGAGAATTAGAACATAACCTTTCACATGATGCAATCTCTAAACTAGAAATGGAAGATCAAAGGTGACTTTCCATTACCTATAGGTCATTACTACTTTTCATACATTATAAAATAAGTGTTGAAAATAATAATTAAGCAACAAATTAAATGATAATGATGAATAAGCAATTGGTAGTGCCAAGTATAATAGACCAAAGATTATGTAATTTTCACCACATATTATGATAACATATTTTAGCTAATCCATAAATAAATGTTTGTCACATTAGTATGTGTATACATGTGTCAATAATCAAATGGTTTATGAACAAATATTTCTGATTCTTACCAAATTTATACAGTTATTATAGTGCAAACTATAGAAAAATACATGCTTGAATAACTTAGTTTAGTTAATCCATTAATGAAATTTTTGTTACATTAGTATGTGTATACATGTTTTAATAATCAAATGAGTTATGAACAAATAATTATTGTTCTTATAAATTTTATATTGTTATTATAGTGTAAACCCTAGAAGCATACATGCTTGAATAAAGTCGGAGGAGAACTTATTTGATCTTAGATAACATCATATTTCTAAATAAGATCTAATATTTCACTTCTTGATTTATTATATGAGGATCGTTCATTCCATATTAGCATAATTATGTTCATATATATATGCATCTTGAGACCTAAGTAGAGTGTATAACTAGTATGCATTATGCTATGCATGATTTAAACTCTAGATAGTCCTAGTAAGAGTATATTGGTAAAGGAACACCTTCAAGCCTAATAACAAAATATAATTATACATTAATCTAGGATCTAATCTATAGGAAATGCAATATAACCATCGAGTATGTTCAGTTGATTATATGTAACCTAGATAGAAACCCTAGAAATGAGAACAGTGGAATAAATGAATCACACCCTCAGATGGAAAACCCTATCCACCTACAACACTAACAAACTGAAATTTCAAAAATTCCCATTTCCAAGTGATATCGTGGCATATATTTCTCTAATTTTTTATCTCTATCTTGATGGTCTTCCCTTGGAGTCAACATTTGGACTTTTTGCATTTTGGATACTTTTGAATCAAAGATGAAAACTATCTATTTTATATATGGAAAGCTTATTCCCTCTTGAAATTATATATAGTAGATAGGTTGGTTTTCCTAATTTTTTTTTTGAAACTTTAGCCTTCCTCATTTAAAAGCCACCAACTAATTCTTGTATATAGTAGCATAATGTTTAAATGTCAAAAGGGGCAGGCTACTGCCCCTAGCTTAGTGGAATTATGCATCCACGCCTCTTCACCAAGGTATAAAAAATAGGGTCCTTCAGTATACTAGGAATGTCAGTTAGTGTGTTGTCATTCTCCATAGGGGAGAACACATGGCTTTCCCAACAACTAGATAGTGACACATGCTATCTATTTAAAAAAATTGAATTACTAGTTTCCAAAATTGGATATTAAATTTTATTAAATTTGAAAACATGTTACCACCTTTTGATACCTATATTGTTTATTATTTTACATTTTTTCATCCTTTGTATATAGGTTCATACTTGTACTTTCCCATTACCAATTTATATCAGTCATTTGACTGACCCATATTTCCCTTTTGTGGTTCCATGTGTGGTTTTTTTCCCACTGGGAACTCGTAGGAAAGTGATCAAGGAAAATCTAGAAGAGACATACAAGAGTTGTCCCTTGTCGAAGAGTAGATAGTAATCATGCATTTTTCTTAAATTTTTAACAGTATGTATAAGCTTCTGTGACTCTGGTGTAAAGCATGATTGTAAAAAGATCTGTTTATACTTTTTGTTACAACTTTGTAAATATTTGTTCATAAGGAGTGTGTCTTACACAGTGAGTGGATACCTTCAACTCAAACTGAGTACGTGCAATAGAATCATATTAAATATAATGAACTCAAAAAAACCTATAGATATTGAAAATTCTAACTAGATAATTCTAGCATTTTGTCAAATCCAGTTTATGACAATAACCTAATCAATCAGTATGGCTTTCATTGAGTATGCTCCCAACTTGTAAAACATCTTTAAGAGCATATCTATGGACAACTCATCATATTATACTTAATACATAATGAAAATCCTTTGATATGAATAACAAGTCAAAATCTAAACACTTAGAATTGATGCTTGGCATTAACAACATCTTTGTGACACCCCACCAGCCAGACCGGGAACACATCCTGCAGTCACGAAGTTGAAGTACACATAAGACATGTCTATCAAACAAGACTATTCAAATGACAAGTAAATCCAAATTAGAATCATAGTGGGTATTCAATTATAGAATCAAATAGCTGTCAACATGTAAGATCAGATACCAAAGTAAATTGATAAGAATACGAAAATAGATTATCTCTATACAAGAATGATTAATATATACAACAAGAAACATATCAAACAACATTACATTTATCAGCTATCAGTACTTGGAATGAAACAAACATTCAACTTATACTCTGCATGGCTTGTCATCTACTATTCATTTGCCCTGAAACTACTTCGGTTGTAACTTACCAAGTAGAAGTTACCATACATGATTCTTGAGTCAACAACTCACTATCACTATCTTAGGGTTTAGTTGGCCACCCTTAGACATCAATAATGGATCCTAGTCCATCACAAGGTTGATTAAAGAGGATGAGGTCCTAATCTTGGGCACATGAGATAGGAACAAACATAAAAACATATTAAAATATCACATGTCATCATATTTCACATGTTTTGCAATTTTCATTTCATCATCATCTATTCCTCATGGACATAGACTTTTATATCAGAGTATTTATGGTTAGAACCATAGTAGATGACTCATCCCAAAGTACTAGTGGTCTAACCCTTAAGATCTATATCCACGCTTTAGAAATCCTTCTCATTATAATTATATTACTATAAGGAAATCTATTTTGTTTCCAAAATGTGGCACATGGGGGAAACTCATGTTTTTCAAAACACCTAACTAGATGTCTCATCATTTCACTTGTTACTTAATCCATTTACTTATCTTTAAAAGAATTCACATCATCATATATCAAGTGTGTGTATTCTCATGCAACTAGAATGATATAATGCACATTAGGGTTAATAAGAAAGACAATCATAAAAACAAGGAGCACAACAAATCTATAATTTCCAGTGTATATGTTCCTTTTCATTTCTACATCATCTCATATTAGAAATCATCACCTCACTATTATACTGAGACATAATCTCATTATCCAGTATTCACCCTAAACAATGTTTCTGAAATGCAATAAATTCATGTTTATTCAATCTCAACATATCTTTTATCAGTTCACTCCAAATCACAATTATCATCAAATATTCACAAAGACATTAGAATAGAGAAATATAAGCATGTAGACATCTTATGTCATTTATCGTGCTAAAAACTAGTTTCTCTTAAAACATATACTCATTCCATCTAATTTCTATAAATACAAATAAATCTCATAGCATAAACTTGCATAATACATTTAATATCCTCTTTTACTATTTACTATTATTCAATTAGGGTTACAATTTAACAAATATGTGACTCATTTGAAATCCATCATATAACATCATTCTTAGAATACAAGAATGTCATCGAATGATTATAATTCAATAATTCATTCCTATGAATCACTTCTCATCACTTAACTCCATCTTGGAATGAATTAAACTATACTCATTCATGACTCATTATTATCGCATAGTGCATAATATTAAGGTTTGAATTGGGTTCTTATTTTTTGCATAATAACTACTTGCTTTTATTCCCATTTTAGGTTTTTTACTCTTTCATTTCCATTACATCATTGGAATCAAACATTCTCAATTCATTTAATAAACAATGTTTCTTTCTCTTTAACATCCCCTAAAGTCCAACTTTGGTGTATTTCTTTTAATTTATATCAACCCAAAAATAATTAAAAATTATCAATTGTAGACTTATCATGCTCAGTTTATTAGTTTCATACTTAACTTGTCAACAAAATTCTTTACTCTTCCGCATTCCTTCTCTATATTTAGATAAGCATACCATGTTGTTTGACTTTCAAATGCATTGTGGTAATTATAAACAATTCCTCCATTTCTTACAAGAATATCAATTTAGTAAAAAAAATGGTTTAGTATTATATATTCTTACTCCTTAATCTTTGATCATCTATTGATTCATTATTATGTGACTTGTATAAAACTCTAGCATTCATGTGGAATGTACTCATATTCCATATATTAAACTAGAAACATGCATTAGGATTATATCATCTTAATAAGACTTATCACCTCCAATCGAAGTAATAGCACCTATAGTTTAGCATATTTTCACATTCATAGGATTATATGGGAGTTTGGTTTTATCTCTCATACTCGTCTTAATACTAGATTTCTAGGGTTTTAAGAAGTAATATTAGTTCATCAAATCATATAAGTCATATTATCTAGTAATATTGTCAGGGTGTACATAGGTTCATAGAGTCTATCAAAGACACATGGAAACCCTAGTTTCCATTGCACACAATCATCCAATAATTTACAAGCATACAATGATTGTTGACTCATTTGAGTCCCTCCCTCTATATTTACCATAGATATGGATTTCCTCCATATCAAACCCTCAAATATTAATTCTCATGTTCATAACATATTCTACTCAAGTAAGCATTATGTATGGAGTGGTATCAGAGAGGGGATCAATTCCCTACTAAATTAATAAAAAGGGAACATCGCATATATCAAACACCACCACAATATTTTTGCAAAATGAATGATAACCAATTTATTCAAATTCTATGTATCATGAATTAAAATGTAGCAGCGGAATGCAAAACATCTAACTATTAAAAAACTTGATATTATCATTATACTTTGCCACATAGGGTGATACATATGAAAACTAGATATACTAAAGGATTAGCATAGGGTCATCTAACGACCTCGAGAAAGTCTCCCAAAAGTTTTGGCTATACCTAATGAGGTTTTTTCCAACTAGGTTATCTTCTCCTTGACCTACATATGGGGTTGGAAGCCTACCCCAACAAAAGGAGAAAAAGTAGATGAATCAAAAAAATGTTGGTATGAGCATATTAAATCTAGTATTGAGCAACATTATGAAATAAAGGGATGTCAAATAAGCAATGCTTCCCAAAGGAAAAGAAAAAGACTACCCAACTAGGTATAAAAAGAATATGAATTCAATAAAATGATAAATAAAAGAAAGGAATCCATGTGTTTTACCTTTGATAAAACTAGAACAATATAAACATGTTGGTAGTAAATAACACGTTTACCATAAATATGGGTTGAGTAGGAACAAATACACATCTACTCTGAGAAGAATAAGATACACAAATGCTCTAATAATATCATTTGCAGAAATTATCACCTCTGCATTATCAAGTGTGGGGATTTACACATCCACATAAAATAAAATATGTCACATTATACTAGTTGTCACCGCAATATGTATACAAAATATTAAGCAAGTATAAATTAAATTATGAGGGATGATAATATCCAATCAATATAAGTGGAGCAAAGGACGCATTCAAGAAGATTCAACAATCTTGATGATATGAGAGAAGCAATCAAAAGATATCTTTCAAGAACAATACCAAAGGACATGTAGAAATAAAATTAGGATATTGGGTCTTCAAATAGATCAAAAGATGGAAATGTAGGTAATTATTCAATAGTAATAATATGGAATACAAACATACCTCAAGAAGTTTGTCAACTTGCCAAATTCTAAATTTTAGATCCAAGGTCAGATGTCGAAGCTAGCAAAGCACACTTTGAGCCCTACAAACATGATGTTTTGATGATGTTCCATGCTACGTTGGGAAAGAAGACATCGTGGTGGTAGGAGATGTTGCTTTGTGGTCATTGTGAAGGGGAAGAATAGGGAAGGGAGAAGAGAAGCAGAAATCGTGAGCAACCTTCTGCATATAACCTACTTAAATAGGATCGCAGATAGAGAGGGGGAGAGAGCATTATAGAACCAAGAACAAGAGTCAAAGGTTGTTGTATGACTGGTTTCTTTTTGTAAATATAAAATTTAGTGTAATAGGAAATGTTTAGGAAAAAAATATCTCAACAAAGCAACAATATTCCCCTACATACTAGTATTTTTATCCTTTTTTATATTTTATTTAATAAAACAAACAATAATTAAACATAGTAAATTTGACATGTAGTCTAATTATGATGTGTATAATACAATGTTAATGTGTCTTTCTTATTTGGAAACTATTTGATACGTTATTTAATTTATTTGTGTCCTTTTAGCATCATCCTAATATTTATTTTTTATAATATATTTATGGCAACTTAGAATTACCCACTTGACGTGGCATGTCATAAAGACAGAAACTAATATAATAGAAATTCAAGTTTGACATTATTTCTTATTTTATATTGTTTAATGGAATATTAAATATATAAAGATGTTTTGTGTTTTTGTAAATAAATATTGTCATAATATATATCTAATTGTTTTATTTGATTTATATGATCTTCTAGAAATTATATACTCACAAGGGAAGTATATCCTTTTTATATTTCTTTAAATACATAGTGTCACTCTAATTTTCCATTAAGTATGTGTAACACAATTTCCTTTTAAGGAAAAGGCATCTATGTAATTAATGTAAAGATAAATTCAAATTTTGATTTCCAATCTCCCTAAAACTACTCTAAACTTGCATATCATTAATTTGCTTATAACAATAAATTATGAAAAAAAACATGTGAAGATATTCATGGTAAATATAATATAACATTTTTGTTAATTTTTTCTTAAATCAAAATAATTATGATGAGACTGCCAAATTGACGATTTTCCATTTTCAAACAATTACAGAGGGAAGTGGTAAATTGTTCTTAAAAAAGTGTACAAATTATATTGTTATAATTTTTCAATTGGTATTCATTCATTAATTAGATGTGTTTTATGTTGCGATATATTCTCAATGGAATGTAAATTTCATAATGGGAGTCAACTTCCATTATGATAGGATATGAAGGATAATTATACCTACATGCAATTTAAATATAAGAAAGAGATACCAAATTAGATTCTTTATCAAATTCAAATGTTGTGTTAAATGGGAAAATATCATTAAATTCCATATACATTCACCATATTTAGAAATGAAAATTTTATTGGAAGTCTTTTATGATGAACAATTCCACATATTTACTGCAAATAATGCACTAGTTTTTATAAACTCATTTGTTAGTCAAATAAAAGACAAATTGTCCCGTTAATATTTAATTATGAATTTTTAACATTAATTCATATATATGTATATCATACTATATAAATTGGTACATGCCTTGTAAGTATTATTGGGTTTGGTTTACTGATCATGACATAATTGTGTAAATACATTTTATAGAGTAGAAACTAAGTTTACTTATACTGTTACATGTTACTCCAAACCACAACAATTCTTATATTTCTTTTCATTCAAATGTGTAATTAGACTTCTATTATAATTCTTCTAAGAAATAACGACTTAAGTTTTCCAACAAAGGTTAATTTTCTCATCAATTAGAAACAAAATTCTATGACCAATAAAAGGGAGAAAATTACTTTCCTCACTAGATTCCACTTTTGAAGTCATTTCTTGTATCATTTTATATGTTGGAGTTCAACTTTACCACGCTATTTCATTTTTGAGATCTACTTTTGTGAATTATATCACCATTATGGTTTAGGCAAATTATCTCCATATTTTTTGAAAAATCTTAAATTAGAATCCCTTTAATTTCACAATGTCACCTAAAAGTTTTATATATTATTATTGTGCATGAAATTCCACATTTATACTTCTAAAATATTTAATCCATTACTCATATTTATTTCAATAATAGAACATTATTGATATTTACCAATTAGTAAAGAAAATATATGTAACATATTTCATGATTTTATCTACATGTTGGAACATAATTAAGTCATTATGTAAATTTGTTTTAATTTTTACCCTTGTTTGGTCAAATCTAAAAAACAATCTTACTAGACTTCTAATCATGGAATAGGGTAATACTATAAGTTTTGGTTCAATACATATTCAAAATTTTAATTGAGAAACTCATAGTTATTGAGTGAAAATATGATTACATATATGTCAACTAAATTTCCAAGTCCATTGGGCTGATTTTTAAGTAAAATTGGTGTAAAATGATATATTTCTCTATCCATAATACTTTCCATATAAATTGAATCAATATATTTGGAATTAAATAAATATAAATCAATGTCAAGGAATCCAAATTAGTAGCATTTGATTCCTTAAAACTCTTCTAATTGGTTACACAATTGAAGATAAATACAAACAAGAATGTTGATTAATTTAGCCGGATAGAATTAGGGTTTCTACATAATTATAGATCTTAAGAGGGACATAAACACTCACCTCATATGAAAAAAACTCAATTATATATCTCAAGGACTGAAGTTCTAGAAAAGCATTCAATTCCTAACTCCTTTTCTTCGTCCTTCTGACTCAAAAACCCTAGAAAAGGATAATAGAAGAAAAATAAAAAGAAAAGATGGTGTTTTTTTATCATTTTGATTCGAACCAGAGGAGGTACTAAATCTATATATGTGAGAGAAGAATTACCAATAAAACATATCTAGAGTTGATGAACTTACATGAATTTGCAAACTTTAGCAAGCAAAAACCCTAATTCAGCATCTTTGATCATTTCTTCTTCAAAACCCAAATTCTCCCTATCTCTCTATATAATATTGTATCTTAGACAAGAATAAGACACTGTGAGCTACTAGGATGTTAGATTAATTAAATGGATCAATTTAGGTGCTTGTAATAATAGTAATAAGTTCTTCATTTTTTTTATTCAGATTGGTTATTTGGCTGAGTTGGTATTGGTAAGAAACTCGGCAGGCACCACACTCTATAGTATTCCAATATCATCTAAAATTATGCACATTTTAAATGATGTATAAAATGGAGTTCCCAAGCTGCAAGTACAATTTCAGATCATTTGGATGTAGTAATAAATTGATAAAGATGAAATACAAGACTGTTACATTTCGGACAAAATGCATGGCTGACTAAGTTTGTCATGGGGAAACTTGGCCGACCAATAGGTCAGAAAACATTCAAAAATTCGGATATTTTTCAAAAACACTTCTAATTGAGTTCTACAAACTATATTCAAATTTAAAGTAATTCATATTTACAAATAAAATACTAAAAAACATTTAATACACCACCTATACTTAACATATTTATTATCAAAATTCATAATTCGACTAATTAGGACTTTCTATTTATAAAACCATAATTATATGAAACAAGGAATTATTAGAATTTCTCATTATATTTAAAATGTCATAATTAAGCTAGCATAATAAATCAATGTTAAATAATGATCACTCTAGTTAAGCATGTAATCATCTAAGTAGATCCTAATTAAATGACTATGTTGAAAATGGCTCATTAAACAAGATGACTCGATTTTATAGGATTGCAAAGATCCATAGAAAACTTTTAAAATATTTTAAGCTAAGGATATATTGAATTACATGAGTATTTAATATGGGAGGTGCCTTTTGAATTGGTGTCTTGTACGGAAGTAATCGGAATCGTGGGTATTAAATTCACCACATTTTATTTCCTAATCACCAGGAATTTTTGGTTTAATTTTTTTTGGATGAAAAAGAGATACAAGAGGGAGTCGGGAGGTAGAAAATAACTTAAAAGAGGTTGTCAAAACAAACCATGAGAGGTTTACTTGTGAAATTTTTGCTAATCATGAATAAATGTTTAGAAGAAAGAGATATTAGAAGGGAAAATAATGGTGAGTTTTTTAAAAGGAACTCAAGTGCTGGTTTTTTTTAAAGTCAAAGGACTTTTAAACATCTACTATGAAGAAAGAAGAAGTGAAAGAAATTGGATAAAGAGGATAAAGGGAGTGTGGTTTCTTTCCATGGGGAAGGTGTTGAGGTAGTGGTAGACAAATAGTGGGAAGAAGAAGGTAGATAGTGGAATATATGAGAAGAGAGAGAGGAAGTGGTATTGTATAATGCTACTATAATATATATTCTCACTTGTTTGGAAAATAAGTTGAATACTTCTATCGTCCTCATAATTTATCCATTAAACTGATAGTGCTCAGGTGATTTTTCATTAAGAAAGTCAATAATAACATGACTAGACTTGATTGACATTACGACATTAATATGCAACACAATTATTGTAAAACACAAAAAATGCTGCAAAATATTTTAAAAAGGGACATGAAGGAAAGTGTCATACCAATATAAGAAGCAAATAGAGAATGAAAGGATATTAACAAACCTTGTTGATGGAGTCATGAAGTTTTATTAAGAAGGATGTTAGTTAGGATGAAACCCAATCCTAGTATAGGGCCTATGTTTGGCTGTCCAAAAGTATCAACGAAATGGACTCCGACAGGATAAAAGTCTCAACCCATTGGGACTTTAAATTTATTACCCCCTGGTACTTTTCTATGATTTAATATTTCTTCACATACGGGGAATCCAATGTTTTACGCTTCTGCAAAACCATCCCATGCATCCTGCCAGCCCCTTGCCACCCTGTCAGGGTGGACCTCCCTTTCTCTCCTTCTCTCTCTCCCTCTCTCTCTCTCTTATCTACCTATTTTTTAATGTTTATGTGTTTTTTTATTTTGTTTACAACTTTTAATATGTAATAAATTTATTGAAGAAATAAAAATCATTAGAAATCTTACAAAATGTACATTCTAATAGGAATAATATTGACATGAATTTAGAAAAAATAAAATAAGAGGGCAGTTAAAAAGAATAAAAGGAGAGAGAAAGGATGTAAATTGGGAATAAAATGAGTGAGGAGGGAAGATAATAGGGGAGGAGGAAAGTAATGAAAGAGAAAAGAATAAGGTAAATGAGGGAATTAATGTGAGGAGAGGAGAGATGTAAAGAGGAAAAAATAAAGGAGGAGAAAAGTAATGAGTGTTTATTTAATTAAATCCATTTCTAAAGAGTGGGTGCATTCCATTAAAGTAGGTTCTTAGTGCTAGTAGAATTGGGTGCATTCCACTCAAATGGGTTCTTATTTCTAGTAGAATTGGGTGTATTCCACTCAAACATGGGTGCTTTACTAGTAGAAGCAGATGCCTTCTACATTTTAGTTAATGAACCCACATTTGAGTGGCATGCATCCACTTTTACTAGCAATACACCCACATATCAATGAAATGTGCCCACTTCTTGAGTAATGTACCACATTTAACTGGATGCATTTCTAGAAAGTGGGTGCATTGCACTCAAATGTGTGCACATTGTAGTTGAATTTAGCACCTTCCACTAGAATGTGGGTGCTTCACTAGTAGAAGTGGATGCATTCTATATTTTAAGTAATGAGCTCACATTTTAATGGAATGTACCCACTTTTACTAGAAATATGCCCACATATCAAAGGGATTCTCCCATTTCATCAGTAATACACCCATATTTAATTTGATGCATTACTAGAAAAGTGAACAAATTCCATCCAAATGTGCGTACATTGCAAGTAGAATTAGACGTATTTCACTCATATGTGGGTGTTTTACTAGTAGAAGTGGATGCATTCCACATTTTAATATAGCGTGCCTACTTCAACTAGTAATGAGCCCACATTTCAGTGGAATGCATCCACTCTTGGGAAATATGGGCACAAAGTATAGCAACAGAAACAAAAAAAAATATCTATCAGTATTCCCATAATAGAAAGATCGTGTCAACTAGTATGAAATAGGAAGTATGGTTTAACGAGTTATTCCTGGTCCTGGAGCAAATCTAGCAACCAAAAATTGTTGCAGTTGCAACTATCTTCTAGTTGGTCTTGGACGGTGGGTGTGCACCTCCTGGTCTTCACCACGAACAACGAACAAGACAACTTCTACGGGGACTCCTGTGGTCTCACCATAGACTACATATTAGCATTGCTCTCCTAGTAGCATCTAAAGGACTCCTACCTCTAGAGTAGTCCACACAGACCAACTAGAACTCATGTCATTCAACTAAAATAGATAGGAAGGAGTTGTCCCTCCCGTTGGCATACTAGTCACCAGCTTGCTCTCCCACAACAATGATCCTCAGTTGTTCTCTCCCTTTGCTATCCCTCCCTAGTCGGGTAGGACTTGCTTGGGCTCTTTTGGATACCACAACCAGAGAAGACAACAATTGTTAGAGAAATGGATTCTCAATTTTCTATGTTATTGTTATGCTCTGGGAAGCCCTCAGTACCCCTTTGATTATAAGTGGGGTTTGGGTCAGTGTTCCCAGTCTGTTCGAGATCTGTGCGGGAGTGGAAGGGAACAAAAGATCTTGAATTTTCACAACCTGTGAACCATGAGATGGTCGTTTGCATTGTGAGATGGTCGTTTCATACTACGAGATGGTTGTTTCATAGTTTCCCAATCACATATGAATTTGGCAATTCATTTCCCACTATTGTTAAACATTAATTCCTTACACCACAAGAGTTGTACGATTAGGAAAGTTAGATCCTTCCTCCAACCTAACTAAGTGATATCACACATTAAAGATTGTCTTCTTGCTCACCTAGAAGGTCGGTTGGTGATCCAAGTCAAAATGTTCGGTTCACACCTTAGTTTGGGTTGAACTTAACCGATTCAATTTCTGATCAGCCTGATGACCCAAACGATGTTCGTAACACTTGAGATGATCATCTAGTACACCAAATGACCATATCACCCTGTGAGATGATCAGATAGGGTGTAGTCAGCTAATTTTTTGTGTGAATTGAGTACCTAAATACTTTAGTAATCAATCCAATCATCATTCAAGATTAAACTCCTCATCTAGATGAGTTCCTTTGTGTGTGACCCTATAGTTCATGTATCACGTTGGCAGTGAATGTCCATAACTAACTTATGACATCACATATAGAGAGTGGTGCCTAGTCACACATCAGTGCTACCCAAGTGAATGTAAAGTTGGAGAACAACTTCAACCTACAATCTGTGTAAGGTGTTGCAGTGATTGTATAATTCCTCCAGGATGAACTCAAGGCATGGAATCGTCATCCTCTCAATGTTCAATCCATATTCCTTGAACCAAGAGCAGACTGTCTGAGATAATGTGACTTCAATATTATATATTGCTTCACATGTGCATCTGCATTCATTTCTCAGTCTCGCTTATCAAGTGGACAAGATATCATACTCCAGTAGGAGGGACAAATCCCATATCTCTCACTCAGTCTATCCTCATGTGGCAAGGTCACCCAGTCATCACCATTATAACAACCCATGTTTCAAGACTATGTTTGATGATGTCAAAGCGTATCCAACGACATGTGACGAGTGTAGTGATTTTAGGTCTAACAACCAAAATCACCACCTTCACTATGAGAGATGATTATGACTACCAATGAAGGTTTCCATGTATCACTCTCATTGTAGATCTATCCAATACACTATTCCCCAACATGTATCTGTGTACTTAGTTTGGTATTTCCATATCATGACTAATGAGATTCAGTCATCAACCAACCCACACTCCAGTCTTATGTGTTACTGGTGTCTATCTACCTTCCATAGTAACAAACGACTAGGGACATAACAAGAATGTACATACTCTTAGCATTGATCTCATTCTCCATGTCACGTACTTGAAGACATACATCATTGAGTATTGTCATTCTTTAGACATTCATAATGTTTCCTCATTATCTGATAATTGAATGAATAGAATGAATTGGAATCTTGCCTTTATTATAATTAATCCAATCATATATGTAATATGCCTTTGCAATCATCATATGATTGGATCTCAGGACACACTTACCAATAGACTCCCACTTTCACTTAGAGTCCATCACCCATGGATCTCATCCTTAGTAATCCTAGACATGACCACCATGTTTCTGTTGTGCAAGTGCTAATCCCACTGGCTAGCAACATTTTGCTATTAGTTGGTATATTACATGTTTCTCATCTCTTCGCTTGTGAGATGACACTGTTGTAATATGATATTCCTTACCTAACAAGTATCTCCATTGTTGTCACAATATCACTACTGAGTCATCAATGGTTGGAACATCAATAATTTCATCACATGAACCTCTAGCTCCATATAGTATCACTCTTGTTCGTAACACAAGTATACTTGGCTTCTATTATAGAATAGAATAAATGGCTATTATTTTGGAACCCTTCCAACTAATAACATTTCTCCTTTTAAATCAAAATGTATTTTATTGTGATCACTTTTGTCATCATAAAAACTTGCATTGATGTAACCCTTTACATTCGACTCTTCCTTTTATTGATATCTTCATTCACTAGCAATCTATCCTTAAGTACTTCTCAAGTCCTAATAGATATCTTTTAATGACATTCCAATAACCCTTATTGGAATTTAATATCATCTTGTCATGTCTAGTGCATACAAGATTATATGGGATAAGTACATTTATAGCATTCATGATAGATCCATTTCTAGAGCCTGTGGCATCCTAATCATGTCATTTCCATTCTTCACAAGAATTGGAACATTTGGTTCATGAGAGACTAATCCATATTCTCTCTCATTGAATCATTTCATGTTGAACTCCTTCAACACATATCTATTGTATGTGCTCAACCTTATATTTGTGAAACATTCAAGAACTATCTTTATAGGTCTTGATCCTTATTTCATAAGATGATTCACTTAATCCTTCATTGTTGAAGGTGTTTTCCTTGCCATCTCTGAATATTCATAATATTGAGATGTTACTCCTCATCTAATGTGTAATATTCATATATTCTCCCAGTAAATCTTTTGTAATCACAGATTTCATCTTTTATCTTGATTCAAGTCAAACTCTTTGACTATCTTGTGAAGTCAAAAGATCTCTCCTTTGAGATGCTTGTTTCAATCCCTGATTGAACTTTGTAGTTTATAGACTTTATTTGCATTTTGAAGTTATAAAACCTTTTAGGTTGTGTCACATATACATCCTCAGATGTGTTCCCCTTAAGGAATCCAATTTTTATCTTCTTATGATAAATATCTTAGTCTATTTTAACTACAACAAGCTTGACAATTGGTAAAGGAATTTCTATCATGTTCAACAACTTGAACTAATTTGAAAAACTATTTAACCAATTGTCCTTTTATGTTATCCATGTAGGTATTTTAAATTAAGACCCCAACTTTACCTCTTGGGTCTTACCTCTTCAGGTAGTACTATTAAGGTCTTACCTTGCTATCTTAAATGGATTCCATAATGGCCTTAAGCCACTTCTCATATTTGGCTTTTAAGAGCTTCTAGTTTATTAGTTGCCTCATCCTGTTATGACCAACCTATCTGATTTATTGGATTCACAATCCTCCAATCTTAGGTGTATTCTACTAGAATTATTTTTTCTGTGTCTCATGACGAACTTGAGATTCCACAACATCTTGTGATTCACTTACTTCTCATTGTACCTCTTTGTTGTCCTCGAACATTTTGAGTTCTAGTTTTACTCACACTAATTATTTTGGAATTCAATTATCCTAGTAACAAAACACTTATGTTATTGGATTGGGATTAATAATAAAATTGAAAGGTTTACCGATAAACCTTCTCCAAGAAACTACTTTCTCAGTGTAGGTTTTAATCCTTTAGAAATATTGGTACATTCCCAAATCATATCATATAAGATGTCTTATAAATCATTCAGACGGTACATCATTTAGTAATAGCTTTATATTTATGAGGATATAAGAAGATTAGACTAATTGATAGTTATATCATGACTCATCATGGTATAGTTCCTTCATTCTGACACATTATCATGTTCATATGAATTTCACTTGTGATACATAATCACAGTTATTTCTTGAAGGTTCTCAAGGTGTTTATGTATCAACATTTGATCTCGTCAAAGTTTCATAATACTTTCATCAAAGTCATACTTCATTTATAATCTCCTTGAACACTTCAAGAAATTTATGTTTCCATTTTACTAAGTACAAATCATCATATTACTAGTAAATGAAACGAAGTATAAGCAACTATCTATAGCATTTATTCCATAAGATCTTCATGCATCATATGTATGTGGTCTAATGGAAAGCTTATCCTCCCACTACATCTAGTGAAGGATATTATGTCATGTTGTGCAATTACATATTTCCTTATATTCAATAACAAAGGGAATCTAGATTAATATCAATATGTATTCTAGGCATGCATTTCTTATATATACATCCATGGTGACTATTGCTAATGATAATCTTGAGTTATCAATTACAGTCCTTTGGTATTAACGTTATAAAAAGTTTCCAAAATTCTTTTAAAGAAAAGATCACTAGATATTTGGGCATTGCCATGCAAGATCATATCTTTTGAAGATGAAAAATTAATATCTTACTTTACGGATTCATCAATCTTGACATACAAGATGCTTAAAGTAAATGTATCTATTTGTTGGCATCATGAAATAGCAGTTCACTTAACTCTATTACATGCCCATTGGGCTAAGATAAATTTAAATGTAGACTAAAGCTTCTACAACACTTTCTTCACCTTTGTCCATCCATGAGGGCTTTTACTTCTTATCATATCTTGCACAGCGAGTATGTTAGATCTCTATTCGGTATCATATACCAAAAAGAGGTAATCAAATTTATCTTATAACGTGTATACCTGAAGTGGAGGCCTCAATGCCTCCCTTCTTCATCTTTAGTTCCTCTAGCCAGAGTCAGAAATTTCTTTTCCAATGTCCAGGCTGGTGACAATGGTGACATTCGCCTCTTTTCTTCACTCCTTCATTTGCTTTGAGATATGAAGATTTGGGATTTTGGCCATCTTTAAAACTCTTCTTAGCTTTGCCTTTGCCTTTAGACTTCCCCTTTGTCTTGATGATCACCATCACAAACTTGGGCTTGTCTTTCTTCATCTGTCCCTCAGTTGTTCTCAACATGCCCAAAACCTTTGTCAATGACTTGTCAAAGTCGTTCATGTTGTAGTTCATGACAAACTAACTAAAAGATTCTGGAAAAGACTGCAGAATTACAATAGTGGCCAACTCTTGACCCAAGGGGAATCCCAGTCTAGCTAGGTTCTCCACATTCCCAATAAGCTTGAGCACATGAGGACCTACTGGATCTCCTTCTTCCATGTTACATTTGAACAGTGCCTTAGAGACATCATATCTCTCTTGTCTTTCCTGATTATGGAACATGTTCTTGAGATGTGTGACCATCTCAATCACATCCATGTTCTCATTCTACCTCTGCAACTCATAGTTCATGGAGCATAGAATCAGACACTTGACATCCATTGTGTCTTCAGTATGCTTCTTGTATCTTGTATGTATCCCTATCAGCTCTAGGTGTAGTTGGAAGGGGTACATCTAGTTCTGGCGTCTCCAGGACATAGAGTTTGCGCTCTTGTGTGAGAATGATTCTCAACATCCCTAACAGTCGTGGAAGTTGTTCCCATTTAGTTTGTACTTCTCAAGGACCAATCACAGAGAAAGTTGATTGTTGTTTGTTGCCATTTGATTCTATAAAAGAATTGCAATTTTGTCAAAAACTCATTTTTGATTTGATTTGATTAAAATTTAGGTGAAAATAATTACATCTTTAATTAACTATCACTCTCATTATTTTTTTCAAATTGACAAAATTTGAGTTTCAATTTGAAAAATTGTAGCAAATCAATTTTCTAATGAGCAAGATCTGAGATAATTCAACTCTGGCTCGACCAACACCACAAAACACAGTTAATAACCAAGGTAGGCAACTTTTGTCGATTGTATCATATGCAATTCTTGATAGACGATATGTGTAACTCCTTGCCATAATCATAGGCATGCTTCTGAACTTAGACACTCTAAGAATCACCAGTTAAGCATGTCCCAATAGCCAATGTGATAGTAATGCACCTCGCGAAGGCAGAACCTACATTACTACCATCACACTTCAATGAGGTAGACGGTGCACCACGTGAAGGCATAACCTACGCTTAGTCGAACAAGCTTTTCATGTGTATTGATATTGGAAAGCATCTTACACTTAATATATTTGATTGATATACATACATACATACATACATATATATAGGGTAGCGATCTAGTGAGAAACATCCTACGGTGAGAGCATGAGAGGCATATGAATAAATACAAATTAGTAATTATTTTTTAAAATCCAACCATATAGATGGAAAAAGTATCATTTCATTTACCTTGTCACAAAAAATCATTGCAATCAGACATTGTTTACATGTCCATATGTACAATATACACTTTTTACATCCAACGGTCAGCCTAAAATTCAATATAGAGCGTCGGAAAATATTTGGTTGTTGTGAATGATCTACAAATTGAATGGTGATAAAATTTTATAGGAAGGTAGATATTAAGGTATACTTGTAATCTATATAGTTAAATTATGAAAAATTGATCTATGTGGAGAGTTATTCAAATGCCTCTCATGCTCTCACCAGATATGTTTCTCACCAGTTCATTGACCTATATATATATATATATATATATATATATATATATATATATATATATATATATATATATATATATATATATATATATATATATTGTATCCAATCACCACATATATAGTATGTATCATATACATGCTATATCCCACAATGTAAACATGCAATTTAAAAAAAAACAATGATTATGGTCATGTCTACTATAATTCCTTGGAGCCACAAGATATTACTACCTTCTAGGTCAACCATCACATCACATGTATGAACCTGTTGTTGGTGTAGATCTATACTTGCCAATTTGGGTAGATTAGTTCAACCCGTAAACCATTTTGTCTTGCCTCTTAGCCATTCAGTTGGTCCTCTTATCCAACCAATGTGTGGACACCTTCCATACGGTCGGTTTGGCCTTCTGGGATGGTCATCTGGCCTCCTATCCAATCGATGTTTGGACTCCTTCCAAACGGTCAGTTGGGTCCTCTAGGCGGTCGTCTTGCTTCATCCTTTATCCTACTTGGTCCTTCAGATGGGCGGCTTGTCTCAAGAACTGGTCATCTCGTTTGGTTATGATTATCTTCTTTATCACTGCAAGAAAGAAACTATCATATTGCTAATTTATTATATTGATTATAGAGGAACCGTGAGTTATATTAGAGGGGAGCAAAGGTAGGAAAGAATTAACTTTACATTGAGAAGAGGGAGGTAGAGGCTCGATACACACACTGAGACAAATAGAAACAAAACTAAACCATCCAACCACACACATATATTGGGTTTAGGCCATAACCATGCCACACATCCACCATCAAAACTGCTTTTAGGGCACACATGTAAATTGCATATATATATATATATATATATATATATATATATATGAGAACATTTTTAATACCCGGCGGGTAACAATGTTTGGCTACCCGTCAATACAAAAGCGGTCGTAATGAATTAGATTTTCGGACTCGGCACTCCGCCTTCCAATTATCCCTCTCCTCCGCGGCACCCCAACTTCAATCGGCTACTGGTAGAAGAAAGAGGCTGACGCGGACGGCCCCGAAAAATGTTGAAAATGCACCCATCGCTGACGGCCCCGACGACGTCCCTCGAGGCTGACGCGGACGGCGAAGGTGGCTTTGGAGGGGAAATGACGACGTCGGTAGCGCCCGTAGCAGTAGGAAGAAGAAAGAGGCGCCATGCTCAGGCTTGCAAGAATGAGGAGGAGGTGGAGAACCAGAGGATGACCAACATTGTCGCGGAGCGCAACCGGAGGAAGCAGATGAAGGAGTCCCTCGCCATGCTCCGATCGCTGATGCCCCAATCCTATGTCCAGAGGGTAAGCACGTCAAGTCACCAGTCTCTTGCACAGTAGCTATTCTTTCAACCCACTATCTCATTTATCTAGCTAGGCTAGCTACTAGATTAGACCGTGAAAATACAACTTTTGAATATCTCCTTTGACATCTGTATTTCCGATCTTTTCTCTATCACCAGGGTGACCAGGCTTCAATCATCGGAGGAGCGATCAACTTCGTGAAGGAGCTGGAGCGGCTGCTCCTGCGACACCGATGCTTGAATCCCGAGTCGAGTAAGAGGGTGAAGAGGAGGAAAAGGATGAAGACGAAGAGGATGATGATGACGAGGAGGAATTTCAGGATGCACGAGACAAGGCGGGTTCTGAAGACGAGGAGATCTACAAGGAATAGGATTTGGCTTTCTAAGAAAGATTAGGCCCTTGTTTGTCTCAATCTGATTCACGTGTCAGTGGTCGTCGACGAGGTGTTCGACTCCAGTTCTATCAAAGGGAGGCAAAGTGTGGATATATCACAGGACGCAACAACGCCCATGAAGGAGCACCTAGATCTCAACGATCTCCTGGGAAAACCGGTGACCCTCCTCAATCGAAGAAGGAACAAAACAATCACTTAATGGAGAAATCGCTGACAGCTTCTGGCTTGTGGATGTTGACGGACAGACCATCTTTGGTACCTCTGGGAAATCACATGAGCCATCTGGGCCCCATATGGTGATGCTCGACAGCCTGTGGGGGGATCTAGATTCGTTCCTGCTACCCATCTCTTATGCTATTGTGCGCTCGTCATCATCACGTTGTTGCGGGAAACCTTGGCGTACATGAGATGAATAGGAATAGGGATAGGTTGTCGATGGTGCTATCACTGCCCAGGAACTCCGATTTCATGAGGGATCATCCTTGACTTTGCACAGAGCCCTGATAATTCATGCATTGTCTTCCTCACTGACACGGTTTGGCCACTGGTTTCTCATAGTCTTAACGTGCGCAAGAAGGTTATCGACAAGGTATTCATGGCCGTCTTCCATGTCGATCCTACAATGCATCATTGTCTCAAATGCAAATTGTTCCTGCAAGTCCACTGGAATGCTAGCCACATGTAGGCTGGTGGTTAGATTCATCATGGTTTCCGTCAAAGATAGTGCCCACGCCAGAGATTTGGTCCATGTTTTAAGTACATCACAATTTTCATGTGTATACCTACATCATCTGCCCAACTGCCTGCTTTAGCCGGTCATTTGTTAGTTGGAGCTTGAATCTGTGAACTAATCCTGCCTATTAGTATTCATTCAGCAATGGAGGTGGCTCTACTAGAAGTAGTTTTTGTTTACAATTCTCGGACAGGGCAGGTCTATATTGATGGTAGCATGGATTAGATCTATAAAGCCATTGTTTTTCATATCATGATTAATATATGGCCGCTCAACATTGTTGCGGAGAACAGAGAAAGACTCATCTATATTGATGTTTGGGGTGTGTACAATTTTTTCTGGAAGAAGAGGATTTGTTTGCAAGATGTAACGATGATGCATAGTTGAGATAAGTCCATTAGAATATTAGCTGCCAATACTACTAAATTTCAAACAATATTAGTGTTTATTCCTTTATTGGAGAAAGTGAGTTCAGTTGTGTTATGTTTGTTGTGCCTATATATGTTGTATCTACTATGCTCATGTATAAAAAGAAAAAGTCAAGTATCTACTCTATGCCTCAATAAAAAGGTTGAGCTATGTGAAAAACCCGAACAATAGGTTGTTGATGCGGCGACTTCGGCAAGTGGGAAGAAGCGGAAGAAACTGCAACCTCAACCTGCCGCTAGGCATATTGTAGTGTTATTCAGTAACCCAATTTGGCATTTTTTGGTTTGTTTCGTCCAAACAAGAGGTAGACATAAATCCATATCTTCTTGTATGATATACAAATGACTCCTCTATTACATCCTATTTAAATCCATTCCAATGTATCCATCAAGGCAAACGTCACTATATGGTACGAAAAGTAATTATCTGACATAAAACTATCTAACACCAAAAGTGATACTAGGACACAAAAAGTAAATGTATGATGCAAAAAATAAGTACCC
The DNA here is from genome assembly GCA_963693085.1 of Alisma plantago-aquatica. Lineage (NCBI taxonomy): Eukaryota > Viridiplantae > Streptophyta > Magnoliopsida > Alismatales > Alismataceae > Alisma > Alisma plantago-aquatica. Next base: position 1,281,912,827 of record OY856412.1, on the reverse strand, counting down.
GACATTAAAAGTAACACCTAGAGTAACTGTAAGAGCACTACAAGTAACTGTGACAACATAAAAGTAAGAACACCTAGAGTAACTGTAAGAACACCTAGAGTAACTGTAAGAGCACTACGAGTAACTGTACGAACACTACGAGTAACTGCTCCGTAATCCCATTGAATCGCTCATTGATTATGGCCCCATGTGCCATATTTGCCTCCACTTTGTGGGGTGCAACACTGAGAGTATCTGTGACAGCACTAGGGAGTAACTGACAGAACACTAAGAGTAACTCTGATACGCACTGAGAGTAACTATGATAACATTGAGAGTAACTGCGAGGACACTGAGAGTATCTGTGACAGCACTAAGGAGTAACTGAGAGAACACTAAGAGTAACTCTGATAGCACTGAGAGTAACTATGATAACACTGAGAGTAACTGCGAGAACACTAAGAGTATCTATGATAGCACTAAGGAGTAATTGAGAGAACACTAAGAGTAACTCTGATACGCACTGAGAGTAACTATGATAACACTGAGAGTAACTATGAGAACACTGAGAGTATCTGTGACAGCACTAAGGAGTAACTGAGAGAACACTAAGAGTAACTCTGATAGCACTGAGAGTAACTATGATAACACTGAGAGTAACTGCGAGAACACTGAGAGTATCTGTGACAGCACTAAGGAGTAACTGAGAGAACACTAAGAGTAACTCTGATATGCACTGAGAGTAACTATGATAACACTGAGAGTAACTGCGAGAACACTGAGAGTATCTGTGACAGCACTAAGGAGTAACTGAGAGAACACTAAGAGTAACTCTGATAGCACCGAGAGTAACTATGATAACACTGAGAGTAACTGCGAGAACACTGAGAGTATCTGTGACAGCACTAAGGAGTAACTGAGAGAACACTAAGAGTAACTTTGATACACACTGAGAGTAACTATGATAACACTGAGAGTAACTGCGAGAACACTGAGAGTATCTGTGACTGCACTAAGGAGTAACTGAGAGAACACTAAGAGTAACTCTGATACGCACTGAGAGTAACTATGATAACACTGAGAGTAACTGTGAGAACACTGAGAGTATCTGTGACAGCACTAAGGAGTAACTGAGAGAACACTAAGAGTAACTCTGATACGCACTGAGAGTAACTATGATAACACTGAGAGTAACTGCGAGACCACTGAGAGTATCTGTGACAGCACTAAGGAGTAACTAAGAGAACATTAAGAGTAACTCTGATAGCACTGAGAGTAACTATGATAACACTGAGAGTAACTGCGAGAACGCTGAGAGTATCTGTGACAGCACTAAGGAGTAACTGAGAGAACACTAAGAGTAACTCTGAGAGCACTGAGAGTAACTATGATAACACTGAGAGTAACTGCGAGAACACTGAGAGTATCTGTGACAGCACTAAGGAGTAACTGAGAGAACACTAAGAGTAACTCTGATTTCTTTCACAATACAAAATATACATACTGGCATTCTGCAACTGAAAGGAAAATATTTACTAACCACTGAACATTTGGCTACTAATTTATACTAAGTATGTATTATTGGCAATAAGCCTAGACTTTTCCAGTTGTCTTCTAAAATTCTCCCAACCACTATAGGAGTAAGGATTATAAGGTCTACGTTTTATTAATATATAGATACCTATTGCAATTTGCTAAGCATGGTAGGACACGATGATCTGAATCCACAATATTCATGACTGGCGTTCTATACTAACAAGTCTTGAAACAAAAGTTGGATATCATAGCTCCTTATTATACTGTAATTTTAACTAGTTAGATTATTCTAATTTATTGATATTGTCAGTACTGATAAATTGAGTAAATCTACAACGTTGTTCTCATTGAAATCAATATATTGCTCCCAAGTTAGTTAGGCAAAATAAAAAACATCTTGTATGCACTAAATACCATGAACAGAAAATAAAACGATTTGCAACATTGACATCTGCACGACACTCAAGAAAGAAGTAGTCAATCAGTTTTGCCTTGTCCTACGCTCATATTCAGGATTAAAATTAAACAAAAATTTTAACAAGGATGTATGTTTGTGTGTCCATTGATTGCCTTTCGAGAGGATCAATCCCTTATTTGATTGCCTTACATACGTGCCTCAAGTCCTTGACAGTCTCCTTGATCTCCTCCTCTTTCTCTTCTTCAATGGGGTACTGCGTGACGGAGTCGGCAGTATCAGCCAAGTGCCTCACACATTTCTCGAGCCTAAGGATCTCTCTAAGCAGCCTGCATGACCCATAGTTCTCCTTCTTCTTGGCTTCATCAACGATATGCACTAAGTAGCCTGAATTAGCAAGATAAGTTAATTGACTTAAACACACCATGTCGTCACATCTCTAATTTATCCTCACAACTAGGAGGTTGTGCTCCGCATCTTTTTTCGAATGTTAAAAAAACTTTTATTATTTCAATAATGATAGTACACAATCTCATGTATTACAGTTCGAATTTAACAAACATTCTTCCTGATACATTTTTTCCCGTCATAGCCGTCTAAACTTAAGCTTGAGAATAAATTTGATATAGGAACTTATAAGTACATGATACAAATAAGATTCCTAATGGAGAAAGCAAAAACATAGGTAATGATTATATGCCACTCTGGTCTATTCAGTTTGCGGAAACGAAAGTGTGCAGATTCTGGATTGTTTTGTCGATGTACCTTCTGGAAAATTACCGGGGACCAACTAAGAACTTTTTAGTTGTTCCTGCGTAGTGTTTTCTTTGATTTCTTTCAGAATAGAATGCTTCCATACTTCTACGTTTCCCCTATGGCTGATATAAAGCATGTCTAACCATTTTATCTTGGCTTTATCCTACTTCTCTAACAATGGTTCACTGGTCATACAAGACAATTCTTTTATAAAAAGGACAAAGGGCCCATTCACACGTGATCCCTTCCAATTTCAAAAACTCATGTCATTAATTTTGCTTTGTTAATGTCATCTTTTGTGATCTTTCCTGGGGTTGACTTTGAAGGAGAACTTCCTGAAGCATTTCTTCATAACGTGTACTGGTGTAAGCTGGCACACCTCCAAAAGACCAATCATTGTAGGTACTAAACAACTATACATCCTCTTTACATCGACACATGGCAATCAACTGTTGTAAAAGAAAAGTTCAACTTGGACGTCATGGCAAGGGCCATGAAGTTCAGCTTCACCTCAACTGGGAAAGATACTAAAAACTCTAACACAGTGCCTGCCATGACGATCAATACCACTTGTATGCTCACCAAACTTGGTCTAAATCATGTAGTGTTAGAAGAATGTATCGTGGACATCAACACCAATGGCAACATTGTTTTAAGTTGTCTCTCCCATCTGATGGCAAGACTCTCGTGGACCCCTTGCTATATCATATATCCCAATTCATTAACGGAAACAATGTTCTTATATGTTGGGTCATCGAGGAAATGAATATCAATCCAGCCAAACATCTCATCCACATTTTCAAGAATAGATGATGTGCACGACGCTGACGGTTTCTAAATTCCAGAGATTCCATAGCTGATCCGGCAATCCCATCCTCATTAAAATCTCTAATTGAAAGAAGAGGTTGACTCTGTTGATACACTAACAACCAAGGATCATAGCAAGCCCTCGTCGTGCTTGGCTAGTTTCTGTGGGTTTGAAATCATGGAGTCAGTGGGATCTGCTGCGTCATGTCTTAGGCAGTATGGACTTTGCAACGAGCCCTCTCTATACAAATCGTACTCGTCTGCACGATGGTCTCCATGACCCCATCAAGCTGCAACCAGACCTCTACGCTCCTAAATTAACCTACCTTGCAATCCAATACAGGGTGTGTTGTTGGCCGTGAGAGGGTTCAAGCTAAGCACACATGCATACCGCGTGAAGTAGTAGAAGATACGATGCAGGTCATGGGGATTGCGAGTGTAATCCCCGATTCGGTACCCAGAGATACCGATCATGTGCCCCTCTTTAGGGGGAGAATCGTAGCGGCAACGAGTTCTCGTTCTGACATGAATCCACATCAGTGTCTTAATTGTACTAGGCACAACAGAGGCAGAGGAGAGAAACCCTCTTTCACATTGATGCTTGCATCTGAAGGTCTCGATTTGGGCCTCTCCTCGAACGGTACGCACCTCCGGAGTATCCGCAAGGCGCGTGCGGCCCTCATGACGAACTGCTCGTCGAGTTCCGGCCTCGGTGCGGTCAGGATATGTCCCAGCTTCCGCTTCCCTCGTCCGCCTCCACCTGGAGTTTTCGGCGCCGTGGTGGTGGTTCCAGGCGGTGCCGACGAAGAATCAGCGGCGTGGAAGAAGTACTCGCATAAGGAGAGCACGCTCGGGAACGTGACGGTGTGGGGGTATTTACCTTTTGTGCCACCGCGTCTCCTGTGACGGGTAGCATAGTAAGTTACCCTGCGGGCATTGAATAAACAGCCTATATATATATATATATATATATATATATATGTATATATATATATGTATGTATGTATGTATATATATACATATATATACATATATATATACATATATATATACATATACATATATATATATACACACATATATATACATATATATACACTACTACAGAAAATGCTTTTTACAACAGTTCCTTTTCTCAATTTACAACAGGTGTTAACCGTTGTATTAGATCGCGTGGTCTTATGGGGGGTGCTTTACACAACATGTGATTGCATGTTGTAATAGATGTATTTTATACAACAGTTGAAACATGTTGTCTTTTAAGGAATGGCATGTTGTAATATGGGTATTTTACACAACATGTGGTGCACCTGTTGTAATATATATTATACAACACTTGAACGACGTTGTCTTTCGCTAAACACACCCATTGTAATAGGGGTATTTTTTACAACATGCAGTTCACCTGTTGTAATATATATTATACAACAGTCGAAGCATGTTGTCTTTCACTAAACACACCTGTTGTAATAGGTAGGTCTATTACAACATGCAGTGCACCTGTTGTAATATACATGCTTATACAACAGTTGGAGTATGTTGTCTTTCCATACATTTAACCGTTGTAATAGGATTGTTTAGACAACATGGTGTGTGTCTGTTGTAATTGTTAGATAAATTGGGCATTATGATAAATCCCTTTGTTTTGATGATGACAAACATTTCATTCTTGTTGATCTAACGTGCTACTTGAGTGTTGCAGGAATTGAGTGGATGACAAAGCTCTAGGAAACTATACGCTTGAATGATTGTAAAAGTCATACAATGTAATCAATTGTAAACTTATACAAATATATAATATATAAGTACTTAGATTTCATGTAAATCAAGCGTTAGATCTTCCCTAGCCAATCACCACACTTAGATAGGTCATCCCTTTCAAATAGGATCACATATGCACACTCATACATATACTTAGTGCCTAAATTGAAAGATTGAAACAGGGTCAATCTCGGTCGACCAAACTCCTCGACCGAGACACTTTCGGTCGACAAACTTCTCGACCGAGAATGACCCAAGTAGCCGTTAGACACAGCTGACAAGGTAGTTGGAAGTTGCAAATGAACGTTGATCCAGAGAGCCTGTCGGTCGACAAAACTTCGACCGAGTAGGTATCTCGGTCGACAAATTGTCGACCGAGATGGTCTCTGACAGCAACTGCAGAATAAAGCAACTAGCCGTTACTAACGCACCTAACTTATACCTAACGGCTAGTTAAGCACTTAGAAACCCCTAGAAGTTGTCTAGAACGTCCTTAAGCATCCGTAGGCCATTCCTATAAATAGGACATGCCTTAGGACACCAAAAGACACCTAAGCTACACTTGTGCTATACTTGATCTTGAATACACATTGGCAATACTGTTTTGAGCAATAGAGCAATTCCTACATTTGCTATTCATTCTCATTGCTCCCATTTCGTGTCCTATAGGCTAGCATCTCCTTACCACAGCACTTACACTTCTACACTCATTGGTTAGGAGATCAATACGCTTGATATAGGCAAATCAAGCCTTGTTCTTAAAAGGATAAGTTGTAATTTCTATTTTCCTTATTGTTCCTTTTATTCTTTGTATTCTCCTTGCTACTCCTAGGGTTGGAGGCTGCGGATTGGAGAAGGTTCTTCTCAGAGGAGAAGGTGGATTTCAAGCTACTTCAAGAAGGCTATCACACGGGAAGCTACTTCAAGAAGTCTATTGCAACGGGAAGCTACTTCAGGAGGAAGGCTGCTTCAAGGTGGTGCAATTACTTCTAGGTGAAGGCTGCTTCAAGGTTGGGCGATTACTTCTAGGTGAAGGCTGCTTGAAGGGTTTAGGGAGAGAATTGTAATTTTATGTAAAGTCCTTGCGAGGTAATAAAATTAAATTCTTTCCAAATCCCGGTTGGGTAAGCAACCGGGTAGTGGACTGACAACTTTAGTATTTGCTAAAGTTGGAACCACTCTAAATCCTTGTCCCCTTGTCCAATATTCTTGTGGTTGATTGCTTGAGTTCAATAATTGTTAAAATTATCTATAAAACTCTATTCACCCCCCTCTAGTGTCCTTTTCAGTTGGTATCAGAGAGAGGCTTCAAGGAACCCTAACAAGGTCTTGAAGAATGGGTGACGGGGTGCTCAACAACCTCAACATTGAAGGGACATTCGTTGCTAGGCCTCCAGTATTTGATGGAACAAACTACCAATATTGGAAGAGAAGGATGCAGTTTTACTTCCAAGGCATAAATTGGGACTTATGGAGGATGGTGTCAACACCATACGAGCATCCTCAAATGCAATATGCAGAATGGGATGCAAACACGGTAAAATCGGCTCAAATGAATGCAAAGGCTGTAAGTATTCTTTATTGTTCAATTTCAGTAGGAGAATTCAATAGAATATCAAACTGTGAAACAGTCTATGAAATATGGCATAGATTGTCCATAACTTATGAAGGTACGGTTCAAGTTAAGAACTCTAAGATTAGTATGCTTAAACAGAAATTTGAACACTTTCGTATGGATCCGAATGAATCCATTAGTGAAATGTTTGCAAAATTCTCTTCTATTGTTAATGGTTTGAATGCCTTAGGAAAAACTTTTCTTGAAGAAGATCAGGTGTCAAAGGTACTTTGATCACTTCCTCCCAAATACAAGCCCAAGGTGACAGCCATTGAAGAAGCCAATGATCTCACTAAACTGAAAATGGAGCAACTCATTGGCAATTTAGAAGCTCATGAGGCAACTCTAGAAGAGGAAGAAAGAAGAGAACGTGAACGTCAACATGGGAAAAAGAAGGATATTGCATTCAAAGCTTCAACTAAAGACAATCATGACACAAGTGAAGATGATAGTGAAGAAGAAACTCTCGTTGTAAATGGTAAGCAATATAAAAGTTTTAAAACTAATAAAACTTCTAGTGTTTCTTCTTCCAGGTGCTTTGAATGTGGTAAGAAAGGACATATGAAAGGTGATTGTCCAACACTCAAGAAAGGGAAGAAATCATCTCACAAAAAGAAAGAAAAAGCATATCGAGCTGCATGGGATGATTCAAGTGATGATAATGATGATGGAAAAGGAGAAGTAGAATGCCTCATTGCTACAACAAATGAAGACGAAGAAGAGGTAAGTCTTTATGATCTACCAAAAGAAGATCTAATTGCTAGTCTTCAAGTTACTCATGAGAAATATATTGAGTGCAAGAAGAAACTCAAGAAATCAAATAATGATTTAAATGCTAAACTTCTTGCTCTTGTATCCGAAAATGAAAATCTCAAAAAGGAAAATGAAGATTATGATCTTAAGTTAAAATCAGTAGAAGCTAATTGCAATCTTCTTTCCTTAGAAAAGTTAAAGTTGCAAACTCAAGTGAATGATCTTCAGAAACAACCTATTCTATGTTCACATTTAGATTATGATGAGGTTGTCAAAGAAAGAGACTCTCTAGTATCCGATTTAGATCAAGCAAAGAAAGATATTGCTAAGTTACAAAGAAATGTAAATGAGTTAAGAGGAAATGACATGCTTGAAAATATTCTGAAAATTTCCTCTAGTTATAATGGAAGAAGAGGATTAGGATATGATCCAAGGAGAAATAAACCCAAAAGAGTTAAAGCATCCAAGACTAAGATTATGTTTGTACCTAGGAACACAATTCCTAGAAAGAGAAATGAAGTTGACTCTATTAGTTGTTATTACTGCATGCGTCTTGGACATTATTCATTTTCATGCCCATATAAGAAAAGGAATGATGAGTTAGCTTGGTTTCCTAAGACTTAGTAGCTTAAAATTAATTAGTTGAGATTTGACCTAAACTGATTCTTGATATCATAATGTCTTATCTCAACAAAATCGAGCTCTAACTTGCATTATCTCTTTTTGTTTGAAATCGATTAACAGTTCTGAACATATTCTAGAAACTTAGTCGGTCGAGAATTTGTCGACCGAGTGAACATTCGGTCGAGAAATTGTTGACCGAGCATGTCACTGATTTTCAGACTGCTGTAAAATTGCTGAAATTGATCAAAATTGCTATCTATTTGTCATTAATAAAGTATAAATCATGGAAATCATCCTTGAAAGTTTATATGAGATTAATTTGGTTTGTTCTCTAAATAATTTAAGTCAAAAACTAAAATTATGCTTAGTTTAAAGGAAATTTCTATTTTATCATTATATGCTTTTATTGTTCTATCATTACGTAGGCAAGCAAAATGATTCATTAGTGATATATCTCTTAGAAATGCTTGCAAAGAGCACAATGTTAATAAAAAAATTTCAATTGGTATCTTTAAAAGATTTGAAATATTCATCGTGCTTTCATGTTTGAGTATCACTTAAACATGCATCAAAAATTGATATGAATGCTTAATTGGAAATCTGCAATTTATGCCTCTTGGTTGAAATGTAATTTAACCAAGGGGCGCTATGGTCGTAGTCAAGGGCGACCTAAAATAAGCTTTGACAAAATGCTTATTTGGACATCATTTTATTGTAATTAATCTTAGTATACTTTTGATAAAAGTCAAAATCAAAATTTAAAATCATTTGTGATCTTAGAAGCTTTAAATTGCTTTAATTGTAAGATTAAGGGGGAGCTCATAACAACAAATTGGATTAATTGATTAAGAAGATTACAAAAACATTGTAAACATCAATTGAAGCTTGTTACGACCTTAGTACTTTTACTCTTGATTATGAAGAAATCTATGAATATCATAAAAATGATATATCTTGTACTTAAAGGAACTCTCTAAGAAAATCAGGGCTTAACATCCCTTGCATTTGGTTGGAAACATTTTTATGTAATCTAAGATTAAAGGATTCTCATTTAATTCCTAGGGCTTAACATCCCTTGATAGATGAGAAATCAATATACATTCATCATAAGCTTAAAGGAATCTCATATCATTTCAAGGCTTAACATCCTTTGCAAATGATTGAGAAACAAATTGTGGATAAATTAGACAAAAATGATATTAAATCCATGTTCCTAATAGGATATCTATTTAAGGGGGAGCATAATATAAAATTAAGGGGGAGAAGAAAAATAAAATATTCAACTTGGATATCTTTTTGAAATGACAAAAGGGGAGAAAGAATATAAAATCAAAAATATAAATGAGTTTTATAACATCTTGGCCTGCACTCACTTGCAAAACATGAATGGCTACAAAAGGTAATTTTCAGGTATGAAACTCACATGCTTTATATTTCCTTATTTCATATTTAGGAAATGTTTGTCATCTTCAAAAGGGGGAGATTGTTGGATAAATTGGGCATTATGATAAATCCCTTTGTTTCGATGATGACAAACATTTCATTCTTGTTGATCTAACGTGCTACTTGAGTGTTGCAGGAATTGAGTGGATGACAAAGCTCTAGGAAACTATACGCTTGAATGATTGTAAAAGTCATACAATGTAATCAATTGTAAACTTGTACAAATATATAATGTACAAGTACTTAGATTTCATGTAAATCAAGCGTTAGATCTTCCCTAGCCAATCACCACACTTAGATAGGTCATCCCTTTCAAATAGGATCACATATGCACACTCATACATATACTTAGTGCCTAAATTGAAAGATTGAAACAGGGTCAATCTCGGTCGACCAAACTCCTCGACCGAGACACTTTCGGTCGACAAACTTCTCGACCGAGAATGACCCAAGTAGCCGTTAGACACAGCTGACAAGGTAGTTGGCAGTTGCAAATGAACGTTGATCCAGAGAGCCTGTCGGTCGACAAAACTTCGACCGAGTAGGTATCTCGGTCGACAAATTGTCGACCGAGATGGTCTCTGACAGCAACTGCAGAATAAAGCAACTAGCCGTTACTAACGCACCTAACTTATACCTAACGGCTAGTTAAGCACTTAGAAACCCCTAGAAGTTGTCTAGAACGTCCTTAAGCATCCATAGGCCATTCCTATAAATAGGACATGCCTTAGGACACCAAAAGACACCTAAGCTACACTTGTGCTATACTTGAGCTTGAATACACATTGGCAATATTGTTTTGAGCAATAGAGCAATTCCTACATTTGTTATTCATTCCCATTGCTCCCATTTCGTGTCCTATAGGCTAGCATCTCCTTACCACAGCACTTACACTTCTACACTCATTGGTTAGGAGATCAATACGCTTGATATAGGCAAATCAAGCCTTGTGCTTAAAAGGATAAGTTGTAATTTCTATTTTCCTTCTTGTTCCTTTTATTCTTTGTATTCTCCTTGCTACTCCTAGGGTTGGAGGCTGCGGATTGGAGAAGGTTCTTCTCAGAGGAGAAGGTGGACTTCAAGCTACTTCAAGAAGGCTATCACACGGGAAGCTACTTCAAGAAGGCTATTGCAACGGGAAGCTACTTCAGGAGGAAGGCTGCTTCAAGGTGGTGCAATTACTTCTAGGTGAAGGCTGCTTCAAGGTTGGGCGATTACTTCTAGGTGAAGGCTGCTTGAAGGGTTTAGGGAGAGAATTGTAATTTTATGTAAAGTCCTTGCGAGGTAATAAAATTAAATTCTTTCCAAATCCCGGTTGGGTAAGCAACCGGGTAGTGGACTGACAACTTTAGTATTTGCTAAAGTTGAAACCACTCTAAATCCTTGTCCCCTTGTCCAATATTCTTGTGGTTGATTGCTTGAGTTCAATAATTGTTAAAATTATCTATAAAACTCTATTCACCCCCCCTCTAGTGTCCTTTTCAGTAATATACACAATTTATACAACAGGTTATGTATGTTGTAGTTCACTAGAAACACCTGTTGTAATAGGTGTATTTTTTCCTGACAAACCTATTGTAATAGGTGTGGATAACACAACATGTGTTGTTTGTTGTAGAATCATACATTTTACAACATATCATTAACTGTTGTCTTTGATTAGAGTTTGACAGGTCATATATCGAACCAATTGTATAGATCAAATTAACCATATTATTAATAAATTATAATAAATATGCAATTATACTTTTTTATTTCATAAACATACACATAGTTGAACAAAATTTCCATCAAACCTTGAAAGAAACTCGTACTAAATTTAATTAATATTAAATCATCCATACAACGATTCAATAATACAAAGTACTGAGTATCCACTCTAGAATCGAACTGAAAACTAACTAAAAAAGTTTCACACATTGGTCTATGCTAAAGAACAAATGTCTCCCACACATGTCACATAATCTTATGTGTGCTCAAGAACACATGTCGCCCACTCATTTCGGAACTCATCGATTTCTTTTTGGTTGAAGCAACGACCAATATACTTCGAATAATACTGCAATCATATGACAAATATATCAACATATTGTGATTTTTTTAATTTATTTAGAAATTTGAACAAACTAAAAGAATATAATGTTAAGTAGCTTACACATTCAGGAATATTTCTATTTCTCGCATCAAAGATGTCTTTCATATACTTTAGCACATAATACCTGCAATCTGTATTGTTCGGCTGCTTTGGACACTGTACAAAATAAATATTAATTTGTTATCCAAATAATTGTGAGAACTTGTTAGCAAATAAGAGGATGGAAAGGTATAAATAGCTAGAAAACTTAATAAAGGGTATGTGTAAACAGAATCAAAAAAGATATAAGCGTGAAAAAGGCATGGTTTATTGTTGTAGAAGGCGTGGTTTATATGCCATACTGGATGACGCAAAACTTGCTCTTGCAAGAGGGGGATTTTGTAAGAGTGAAGAATGCCACCCTTCCAAAAGGAACCTTTGTTAAACTGCAGCCTCATACGAAAGATTTTTTAGATATATCAAACTCCAAAGCTATTTTGGAAATAACTCTCAGGAACTACTCGTGTTTGACAACTGGCGACAGTATCATGGTAGCTTATAACAATAAAAAATACTACATAGACATTATAGAAACCAAGCACATTATATAACTTGAGCGTCTTGTTGCTCCCGCTACTGTTACCATGATATTATATGACTGGTCTTATAATAAGTTTTTCCGGTGTCTGCAGACTTTCAGCCATTTTATGACAAGGACAAATGGATGGATTTTAACTAATAACTTGTTGCATTGATGACCTCAAGCATACAATCTGATGTAGAGGGCTGGATAAAGTTCAATCCACATGGAATCCAACTGTAAGCATACACACAACCTGGGAATATACCTGCTCGCGGACAACAGGTTTCCTGGGCAAGTTGGGAATGGAGATCACACACAAGCACCTAACCGCATCCAGCATGCATGGAAGACCTGTAGGTGTTGATTGCTCACGCATGATAACCTACAACAAAAAGCGAAGTTTCACAGTGACAGATGTGTGTTGTGCAAAAAGGACTCTGAAACAAATTACCACAACAACTTCTCTTTCTCCTTAATTGCTGACCTGTGGGAAAAACCAAGAGATCAAGGCTATATTCCAGCCATCCCCAAGGTAAGCAGACATCTGATCTGCACGATTTCAACAGACCGAGGGAGAGATTCATATCAATATTGCTTATTCTACTGTGTTGTTGGAAAGAAAACCGCACATTCCAGGAGGAGTCGATCAGTATGCCAATTCTACAGAAGATTTTAAGGGAGATGCATGTGTTATCACCTGAACCATGTTTCTAATATGACCAATCAGATACTACTTAGAGATCGATACACATGTATAGAAAACCTCATGTTGTCTGTTTGAATAGTTAATAAAGATGGTTAATACACTTTCAACCCAGAAAATATACAAATTTACATGTATGCAAGTATGCTTAACCAAAATCCAATGTGGGTAACCTGGTCTTTTCCAATATATCTCTGCAAAAGAGAAAGAAGTAACTATAGAGACACAGAGAGAGAGAAACTTTTGGGAGACAACTTATTTGAGACTATTGGCGTCTGAACTTAGATTACTATAACAAATGGGACAGGGTTCGCAAAGCTATCTCCTTAGATTACTATAACAAATGGGACAGGGTTCCCAAAGCTATCAAAAGGAGACTTGATCTGCTTGTTAAGGGATCGTAGTATCCACTATATTTCATCATATTGGTGATAGGTATTGTCTGATGCGACAAACTCATGAGAAATTCCATCAATGATAAGAATGCTACATCATGCTTTCTTCTTCAGGCCTCTATATTCCATCTTCTTTCTAAGGGAGTCAGAAAAGCTCCATTTCTCACTATCTGCGTAAGTATTGGACAGTAAGATATATCCACTCTCTTCATCTGGTTTCAATCTATGGAGCTCATGTGAGCAAGCAACAACAAGATCTGTGTTTCCCCGTGCCTGGCTAGAGGTCAGCAGGGTGCCCTACATAGAGGGGCTTGGAGAGAAAGGCATAGATTTGATGAGACTTTCAGCCTCGATTAGTCTTCCAGCTCGAGTAACAAGGTCAACTAGACAATCATAATGCTCAATGCCAGGTTCAAGGCCATACTGCTCTCTCATTTGTTGGAAAACCATACAACCATGATCCACCAGCCCCACATGACTACAGGCAGTAAGAACAGCAAGTAATGTGACTCCATTCGGTTTAAGACCTTCATCCTGCATGACCTCAAACATTTCCAAAGCCTTAATACCTTGCCCATGGAATGCAAGCCCTAATATCATGCTAGTCCACACAGTGACATCTCTTTCAAGAACACTATTAAATACTTCAAGAGACCTTTTAATGCTACCACAGTTAGAATACATGTCTATGAGTTCTGAAGCAAAGAAAGTATCTGGTTTGCACAAAAACTTAAAAACCAACCCATGCACACACCTTCCTTGGTTCAAGATTCCCGTCTGGGAAGCAGCACCAACCAGAGCTAAAGCAGTGACCTTATCAGGTCCCATTCCATCGAGGAGCATGTTTTTGAAGACTTCCACTGTCATCATCCAGTTCCCTTTACTGGCATAGCCAGATATAAGAGTATTCCAAGACACCAGGTCCTTCTCAGTCATTTGAGAGAACACATTGGAAGCATGGTCCATGTCCCCATCATTAGCCAGTCCAGCTATCATTATGTTCCAGGAGATCATATCTTTATGTGTCATACAAGAGAACAGGTTCAGTGCCATCCACGTCTCCTCACATTTTATATACATATCCAATAGAGAATTTCTCAATATCACACTCCAATCAAAAGTGGGCTTTCTCCTTGCAATCCATGCGTGGACGGACTTCCCCTTGGAGATATCTTTTTAAGTTCCCGGCACAGTTGAGAAGTGCAGTGAGTGTGAACTGGTCTAATTCGATCCCAGATTCTCTCATTTCAAAGAACAACCTCAGAGCATACATGCTGCTTCCATTCTTGGCATAACCTGAGATCAAAATGTTATATGTCACGACATCTCTCTAACGAGAGTGTAGGAGGACGTTGAGAGCAGATCCCATCTTTCCATGACCTGAATACATATTGATGAGTGAGTTATGTAGGTAAGGGTGAGACCAGCACCCGGTAACTACAGCATGAGCATGGACCAACATCCCTTGCAATTCGCACTTGCATGCCTTGAAAAGCCAGAGGAGAGTTTGCTCATTTGGGTAAACATGGGACAGCAACATGGATTTGTAGAGCGTGAGGGCCTCTGAAGGAAAACAGGATGAGAGGGCCGATATCATCGTGTTATAGATGTAGAGATTGGGTGTGGAACCAAACTGCTCGAATAGAAGCATTGTGGTACCCAAGTTCTCTGGGAGCGAGACGACACAGTACGCGAGAACCCTGCTCATGGGAAACATCTCAAAGATGAGGTGGAGTCTGAACATCTGCCCAAGGATTTGCTTGAAGTGTTTGGCGGTTGTGCAGTTCTCAAGTAACAAAAGAGTCGAATGTTTGAGGTGGAGAGAAATAGGTGGGTCCCAACCGATAGTTGTACGACAAGGCGATACCGAAGAAGAGTACCGACAAATTGAACACAGGAAAAAATGAGCAGTAGCCGACATGATAGCTTCCCCGGGCAGAGATGAAGAGAAGGGAAGACGCAGTTATTTCAGTTAGAAAGAGCGAATTTTATGATCAATGTAGACACAGCAGGGTGACGCCTCGAGGCCCTGCCCCGGACTTCCGCCTCTACATGGCGAGTTGCGGCTGCAGAAGTCGAAGGTAAAGGTGCCCTTTTACCATATGAGTATTGAGGCATCGTGCGGCAGCTGATTGGTATCTGCTTAATGAGTACTATGCCATCGTCGGGCATCACCCAGAATTTCATTGGTAGGAATAGACATCTTCTTTCCTATTTTTATTTTTGCTTTATCAAATTCAATGCTCATATTCCATGTAATGTGACTCAATAGTACCCATTGTCGTTGCATAAAAGGCACTTCTCATAGTTTAAAATTGGCTTGATTTGTGAACATATCCATAATCATTTTTCATAAATGATAAAAAGGCATACAATGGATACTTATCCACGAAGAAATTGTCCATTAACAATTTCCATATTGTTTTCATGGCTAAAAATATTTTGGTGTGTATATAGTTGGGGTAGTGTTCATTACTATTCTCATGTGGACAATGAATGTGGTATTATCCTTTTCAGGGGAAATATCATAATTCAAAAATATCCTAACTATCCATCAATATTGTGGGCTCTGATCTCCAAACCATGACATAAACACGATTAAAACTTAGCGGAAGCGAATCGGTAATCAGCGGAAGACAAAAATTACGGGAAATTAAAACTTTTCGAGATAAGAACTTGGATCCATAAAAACTTCTTTCATAAAGAGAGATAAACTATTTACATCTCAGGATAATTACTTCTTGAGTAATTATATACATCAAGATACAAAATCTCAAGATCACTAAACAAAAGACTCCAAGACCTGAGAGTACAGAGGACACATAGGACTGACTCTAACTACACCACATGGCAGGACAATCTCCACCTGAGATTCTACTACTGCTCCTGGTACTGCTGCTGCTGAGACTGGTCACCTGTAGACTGGTTCCTTCGTCTCCGACGTCCACCTAAAAAGTTGAAGTCTACGGGGTGAGACAATTATACATAATTGTCCCAGTGAGAGTTATAACTCTTCGCCATAAGCTTTATTATAACATCAAAGAATATCTTAAGCAGTAAAGCCTTCAAAGTATTCTATAACAGTTGCAGGTATAACAAGATCCCTACAATTTAGGAGATATGGAGAATATAAACACTATTGCAATGTAACATCAATCAACTAACTTGGAGTCATCTCTAACAAGTTATACTACATGGTTGATTATGTTTTACAACAACATTATGCCCTGTGGAGATGAGGCATACCACTCATACTCCAACTGATCGCTGAGAAGTCACATCAGTATCATACATAGGTCATTAAGAGAGCCGGATTCTCATGACCTTCACCTTCCTCAGTCAGTAAGAGGATCACTTGTAGGACATCTCGTGTCTCTACTACTATAGCTCACCAGGGTAAACTGGTCCTTCGCTATTCTAGAGTCACAGTGGCGTTCTGTACTCTCTTCGTCATCAGGAGGTTTCATATTTACCTACCACTGATACAGATATCTGTGCTTTCTTCATAACCAGGAGGTTTCATGTTTACCTACCACTGATACGGTATGGAATTATAGTGAAGGATGGATGGATTACACATCTACATCACTTTCCTACACTAGGATGTAAGGTTCTACACATCCATGTACCCCACATACTCAAAAGTATGTGCTCCAGGAGTTCCCTGAGGAAAACCTGTTTCACCATCACTTAATTTCTGACAATGATGGATCTATGATCAGGGCTCTACATTATACTTGATTAGTTAGGTACATTCAGTATTCTTTAACAGCATACATTGTTCTTCAAACAATAACAGTAGCATAACAGCTATGAAAGAAGAATACTAAATGTAACAGGCCTAACTCATGTCAATCATCATTTCTCATTATCCTCATCACAAGTCATCTCTAAAGCATGACCTTGATGGTATTCATGGCTCTCACAGCCCATTATCATCATAGGATGCCACTGACAAGGCATCAGTTTAATTTACTTATTCATAAGGCTAACAACATGCCTTTAATGAAATAAACATCAACATCCATACCTAGATATGATTACCTTCATATCAGAACTTGCATGGTTAATACAACTGATAAAGGTAATAAAGAAATAAGGAATATACTTCCCACTCTTGTCATAAGAGTTAAATCTCGAATTCTCATTAATTGGAGTTTGATACTCAAATGCATGCCATTACCCTTGAATTAGGGTTTACTATTCACATTACATGTCATCACCCTTGAATTAGGGTTTACTATTCACATTACATGTCATCACCCTTGAATTAGGGTTTACTATTCATATTACATGTCATCACCCTTGAATTAGGGTTTACTATTCACATTAAGGTGAATTGAACTCATAACATCATCATGTATGAGTAACATCATCATTGATGTTCTCAGGTTAGTTAAAGGTTCATCATTTATCATAATTAGGGTTTCTAAGATCTCACACAGGTGGATCATACCCTAATTATGCTTACTTATATGCATTGGAGATGCTTTAATTGAGTTTCCACTTAAAAAGGGTATTTTCTCTCTCTAGAAGTAATTTCTCTCTCTAGAAGTACTTTCTCTCTCCTCATACTGTTAGGTGATGTCAACATCACTCTAGATCAGGTTGGATTGAGTCATCATAGGCTAATATAGTTAAAACATCATCATCATGTGATTAGGGTTTGATCTAATCAAGGTATTACTCAATTTACCCTTCAGGGGTATTTTGGTAATTCACCCCATTGATCATCATTAGGGTCAAAATCTTAGTCAATTAGCCCCTTAATATCCTAGGTTATCATTAGGGTTTGATTAGGGCAACATTGAACCATTTATTTCATCAATTGATTGAAAGAAGTCAACTTTGAATCACATTGATTGACCTTCAACCATCATTCTTCAATTGAGTTGAGATCGTTTGAAAGTGTTGACCGTTTAGCCAATTTTGACTTTTCAAGACCGCGAGGTTGTGTTGACCGTTTAGTCTATTTTGACTTTAGGACCGCGAGCCCTCAACCTCTTCCAAGACCGCGAGCCCCCTCAACCTACTTCAAGACCGCGAGCCATCATGTGATTTCAAGACCGCGAAGCTATGTAGACCATTTGCCCACTTTGACCTCAGGACCGCGAGGCCCCTCGCGGTCTTGAGACCGCGAGCCTCCTCTCGGTCTTGATACCATGAGCCCCCTCACGGTCTTGAGACCGCGAGCCCTCTCACAGTTTTGAGACCACGAGGCTCTCATGGTCTTAGCCGCTTGGTCCTTCAACAACAAAATCAAAGGTTACCACCTAATGTCAACCAAAGTTGAAGCCCTCAAAAGGTCAAAGCTATGATGACCACTTATGAATTGGGTTAACTAAGGTTATGATTAACCAATTGGTCATTCAATTGACCCTCAATTGTTGACCAATTCGGATTGAAATCGATTCAATTAGGGTCTATCAGTGTTCACCCATCAATACTCAACAATGTGCATCAACGCAAGGTTGAACCCTTCAATTGAGCTCCAATTGGGCCCAAACTTGGCCCAAACGGTCTTGAGGTCATGTGGGTGGACCCCACATGGTCTTGAGACCGTTTGCCCAAGATTTCATCAAAGTCTAAGGTGATTTGATAGGGGTTGAACCATGATTGAACCACAAAACAGAATTTTAATCAATTTAATAACTTATTTGCAATTAGGTCCTCAATTGGTCAAATTACTTAACCCTAGACCTTCAAACGGTCTTGGGTGATTGTCCTCTCGGTCTTGAGACCGTTTGGATGAGTTCCAAACGGTCTTGAGACCGTTTGCCCATCTAATTTTGGATTCTAGTGTAAATTCATCAAGGTCTGACATATTGAGTTGATAATCATATCAATACTTAATTGTAATGTAATTTGGTGTAATTGTACCTTCAATTGGTCAACTAATCTTGACCCCAGACCTCCAAACGGTCATGGTTGATTGCCCTCGCGGTGTTGAGACCGTTTGGATGACCCCCAAACGGTCTTGAGACCGTTTAGGTCAATCAACCCTACAAACCCTAATTAGGTCACCATAATTTCAGTACTGATTTCACCTAGGGTTAGCCCTAGTGTTCACCCTTAAACTCTTATCCTGTTTTGAATTAGACCATCAAACTTGGTGAGTTGTTAATTAACATTTTTTTTTTTAACAGTAATCTCATACGGTCAACGCCTGGTCAACGACCTTACACGGTCTTGAGACCGTTTGCCCAAAAAGGCAATTTCAGACCGTTTGAGAATCAGGAATAAATTCATTTAAAGTTGTTACTTAAAAAGGTCATATATCCCGATTCCTTTGGAGTTAGCCTCCCAAATTTTGAGGGTAATTAACCTATATAATTAGGAACAGATTTCTTATACGGTCCATGCTCGGTCAACGGGGCCAAACGGTCTTAGAGACCGTTTGCCCTGTCACGATCTAGCGACCGTTTGCTCACCTCGCGGTCTTGAGACCGAGAGAGCAAACTGGTAAGACCGTTTAAGAAAGTGAAAAGCGGTGGGTTTTTCTTGGAAATCACGCCTTCATCTCCTAGATCAAGAACAGTATGAATATCCCATGGATTTGCTTGCAAAATAGCAGGGAACAGTAGGGAAACATTAAGAGCTATCATTAAACCACATATAAGAGATGTATATAGTAAAGCATGGGTTTAGAGTTATAAAACCCGCCTAAAGCTTGCTTCTTGAGATCCAAGCTTTCACTCTCCAAGCTCTAATGGCGTCCTTGAGTTCCCACAGATTGGCCAAGGTGAAAACTCCAAGGAAAGACGAAAAGAGATGGCTAGAAAGATAGGGTTTCGAGAGTTAGCCATGAAGTTGACCTTGAATTCGAGTTCTAACCATGAAATTAGGCAAGAAGAGGGGTTCAAACCTACCTTGCACCCTTGGTCGTTCCCCTTGAGCTCCAAGACAGTCCTTAGTCGGCCAAGCAAATAAGAAACAATATTATGCACGAAGGAAGAGTTCCTTTGCTTGAGAGGTGAAGTATACATATACTTGGGTGATGTTTCATTAAAGGCCCATACGTTTCCCCATAATTCCAACTAAGTCCTTCCTTCATTACTTGCTCGTCCCTTCCTCTTTATTATAAGGACAAACCTTATCTTAAGGTCTAGAAAAAGAAGGCAAAGAAGAACAATCTAATAATAAGGTACATACATAAAGAGATATTGCACATATACCCTAATTATTCAATCACAAGGCATATTTCATAACTTGATAACTCAATTGAGGTGACTCCCTCATCATTTCTTCTCTTAATGATGGCAAGAGTCTAAAAAGATACATTAGATGACATATTTCACAATTTGCATCCCTTAATTTGGGTAAATTGCATTTTACCTCAAATTAGGGTTTCAAGCACCGGGATTGCTTCCACAGCTGCACCTTGGTGCCCTAGCTTGGGAAATCCCTCAAACTTTACCAAAAAGATTCTCATGATGTCTCAACATCAGAGGAACATCTCAGCATGTGCAAATTGCAAGCTAACCCTTTTTAACTGGGTAAATTGCACATAGGTCCCTGTATATCAAAACAATGCTACAACTTTAAATAAAAAGGAGCAAATACTGAAATATATATTTCTGAGAAACTTAATTACATGCTCAGAGTTAATCAAAAAGATTTAATTACATATTTAGGCAAAACACCTAGGGTTAACTCATAACCCAGGTCAGGGATGTTACAAATTATCCACCCCTTATAAGGATTTCGTCCCCGAAATCGATAAAACATACTAAGAGAAAAGGGCAGGATACTTCCTTCTCATCTCATCCTCTAACTCCCAAGTGGCTTCTTCAACACCACGATGGTTCCAGAGGACTTTCACAAGACTTATATCTTTCTTATTTAACTTTTTAATTCTTTTATCAAGGATTGACACTGGTCCCTCCTCATAGGATATATCATCATTCAATTCTACTTCCATGGGTTGTAGAACTGACTCGGTGTATGGGTGACATTTCTTCAACATAGAAATGTGAAACACAGGATGTAACCGCTGTAACTCAGGTGGTAGCTCTAGTCTATATGCTACCTTTCCAATCTGTTCGATGATTGGGTAAGGCCCCATATATCTAGGAGCTAACTTCCCTTTCCTTCCAAAACGAAGGACCCCTTTCCATGGTGAGACCTTGAGATACACTCTGTCTCTAACCTGGAACTCTAAAGGTCTACGACGTTTGTCAGCATAAGATTTCTGCCTATCCTGAGCAGTCTTAATCTTTTGTTGTATTATTTTAATCTTTTCTGTGGTCTGCTGCACAAGGTCAGGACCCAACAACTGATGTTCACCAGTCTCAAACCAACACAAAGGTGATCTACAACGTCTACCATACAAGGCTTCATAAGGTGCCATATCAATACTATGATGATAGCTATTGTTATAGGCAAACTCTATCAAGCTTAGGTGTAGATCCCAACTTCCGGTGAACTGGAGAATACATGCTCTCAACAGGTCTTCTAAGGTTTGTATGGTCCTTTTCGACTGTCCATCAGTCTGTGGATGAAAGGCCGTACTAAACCTTAGCTTGGTGCCTAAGGCTTGGTGTAACTGTTCCCAAAAATGACTTGTAAACTGAGGACCTCTGTCAGAAACTATTGTGACAGGAACTCCGTGCAAACGCACTATCTCTTTAACATACAACTCTGATAACCTTTCAGCAGAATAGGTTGTTTTGACAGGTAAGAAATGTGCTGTCTTAGTCAACCTATCAAAAATTACCGAAATGGAATCATGTCCCTTGCTTGTCCTGGGTAGGCCAACTACAAAGTCCATGGTCACATGGTCCCACTTCCATTGTGGTATGGGTAAAGGTTGCATTGTCCCTGCAGGCTTCTGGTGTTCATCTTTAACTTGCTGACACACAGGACACCTCAGAACAAATTCTGCAACGTCCTTCTTCATCCCAGGCCACCAATACAGATCTTTCAAATTCCGATACATCTTGGTGCTCCCTGGATGCATAGCATACATGGAAGAATGGGCTTCTTCCAGGACTAACTTTCTTAAGTTGTCCACATCTGGCACTATCATTCTCCCATTATAACAAGCTACTTGGTCCTCTGAGTCATGAAAACCATCTTGCTTCTCATTTTCATACTCAGATCTAATCTGCTGAACTGCAGCATCACCTAGTTGTGCTTCTTTAATCTGCTCTCTTAGGGTAGGTTTAATATGCATCTCAGCTAACAAACCGGCTAACAATGACACCTTCAACTGTACATTGTCTTGCCTTAAAGAGATAAGCATATCTCTCCTAGAGCATACTAAAGAGTTTAGTTGTGCTCTATTTATGGTTGATGTTGCTGATTTCCTACTCAAGGCATCTGCAACAACATTGGCCTTGTCTGGGTGGTAATCAATTGTACAGTCGTAGTCCTTGATTAAATCCATCCAGCGACGTTGCCTCATGTTGAGCTCATGTTGAGAGAAGATATACTTAAGGTTTTTGTGGTCTGTGAAAATCTGGAATGTCTCTCCGTAGAGATAATGCCTCCAGATCTTCAAAGCATGAACCACAGCAGCTAACTCCAGATCGTGTGTTGGATAATTCTCCTCGTGTTTCTTAAGCTGTCGGGAAGCAAAAGAAATCACTTGTTTATCCTGCATCAACACACATCCTAGTCCATTTTTGGAAGCATCACAGAAAACTACATATCCTTTCCCTTGTTCAGGTAGCACTAGCACAGGTGCACTTGTCAATCTCTCCTTCAACAACTGGAAAGACTGTTGACACTTATCACTCCAAGAAAAAGGAACATCTTTCTGGGTTAACTTGGTCAAAGGTAAAGCTATAGAACTAAAGTTCTTAATGAACCTTCGATAATAGCCAGCTAACCCCAAGAAACTTCGAATCTTCTTCGGTGTCTTCGGTTGTTCCCACTGTAGAACAGATTCTACTTTTGTAGGGTCAACACGAATTCCCGAGGCGGATATCACATGTCTAAGAAAAGATACCTCCGGCAGCCAGAACTCACACTTGCTAAACTTAGCGTATAGCTTATGTTCTCTTAGCAAGGTCAAAGCTTGGCGAAGATGCTGCTCATGCTGCTGAACATCCTTACTATAAATCAGTATGTCGTCTATGAAGACGACAACACACTGATCAAGGAAAGGTCGAAAAACTCTATTCATGAGTTCCATAAATGCACCTGGTGCATTGGTTAGTCCAAACGACATAACCATGAACTCATAGTGACCATATCTTGTCCTAAAGGCGGACTTGGATATGTCACTATCCTTAATACGGAGTTGATGATATCCAGACCTCAAGTCTATTTTTGAAAAGACCGTTGCACCACGCAACTGGTCAAAGAGATCATCAATCCTCGGCAGAGGATACTTATTCTTTATTGTTACTTTATTGAGTTGTCTGTAGTCGATGCATAACAGCATTGACCCATCTTTATTTTTAACAAACAAGACCGGAGCACCCCAAGGTGAAGTACTCGGTCGGATAAAACCTCTCTCAAGTAACTCTTGAAGCTGTTTCTTGAGTTCTGCCATCTCGGCAGGCGCCATTCTATATGGAGTCTGAGCTATGGGTTTCGTATCTGGGATCATATTGATTTCAAAATCAATCTCCTGAGGTGGTGGTATACCAGGAAGTTCTTCAGGAAACACATCTTCAAATTCCCTGACTATAGGGACTTTAGTAGGATTGGAACTTTCCTTGGTAACATCTACCACATGGGCTAAGAATGCATAACATCCTTGCCTCAACAGCTTATCAGCAACCATAGCTGATACAAGACAGGTGGGCAGAATCTTTCTTTTCCTTGAAAGATCCATGTGTTGCTTTCATCAGCAAACACAGCCAACTTGGACTCACAGTCCAAGACAACTCTATACCTTTCTAAGGTATCCATCCCGAGGATTATGTCAAATCCCTGCATATCAAGTGGTATAAGATCCACTTGAATGCGATGGTCAGAAAAGAAGAGGATGCAGGGAGAACATACCTCCTACAAAACGGCAGACCCACTCAACGGAGTCTCCAACAACAAACTATTTGTCCTATGACTAACAGTCACATTGCATATACGAATCACTTCACGAGTGATGAAAGAGTGCGTAGCACCCGGATCAATCAGAATGGATACAACACAAGATGTAGACATATCAGCATATAAAAGTTTCATCTGACCTGCCACTACTCGTGGGTTGACCACTGCTTCAGGTGGGTTCATAGCATAGAACCTCGCAGTCGCCTGGTGTTGAGGTGGTACTGATGATCCAGCTTGAGACGCTTGTCCACGTCCTCGAGCTGCTCCTTGATGTTGTCTATTCTGAGATACCTGTTGATTCTGTCTCGGGGGTTGTTGTGTCACACCGACATGCCTAGAACGGAAATCCTTCATCAAGTGTCCCACCTTACCACAGTTGTAGCAACTCTTCTCCTGTTGATGTGGTCTGGGTGGTCCAGTAACTGACACTGATGCAGAACTGTGCGTCCCTTGAAGCGGTTGACTCCTTCCTCTACCTCTGCTTGGTGTCCATTGAGTTTTAAAACTCAATCTGGGTGGTGGAGGGTTAGGTGCAAAGAATCTAGGTTTCTTGGAAACCCTAGATGAAGAACCCTGGAACTGTGGATATCTTTTATGGGTTTGTCTCTTCTCAACCACAGATCTCTCTATCCTTCGGACTGACTCAACGAAGGTAGAGAATCTCTCTCGGTTCTCTAAGGTAGATACAGGGGTTGACATATCAGAATTCAAACCCTTCTCGAATCTTCTGATTCTTTCCTCATCTGTAGCAGCCATGTGCGGACAGAACCGCAGCAACTCCATGAACTTAGCTTCATATTCGCTAATGTTCATCATACCCTGCCTTAGTTTCTCGAACTGAGAGATCTTCTCATCTAGGAAGGTCTTTGGAAAATATCTTTTGATAAATTCCCGACGAAACTCTTCCCATGAGAACTCTACTCCAGGCCTCTTCTGCTCTTCCATGTTCCACCAGTGACCAGCACACCTTTGAGAAGATAGACAGCATGTCTAACCTTCTCAGCTTCCGGAATCATACGAATCCTGAAAGCCTTCTCCAATTATGTCAACCATAAGTCAGCATCTGCAGGGTCGGCAGTTCTGAAGTACTCGGTAGCTCTGACACGACGAAGTCGTTTGAATGTCTTACCGATACCTTGCACTTCATGCTGGACAGGTGCCCTAGGTGCAGGAATGGGCATCCTATCAGTTATATGTGTCATGGCAGTCATGAACTGCCCGAACATTGTTTGTACAGTTGGGTTACTCATGTCAGCTGGGTCGAACTGGGGTGGCTCTCTTGGTAACTCCGGTGCAGGTTGTTCTATTCTCGGAACTCTTGCACCGCCTCGAGGTGCACTAGTACTACTCTCTACCACGTACTCATCGTGATGTTCTGACATTCTTATGTATCTTCTTCTCCTGAGGAGAAGAAGATTCTATTAGATAAGGAAGGAGTACTAAAGGTAGACTCGATATCCTAAGTCCTATGCCTCTGTAGACTCAACTGACCTAGAGCTCTGATACCACTAATTGTGGGCTCTGATCTCCAAACCATGACATATACACGATTAAAACTTAGCGGAAGCGAATCGGTAATCAGCGGAAGACAAAAATTACGGGAAATTAAAACTTTTCGAGATAAGAACTTGGATCCATAAAAACTTCTTTCATAAAGAGAGATAAACTGTTTACATCTCAGGATAATTACTTCTTGAGTAATTATATACATCAAGATACAAAATCTCAAGATCACTAAACAAAAGACTCCAAGACCTGAGAGTACAGAGGACACATAGGACTGACTCTAACTACACCACATGGCAGGACAATCTCCACCTGAGATTCTACTACTGCTCCTGGTGCTGCTACTGCTGAGACTGGTCACCTGTAGACTGGTTCCTTCGTCTCCGACATCCACCTAAAAAGTTGAAGTCTATGGGGTGAGACAATTATACATAATTGTCCCAGCGAGAGTTATATCTCTTCGCCAGAAGCTTTATTATAACATCAAAGAATATCTTAAGCAGTAAAGCCTTCAAAGTATTCTATAACAGTTGCAGGTATAACAAGATCCCTACAATTTAGGAGATATGGAGAATATAAACACTATTGCAATGTAACATCAATCAACTAACTTGGAGTCATCTCTAACAAGTTATACTACATGGTTGATTATGTTTTACAACAACATTATGCCTTGTGGAGATGAGGTATACCACTCATACTCCAACTGATCGCTGAGAAGTCACATCAGTATCATACATAGGTCTCAAGAGAGCCGGATTCTCATGACCTTCACTGTGGGGTCTGATCTCCAAACCATGACATAAACACGATTACAACTTAGCGGAAGCGAATCGGTAATCAGCGGAAGACAAAATCATGGGAAATTAAAACTTTTCGAGATAAGAACTTGGATCCATAAAACTTCTTTCATAAAGAGAGATAAACTGTTTACATCTCAGGATAATTACTTCTTGAGTAATTATATACATCAAGATACAAAATCTCAAGATCACTATACAAAAGACTCCAAGACCTGAGAGTACAGAGGACACATAGGACTGACTCTAACTACACCACATGGCAGGACAATCTCCACCTGAGATTACTGCTGCCCTTGGTACTGCTACTGCTGAGACTGATCACCTGTAGGCTGGTTCCTTCATCTCCGACGTCCACCTAAAAAGTTGAAGTCTACGGGGTGAGACAATTATACATAATTGTCCCAGCGAGAGTTATAACTCTTCGCCAGAAGCTTTATTATAACATCAAAGAATATCTTAAGCAGTAAAGCCTTCAAAGTATTCTATAACAGTTGCGGGTATAACAAGATCTCTACAATTTAGGAGATATGGAGAATATAAACACTATTGCAATGTAATATCAACCAACTAACCTGTAGTCATCTCTAACAAGTTATACTACATGGTTGATTATGTTTTACAAACAACATTATGCCCTGTGGAGATGAGGCATACCACTCATACTCCAACTGATCGCTGAGAAATCACATCAGTATCATACATAGGTCATTAAGAGAGCCGGATTCTCATGACCTTCACCTTCCTCAGTCAGTAAGAGGATCACTTTTAGGACATATCGTGTCTCTACTACTATAGCTCACCAGGGTAAACTGGTCCTTCACTATTCTAGAGTCACAGTGGCATTCTGTACTCTCTTCGTCATCAGGAGGTTTCATATTTACCTACCACTGATACGGATATCTGTGCTTTCTTCATCATCAGGAGGTTTCATGTTTACCTACCACTGATACGGTATGGGATTATAGTGAAGGATGGATGGATTACACATCTACATCACTTTCCTACACTAGGATGTAAGGTTCTACACATCCATGTACCCCACATACTCAAAAGTATGTGCTCCAGGAGTTCCCTGAGGAAAACCTGTTTCACCATCACTTAATCTCTGACAATGATGGATCTATGATCAGGGCTCTACATTATACTTGATTAGTTAGGTACATTCAGTATTCTTTAACAACATACATTGTTCTTCAAACAATAATTAGTAGCATAACAGCTAAAACAGAAGAATACTAAATGTAACAGGCCTAACTCATATCATTCATAATTCCTTATCATACTCATCACAAGTCATCTCTAAAGCATGACCTTGATGGTATTCATGGCTCTCACAGCCTATTATCATCACAGGATGCCATTGACAAGGCATCAAATTACTTTTCTTATTCATAAGGCTAACAACATGCCTTCAATGAATATATCATCAACATCGATACCTGGATAAGATCACCTTCATATCAGAACCTGCATGGTTAATTCAACTGATAAAGGTAATACAAAATAAGGAATATACTTCCCTCTCTTGTTATAAGAGTTAAATCCTCTGATTCTCATCATTTGGAGTTTAATACTCATTTGTATGCCATTACCCTTGAATTAGGGTTTTACTATTCACATTAAGATGAATTGAACTCATAACATCATCATGTATGAGTAACATCAAAATTGATGCTCTCAGATTAGTTCAAGGTTCATCAATTATCATAATTAGGGTTTCTATGATCTCACACAGGTGAATCATACCCTAATTATGCTCACTCATGTGCTTTGGAGATGCTTTAATTGAGTTTCCATTTAAAAAGGGTACTTTCTCTCTCTAGAAGTACTTTATCTCTCTAGAAATACTTTCTCTCTCCTCATACTGTTAGGTGATGTCATCATCACTCTATATTAGGTTGGATTGAGTCATCATAGGCTAACATAGCTAAAACATCATCATCATGTGATTAGGGTTTGATCTGATCAAGGTATTACTCAATTTACCCTTTAGGGGTATTTTGGTAATTCACCCCATTGATCATCATCATGGCCAAAACCTTAGTCAATTAACCCCTTAATATCCTAGATTAAAATTAGGGTTTGATTAGGGCAACATTGAATCATTTATTTCATCAATTGATTGAAAGAAGTCAACTTTGAATCACATTGATTGACCTTCAACCATCATTCTTCAATTGAGTTGAGATCGTTTGAAAGTGTTGATCGTTTAGCTAATTTTGACTTTTCAAGACCGCGAGGGTGTGTTGACCATTTAGCCAATTTTGACTTTAGGACCGTGAGCCCTCAACCCCTTCCAAGACTGTGAGCCCCCTCAACCTACTTCAAGACCGCGAGCCATCATGTGATTTCAAGACCGCGAACCATCATGTGATTTCAAGACCGCGAAGCTATGTAGACCGTTTGCCCACTTTGACCTCAGGACCGCAAGGCCCCTCACGGTCTTGAGATCGTGAGCCTCCTCTCGGTCTTGAGACCGTGAGCCCCCTCATGGTCTTGAGACCGTGAGCCCTCTCATGGTCTTGAGACCGCGAGGCTCTCATGGTCTTAGCCGCTTGGTCCTTCAACAACAAAATCAAAGGTTACCACCTAATGTCAACCAAAGTTGAAGCCTTCAAAAGGTCAAAGCTATGATGACCACTTATGAATTGGGTTAATTAAGGTTATGCTTAACCAATTGGTCATTCAATTGACCCTCAATTGTTGGCCAATTAGGATTGGAATCGATTCAATTAGGGTCTATCAATGTTCACCCACCAATACTCAACAATGTGCATCAACGCAAGGTTGAACCCTTCAATTGAGCTCCAATTGGGCCCAAACTTGGCCCAAACGGTCTTGAGGTCATGTGGGTGGACCCCAAATGGTATTTAGACCGTTTTCCCAAGATTTCATCAAAGTCTAAGGTGATTTGATAGGGGTTGAACCATGATTGAACCACAAAACAGAATTTTGATTAAATTGATAACGTATTTGCAATTAGGTCCTCAATTGGTCAAATTACTTAACCCTAGACCTTCAAATGGTCTTGGGTAATTGTCCTCTCGGTCTTGAGACCATTTGTATGAGTTCCAAACGGTCTTGAGACCGTTTGCCCATCCAATTTTGGATTCTAGTGGAAATGCAACAAGGTTGAACAAATTGAGTTGATGATTATATCAATACTTTAATTGCAATGTAATTTGGTGTAATTGTACCTTCAATTGATCAACTACCCTTGACCCCAGACCTCCAAACGGTCTTGGTTGATTGCCCTCGTGGTCTTGAGACCGTTTGGGTGACCCCTAAACGGTCTTGAGACCGTTTAGGTCAATCAACCCTAAAAACCCTAATTAGGTCACCATAATTTTAGTACTGATTTCACCTAGGGTTAGCCCTAGTATTCACCCTTCAACTCTTAGCCCGTTTGGAATTAGACCATAAAACTTGGTGAGTTGTTAATTAACATAATTTTGAACAGTAATCTCATACGGTCAATGCCTGGTCAACGACCTTACACGGTCTTGAGACGGTTTGCCCAAAAAGGCAATTTCAGACCGTTTGAGAATCAGGAATAAATTCATTTAAAGTTGTTACTTAAAAAGGTCATATCTCCCGATTCCTTTGGATTTAGCCTCCCAAATTTTGAGGGTAATTATCCTATATAATTAGGAACATATTTCTTATACAGTCCTTGCTCGGTCAACGGGTCCAAACTTTCTTGAAGACCGTTTGCCTTGTCGCGATCTCGAGACCGTTTGCTCACCTCGCGGTCTTGAGACCGAGAGAGCAAACTGGTGAGACCATTTAAGAAAGTGAAAAGCGGTGGGTTTTTCTTGGAAATCACGCCTTCATCTCCTAGCTCAAGAACAGTATGGATATCCCATGGATTTGCTTGCAAAATAGCAGGGAAAAGTAGGGAAACATGAAGAGCTATCATCTAACCGCATATAAGAGATATACATAGTAAAGCATGGGTTTAGAGTTATAAAACCCGCCTAAAGCTTGCTCCTTGAGCTACAAGCTTTCAAGATCCAAGCTCTAATGGCGTCCTTGAGTTCCCACAGGTTGGCCAAGGTGATAACTCCAAGGAAGGATGAAAAGAGACGGCTAGAAAGGTAGGGTTTCAAGAGTTAGCCATGAAGATGACCTTGAATTCGAGTTCTAACCATGGAATTAGGCAAGAAGAGGGGTTCAAACCTACCTTGCACCCTTGGTCGTTCCTCTTGAGCTCCAAGATAGTCCTTAGTCGGCCAAGCAAAGAGGAAACAGTGATATGCACGAAGGAAAGGTTTCTTTGCTTAGAGAAGTAAAGTGTATAAATACTTGGGTGATGTTTCATTAAAGGCCCATAAGTTTCCCCTAATTCCAACTAAGTCCTTCCCTCATTACTTGATCGTCCCTTCCTCCTTATTCTAAGGAAAAACCTTATCTTAAGGTCTAGAAAAGAAGGCAAAGAAGAACAATCTAATAATAAGGTACATACATAAAGAGCTTTTGCACATATACCCTGATTATTCAATCACAAGGCATATTTCATAACCTGATAACTCAAATGAGGTGACTTCCTCATCATTTATTCTCTTAATGATGGCAAGAGTCTAAAAAGAGACATTAGATGACATATTTCACAATTTGCATCCCTTAATTTGGGTAAATTGCATTTTACCCCAAATTAGGGTTTCAAGCACCGGGATTGCTTCCACAGCTGCACCTTGGTGCCCTAGCTTGGGAAATCCCTCAAACTTTGCCAAAAAGATTTCTCATGATGTCTCAACATCAGAGGAACATCTCATCATGTGCAAATTGCAGGCTAACCCTTTCAACTGGGTAAATTGCACATAGGTCCCTGTATAACAAAACAATGCTACAACTTTAAATAAAAAGGAGCAAATACTGAAATATATGTTTCTGAGAAACTTAATTACATGCTCAGAGTTAATCACAAAGATTTAATTACATATTTAGGCAAAACACCTAGGGTTAACTCATAACCCAGGTCAGGGATGTTACAAATTATCCACCCCTTACTAGGATTTCGTCTCCGAAATCGATAAGACATATCAAGAGAAAAGGGCAGGATACTTCCTTCTCATCTCATCCTCTAACTCCCAAGTGGCTTCTTCAACACCACGGTGGTTCCAGAGGACTTTCACAAGACTTATATCTTTCTTCTTTAACCTTTTAATTCTTTTATCAAGGATTGACACTGGTCCCTCCTCATAGGATATATCATCATTCAATTCTACCTCCATAGGTTGTAGAACTGACTCGGTGTCTGGGTGACATTTCTTCAGCATAGAAATGTGAAACACAGGATGTAACCTCTGTAACTCTGGGGGCAGCTCTAGTTTATATGCTACCTTTCCAATCCGTTCAATGATTGGATAAGGTCCCATAAATCTAGGAGCTAACTTCCCTTTCCTACCAAAACGAAGGACTCCTTTCCAAGGCGAGACCTTAAGATACACTCTGTCTCCAACCTGGAACTCTAAGGGTCTACGACGTTTGTTAGCATAAGATTTCTGCCTATCCTGAGCAGTCTTAATCTTATGTTGTATTACTTTAATCTTTTCTGTGGTCTGCTGCACAAGGTCAGGACCTAACAACTGCTGCTCACCAGTCTCAAACCAACACAAGGGTGATCTACAACGTCTACCATATAAGGCTTCATAAGGTGCCATATCAATACTATGCTGATAGCTATTGTTATAGGCAAACTCTATCAAGCTTAGGTGTAGATCCCAACTTCCGGTGAACTGGAGAACACATGCTCTCAACAGGTCTTCTAAGGTCTGTATGGTCCTTTCCGACTGTCCATCAGTCTGCGGATGAAAGGCTGTACTAAACCTTAGCTTGGTGCCTAAGGCTCTGTGTAACTGTTCCCAAAAATGACTCGTAAACTGAGGACCCCTGTCAGAAACTATTGTGATAGGAACTCCGTGCAAGCTTACTATCTCTTGAACATACAACTCTGATAACCTTTCAGCAGAATAGGTTGTTTTGACAGGTAAGAAGTGTGCTGTCTTAGTCAACCTATCAACAACTACCCAAATGGAATCATGTCCTTTGCTTGTCATGGGTAGGCCAACAACAAAGTCCATGGTCACATGGTCCCACTTCCACTGTGGTATGGGTAAAGGTTGCATTGTTCCTGCAGGCTTCTGGTGTTCAGCTTTAACTTGCTGACACACATGACACCTCAGAACAAACTCTGCAACGTCCTTTTTCATCCCAGGCCACCAATACAGATCTTTCAAATTCTGATACATCTTGGTGCTCCCTGGATGCATAGCATACATGGAAGAATGGGTTTCTTCCAGGACTAACTTCCTCAAGTTGTCCACATCCGGCACTATCATTCTCCCATTATAACAAGCTACTTGATCTTCTGAGTCATGAAAACCATCTTGCTTCTCATTTCCATACTCAGATCTTATATGTTGAACTGCAGCATCACCTAGCTGTGCCCCTTTAATTTGCTCTCTTAGGGTAGGTTTAATATGCATCTCAGCCAACAATCCGGCTAACAATGACACCTTCAACTGTACATTGTCTTGCCTTAAAGAGATAAGCATATCTCTCCTAGAGCATACTAAAGAGTTTAGTTGTGCTCTATTCATGGTTGATGTTGCTGATTTCCTACTCAAGGCATCTGCAACAACATTGGCCTTGCCTGGATGGTAATCAATTGTACAGTCGTAGTCCTTGATTAACTCCATCCAGCGACGTTGCCTCATGTTGAGCTCATGCTGAGAGAAGATATACTTAAGGTTTTTGTGGTCTGTGAAAATATGGAATGTCTCTCTGTAGAGATAATGCCTCCAGATCTTCAAAGCATGAACCACAACAGCTAACTCCAGATCGTGTGTTGGATAATTCCCCTCGTGTTTCTTAAGTTGTCGGGAAGCAAAAGAAATCACTTGTTTATCCTGCATCAACACACATCCTAGTCCATTTTTGGAAGCATCACAGAAAACTACATATCCTTTTCCTTGTTCAGGTAGCACTAGCACAGGTGCACTGGTCAACCTCTCCTTCAGCAACTGGAAAGATTGTTGACACTTATCACTCCAAGAAAAAGGAACATCTTTCCGGGTCAACTTGGTCAAAGGTAAAGATATAGAACTAAAGTTCTTAATGAACCTTCGATAATAGCCAGCTAACCCCAAGAAACTTCAAATCTCCGTCGGTGTCTTCGGTTGTTCCCATTGTAGAACAGATTCTACCTTTGTAGGGTCAACACGAATTCCCGAGGCGGATATCACATGTCCAAGAAAAGATACCTCCAGCAGCCAGAACTCACACTTGCTAAACTTAGCGTATAGCTTATGTTCTCTTAGCAAGGTCAAAGCTTGGCGAAGATGCTGCTCATGCTGCTGAGCATCCTTACTGTAAATTAGAATGTCATCTATGAAGACGACAACACACTGATCAAGGAAAGGTCGAAAAACTCTATTCATGAGTTCCATAAATGCAGCTGGTGCATTGGTTAGTCCAAACGACATAACCGTGAACTCATAGTGACCATATCTTGTCCTAAAGGCGGACTTGGATATGTCACTATCCTTAATACGGAGTTGATGATATCCAGACCTCAAGTCTATTTTTGAAAAGACTGTTGCACCACGCAACTGATCAAAGAGATCATCAATCCTCGGCAGAGGGTACTTATTCTTTATTGTTACTTTATTGAGTTGTCTGTAGTCGATGCACAACCGCATTGACCCATCTTTCTTTTTAACAAACAAGACCGGAGCACCCCAAGGTGAAGTACTCGGTCGGATAAAACCTCTCTCAAGTAACTCTTGAAGCTGTTTCTTGAGTTCTGCCATCTCGGCAGGCGCCATCCTATACGGAGTTTGTGCTATGGGTTTTGTGTCTGGGATCAGATTAATTTCAAAATCAATCTCCCGGGGTGGTGGTATACCAGGAAGTTCTTCAGGAAACACATCTTCGAATTTCCTGACTATAGGAACTTCGGCAGGATTGGAACTTTTCTTGGTAACATCTACCACATGGGCTAAGAATGCATAACATCCTTGCCTCAACAGCTTATCAGCAACCATAGCTGATACAAGATAGGTGGGCAGAATCTTTCTTTCACCTTGAAAGATCCATGTGCTGCTTTCGTCAGCAAACACAGCCAACTTGGACTCATAATCCAAGACAACTCCATACCTCTCTAAGGTATCCATCCCAAGGATTATATCAAATCCTTGCATATCAAGTGGTATAAGATCCACTTGAATGCGATGGTCAGAAAAGAAGAGGATGCAGGGAGAACATACCTCCTGTAAAACGACAGACCCACTCAACGGAGTCTCTAACAACAAACTATCTGCTCTATGACTAACAGTCACATTGCAGTTACGAATCACTTCACGAGTGATGAAAGAGTGTGTAGCACCCGGATCAATCAGAACGGATACAACACAGGATGTAGACATATCAGAATATAAAAGTTTCATCTGACCTGCCACTACCCGTGGATTGACCACTGCCTCAGGTGGGTTCATAGCATAGAACCTCGCAGTCGCCTGGTGTTGAGGTGGTGTTGATGATCCAGCTTGAGATGCTTGTCCACGTCCTCGAGCTGCTCCTTAATGTTGTCTATTCTGAGATCCCTGTTGATTCTGTCTCGGAGGTTGTTGTGTCACACTAGCAGGCCTAGAACGGCAATCCTTCATCAAGTGTCCCACCTTACCACAGTTGTAGCAACTCCTCTCCTGTTGCTGTGGTCTGGGTGGTCCAGTGACTGACACTGATGCAGAAGTGTGTGTCCCTTGAAGCGGTTGACTCCGTCCTCTACCTCTGCTTGGTGTCCATTGAGTTTGAAAACTCGATCTGGGTGGTGGAGGGTTAGGTGTAGAGAATCTAGGTTTCTTGGAATCCCTAGATGAAGAACCCTGGAACTGTGGATATCTTTTATGGGTTTGTCTTTTCTCAACCACAGATCTCTCTATCCTTCGGACTGATTCAACGAAGGTAGAGAATCTCTCTCGGTTCTCTAAGGTAGATACAGGGGTTGACATATCAGAATTCAAACCCTTCTCGAATCTTCTGATTCTTTCCTCATCCGTAGCAGCCATGTGCGAACAAAACCGCAACAACTCCATGAACTTGGCTTCATATTCGCTAATGTTCATCATACCCTGCCTTAGTTTCTCGAACTGAGAGATCTTCTCATCTAGGAAGGTCTTTGGAAAATATCTTTTGATAAATTCTCGACGAAACTCTTCCCATGAGAACTCTACTCCAGGCCTCTTCTGCTCTTCCATGTTCCACCAGTGACCAGCACTGCCTTTGAGAAGATAGACATCATGTCTAACCTTCTCAGCTTCCAGAATCATAAGAATCCTGAAAGCCTTCTCCAACTCTGTCAACCATAAGTCAGCATCTGCAGGGTCGGTAGTTCCGAAGTACTCGGTAGCTCCGACACGACGAAGTCGTTCGAATGTCTTACCAATACCTTGTGCTTCAGGCTGGACAGGTGCCCTAGGTGCAGGAATGGGCATCCTATCAGTTATATGTGTCATGGAAGTCATGAACTTCCTGAACATCGTCTGTACAGTTGGGTTACCCATGTCAGCTGGGTCGAACTGGGGTGGCTCTCTTGGTAACTCCGGTGCAGGTTGTTCTATTCTCTGAACTCTTGCACCGCCTCGAGGTGCACTAGCACTACTCTCTGCCACATACTCATCGTGATGTTCTGACATTCTTATATATCTTCTTCTCCTGAGGAGCAGAAGATTCTATTAGATAAGGAAGGAGTGCTAAAGGTAGACTCAACATCCTAAGTCCTATGCCTCTGTAGACTCAACTGACCTAGAGCTCTGATACCACTAGTTGTGGGCTCTGATCTCCAAACCATGACATAAACACGATTAAAACTTAGCGGAAGCGAATCGGTAATCAGCGGAAGACAAAATCACGGGAAATTAAAACTTTTCGAGATAAGAACTTGGATCCATAAAACTTCTTTCATAAAGAGAGATAAACTGTTTACATCTCAGGATAATTACTTCTTGAGTAATTATATACATCAAGATACAAAATCTCAAGATCACTATACAAAAGACTCCAAGACCTGAGAGTACAGAGGACACATAGGACTAACTCTAACTACACCACATGGCAGGAAAATCTCCACCTGAGATTACTGTTGCCCTTGGTACTGCTGCTGCTGAGACTGATCACCTGTAGGCTGGTTCCTTCGTCTCCGACGTCCACCTAAAAAGTTGAAGTCTACGGGGTGAGACAATTATACATAATTGTCCCAGCGAGAGTTATAACTCTTCTCCAGAAGCTTTATTATAACACCAAAGAATATCTTAAGTAGTAAAGCCTTCAAAGTATTCTATAACAGTTGTGGGTATAACAAGATCTCTACAATTTAGGAGATATGGAGAATATAAACACTATTGCAATGTAATATCAATCAACTAACTTGTAGTCATCTCTAACAAGTTATACTACATGGTTGATTATGTTTTACAAACAACATTATGCCCTGTGGAGATGAGGCATACCACTCATACTCCAACTGATCGCTGAGAAATCACATCAGTATCATACATAGGTCATTAAGAGAGCCAGATTCTCATGACCTTCACCTTCCTCAGTCAGTAAGAGGATCACTTGTAGGACATCTTGTGTCTCTACTACTATAGCTCACCAGGGTAAACTGGTCCTTCACTATTCTAGAGTCACAGTGGCGTTCTGTACTCTCTTCGTCATCAGGAGGTTTCATATTTACCTACCACTGATACGGATATATGTGCTTTCTTCGTCATCAGGAGGTTACATGTTTACCTACCACTGATACGGTATGGGATTATAGTGAAGGATGGATGGATTACACATCTACATCACTTTCCTACACTAGGATGTAAGGTTCTACACATCCATGTACCCCCACATACTCAAAAGTATGTGCTCCAGGAGTTCCCTGAGGAAAACCTGTTTCACCATCACTTAATCTCTGACAATGATGGATCTATGATCAGGGCTCTACATTATACTTGATTAGTTAGGTACATTCAGTATTCTTTAAAAACATACATTGTTTTTCAAACAATAATCAGTAGCATAACAGCTAAAACAGAAGAATACTAAATGTAACATGCCTAACTCATATCATTCATAATTCCTTATCATACTCATCACAAGTCATCTCTAAAGCATGACCTTGATGGTATTCATGGCTCTCACAGCCTATTATCATCACAGGATGCCATTGACAAGGCATCAAATTACTTTTCTTATTCATAAGGCTAACAACATGCCTTCAATGAATATATCATCAACATCCATACCTGGATAAGATCACCTTCATATCAGAACCTGCATGGTTAATTCAACTGATAAAGGTAATACAAAATAATGAATATACTTCCATCTCTTGTTATAAGAGTTAAATCCTCTGATTCTCATCATTTGGAGTTTAATACTCATTTGTATGCCATTACCCTTGAATTAGGGTTTTACTATTCACATTAAGATGAATTGAACTCATAACATCATCATGTATGAGTAACATCATCATTGATGCTCTCAGATTAGTTCAAGGTTCATCAATTATCATAATTAGGGTTTCTATGATCTCACACAGGTGAATTATACCCTAATTATGCTCACTCATGTGCTTTGGAGATGCTTTAATTGAGTTTCCATTTAAAAAGGGTACTTTCTCTCTCTAGAATTACTTTATCTCTCTAGAAATACTTTCTCTCTCCTCATACTGTTAGGTGATGTCATCATCACTCTAGATTAGGTTGGATTGAGTCATCATAGGCTAACATAGCTAAAACATCATCATCATGTGATTAGGGTTTGATCTGATCAAGCCTTTAGGGGTATTTTGGTAATTCACCCCATTGATCATCATCATGGCCAAAACCTTAGTCAATCAACCCCTTAATATCCTAGATTAACATTAGGGTTTGATTAGGGCAACATTGAATCATTTATTTCATCAATTGATTGAAAGAAGTCAACTTTGAATCACATTGATTGACCTTCAACCATCATTCTTCAATTGAGTTGAGATCATTTGAAAGTGTTGACCGTTTAGCTAATTTTGACTTTTAAAGACCGCGAGGGTGTGTTGACCATTTAGCCAATTTTGACTTTAGGACCGTGAGCCCTCAACCCCTTCCAAGACCGTGAGCCCCCTCAACGTACTTCAAGACCGCGAGCCATCATGTGATTTCAAGACCGCGAACCATCATGTGATTTCAAGACCGCGAAGCTATGTAGACCGTTTGCCCACTTTGACCTCAGGACCGCGAGGCCCCTCACGGTCTTGAGACCGCGAGACTCTTCTCGGTCTTGAGACCGTGAGCCCCTTCACAGTCTTGAGACGGCGAGCCCTCTCATGGTCTTGAGACCGCGAGGCTCTCATGGTCTTAGCCGCTTGGTCCTTCAACAACAAAATCAAAGGTTACCACCTAATGTCAACCAAAGTTGAAGCCTTCAAAAGGTCAAAGCTATGATGACCACTTATGAATTGGGTTAATTAAGGTTATGCTTAACCAATTGGTCATTCAATTGACCCTCAATTGTTGGCCAATTAGGATTGGAATCGATTCAATTAGGGTCTATCAATGTTCACCCATCAATACTCAACAATGTGCATCAACGCAAGGTTGAACCCTTCAATTGAGCTCCAATTGGGCCCAAACTTGGCCCAAACGGTCTTGAGGTCATGTGGGTGGACCCCACATGGTTTTGAGACCGTTTGCCCAAGATTTCATCAAAGTCTAAGGTGATTTGATAGGGGTTGAACCATGATTGAACCAAAAAATAGAATTTTGATTAAATTGATAACGTGTTTGCAATTAGGTCCTCAATTGGTCAAATTACTTAACCCTAGACCTTCAAATGGTCTTGGGTAATTGTCCTCTCGGTCTTGAGACCGTTTGGATGAGTTCCAAACGGTCTTGAGACCGTTTGCCCATCCAATTTTGGATTCTAGTGGAAATGCAACAAGGTTGAACAAATTGAGTTGATGATTATATCAATACTTTAATTGCAACGTAATTTGGTGTAATTGTACCTTCAATTGGTCAACTATACTTGACCCCAGACCTCCAAACGGTCTTGGTTGATTGCCCCCGCGGTCTTGAGACCGTTTGGGTGACCCCTAAATGGTCTTGAGACCGTTTAGGTCAATCAACCCTAAAAACCCTAATTAGGTCACCATAATTTCAGTACTGATTTCACCTAGGGTTAGCCCTAGTATTCACCCTTCAACTCTTAGCCCGTTTGGAATTAGACCATCAAACTTGGTCAGTTGTTAATTAACATAATTTTTAACAGTAATCTCATACGGTCAACGCCTGGTCAATGACCTTACACGGTCTTGAGACCGTTTGCCCAAAAAGGCAATTTCAGACCGTTTGAGAATCAGACATAAATGCATTTAAAGTTGTTACTTAAAAAGGTCATATCTCCTGATTCCGTTGGAGTTAGCCTCCCAAATTTTGAGGGTAATTAGCCTATATAATTAGGAACAGATTTCTTATACGGTCCTCGCTCGGTCAACGGGGCCAAACGGTCTTGAAGACCGTTTTCCTTGTCGCGGTCTCGAGACCGTTTGCTCACCTCGCGGTCTTGAGACCGAGAGAGAAAACTGGTGAGACCGTTTAAGGAAGTGAAAAGCGGTGGGTTTTTCTTGGAAATCACGCCTTCATCTCCTAGCTCAAGAACAGTACGGATATCCCATGGATTTGCTTGCAAAATAGCAGGGAAAAGTAGGGAAACATGAAGAGCTATCATCTAACCGCATATAAGAGATGTACATAGTAAAGCATGGGTTTAGAGTTATAAAACCCGCCTAAAGCTTGCTCCTTGAGCTCCAAGCTTTCAAGCTCCAAGCTCTAATGGCGTCCTTGAGTTCCCACAGGTTGTCCAAGGTGATAACTCCAAGGAAGGATGAAAAGAGACGGCTAGAAAGGTAGGGTTTCAAGAGTTAGCCATGAAGATGACCTTGAATTCGAGTTCTAACCATGGAATTAGGCAAGAAGAGGGGTTCAAACCTACCTTGCACCCTTGGTCGTTCCTCTTGAGCTCCAAGATAGTCCTTAGTCGGCCAAGCAAAGAGGAAACAGTGATATGCATGAAGGAAAGGTTTCTTTGCTTAGAGAAGTAAAGTGTATAAATACTTGGGTGATGTTTCATTAAAGGCCCATAAATTTCCCCTAATTCCAACTAAGTCCTTCCCTCATTACTTGCTCGTCCCTTCCTCCTTATTCTAAGGACAAACCTTATCTTAAGGTATAGAAAAGAAGGCAAAGAAGAACAATCTAATAATAAGGTACATACATAAAGAGCTTTTGCACATATACCCTGATTATTCAATCACAAGGCATATTTCATAACCTGATAACTCAAATGAGGTGACTTCCTCATCATTTCATCTCTTAATGATGGCAAGAGTCTAAAAAGATACATTAGATGACATATTTCACAATTTTCATCCCTTAATTTGGGTAAATTGCATTTTACCCCAAATTAGGGTTTCAAGCACCGGGATTGCTTCCACAGCTGCACCTTGGTGCCCTAGCTTGGGAAATCCCTCAAACTTTGCCAAAAAGATTTCTCATGATGTCTCAACATCAGAGGAACATCTCATCATGTGCAAATTGCAGGATAACCTTTTCAACTGGGTAAATTGCACATAGGTCCCTATATAACAAAACAATGCTACAACTTTTAATAAAAAGGAGAAAATACTGAAATATATGTTTCTGAGAAACTTAATTACATGCTCAGAGTTAGTCACAAAGATTTAATTACATATTTAGGCAAAACACCTAGGGTTAACTCATAACCCAGGTCAGGGATGTTACATTCACCTTCCTCAGTCAGTAAGAGGATCACTTGTAGGACATCTCGTGTCTCTACTACTATAGCTCACCAGGGTAAACTGGTCCTTCGCTATTCTAGAGTCACAGTGGCATTCTGTACTCTCTTCGTCATCAGGAGGTTTCATATTTACCTACCACTGATACGGATATATGTGCTTTCTTCGTCATCAGGAGGTTTCATGTTTACCTACCACTGATACGGTATGGAATTATAGTGAAGGATGGATGGATTACACATCTACATCACTTTCCTACACTAGGATGTAAGGTTCTACACATCCATGTACCCCATCCAGGAGTTCCCTGAGGAAAACCTGTTTCACCATCACTTAATTTCTGACAATGATGGATCTATGATCAGGGCTCTACATTATACTTGATTAGTTAGGTACATTCAGTATTCTTTAACAGCATACATTGTTCTTCAAACAATAACAGTAGCATAACAACTATAAAAGAAGAATACTAAATGTAACAGGCCTAACTCATGTCAATCATCATTTCTCATTATCCTCATCACAAGTCATCTCTAAAGCATGACCTTGATGGTATTCATGGCTCTCACAACCCATTATCATCATAGGATGCCACTAACAAGGCATCAGATTAATTTACTTATTCATAAGGCTAACAACATGCCTTTAATGAAATAAACATCAACATCCATACCTGGATATGATTACCTTCATATCAGAACTTGCATGGTTAATACAACTGATAAAGGTAATAAAGAAATAAGGAATATACTTCCCACTCTTGTCATAAGAGTTAAATCTCTAATTCTCATTAATTGGAGTTTGATACTCAAATGCATGCCATTACCCTTGAATTAGGGTTTACTATTCACATTACATGTCATCACCCTTGAATTAGGGTTTACTATTCACATTACATGTCATCACCCTTGAATTAGGGTTTACTATTCATATTACATGTCATCACCCTTGAATTAGGGTTTACTATTCACATTAAGGTGAATTGAACTCATAACATCATCATGTATGAGTAACATCATCATTGATGTTCTCAGGTTAGTTAAAGGTTCATCATTTATCATAATTAGGGTTTCTATGATCTCACACAGGTGGATCATACCCTAATTATGCTTACTTATATGCATTGGAGATGCTTTAATTGAGTTTCCACTTAAAAAGGGTATTTTCTCTCTCTAGAAGTACTTTCTCTCTCTAGAAGTACTTTCTCTCTCCTCATACTGTTAGGTGATGTCAACATCACTCTATA
Source organism: Alisma plantago-aquatica (assembly GCA_963693085.1). Classification (NCBI taxonomy): domain Eukaryota; kingdom Viridiplantae; phylum Streptophyta; class Magnoliopsida; order Alismatales; family Alismataceae; genus Alisma; species Alisma plantago-aquatica. Next base: position 1,281,869,979 of record OY856412.1, on the reverse strand, counting down.
TCAGGTTGGATTGAGTCATCATAGGCTAATATAGTTAAAACATCATCATCATGTGATTAGGGTTTGATCTAATCAAGGTATTACTCAATTTACCCTTCAGGGGTATTTTGGTAATTCACCCCATTGATCATCATTAGGGTCAAAATCTTAGTCAATTATCCCCTTAATATCCTAGGTTATCATTAGGGTTTGATTAGGGAAACATTGAACCACTTATTTCATCAATTGATTGAAAGAAATCAACTTTGAATCACATTGATTGACCTTCAACCATCATTTTTCAATTGAGTTGAGATCGTTTGAAAGTGTTGACCGTTTAGCCACATTTGACTTTTCAAGACCGCGAGGGTGTGTTGACCATTTAGTCTATTTTGACTTTAGGACCGCGAGCCCTCAACCTCTTCCAAGACCGCGAGCCCCCTCAACCTACTTCAAGACCGCGAGCCATCATGTGATTTCAAGACCGCGAAGCTATGTAGACCGTTTGCCCACTTTGACCTCAGGACCGCAAGGCCCCTCGCGGTCTTGAGACCGCGAGCCTCCTCTCGGTCTTGATACCGTGAGCCCCCTCACAGTCTTGAGACCGCGAGCCCTCTCACGGTTTTGAGACCGCGAGGCTCTCATAGTCTTAGCCGCTTGGTCCTTCAACAACAAAATCAAAGGTTACCACCTAATGTCAACCAAAGTTGAAGCCCTCAAAAGGTCAAATATATGATGACCACTTATGAATTGGGTTAATTAAGGTTATGATTAACCAATTGGTCATTCAATTGACCCTCAATTGTTGACCAATTAGGATTGAAATCGATTCAATTAGGGTCTATCAATGTTCACCCATCAATACTCAACAATGTGCATCAACGCAAGGTTGAACCCTTCAATTGAGCTCCAATTGGGCCCAAACTTGGCCCAAACGGTCTTGAGGTCATGTGGGTGGACCCCACATGGTCTTGAGACCGTTTGCCCAAGAATTCATCAAAGTCTAAGGTGATTTGATAGGGGTTGAACCATGATTGAACCACAAAACAGAATTTTAATCAATTTAATAACTTATTTGCAATTAGGTCCTCAATTGGTCAAATTACTTAACCCTAGACCTTCAAACGGTCTTGGGTGATTGTCCTCTCGGTCTTGAGACCGTTTGGATGAGTTCCAAATGGTCTTGAGACCGTTTGCCCATCCAATTTTGGATTCTAGTGTAAATTCATCAAGGTCTGACCTATTGAGTTGATAATCATATCAATACTTAATTGTAATGTAATTTGGTGTAATTGTACCTTCAATTGGTCAACTAATCTTGACCCAAGACCTCCAAACGGTCATGGTTGATTGCCCTCGTGGTCTTGAGACCGTTTGGATGACCCCCAAACGGTCTTGAGACCGTTTAGGTCAATCAACCCTAAAAACCCTAATTAGGTCACCATAATTTCAGTACTGATTTCACCTAGGGTTAGCCCTAGTATTCACCCTTCAACTCTTAGCCTGTTTGGAATTAGACCATCAAACTTGGTGAGTTGTTAATTAACATTATTTTGAACAGTAATCGCATACGGTCAACGCCTGGTCAACGACCTTACACGGTCTTGAGACCGTTTGCCCAAAAAGGCAATTTCAGACCGTTTGAGAATCAGGAATAAATTCATTTAAAGTTGTTACTTAAAAAAGTCATATCTCCCGATTCCTTTGAAGTTAGCCTCCCAAATGTTGAGGGTAATTAACCTATATAATTAGGAACAGATTTCTTATACGGTCCACGCTCGGTCAACGGGGCCAAACGGTCTTAGAGACCGTTTTCCCTGTCGCGGTCTAGCGACCGTTTGCTCACCTCGCGGTCTTGAGACCGAGAGAGAAAACTGGTAAGACTGTTTAAGAAAGTGAAAAGCGGTGGGTTTTTCTTGGAAATCACGCATTCATCTCCTAGCTCAAGAACAGTATGAATATCCCATGGATTTTCTTGCAAAATAGCAGGGAACAGTAGGGAAACATTAAGAGCTATCATTAAACCACATATAAGAGATGTATATAGTAAAGCATGGGTTTAGAGTTATAAAACCCGCCTAAAGCTTGCTTCTTGAGCTCCAAGCTTTCAAGCTCAAAGCTCTAATGGCGTCCTTGAGTTCCCACAGATTGGCCAAGGTGAAAACTCCAAGGAAAGACGAAAAGAGATGGCTAGAAAGATAGGGTTTCGAGAGTTAGCCATGAAGTTGACCTTGAATTCGAGTTCTAACCATGAAATTAGGCAAGAAGAGGGGTTCAAACCTACCTTGCACCCTTGGTCGTTCCCCTTGAGCTCCAAGACAGTCCTTAGTCGGCCAAGCAAATAAGAAACAGTGATATGCACGAAGGAAGAGTTCCTTTGCTTGAGAGGTGAAGTATACATATACTTGGGTGATGTTTCATTAAAGGCCCATACGTTTCCCCATAATTCCAACTAAGTCCTTCCTTCATTACTTGCTCGTACCTTCCTCTTTATTATAAGGACAAACCTTATCTTAAGGTCTAGAAAAAGAAGGCAAAGAAGAACAATCTAATAATAAGGTACATACATAAAGAGATATTGCACATATACCCTGATTATTCAATCACAAGGCATATTTCATAACTTGATAACTCAATTGAGGTGACTCCCTCATCATTTCTTCTCTTAATGATGGCAAGAGTCTAAAAAGATACATTAGATGACATATTTCACAATTTGCATCCCTTAATTTGGGTAAATTGCATTTTACCCCAAATTAGGGTTTCAAGCACCGGGATTGCTTCCACACCTGCACCTTGGTGCCCTAGCTTGGGAAATCCCTCAAACTTTACCAAAAAGATTCTCATGATGTCTCAACATCAGAGGAACATCTCAACATGTGCAAATTGCAAGCTAACCCTTTTTAACTGGGTAAATTGCACATAGGTCCCTGTATATCAAAACAATGCTACAACTTTAAATAAAAAGGAGCAAATACTGAAATATATGTTTCTGAGAAACTTAATTACATGCTCAGAGTTAATCACAAAGATTTAATTACATATTTAGGCAAAACACCTAGGGTTAACTCATAACCCAGGTCAGGGATGTTACAAATATATTCGTAAGTAGGAGTAGATTGGCTAATCTATCCAACATTTGACCAATAAGGGGTAAAGGCAAAGTGCCATCTTTGAGGTTACATTACCCAATTCCCAATAACATATGAAAATCCTTCACCCTGTAACTAAATTGTTCTAGTTTAGATTAGTTGATCATGTAACCCCCTTCATGACAATGGTTCCCTCCCCTTTTTATCATGGACTATAGTACCCCACAGGCAAACTTAAAATAAGATAAATAATGAAGTTTCATGCTTCTTTCTTACTACATCCTTCTATAGGATCTCATTATGCATTATTACATAACAGAAGGTTTTTATTATTTTCTAAAGGGATAGCGTGATTATGCGTGGAAGTATTTATGCCTTTAAGGTCATCAATGGCATGCACTATCACCCTTCTATAGGTATGAATTGTATTCAACAAAATTACTTCGTGCTCAATCAAAGTGAAGCATTCATTATGACTTAATAAGTGGAGTTGGGCTCCAACAAGGAACATTCTCATTCCAAAGGAATATGTTTAGAATCTATCTTTGTTAAATTATGTTATTTAACTTTATTTGTACTTTATTTGTGTATTAAATTAGTGGGATTTACAAAGAAGGTAGTGGTTTAAAGGTTTCCAGTAGCAATTGGAAGAATAGTCAACATCATCTTTCGTATCACCTTTTAGAATTTTCTCTTAACTACACCTTTATTACTAAATAAATGCATCTAAACAAGACGTGTAGGTTCACTAAATACTTAAATCTGTGTGAGCATGATAAATAGAGAATTCCATGGAATCGTCTCCCACTCTCAACGTCATTTTCCCTTTACACGCATTTGAGACATCTTGATGCAACTATAACAATCATCCAAACATGGTAGGACTGATGGGATATTTCCATATATCTAAAACTATAGAATCTAATAGAATTTCGAGCTTACATGTTTTGTTGGGACATCATCTAGTATGCCTTTATGATATTTTATAGACATATCAATCGATTGTAACTTAGTGTCTATAGAAATTATTATCTCCTATACGTGTATACAAAAAATGACAAAATGAATAGTACTATTGGTGGCCCCTAAATCAAACAGACCTTTCCCAAATGGAATGTCTCCAAATTGACACAATAGGGAAAACTATTTTCTATATTTCATATCTTGGATATGCTTTTTTTAACAAGAACAATGGCTCCTACAAAGAGCATGATTATTTTGATGCACACTTGCTTCTTCTCATGAAAAGTCCTATGAGAAATATAACATATTATTGCATCTCAACAATCCATAAACATGTAAGGACTCATGAGAAACTACTTTAATATTTCATTGAACTTATCAAACTACTTATAATGATATTATTTAGCAATCTTTAAGGAAGTTTTATTACCGCAATCATTTCAATCAATACCATATGCGAAGTCTTTACTACCATATAACAAAAGCATAATGTATAATAAACCAAGTAAGAGGTAATGACATACCTTTCAAAGATATATCCTAATCACATATATCCATGCCATCTATATCTTTGCTAAACCTGATTAAGACAATATCATGTATCATCATCATGTTCTCATCATCATAGCCCTAGTTATATCCATTTTAGGGTTTACCTTATCTCTTTAGTATATTTCCATATCACTTGCATTCTTGTCCTATATTTATCTTACTGATGTTATATTCCAGATTATATTTTATCAACTGGATATACTCATGTGTCACATTATTATGTGAGCATATTTAACATTATGTCACTTTCATTAACCATATTAGGGTCACATCACACGTATTAAGGGTGCTCTTCATATAACATGAATTTCGTGCATAACACTGATATCAAAGTTACATATTAACTTTCAGTTACTGATATGAGACTTTTTTGTAAATTTCATCATTTATTGAGTGTGTATGTATGTATTGCATATTAATTAGGGTTATTAGCCCTAATTAGCCATATTAAGTAAATTACATATTTCCGTGCATCAACATGACAATATCAGACCTTATATCTATTATAAACATGGTTATAGGTTTACTGATATTTTCTCATAATTTTAGGCCATTGTTTACTATTTATTATACATCAAATAAGCATTTCACAACTTACATTATATCACTGATATTAGTGCATAAAAAGCCCGATATAAAAGTGCCACAATGTTCTACTCATTTTTCTGAGAATATCGGTACCTTATTTGTATTTTTCTGATAAATGTACTAATTACTATGAATTTTGGAAGATCTGGTGAATTTGTGAGATATTTACTTTTTGGGCCTATAGTGTGCCGACACGTGGCCATGAGGCTGGCGTGGCTCCTTTTCTTGGCCTGCTGGGGTTTCATCCTGTTTGAGCTGATGGACCCGGTCTGGCCTTCCCCCTTTCTCACGCGATATTTCCCAAGCGGGAATCTATTTCCGCTCAGCATCCATTCCGTGAGCGTCGCCGCTCGCAGGATTGGATCTCCCGCGTGCAACAGACTCTTCTTCTTGAGCCTCCCACATGGAGCCTTGTCGCACAAGCTCCATGCCTCCTCGGAATCCTCTAGGTTAGGACCAGTAGGGATTCAGTTGCAAGGCCACCGCTGTGAGGATGATCTCCGGCGTGGGATCAGCAGAGACAAGGTCATGCTTCTCGGATCATAGCGCCGCCATCAGCTTCAGCGACTCCCTTCAAAGCTATCCATCCTATTTGGGGCTTTCTCTGGACTGTCGGCTCCCTTCATCGCTGACTGCCGCCGCTTGGTTGAAACCCCAGCAAGAGGTCGTCCCCTATTTCCACGACGCCTCGCCGCCTGGGACTGCTCCGGCGTACGACGGCTATCACAGTTCCTCTTCCTCACGGGTCTATGCGATTGTCGCCGCCAAGGAAGGCCCCCAGCGATCCATCTCTTCGCCACTACTACGATCTGTGAGATCTGTGAGAACTCTGTTGTTCTTTGTGGGTGCGACTTCCAGAACCACCGTCGTCATCTGCCATGGAAGCTCCGATGTGGGCTTTACATTGCTGTTGCAGCTGCAGATCAGCTCTGTTCTGATCCCTCTCATCTTCATCCATTGTTCCTCTCCCTCCGCATGAACTTCCTCTACTCTACGCGTCAACTCCAGGTTTCCGAAATAGTCTCGTCGAGGTTACGAGCGAGTTGGTTTCCCCTCTAGCCCCACTAAGGGTGATCGTGTTGGTGTGGGATGGTCTCCTCACACACACTGCTCCCCACGTCTTCCACTCAAACGGAAGGTAGGAAAAAGGGACCTTCTCTATTAGATTTGACCATCTAAAGATCGTGATGATGCCCCATAGCCAATCCTTGGCTACGCATCTACTGTACACTAGCAAAATCGCACGTGCCGTGCTCAGTTGATATTGAAGATAACCTTTTTAGATAAATAAGCATATACATTGACATATTCACAATATACGTAAGTGATTTTCATGCAATGGTATTTTTTTTTACATCACACACCATATAATCTAATGTATATGATTGAAACTATACTCTTCACATTTACACAAAATAATATTTAAATACTCTGACATTTATGTCTATCACAGTGACATTCATGTCATACACCACACACTGCGAATTGAAACATCTTGTTTATTAAAAGTGTACTTTTAATATGTACACAACACATCATTAATGCAACATAATACTCGATTCTACGTTCTTCATAAACTTTCAAGAAATTTAGTTAAATGAAGTATTAATATTTTTTTTGTTAGTAATTTATGATAAGATGCATTCTTGTAACTTGAACTTTCCATTCCCGAATGAGATCAAATCATACCTATGCAAAAAAATCACAAAACTTACGCTAACATGTGAAAACATATATTTTGAAAACACTACATGATTGAGGGTCATTTATATTTCCCGAGGGTCTTTTATATTTCACGTTTATATAGAAAAAATCTATGTAATTTCTAACCAAGGTAATGTGTGTTGTATCAGTACCATTCTGTAACTGAAGCTATACGACGCACCTGGTATGATTTAAGTCAAGTAAGAAAAAAACAATCAAAGTCATATACTTTGAAAAAAATGCAAGTTTGATCACTAAAATTTAGCATTAGATTCTTTATAACAATATTGTGGGAGCAGTGTATAATATAATCAATGTTAATCTTCTTGTTGTAGTTATTGCAAGTCATGCTAATATTGATTGTAAATAGTAGTTAATTGGCCTTTACTAAAAAAATACATTTTCCTAATAGATGATGGTATGTTAGTTGCAAACAAAATAAAAATATTTTAATGTCTTATGAAACGTATTCCTAGATGATCTGTAATAGCATTGAAGATGTGAAAGGTATGGACATTGGGGTCTTTGTCATGAGTATTGTTGAGAATCATATAAAAGCAAGCAAATGTTTCTATTGATATCAAGTTACAATTGTATAGTAAAAGAAATATATAAGTAGGAGTTCATTTTTCTAGGTGTAGAATTTTGACTCCTATTGTTTTTTTTGTTTGCATAATAATTTATAAGCAGCTTAATGATCATAATTGTATTTAACTATAAGTTGTGAAACAAATATAACAATAGCATGACTTCGGGAATAACCACGAAACCTATTTCACAGTTGGAGGCACCATCTCCTCATGTACAGATGTCCTGGTCTCATTTACAATCGGGCAGTTGTCTGTCTATAGGGTCCTATTAGACCACCACTATCCTATCCCATTCGTCTTTCTAAAACAAACAGTTTCTAAGTGTATGACCAGTTTTCATCATAAGAGAGTTTGTCTCAAGTAGGTATTCTGCTGACTGGTAATTAAAATTGGTTATATAATAGGCCAGACACATTTTGTAATCTGTTGTATACCATGAAAATTTGTCCCATCCAAGACCCACAATATAATTGCCAACAAAAAAAAATATAATTGCCAACAACGTAAACATATGTGAACAATGTGCTTTGAACAAATGAAGAAAGATCGTAACTTTTAGATACATAGAAGTTCAAATCATTCCAACAATAATTAAAAATAAAATACTTGGCAGATGAGTACCATGAAGACAAAGAAGTTGGGTAGTTTCATAGATGATCTTCTAATCAAAATGAGAGCTAAGAAAGAATGGTAGCAGTGTGTGTGTGCAATAACTCTATCAGAATTCTACAGCTTGTCTACTGTAGCTAACGTGTTATATCCATAGTTACCCCTGATCTTGTTATAGAAAAATATGCATATACAAAAAGTAAGCAAATAAAATAAATCTAACTGTGGTAAATCACAACACCAACTTCACTATCAAAAAGTTTGAACTTATCCATTGGAATCGTATACAATAAAAGTAAAAAAACACGGAACAGCCGCAAGAGAAGCAACTCAAACTCCCTCGTATTATAGGAGAAAATAGATATTCAAGGGAAGTTCTGCCTGCGTGATGTCTCTGTTGTGGATCAACTTAGGCTAGAAAGATTAATAGACTTCTTTCTAAAGTATCCAATACATGCATTAAATAACCAACTTCAAACCACAATAACTCATTGTAGGAACCTTAAACTTTAGGGAGTTTTAATCATAGATTTATCCTATCTCCACTTACATGCCATCCAACTTTGGTGCAAAAACTCACTGACTTGATCAGCCAACAAATTAATCCAAAATGGCACATACTTAAAGGTACTAATCATTTTGTCATTGGGAATTAAGGATTCTGAAAGTCCACTCCATCACAACCTACACACCTTAAAAGATATTTCGTCCTCGAACTTAAGCCAAGAAAATCCAGTCTATCAAAGATATCCAAGATAGAATACCCTAATATTGCAGTTCTAGGAAACAAACGAGAACATGGATGCCTGTTTATACTTACATGGCTTGGGCATATATATAGGGAGGAAAAGAAGGGATACAAATAAAGAAAATTGATAAATATGGAGATGAAATGATAGAGTACATAACTAGCAATGGGTAAGGGTGAGATTTTAATAGAAACTTTGATGGTCGTACTCCCTTGCATACTCTGACATGGAATGGAGAAGGCACCATTTTCCTACTCTTAAATATTCTCCTTCCTACTTTGAAAATTAACTCAAGAATACCGTCACATGATGTTGATACATGTGGATGACATACCTTTTACTTGACTAGTGAAACACCACCATAAATCATACTATATATACACATGGAACCTTAGTTTCTCCTATCCCTTTATACCTCTAGTCATCAGCTTCACATCCCTCTTTACTCCCCGACTTGGGGCATCATGTTGTTTGGTGAAGCCATTGACTATGACATTTCTTCTTCCCTACAGTTATAGCAGCACGTTGGCCATCAAATTCAATGTTAAAGCTAGAATTACATCAAAACACCTCCCATACCCTTTCCTACAAGTATAGATAAGAATATTTTTTGATAAAGAAAAATAGAAGAAAAAACTAATATAAAACAATATCCACAATATTCTCATAGAATCGTCAATGCATCAAGACCTCTTTTAAATAGCTAAATCCCATCCTTCAAGAATCCATCTTTGTCCTATTTGCACATCAGGAACGTTGGTCTGCATGACCCCCATCTCCTAGCCAGCAAAGAACAAAGCACCCTAGCAAATTACAAATCTAGTTCTAGTGGGAACTAATTTTTAGTGAAGTTTAGATCCCTAGTTCCATCTTTGATCTATCATGCACCAATGGTTATAGCAATTTAAGCGATGGACATAGTGGTGTATTCTTTAGTATATATTTATTGTACTTCATAGAATTGCATCCGAAACATGATTAAAAATGTTTCGATTAAAAATGCAATTATGCAAGTATTCCCACTAAATTATTATCATTGTAGGAGAGACCTAGTTCTATCACAACTTCGAAAGAGAGTCATTATGCTATAATTCTTTTCGTCGGGTGCTCAACTAAGTATGGAATTTGTAACTTACAATTAAGGATTTACCGATCAAACATGTTCAACTGACCAACATTCCTCCTGCTCTCTCCATGTTTATCTTGTATATCTGCACAATATCGTCAATCTAGACATAATCAACAGAGTGAACAGAAAAGAATGCAGGTGGTATGTTCCTCAGTTGGGCTACATAAAAATTAACGTGGATGCAGCCTTTATAGCTGATGAAAGGGTGCAGCTGGCTTCTGTGTTCAAGAATCATAGAAGTAAGGTGATAGCTATGGCTACCAAAAAACCATCCTCTTATACCCAATATTGTAATGGTTTTACTGTAGAAACCGCCCCCAAGTTCAACAAGGCCTTTGCCGACACAGTAAGGGGATCAGAACCCCAACGAACAAGCCTTTTAAAAGCACTAATTTGCAGAGGAAGAGGTGCAGTTAGAACATAAAGTTAGGCTTACCAAATTGGATTGAAGGGAGCTTGAGATAAGCCTAGAGAAGTAGTTCTGGCGCCCTGATAAAGTCGAAGGATCGATGCAGCCATGCTGTCTTTGCACACAACCGTCTCACCAGGTCAGCAGAGCTGTGTGTAGGAGGAGTAGGCGGGGACACCTTTGGCAGGAGGCGGCGGAGGAAAGGAGGAGGCGGCGTTGCCCGGCGATGATGACTCTTCCTGAACGATGCTTGGCACATCCGATGCAAGGTGCTTATGTGGTTGGGGGCTAGGGTTCTTAGGTGATGATGGATGAAGGGATAATAGAAATTGGGAGGGAGGTAGAAAGGAAGCGGAAAGGAAGAAGAAAGGAGGAGAAGGAGATGAAGGGGGAGCGGGGGAGAAACTACTGTGAGAAGAGGGGGAGAAGAACGGCCGCACGCTCTGCGTTCCGTGAACATAGAAGACGCACAGCGTAAGGGGCACTCCTGTTAATTAGAAACGACAATGACAGTTAAATGTAATTAAGTCAAAGTTATAAGGAAAAATTAAGGAACTAAATGACCAGTCAAACGAAGCAAGGTGATATTAACTTTTTTTAAAAAAATATTAAGTTTTTTTACTACAATGGACCATCATTATTTAGTGTCAAACTTTGATAAGTATTTTATTACTACAAAAGAGTGTAATGAATCATCTATTGTTTAATGGGATATCAAAATTCGACATCTAATGTGTATTACTCCAAATTAATGTTAAATGGTAAAGTATCGTCCGTAACCAATCAACTTTTTTTATATGAAAGGTGATGTCTTGAAATATGATATTTTCTTAGCTCCAAATATTTTTAATTAATCTATTTCAACTAAAAAGGATATAATTCTAATGAAATAAAAAAGGGTTCTATGAAAGAGATAATTAGGTTGTGAACCTAGATTCTGGTATGTTACAGTGATGGTTCAACTAGTTGAATCGGCCGATTCGGGTCGGGTTACAAAACTCTGATATCCTGACCAAATTCGGACCCAAGTCGGTCCCAAATTCGAAACTAGATTTTGTTCGACTAGTGTCTCAATTGAGAAACCCGATTGAAAAAATTAGATTCAAAACTAAATCTGGACCTATATTTGATAATGAATTTATAAAAAATAATTCTCTGATTTTCAGATTATATTTTGTGTTATATAATATTGGGATTGGGTCGGTTCCGGGTCAAAATATCTACCCATAGTGAAAAAGTATCATTTCCATAAATCCCAAAAGGAACTCGAACATATATTTGATAATAATATTATACGAAAAAATTATTATCAGATTACATGTTCCTGATAAAATTCTCTGATAAGAAATTGGGTTCAGCTCGGTTCTGACCATATAACAACAAGTCATAGTCTGTTGTATAATCTTGACATGTAACAACTGGTTATACCGTGTTGTGTGACTATGGTCTATTACAACATATAGCTATTACAACAGGTCATCACATGTTGTGTGATAATGGTATATTACAATGGGTTAGTTAATGTGGTGTAATGGTGGTCTATTACAATGATTTATATGTGTGGATATTACAACAATTCACAACATGTTGTGTAAATATAATGTATAACAACAGGTTGGAGTCTGTTGTGTGATCTTGGTATATAACAACGAGTTTCAATATGTTGTATTATCGTGGTCTATTACAACATGTACCAAATACAACAAGTGAAGGCTTGTTGTGCAATTAATACATATTACAACAGGGCAGTCTGTGTTGTGTAATGATGGTCTATTACAACATGTGACTATTACAACGGGTCACAATATGTTGTGTAATTAATATCTTGTACAACATGTTTGATTATGTTATGATACTACAACCTATTACAACACTTTAGCACTTGTTGTAGTATCCCCCTATACTACAACGGGTTTGGCATGTTGTAAATGACTTGTGATGTATAAAATATACAATATACAACATGAAAATAGACTTGTTGTGTTAAGTATGCTAACTACAACACAATCATCAGAACTGTTGTCTATCTCCCGTTGTAAAAAGCATTTTCTGTAGTAGTGATACATATACATATATATACATATATATACATATATATACATATACATATATATACATATATATATATATATATATTTATATATATATATATATACACATATATATATACATATATATACATATATATATACATATATACACACACACATATATATACACATATATATACATACACACACACATATATATAGGGTTAGGCTAGAATTTACTCGAAGGTACATATTGTGTTGTACAGCCCAATGGTGTTTGCCTATCTAAACCATGTTTTTTTTAAATCTAATCCATTAATCTTCATGGTTACAATAATAATAGGCTACATACAAAATTTGATCTCATTTGGATGAGTGAAAGTCATTCATACAAGGACAAAAAAAAATCGACGCACAAAACTAATTTGAAATGCATGATTTTTGCCTTCTTTAGATGCATGACCTATAAGTGTCCAAATGAGCTGAAATTTAGTATATAGTATGTTCTTAAGGTATTTAAGAAGATCAACTGTTTAGAATTTTCAAAAAGTTATTGCATCTTTAAAAATGACTGAGGTGTACGGTGCCTCCGGTACACTCGAGTGTACACTAGCCTGACTATATATATATATATATATATATATATATATATATATATATATATATATATATATATATATTAGTCTGGGATTATGTGGTCTGTGATCGGATATGCATATGAGACGGTTTAGATATTTGTGTCATATGCATTAAATAAATGATAAAACCAAAAATCTGATCATATTGATTATCCTAAAATATAGTAAATTGATGTGGCTCTGATACTACTATTGGGAAATACGAGTCCAGAGAAGTAATGGAAACAAAACATTTATCTATTCATATTCCCATAACAGTAAGCTTGTGTCAACGACTATATAATATGAAGGATGGTTTAACAAGTTATACTTGATCCTGGAGCAAGTCCAGCAACTACAACTTGTTGTGGTTGCAACAATCTTCTAGTCGCTCTTAGACGGTGGTTGTGCAACTCCTAGTATTCACCATGAACAATGAACATTACATCTTCTGTAGTGGCTCATGTGGTATTTCCATGGACTGCAGGCTGACGTTCCTCTCCTAGCAGCAGTCAAAGGACTCCTGCCTCTAGAGTAGTCCACATGGACTAACTAGAACTCCTATCATTTACCTAGAACAGACAGGAAAGAGTCGCTCCTCCCGTTGGCATACTAGTCACCAACTTACTCTCCCACAACAATGATCCTTAGTTGATCTCTCCTGTCGCTATCCCTCCCTAGTCGGGTAGGACTTGCTTGGGCTCTGTTGGTTACCACAACTAGAGAGGATAACAGTTGTCAGAGAAACTTATTCTCAATTATATGTGTTGTTGTGCTCTGGGATGCCTCCAGTTGTCTTTTATTTATGGGCAGGGTTAGGGCCAGGGTTTCCAGTCCATTCGGGATCTGTGCTGGAGTGGAAGAGATCGAAAGATCTTAAATTTTCACACATTGTGAACCACAATACGGTGGTCTGGTGACCCAAATGGACGTCTGGCACTGCGAGATGGTGGTCTCGTATTGTGAGAAGGTCGTTTCATAGTTTCCCAATCACATATGAATTTGGAAACTTGTTTCCAATTAATGCTAAACATTAATTTCTTGCACCACAAGAATTGTACAATCGGGAAAGTATCTAGAACCTTCCTCTGACCTAACTAAGAGATCTCACACATGCAATATGGTTTTCTTGATCACCCAGACGGTCATACGGTGAGCTGAGTCGGACCAATCAGTTCACATCTCAGTTTGGGCAAAACTTAGCCAATTTAATTTCTGATAAGCCTGACGATCCAAATAGCCATCTCAACACTTGAGACGATTATCTGGTGTATGAAACGGTCATCTCACCTTGTGACATGATTGGCTGGGGTGAAGTCAGCTGATCTATTATGTGAATTGAGTACCTAAACACTTTAGTAATCAATCCAATCATCATTCAAGATTAAACTCCTCTTCTATATGAGTTCCTTTGTGTGTGACCCTATAGGTTCTGTATCACGTTGGTAGTGAATGTCCATAACTAACTTATGACATCACAACCATAGAGTGGTGCCTAGTCGCACATTAGTGCTAGCCAAGTGAATGGAAAGTTGGAGAACAACTTTAACCTACAATTTTTATAAGGTGTTGCAGTGGTTGTATATGTTAAGAAATAAAGCATGAGATAGATTGGTCGAGAATGACTCGCACACATTAATAAGTGTGGAGTGATATGTATTTATACTTAAACAGATTACAAGCATTCTAGATAACCATTGGCCAATTATTTATGATGACATCTCATCAATGATTATACAATAAATGGCCATTACATTGGAGATACAATCATGCATAATAATGATAATTAATCATGTGACTGTTGTTATTCCTAACAGCCCCCAGCAAGATTGGTTTGAGAGAATCGAATACCCATATTGAGAAGGAGATGACAAAACGTAGTCTTGTAAAGCACCTTGGCGAAGAGAGCAGTGAGCTGGTCCTATATGCAACTTGGCAGATACTCTGTTGCCATCAATTGTTTGCTAGGTATTTCATTAGTTTTTGGAGAATTGAGAAGAACATTTTGATATGGTTTTGTTTGGAGAGGATGATTTAGTTTTGGGGGAGAGGAAGGATATTTTGTAGATTCTCTGGGAAGGTTATAATAGATGAAGGAGGACTTATCTTTGATTGTTCAGAATGGTTTTATACCATGTTTGAGGTTGACACACATGTTGGTGTTGGAGAAGGTTATTTTGTAGGAGTCATTTATTAGAGGGAGGGGTTTGAGAAAGAGAAAATTTGTTGACATTGACACATATATTGGTGTCTTTAGAAGGTTATGTTCAGGTCTTGTGTAGATTGTAGGAGGGTTGAAGAGGACCGTAAGGTCATATGGGAGAAAAGATCTGGGAGGATGAAATTGCAGGTGGCATGGATTTTCATGTTGTCGAGATGAAAGAGATAGAAGATGGACAACTTGCTTTGTTCAACTGTGAATTGGAGTTTTAGACATGACTTTGCATTTTGTTGTTTCCGACCGTGCTGCATTTATTTCTTTGCTTACGATCTCTGCTATGCGGGAGAGTGGTGGAGGAAGGGAGAGGCATCATTTCCTAAGCTTGGTGTTAGCAAATGGGAAGCTTGACAGTGCAGTAAGTGAGGCGAGGAAGATGGCTAATGGCTGAACTAAGGTTGGCAGTAGAAGTGATTGGGAAGTGGAGGAAGAATGCTTGGATGCTAATAGCGGTGGATTGGTGGTTTGTATGGAGGAAGAATGCTCTGTCGAGAGGTCATTGATTCCAGAGTTTCTCCATGTGACGTTGTGGTTGATAGAAAGTAGAGATCAACGCAGATCGGCCAAGGACACATCACAATGATAGGCTATAGAGACATGTGAAGTAGGTAGTAGGAGAATGGAGCAGTGGGTAGAGATGTCAGATCATGGCGGCATCTGCGGTGTTGCGGGCTTGGTGGCGACAGCGGGCAATGTCGGAGGAGGTGGTTGAGGTTTTTCTGGGGATAGAGAGGAGGCCGTTGAACCTAGGCTTCGACGTCATCGACATCGGATTCCGGGTGAGGAAACGAGGGGACAGGAGGCGGCAGTGGAAACAGATTCTGGTGTGGGTGAGGGTGTTGGTGCGATTATGAGTTGGTAGTTCGTCGGGTTGGTGGCATGGGGGATCGCCTGCGGTAATGGTTGTGGTGTTTGTAGGAATGATGGTGATGATGGCTGATCTGGCGGGAGGCACAGTGGATCTTGAGGGAACTGGGCGGTGTTGCTGGTGGTCGGGTCAGAGTAGTGGAGAGAAGCGGCGGTTGGTGGAGGGTTTTTAGGTGTCGGGGCCGGTGGTGGCAGTGATGTTGGTCATGGTGAGGCACCTGCGGGTGTCGCTACAGCAGGGGTGGCCAGTGGCTGTTGTGGTTGAGGCCGCTGGAAGGAGGATGGAGGTGCGATAAAGGAGAGAGGTGGAGTGGGATGGAGCCCGCATTGATTGCTGCTAGACCAGCAGCCGCGGCGATGGAAAATGCGAAGAGGCGGAATCCAACGACTGTGAGATGGTGTAGGCTAGAGAAGGACCACAAAAACACGCTGCAGAGGCAGTTGGAATTTAGATGGGGTAACGCCAGGTCCGTCAGCAGGTCAAGAACTGGCAGTGTCGGCGTGGTTGAGATCGATTTCGACGACGATGACTGTGGAGTTACCAGAGGGAGAAAGGGCGCAGTAGACGCCAAGGGCACAATAGATGCCACGGAAGGAGCACACATCCATGCTGACCCAGTTGCCAGTGAAGTGAACAGATTTGAGTGGATGTAGTTCCCATGTCTGGAGTGTAGTGTATGCGTGAAGCTATTTGCTTTGAGCGGAGGATGGGAATGGGGAGGTGGAGAGGAGAATGAAGAGGAGGAAGAATAGGTGGTCGGGTGATGATTGTCACAGCTTCTTTCTGATTATATCATTGGAGCTATGGGGGAAGAGGGATTGGTTTAACTTTAGGGATCAAGAAGAAGAGGAAAAGAAACATGATGTGGTAGAAAGGGGTACGAGCTAGTCGGAGGGTGGAGAAGAGTTGTTCTCTAGTTCAGAGATCGCTGCAGAGGCGTGGGAGAAGGTGAGCTCCTCGTGGGGATGGGAGGCGGTTGATCGGAAAATGAAACTCACCGAGGAGCCTTTCTTAAAATCAGAGACGGTCATAGTGGATCGGGCGCCGGTTGAGGCCTATGATGCTCTGATACCATGTTAAGAAATAAAGCATGAGATAGATTGGTGGAGAATGACCCGCACACATTAATAAGTGTGGAGTGATATGCATTTATACTTAAACAGATTACAAGCATTCTAGATAACCATTGGCCCATCATTTATGATGACGTCTCATCAATGATTATACAATAAATGGCCATTACATTGGAGATACAATCATTTATAATAATGATACTTAATCATGTGACTGTTGTTATTCCTAATAGTATAATTCCTTTGTCTCTAATATCCAGGATGAACTCGAGGCATGGAATCATCATCCACTCAACGTTCAATCCATGTTCCTTAAATCAAGAGCAGACTGTTTGAGATAACGTGATCACAATATCATATATCGATTCACATGTGTATGTGTATGCATTTCTTAGTCTCACTTATCAAGTGGCTAGGATATCATACTCTAGTAGGAGGTACAAATCCCATCCCTATCACTCACAGTCTATCTTCATGTATCAAAGTCACCCAATCATCATCGTTATAACAACCCATGTTTTAGGACTCTGTTTGATGATGTCAAAGCATTCCCAACGACATGTGACAAGTGCAGTGATTTCAGGTCTAAGAACCACAATCACCACCTTCACTATAAGAGATGATTATGACTACCAATTAAGGTTTTCATGTATCACTCTCATGGTGGGTCTGTCTGAGACACAGTTCCCTAACACGCATATGTGTGCTTGGTTTGATATTCCAATATTATGACTAATAAGATTCAATCATCAACCAACCCACACTCCAGTCTTATGTGTTATTGGTTTCTATCTACCTTTCACAGTAGTAACTGACTAGGGACATAACAAGAATGTACATACTCTTAGCATTCGTATGATCTCATTCTCCAAGTCACGTACGTGAAGACATATGACATTGAGTATTTTCATTCTTTAGACATTCATAATGTTTCCTCATTATCTCATAACTGGATAAAGAAGAATGAAATGGAGGTTTGCATTTGTTATTATTAATCAAATCCTTTATGTAATATATCTTCACAATCATCATATGATTGGCTCTCAGGGCATACTTACCAACATCCACTTCTACTAGCAATGAGTACTTCCCTCCTCATGCCCATCATCCTCCTCTCCTCACTTTCCTCCTCTTCTCCTTTTACTTCCTTCCTCAAATTCCCTCATTCTCCTCCCCTTACTTCCCTCATCTCATCTTTTACTTATCACCTCTCTCCTTCTTGCATTCACTCCCCTCTCATTTTTCTTTTCCTCTCCTCTCTTTACTTCCATCCTCACTTTAATTTTCTCCTCACTTCTCTCCTCTCCTCTATTTACTTCTCTCCTCACTTCATTCCTCTCCTCCCTTTACTTCCTTCATCGCTTCACTCCTCACTTCCCTCATCTCTCCTCCATTTAATCATCTCTCCTTACTTCCCTCCATTTACTTCTCTCCTAATACATTACATATTATCTTTTAAAAAATATGTCGATGTTGGTTTTGTTGGGAAGTATTTTTTTGTAGCAAATAGAATGATTTTTATTTTATCAAAATGTTCATTCCAACCCGAGAGTTATGAACAAAACAAATTTCTCTCCCTTTTTCTATGTATTGATGTCCATTCATTTCGTCAAAAAAATTATTACAGATCGAAATTGGGTCGATATTGGTCTTGAATATATTTTTTGTAGTGAATCTAATATTTTTTGTATGTCAAGAAATTTATTATAGATTAAAAGTTATTAACAAAAAAAAAATCTCTTCCTTTCTCACTTATTCTCTCTTCACAAACCACTCAAATCAATCCACATGTCACCCACTATCTACATGTGCCACGTGCCACGTCACCCCTCAAAATCACCCTTCCAGCCCCCCAGACCACTCTTGCACAATGAGAAACCACCCTCGTTGCGCTTGAAACGCGCGTTACTCAGTGCATGTGAGACACATTTTCGTTATTGCTAACACGGGCTTGTTCTGTGTTTTCAAGTGCTGCACTGGCTGTATGGCATTGCTATATTTGACCCATCTGACTACCATAGTTGAACTTTTTTTTTAGAGGAAATGTAGCCACGCATACTGTTGTGGCCGGATAAAAACAAGGGGTCGCTAATGGAACAAGTTGACCAGACCATATCGTGAATAATGAATAACATTCTTGTACTATGCAATATCAATTACTTGCTAGGGGAAAACGACATGTTAACAAAAGTTTTTTCTACGAACAAAAGATTCTGATTAGTTTTGTCCAGTTGTCGCGTTGGAAGAAGGTAGAGCGCTCGTGGAAGCTATAACTGACTGGTTGCCATGCCATCGAACTCGCGGAGACTGTACCAATTTGATCCTCCGTCAAAAAGCATGTGTTATGCTTCCTTGTTGTATTTCAAATTAAACCAAAAGGTAAAAGGTTTAGTCCCATATTGTTTATGTTGGAGATTTTCCTCCTCTTTATATATGGACTCTTATTCATAGTAGAATTGAAGAATGAAAGGGGACAAGCCCTATGCACGCGCATGGCCAACGGAGTTTGGGCCGGCCCGGTCCGGAAACACATTAATTGGGTGTGTTAGCGCACGTCGCATCCCACGCGCAGGGGGTGCAAATCAAATCTGTCAGTTTTACCCTTCGGTTCATTGAACCATTTTTAACCTGGGCCGCAATGCACCGCGTTTTGGCAACCGAACACATCCTTTCACGCTTCTTTTTCCTGGTTATTTATTTTCTCTTTCCGCTGTCATTCGGTATAGACGAGAAACTTCTTACGTTTCTTCTTCCTCTCTTCTCCGCCGCCTACAGTCTGCCCACTGGAAGAACGGTCGCTTGCCTTTCGCCCGTCGCCGTGACTGTGTGTGCAGCCTTCACGTTGACACACGATGTTGGATCCTGGGAGAGTAGCTGCGCAGGAGACTACTGCACAGACGTTCGCCGTCGGGTACCGCCGAAATACTCTTAAGGACAGTGCATCTCGCACGCCTCAGTGATACTCTGGTATACTCTTATACTTTTACGCTTTTTCATCGCGGTTTGTACCCTTATACGAACAACAATCTTAAGAGTATTTCGTTCACTAATGGGTACTAACATGGAAGGTTTTGAAACGTCATTTACGCGTGTGACACTGTTTAACAATAACAACCGTTATTGTTTCTACTGTTCCGCAAACACCAGTTCCTGATGTTACAAAAATTGAACAATTTAATAGACAACATTACAGACATTGGCAAGAAAAAATTATTACTGCTTTAGAATTTCTAATGTCTCGTTTGCTTTAACTGAACCCAAACCTGAAAATGATTTTGATGATTGGGAAAAAGCAAATCGCATTTGTCGACATGTGATTCTAAGTACTTTATGTAATCAATTGTTTGATGTCTACTTTCTAATTAAAATTGCATCCAAAATTTGGGAAAGTCTGAACAAGAAATATATTCTGGAAGAGGCTACTATCCAAAAATTTACTGTTACAAATTGAGGAATGAAAGTGGACAAGCCCTACGCGCGCGCATGGTGGGCCTTGTCAACGGGGTTTGGGCCGGCCCGGTCCGAAAATCCTTTAATCGGGCGCGTTGGCGCACATCGCATTCCGCGCGTAGGGGGTGCAAATCAAATTCGTCAGTTTTTCCCTTCGGTTCATTGAACCATTTTTAACCTAGGTCGCAATGCACCTGTTCGTTTGGCAGTTCCAAACCGCACCGCATTTTTGCAACCGAACGCATCCTTTCGCGCATCTGTTTCCTGGTTATTTATGTTCGCTTTCCGCTGTCATTCGGTATAGACGAGAAACTTCTTTCGTTTCTTCTTCCTCTTTCTCCACCGCCTACAGTCTGCTCACTGGAAGAACGATCGCTTGCCTTTCGCCCGTCGTCGTGACTGTGTGTGCAACCTTCACGTTGACACATGTTGTTGGATCCTGGGAGAGTAGCTGCGCTGGAGACTACTGCACAGACGTTTGCCGTCGGATACCGCGGAAATACTCTTAAAGACAGTGCATCTCGCACGCCTCAATGATACTCTGGTATACTCTAATACGTTTACACCTTTTCATCGCGGTTTGTACCCTTATATAAACAACAATCTTAAGAGTATTTTATTCACTAATGGGTACTAACATGAAAGGTTTTGAAACGTCCTTTACGCCTGTGACACCATCTAACAATAACAACCAAATTGTTACTATTTCTACTGTTCCGCAAATACCAGTTCCTGATGTTACAAAAATTGAACAGTTTAAGGGACAACATTACAGGCGTTGGCAAGAAAAAAATATTACTGCTATGGAAGTTTCTAATGTCTCGTTTGCTTTAACTGAACCCAAACCTGAAAACGATTATTTTGATTGGAAAAAAGAAAATCGCATTTGTCACCATGTGATTCTAAGTACTTTATCTAATCAACGGTTTGATGCCTACTTTCCAATTAAAATTGCATCCGAAATTTGGGAAAGTCTGAACAAGAAATATATTCTGGAAGAGGCTTCTACCCAAAAAATTACTATTGTAAATTTTTTGAATTTTCATATGACTGAAGATAAAGATATAACAAATCAAATTCAAGAATTTTAGATTTTACTTGATGGTTTGAAAAACGAAAAAATTGATCTTCCGAAGTCTTTCATTGTGGGTTCTTTAATTGAAAAACTACCTGGTTCTTGGAAACATTACAAGAACAATTTAAATCACAAAAGAAAGACTATGTCACTGGATGATGCAATAATACATATCCGAGTTGAAGATCAAAATCGTACTAGAGAAAAATCTGAACTGAATAAAGAGTTGCCATGTACTGCTAACTTTGTTAATAATGAAGTGAAAGAAAATAAAATTTCTACTGATCAGTCTAAAAATAACTGGAAAAATAAGAAAGGGAAAGGAAAAAAGAATAAATATAAAGGAAACAAAGATATTAAGAAAAGCAATGTTTTCTACTATGTTTGTGGCAAACATGTTCATACTTCTCCTAAATGCAGGCATAGGAAGAAACAAGCAGTCCAGGATTCGAAGGATACATCAACCAACCTTGTCACTGAGGACGTATTCGTGGCATTTGTCAGCATTGTCAGCATGGGATCATTCCACCAGAATGATTAGATCATTGACTTGGGGGCTAGTCGCCACATCAGTGGCAACAGAGATGCTTTCATGACCTACATTGAAGTAGGGTAAGAGAAACATCAGGTTATCATGGGAAGCTCTAGTGCTTCTCCTGTGATCGGAAAGAGCAATGTCATGATCAAGATGACTTCTGGAAAAAAAATTTTGATCAAAGATGTGTTGTTTGTCTCTGATATCCGTGTTAATTTAATTTCTATTTCTCAACTTTTTAAGTTTGGGGTGAAAGTGTCCTTTGAATCAAACAAAGTCATTCTCTCTAAGACTAGGGACTACCTAGGCATGGGTTACTGCTCAAATGGGCTCTTTCTACTGAATGTTCCAAACTCTACTTCTAATGAAATAACTCCTTCTACTTATATCGTTGATTCTTTTGATGTATGGCATAATATATTAGGACATGTTAATTTTAAATACATACAACGCATGAAATCTTTAGGTTTACTAAAGGATATTAATGGTGTTGTTAATTTAAATAATAAATGTCAAATATGTATTGAAACTAAATCTACCAAGAAACTGTGTCCTCAAATTTCACATAGACATTCTAAATTGCTCGATTTAACTCACGCTGATCTTGGATATTTAAAAGAAAATCTATCTAGAGGTGGGAAACGTTTCTACATTATTTTTGTAGATGATTTCTCACGATATATAAAATTATATTTACTACATTTAAAGGATGAAGCTTTTGGAATGTTTGTTAAATATAAAATAGAAGTAGAGAATCAACTTAATAAGAAAATAAAACGTCTTCGCTCAGATAGGGGTGGTGAATATGATTGTTCTCATTTTAATGATTTTTGTGTAAACCATGGTATTATACATGAATACACACCTCTATATTCTCCTCAATCAAATGGAATTGTTGAACATAAAAATAGAACTCTACAAGAAATGATGAATTCTATTTTAATCAATTCAGGCACACCCAACAACTTGTGGGGGGAAGTGATCTTGTCATCTTGTTTTCTTCAAAATCGCATTCCTAGTAGGAAGACAAATAAGACACCATATGAATTATGGAAAGGATATCCTCCTAATTTGAAATATCTCAAAGTGTGGGGGTGTCTAGCTAAGGTCTTATTAACTGAGCCTAAGAAATGAAAATTGGGATCTAGAACCCTAGATGGTGTTTTTATAGGTTATGCTCAAAATAGTGTTGCATATAGATTCTTGGTTATTAGAAGTGGCAACAATGTTGTAGAACCTAATACAATTGTTGAATCTAAAAATGCTGAATTTTTTGAGCATATCTTTCCTATGAAAACTCCCTTAGAAAACTTATCTAATCCTTCAAATGAAATTTTAGAGAATATCCCAAATACATCAAATTCTAATGATGATTTCGAACCTGATGATATAGAACTTATAAGATCCAGTAGGACGAAGAAGGAAAAGAATCTTGGTGATGATTTCTATTCCTTTATAGTGGATAATGACCATCAATCTTACAATGATGCTATTAATTCAACTGATTCCTCTTTATGGAAGGAAGCAATTAATAGTGAGATTGAATCTATATTATCTAATCACACATGGGAACTAGTGGAACTTCCACCAGGTATTAAACCCATAGGATGTAAATGGATATTTAAAAGAAAATTGAAAACAGATGGGACTGTAGATAAATACAAAGCTCATTTGGTTGCCAAGGGATATAAACAACAAAAGGATATTGACTATTTTGATACCTTTGCTCCTATTACTAGAATCTCTTCAATCAGGATTTTAATTTCTTTGGTATCTATTAAGAAATTAATTATACATCAAATGGATGTTAAAACTGCTTTCTTGAATGGAGATTTGGATGAAGAAATTTATATGGATCAACCTAAAGGTTATGTAGTTCCAGGAAAAGAACATATGGTATGTAGACTAATCAAATCTCTTTATGGCTTGAAACAAGCACCTAAACAGTGGCATGAGAAATTTAATAAGGTAATTGTATCATATGGATTTCATATAAATGAAGGAGATAAATGTATATATTCTAAAGTCAATAACAAGGTTGTGTTATTATATGTCTCTATGTAGATGACATGCTTATTTTTGGCACTAATATTGATATTATAAATAGTACAAAAGGCTTCTTGGCTTCTAATTTTGACATGAAAGATATGGGTGAAGAAGATGTAATCTTAGGAATTAAACTCCTTAAACATGATGATTACATCATGCTATCCCAAGAACATTATGTTGAGAAAATTCTCAAAAGGTTTTTAATGTTTGATTGTAAGCCAGTTAGTACACCTTTTAATTCTAATTGCCATCTTAAGAAAAATAAAAGTACTAGTATTCAACAAGTCAAATATGCACAAGTAATTGGAAGCCTGATGTACTTAATGAATTGTACTCGTCCAGATCTAGCATATGTAGTGGGGAGATTAAGTAGATATACCCAAAATCCTAACAAGGATCGTTGTGATGCTCTACATAGGGTTTTAAGATACCTTAAAGGAACAATTAATCATGGATTGATTTTTTTGTGGATCTCCAACTGTGCTAGAAGGATATTGTGGTGCCAATTGGATTTCTGATTCAGTAGAATTGAAATCTACAAGTGGTTACATCTTCACTATGGGTGGAGGTGTCGTGTCTTGGAAATCCTCCAAGCAAACTTGTATAGCTCGTTCCACTATGGAATCTGAGTTCATTGCCTTAGAAAAGACTGGAACTAAAGTTGAATGGCTAAGACATATTCTAATAGATCTTCCCATTTGGGAGAAACCTTCTCCACCAGTGTTTATACGCTGTGATAATCAAGTTACCATAGCAAGAGCTAAAAACAAAGTTTATAATGGGAAGAGTAGACATATTCGTCTCGTCACAATATTGTGAGGCGGCTTGTATGTGATAGCATAATCTCAATGGGTTATGTAAAGTCAGAATTAAATTTGGTCAATCCTCTGACAAAGCCATTAAGTCAAAGACTGGTGAGAGATACATTGAGGAGAATGGGATTATGCCCATACCAGAAGTCGAAGTGATGGACACCCAACCTTCATGAACGACGATCCCGGGAAGAAGGTTCAATGGGAAAAACTAAGTCACTAGAGGACTCAATGTGTTGTAATAAATGTATCTCATTCTTACGATGTAAACAACAATTTGCAATGATTCAGTTGAATATATTTTTTAATAGATTTCATAGCCATTAATGGTGGTGTATATACTGCAATATATACTTGATGAAAGTCCAACTATATGAGTGTGGAGTGAGGCCACTCCTGTTGACATTCGGGCATATCTCTAGAGCATCCATGAATATTTCCAGTAGGCGCATGGCCAAAACGCGCCAATCCGTAAGAAAGGTAATTGATTTTATGAGTGTCATGTGAGTTATGTACCTCTAATCAGGTAAAAGAGAAATTGATTCAAGAACATAGTTCCCCCAATCTTCTACAGATTACGTACATTTACTCTATGTTTTGGTTCAAAGAACTCAGTTCCACCGAGGCTTATGCATGCCATTTGTTTAAGTTCTTCCAGTAGTCAACTCGGTTTTTAATATTGTTTTGTTTTGAAATAGTGGGGGATTGTTATGCTTCTTTGTTGTATTTCAAACCAAAAGGCAAAAGGTTTAGTCCCATATTGCTTGTGTTGGAGACTTCCCTCCTTAGATATAGACTCTTATCCATAGTACAATTTCAGAATAAAAGGCGACAAGCCCTACGCACGCACATGGTGGGCCTTGCCAACGGAGTTTGGGTCGGCCCGGTCCGGAAACCCTTTAATCGAGCGCATCGGCGCACCTCGCATCCCGCACGTAGGGGGGGTGCAAATCCGGTCTCCCGGAGCCCCTTGCGTGGGCGCGGCCCCGACTTGGTTTTGCCCTTCGGTTCATTGAACCATTTTTAACCTGGGCCGCAATGCACCTGTTCGTTTGGTAATTTCAAACTGCACCGCGTTTTTGCAACCGAACGCATCCTTTCACGGTTCTTTTTCTTGGTTATTTATGTTCGCTTTCCGCTGTCGTTCGGTATAGACGAGAAACTTCTTTCATTTCTTCTTCCTCTCTTCTCCGCCGCCTACAGTCTGCCCACTGGAAGAACGATCGCTTGCCTTTCGCCCGTCGCCGTGACTATGTGTGCAGCCTTCACGTTGACACACGCTGTTGGATCCTGGGAGAGTAGTCACGTAGGAGACTACTGCACAGACGTTCGCCGTCGGATACCGCAGAAATACTCTTAAGGACATTGCATCTCGCACGCCTCAGTGATACTCTGGTATACTCTTATACGTTTACGCATTTTCATTGCGGTTTGTACCCTTATATGAACAACAGCATGTAGAAACGAGAATGCTAGTTTGTTCATGGTCGTCAACTTTATCCATTATTTGTTCTTTTATGAGTTTCTATGCGGCCATGGAAGTAATATTGATCGTTGTTAGCAATTCCCGATACATTTTTTCGATGAAAAATAGGATCACTTTCATTTCAAAGGAACGAAAACGATATGCATATATTGTTGCTTCTGCCGACATGGCCCTTAATATATAGCTGGTGTCTTGTGATCAGGATGGCTATGAAATTATTACATGTGGAATTGCTTGGTGCTCAACTGAGCTATGTATAAGTTTTCTGATCGTGAGGCACTGAAGAGTTCTACTCTCGTTCTTTGACTGATCTGACTACATATTAGACTGCTGACTTGTGGTAGGTTGGACGGCCGTATTGGGCGCGACGATTTCATGTTTGGGTGTGTGTTTACTGGTTCCTGGATCTCGCTGTCAAGTTGGAATGATTAGTGCGACTGCTCACTTAAATGTGTACGTCTTGCTCACTTAAATGACTAGTGCGACAACTTGATCATAAATGTTTTGGGCTCATTCTTTGCTTCCAAGCGATTGAGCAAGATTTCGACTGATTTCCTGTCTCGTGTGTTTTGTTCGTCATTTTTCCTAGAAGACTCATAGAGGTGAACGCACATGCACTGATGTATACTTGCTATGGGCCTGAGAGCCATGTGTATGTTTAGGTAGTTAGCAGAGTTTGTCAATTGTATCACGGTCAACAGCGGACTTGGGAAGGAAGAGCTTTCGATCCTTACTATTTAAGGAATTGGTAGGTTTCATCATATTGGGATGCAATGGCAGCACCACTTGTTAGCATTAAGGGGAGATGGAGAAAGATAAGAGAGAAAATAGGAGGTCTTAGACGTACTAACCAGTGACAAAGAGAGACATCGACATAAAGGGGGATATACATAAACAAAGGGGGGGGGGGGGGACTAGCAGGTTGTATAAGTATTGTTCATAACCATGAGATAAATTATGATATCGTCTCTATAAAAATCTAGTTACTAGGTTTTTATAGCTCAATAAAGTTCAAACAGATCAATAAATGCCATCATATTCAAAACCTAGCCAAAACAATATGTGTTGTCAGAACCAAAAAGCATATATGGGAATGAAGTGACTTTATAAGGAGCTCTAAAACCCTAGAGAGGTGGTTCTAGTTCATTTAAGGAGCCCTAAAACCCTAAAGAGGTGGTTCTAGTTCATTTTTTAAGTTCATGAGTATTTTCAAGATGTAAGGAAAGAATTTACATGTTTCATGATCAATTTATGGCTATAAATTATTGGTTTTAGTATAGTTTTATGAAATATAGTTGATTGACCCAATCAGTTTACTTATACACAAATAATTCACCATGATATGAATTAAAATTCTTTATGAGTTGATTTAATGAATAAGCAAGTGATACTATGATAATATCATGCCAAACAATTCCAAGCATAAACCTAAGACAAATAATGATGAGTTAGATATATTGCAAAAGTTTGAGGATTTAAGGATATCGTTTGCTAATTATTTATATATTTTGTTGTTGATATGAGCTCTTTGAGTGATTAATTTAGTTTATTAATATTCTCTTCTGAATCTCATTTTTGTTTACGAGTTAAGTTTACATCAAAATAGAGATGTGTTCCAAATTCTAAGTAGTTTGTGTAATCCTAGTGAAAGTTATGGAATTTAGAAGATAATGCTTTGTTTAGAGTTAATCATAAAGGTTCTATATTATAGAATCATATAAAGAAGATAATTGATTAGATAACAAGGTCGGCCTGTTTTATTACTTAGGTATGGGTTTTGTGATGTATCATGCATCAAGGAAATGCTAGGATGAGGACCTGACAGATAGGCCATCATCTCCTAGATCTATAAAGAGTGAAACTGGTATTATTATCTCGGTGGTGGATTCCTTGGACCTGATCACAGGTAGTGTGATAGATGTAGCAGGACTATTGAAAACCCCACCTCTATTTGACTAGGATACCCCTGACATGAGGTAGTTGGTAGAGAGATGGGTTGGATCATCCCCTCACTTTCCCACACCTTTTCACCACCTGGCACAACATAGTTTACAAGGAAAAGAGACAATATGGAGCAAACAATAAAGAGCTTTGGGCATAAGATGGCATAGTTTGGATCCCATACAACCTTTAGTTCTTCCGTATTTAGGGATGCACATCTCATGGCTACTATACATGGAGGCCACACTTGAAGAAGGGTTGAGAGTTGGAGGGTATCATAGACATTGCATACCTTCTTTTTAGTGTCTGCAAGTTTGTACCACCTCCTAAAATGTTCTCAATCATGTCGATGGAAGATTTGGGATGAGAAGGAAAATACCAAATGTTGGCGTCAACCTTAACCACCACTGTGTCGTATGTGGGAAGCATGGGGAGCTATGGTCTTCGAGAGTCTCATTTTAACTTTCGGAAACTTCTTGAATGTGTGGGGCTCATTAATCCTATAAGGGTGACTTACATATGATTGAGAACTCATTTGAGTCATCCACCATGGCAACACTCTACTCCTTGTTGTGTATAGAATAGTTGATATAGAGCGGATGTAGAAGTTGAAGAGGAAGGAGGGCCCCCTTTCATGTCAATTGAATCTAAGACTAAATGGATATATTAATGAATCAATGATGCATTAAAGGACTTGGGCTTACAAATTACCCTATTTGACACAGTCTATGTAAAAAGATCTGCAAGAACACGGGCTCAGGAATAGCGTGGAAATGTAGCTAGTTGGGTCCGACACTGAAGTGCGTGGAGGAGGCACTAGAGATAATCTCTTTTGGTTTCTATAGTGGAGATTAGGGTTTGTAGGGTTTAATTAGGGATTGAGTTGATTTACACAAAGGGCCATGCATTAAAGAAGTGCAAAGATGAAATATAGGTTAAATTGGAAATTAGGTCTAACTAGCTAACAAAAGAAGGAAACTAGCACTAACAAAGCAATAGCAATCCTAACTAGCACTAACAAGGCAATTGACTAAGAGGATCAATATAACACTACACTTAAGAAATTAAATACCCAATCAAACACAAGAAATAGCTAATCAAGAACTAACAAATCTTAACAAAACATTCTACCATTAACTATTCAATTAACACTAAAGAGAAAGAGAGTGACCTAAGTTAACTAACACTAGCTAGAAAGAAGGCAATTAGGATTCTAGAGAGTGATTTGGGTCGTGGGTTGTTTGGGGGATATGTAAACATTAACCATGTATAAGGTTCATATTCATTCACAAATAAGATACCAAACCAAACAACAAGAAATAATGTAGGTTGGGAGTACTATTATATTGATTGGACATGGGTGTCATGGGATTGTATAGGAGAACTAGTCCCTATTGATGCAACCCACATTTAGGGCTTCATTATGTGTCATTTTAGTCTATTTACATATAAACATGTTAGGATCCATATTATTTCCCTCAATACATGTATCATTTTCAAATGTGCTTATGGAGGTTCTTTGCATGTTTATAAGGGAGTGAAGGAGGATTATCTTAGGGTTCCTTCACCCATGGAGAATCCTAAGGAGGGTCCAAGAGCTTCCCCAACCCAACCCTAGTGGCCAAGGGTTGAGTTAGAGAAATGAAATCCAAAAATTGTTAAAGAGAAGATGAAAGTGTACTAGAAGACCCCTATCATGACCGTGGTGCTTTAGAATGGTCGTGTTGTAAATGCAAACATCATAGTAGATTCATAGTGGAGAAAGAGTTTTAGACAAGTCCATTAGCATTGGCTTTGCCAGCCAACACGACCATGCCAAGAAGACCAAGAATGGTTGTGCCATCCAGAACAATCGTGTTCCCAAGATGTAAAGAGGCCAGTGAAAATAAGAATGACCACCATCCAACCCAGCCACCATAGCCATGCTACCCAGCATGGCCATGCTACTTTGTTACCACCACAAACTTTCTACCCAGGATGACCACACTGTCCAGCCTCCAAAAACCACCATCAATGCTCCCTCTTGGCATGCTTGTTCTACCTTTCCACCACCACAATCATTTTGCCCAGAATGACTGTGTTGCCAACAAACCCTAGTATTTTTGTGCACTAGTTTTCCTATACTAACCCCGCTTAGCCCTAGGCTTCCCAAACCACTATATATACAATTGTGGAAACTGGGAGGTGAAGGTTTTTTTTGTCCTTAAAAGTATCTGGGAGCTGAAGGTTAGCCACCCTAGCATTTACTACCATATTCATTGATCACCTACTCCTTCCCACCTAGTCCCACTCCAATTCAATCATCTCGCACCTCAAAATCCTAGTTTTCTAGGGTCTTGGCTACTTCCATCCACCTTTTGATGTCATCTAGACAATTAGGAGGGAAAAGGACAAGTTGTTATAGTAGGAGGTAAAGAAGGAGAAGTTTTTACCAAGTCAGAAAGCTTGATGAGTTCACCTTCACCAAACCAATTGAAATTTTATTGGATGTGCCCTAGGCACACAAAAAGATATTTTCAATATTTATATGCCCATTTTGGACACACTCTTAAATAGATCCACAAGTGCACATGCTTGACCATAGTATAGGAATGGCAAGTTAGGGTTGAACCCCATGTAGAGAGGGTGCACTAGAGCTGAGTTTACTTTACTAGGTTCCTATTGTGGAGTGTAAGGTTTTTAGGATTTGACTTAGGATTTGAATTACACTAAGTGAACAACCAATAAAGAGAATTAAGAAACAAACCTAATATAATCCTACACAAGTAGTGCTATTAAATTAGCAATGATGGAGTACAATCACACTGAACAAGGCAAGAAGAGGCAACTAGTTACACTAAGCTAGTAACTGCACTAGGAATGCAAAACTACACTAGAAAAATCTAACACAAAACATTTGAATACAAGAGCTAAGTACTCTATTAGTGGATAACTAATAGACAAATAATTAAGCTGGCTAGGTTAACACTGGCAAAGGAAAAGAGCATTTAGGGTTTTGAGCAATTAACAAGGGAAGTGTCATGTTTGGAGTAAGTGTGACTACCAACCTAGTTAGGGTCATATTATGCAACACCATCAATCAAATCATGTTATCTAACCAAACAACATAGTGATATGGTGGTGAATTATCCTATACTACTAGTTGACCATGGTGGTGTAGGGTGTATATTGAGGAACTAGTTCCTATTGCCACCTATACAACATTACAAGGTTCAATTGACTAGGGTATAGGTGTAATTCAATCATTGTCACACCATTCTAGGTCTCAAGGAGTGATTCTCCTAATGTAAATAGTGGCAAAGGGTGCCATGGAGTGTAGGAGAAGGGTATTTCACCTCCTTTTACTCTACATCCAACCTTTAAGCATGATCCTTGATAAGAACATTAAGTGAGGCACTACTAGCTACGTAGATCTCACACATAAGATAAGAGAGTGTAAGGATATGTAGGAAGAGGCGTATCTACCAAAGGATTCAATAGTTAGACATAGGAGCTCTTCCCCAAATAACCACATATACAAAATTCTCTCAGACTTGGGTGGTTTCAAGCATCAATTACCATAAGAAGAGATGGGAAAATGAGATATAAGCATAACAATACCATTTCCAAATGAAAATATAGTGTTTGGAACAATAATTCCCTAACATGGTATCAAAGTCATATTTGTTGCCCCAAACAACCCACAAAGGAGATTAGCTACTCACGACAATGGAAAAAGAAAAAAAGGAAAAGAAATAGATAGAAGAAGCCATGGAGCTCAAAGTAGTGGCTGAAATCTTTTTCTCCAACAGCTGCAAGCTTGAGCAATTCCCTCCTCCAAGATGGAATGGCATGGAAATGGAATGGATAATGTCCAAAAACCTAAAAGGTAGGGTCTTGGGTGGAAGATGATAAAATGGAAGTGGAGTGATGTTGGTAGTTGATGCAAAGCTAAAACTAATGCTCAAGGGAGCCAACACTCAACCTCTAGCCACCTCCAAGGCTTATATAGGGGTCTAGGGGGTCTATGGTTAAGTGAGAAAAGTGCTCAACTTAGCTAGTTTGTTTAGCATTGATTTTTAATATGGTCCTCACCATTTCTCTTCATTATTATTTCTTTAATTTTCTTAAACTTGTTTTTAACTTTTCTTCTTTTGTTTGGTTGTGCCTTGTATAGGTGACCATTATTGCATGTTTGGGTGCCACTCTCTTTCTATCAATTATTTCTTCAAGCATCCTAAGATAGGAAGAAGAAGGTGTGAAAATAGGCATAACTAGAATCAATAAGAAGAGATGGGAGACAAGGATTCCCACAACCAATATAGGGAACATGAAAGCCTCAAACACAGTCCCCACGGCTACATAAGTCACTACATGACTATTACATGCCAGGAAACTACAACTCTTGAATTGCTACTAGGGTTTTTCAGATGCCAGGGCAGCAGTTCTCAGTTCCACTAGCTCTTCTTGAACTTCTTCCTACATCCTATGGGTTTCAAAATGAAAATCTGCACAAGCACATAGATACCTTTTTGGGGACTTGCTCTAGTTTAGGTCTCCTACAACCAAAGATATTTCTAATCGACTCACCTTGTTCCCCTTCTCTCTAAAGGACAAGGAAAAGGAATGGTATTATTCGAAGACCAATATTGTCACTTGGGAGGCAATGAATAATAAATTCATGAAGAAATCTTATCCTATTGCCAATTCAAATTAGATGAGGAGATACGTCACTTCCTTTAGTCAAAAAGAGAATGAGCACTTTCATGAGAAGTGATAAAGATTTCAGAAGTTGTTGATGGACTTTCCTCACTATAAGGTGCCTCTTTGGTAACTTGTTCAATCCTTCTACTCTGAACTTTCTAAGATGGGTCAGAAAGTTACATACTCATCATGTGGTGGTGCATTCATCGGCAAACCTCCTAAAGTATCTTAACCTCTTTTTGATCACTTGGCTGAAAAACCTAGACATCAAGCTTTAAGTGTGGAGGTGCAATGTGATAGAATCCAGACAACTTAACCTCTTCATACCAAAGATGATTCCAACCCACAAGTGATGAGGATCTTGGTTGACGTGATGAAACTAATGAAGAACCATGTGGGAGGCCCTTCAGGCCAATCTTCCCACTCTATTGAGTCTATCAATGAGGATATTAAGCAACTCCACTCTTTTGGAAACTGTAGGAACCAAGGCTCAGAATCCAATTCTTATACTCTAGAGTGAAGGAATCATTCCAATTTCTCATAGAAGGAACAAGGGGACTAAGGAAAAAGGAACATTTCAAGGTTGAAGAAGACGTGCTTGGAAAGTTGAGGATCCTAGATGAGGTCAAGAAATATTTGTCCTCTAATGGACAAAACATTGGTGGGCTTGAGAAAACATTGGATGAAATCTCTTTATGACTTTCCTGCTGGGAGGAATGGATACTTCCCTACCAAACTTTGGCTAATTGTAGTAGTGATAGTGGATTAATGGGTGCACCTCAAGGAACCTACATCCCACCACAAGGGAAAATGTCAACTTTGTAAAAATACCAAGGCCCTCCTAATCTCTATTCTCCACCACCACCACAACCTCCATACAACTTCTAATACTCTCCACCACCACCATACAATACCAACCACTGCCACCACAATACCAACCACCTTGGTACGACCCCTCCCCCTATTACCCCCTAAAAAGGAGGACCGAGAGGGCAAGAGCCATAATCATAATTATGGGATATAGGATTAACGGGCAAGAGCCATAATCATAATTATGGGATCCAGGATTAACAAGTAACCAATAATAATCAATAAATTTCATTATATGAAAAGAGTGTGATAATAAGATAACCACTCTTCAAGGGAATCAAATGGAATGTAAATCTAATGTTTGCAATAGAAAGAAATTCTAACTGACTATAATCCTTCATTTATGATTTTAAGTTTCCTTTCTTCTTGGTGCCATCTTCTTGCAAGTCCATCTTTTGAGTTAAAAATAGTTTAATCTAAAACATTGTGAAACAAAACAATGATCAATATATTTTTGTACTCGTATGTGGTAGAAACACAATATGCACATGTATGAGTGACAACATAATCAACCATATTTGTAATTAAGAAATAACCAGAACACAATTTGATTTCTTAACTTCTCAACCCTTAATCTTTATGGCACACCCACTCATTGGGGGAAATCAATTGTATTATACTCACTCTCTGGGGGTATTACTTTAATCTACCCCACTCACTGGGGGTATTCTTGATACCATACTCACTCTCTGTGAGTATTTTTTAGCCAACCCACTCTCTAGGGGGTTTTCTATAATCTCCTTGCATGCATTTAATCAGAGATAATATCATGGGCTTGAGCAAGTTATTTCCATATTGTGATATTCATATGGTCTTTATAGATTACAAGAAGTAAATAAACAAGCAAGCATTTAATTTGAAATCCATTTGGGAGAAGTCTTGAGAAAACCACAAAAGTCAGTTAAGTCGAGTACTCATAGTGTAACCATATACCATTTTTAGAAGTAACTTGATGTCCAAGAAAAAGTAGCAAAAGCAACCAATCAAGCAACTATCCTGAAAATAAAGCATAATACTTGTATATTATTATTGTGTTCATAAATTCACATTATTACTGACTTGGGGTCTAAGTTAGGGTTTTGGGGTCAAATTAGGGTTTCATTTGGGTTTTGGCCTCCCAAACCATAATTATCACTTTTGATGCCTTTTTTGTTTACATACCCTAATTTTATCATCATATACATTTTTAACTCAAGAAAATCCTAATTTTTCAACTTATGAATTATTAATCTCAAATTAGATCCAAGATACCTTTTTGTCCAAAAAGATCAATCTTTGACTATTAAGATCAAATAAACATGTTATGATCATCAAAACCTAGAAACTAGGGTTTTAAGCCATCTCTCCCACGGTCTTTGCTCTGAACCCTCTGGTGAATGTCACAGAGACGAGGGAGGTGGTGAGTTCTCATGTCTTGGGGTTCCTAGGGGAGGGGTGAGGAAGGGTGATGAAGAATCCAAGACCAGTCATGGGATGGCGGAGGAACTTGTGAGGAAGTGTATAAGGATGTCTCTTACGGCAAGCGAGGAGGAAATCGTGGAGCTAGAAGATGAACGGGAAACAAATACGGAGGCAAAACTAGAACTAGCTTTGGTAGGAAAGCTCCTGATGGATCGCCCCTACAACTTTTCTTCTATGAAAAGGGTGTTCATTCAGATCTGGTCAGTTTCAAAAGATGTGTTTTTAAGCAACTAGAGAGAGAGACCTTTTCATAGTACAATTCATGCATTAGAGGGATAAGGAGAAGGTGTTGGAAAGATATCCATGGACTTTCAACAACCACCTCCTGATGTTGGAAGAGGTCCACATAGACACACAGCCAACATAGATTGATCTACACTACTGTCCTTTATGGATCTGACTGCCGAACATGCCACTGGGGAGAAGATTTATAAAAATGATCAAAGCAGTAGCAAGCATGATCGGGGAAGTCTAGGAGGTGGATATGGAGGAGGAAGGATGGGAAGTTTTGTGTAGGGCTAGGGTGATGACTGACACCAGGAAATCACTCAAAAGAGTCCAGATGATCTGAGGACCATCAGGGGAGACGACAAACATTGAAGTGAAATACAAAAGATTATGATCACTATGCTATCACTGCAGTAGGATCGAACACAATGAAGGGGGCTACACTTTCTATGAATAGAGGAAGGGGGAGAAGAAAGAAGATGGGGATGTTGGCTCAAGGCATCTCAACAAAGAAGAATAGAAGACAAGAGAGACAGATCCAAAGGCGGGAGGGAATGGAGCGGAAAGAAACTCTTCTTCTATATCAAACCAAGCATGGAAGATAGGGACTTGGGGAATCCTATGACCATGGGAACAATCAAGGGAAATGATAATGCATGCACTGAGACACCAATAGAGCATATAGTATCGTCAAATTACAGTCCATAAAATGTGGAAGAAAATTTATGGGGGGTGGATGGGGACAATAATGACACTAGTCGAGATGGTGGGTCAGCAATAGATGGAAGTGGGTGACAGTGAAAGCAAGAGGTAGGATATGAACAAAGGTTGGGAATCTCAAGTGGAGAGGCCACAAAATAGAGGAATAACATAGGACACATCGGAAGAGGCACAGACCAAAGAAGATGAAAAAGGAAAGTACATGTTCTTGATGAAATGGCCAAATGGGCCAGAACTAGGAATTATGCAAGCATCCTGGAACAAAGACACAAAAGGGCAGGGAACCAAGGAAAGTGTGGGATATCAAACCAGAGCAAACAAGGAGGAGGAAGAATTAAAAAAGAAACATATGAATAAGGTGGAAGATAAAAGGGAAGTAGGAATATACAAGAAACTACTTAGGCAAACTATAGATAAGAATGATCAACCAAAAGCTAACACTGTAAAGTAGGTCACCAATGAAGGAAGGAAGGAAAGGAATAAAAAAGGAGAGGAGGAGGAGGGGGAATTCCCAATGGAGTTTGACTGTTCCATGGCCCCCAAGAGACGAAAAATACCCATCAAGGAGGCTAAGGAGCAAAGTGGCTTTGAAGTAGCAGTGACAGGGATGAACTTGCACAGTGAACAACTATGAAATTGTCCAGTTGGAAATATTGGGGATTGGGTCACCCCAAGATAGTCAAGAATCTCTGACACTGGTGTTGGATAGAGTAACCCAACATTGTGTTCCTTATGGAAACAATGATTAATGAAGAATACCTAGAGAGAATTAAGAGACAACGTGGCTTCACAAATGAGGTTTTCCTTAGTAGCACAGGAAACTCTAGGGGGATTGGGACTACGGCAGAAGGATGTGGACCTCAAGGTGGTGTCATTCTCGACACACCATATTGATTACAAAGTCATGGAAGACCAGTAAGGGAAGGACTGGAGTGTTGTGGGTGTGGCTCAAACATAGTAACAAGTTCAAAACATGGAATATTATGGGAGAGCTCTATGGACAAAACAACTTATCAATGATCTTCATGGGATATTTTAATGAAATAGTATCCAATAGAGAAAATAAATATGGGAAAAGGAGAGCGGAAATAGCTAAGCAAAGATTTCAAGAAGCCATAGATGATTGTGGTCTACATGACCTGGGATGGGGCACAGATATTTCTTCACTTGGAGAAAAGGCATACGTCTGATCACCATGATAAAAAAGAGATTGGATCATTTTTTAGCGGATGGGAATTGGGTCATCCTATTCCTGGCCACCAATGTAACCCACATGTCGCTCACTCGATCATACCACACTCTTATTAGCCTCACTATAAGCAATGGTGAGGAAGAAATTGGCAAACTCAATTCAGATTGGATCCCTTCTAGTTTGCAGATGAGGAGTGCATGAAGGTGATTGACAAGGCCTAGAGGATGGAGGTCTCGATGGATATCAACATGATAATTGAAAAATGTGGGGAGAAACTGAAGACTTGGGCAAGTAAGAAATTTAGAAATCTAAAGAGAAGGATCAAGCAAAAAGAAAAACAACTGATGGAGGCACAAATAAAGCCTGCTACCACGCATATACTGGTGGAGTGTGAGAGGATCGGTGAAGAGTTTGAGGAGTTAATGAATAGAAATGAAAGTTATGGGTTCGCCCAAGCTAGGGCAAACAAACTCAAAGATGCAAATAAAAATACAAAGTATTTCCATCAAAAGGCTTCACAACGCAACCAAAGAAACAAGATTATGGGAATAGAAGATGGAGGATTGACCATATACACATTGAATAGGTTTTTATCGAGAAATTTGACAATATTTTATTTTGTTCTAACCCATCTTTAAATGAGGCTTTGACGGGTATCACTACTAAGGTGGATAGTCATATGATAGAAAATCTAAATCATGTGCCCTCACTAGAAGATATTTGGATGGCAGTCTGCAGCATGCACCCGAACAAGGCACCAGGCCCGGATAGCCTAAAAGCTCTCTTCTTCCAA
The DNA here is from genome assembly GCA_963693085.1 of Alisma plantago-aquatica. Classification (NCBI taxonomy): domain Eukaryota; kingdom Viridiplantae; phylum Streptophyta; class Magnoliopsida; order Alismatales; family Alismataceae; genus Alisma; species Alisma plantago-aquatica. The sequence continues at coordinate 1,281,831,514 of OY856412.1, read as the reverse complement.
AAATGATGGAATATGGTGGGGAAAGATGTAGTAAAACTCATCACTGAATGGTGGACAGAGACCAAGAAGTTGGATGCCTTAAACAACACCTCGATTGTGCTCATACAAAAGACAAAGAACCCAAAGAAGATTAGTGATTTTAGACTTGTCACTCTATGTAACGTCTTGTAAAAAATCATTTCCAAGGTGACGGACAATAGGCTCAAGAGAACCCTTCCACATATTATTTTGGAGAACCCGAGCATGTTTATTACAGGGAGACTAATCACTGATAACTCCTTGGTAGTGTTTGATCATTTCCACATGATGAAGAAGAAGACAAAGGGGAAGGAGGGGATCATGGCACTAAAACTAAACATGTGTAAGGCATATGATAGAATAGAATGGAGTTTTTTTGGAGGAAGTTATGAGAAAGATGGGGTTCGAGGGAATCTGGGTGGAGAAAGTTATGGAGTGTGTATCCTCAGTTGCACACTCAATTCTCATCAATGGGACAAGTAAAGGCTACATTATCCCCCAGAGAGGTCTGCGGTAGGGAGACCTAATATCACCTTACCTCCTCATTATATGAGTTGAGGATTTCTCAAAGATCCTATCCAAAGCAGCTGAAAATGGGACTATCCATGGTATCCACACAAACTCGGCTGCACCAAGGTGACTCATATGTTCTTTGCAGATGACAGTGTCCTCTTCACTGGGGCCAACCTCGAAGAATGCTCTACCATAGCTGACATGATCATCTTGTATGAAAGAGCATCTGGAAATTGATCTAACAAATTATGAGGTTTCATTCAGGAAGAATTTGGAGGTGCAATGGAGAAGCGATATCATAGAGAAGCTCATTGTTAATATGGTTGACATGCACGCCAGAAATTTGGGCCTACCTACCTCGATTGGGAGATAAAAGAAAGCTATTTTTAGTCAAATCAAAGAAAGGATCTAGGGAAAACTAAAGGGATGGAAAGAAAAGATGCTTTCAAAAGCAGGAAAGGAGACCCTGATAAAGGCAGTCATCTACACGGTCCTGACTTACATGATGGGTATATTCAAACTACCTAAGGGCTTGTTGGAGGAGATCAACAACATGGTGGCCCGCTTCTGGGGGGAGGTGAAGGGGATAGAGAGAAAGCTGCACTGGAAGAGATGGGAGCACCTTTTTGTTCCAAAGTACAAGGGAGGTATGTGGTTTAGAGATCTCAAGTCTTTTAAAATGGTATTGCTGGAGAAACAATCATGGAGGCTCCTAACTAATCCTGGTTCCCTGGCGGAAAGAGTGATTAAAGCCAAATACTAAAAAAGTTCATCAATATTGGAGACAAACAAGGGTTGTGATCCAAGCTTCACGTGGAGGAGTATCTGGGGAGCAAAATCACTGCTCAAGGAGGGGTTGACTTGGGTAGTGGGAAATGGAGACAACATTAACATTCAGGAAGATGGTTGGTTATCGGGTATTGGGAGATTTTATTTAGTTGGTGGCCATAAGAACTCTGAATGGCAGTTGGTTGCTGACATGTGCAAAGAAGGTGAGAATTTCTGGGACTAGATTAAGCTTTGTAGTTGTTTGTCATGGGATATTTCTTTGAGTGAGTAAGCCATGCCATTGGGATGAGGTGTTGGTGGAGACTCTCAAGAGTGGTGGGTAGAGAGGAATGGCGTCTTCTATGTTAGATCTTCCTACAATCTGTCTATGTTGGGACGTGTTGTGCTGACACTAAGTGTATCAAGTGCTTAGACTAGGAACACTTAAGTCATTATATGGAAGCTTAAATCACAGACAAAATTAAAACACCTCATCTGGAGGGGTTGCTCAAACTCCCTACCCACTAGAGAAAGATTTCACTTCAGACACTGCTCCGACAAACCTTACTGCCCATTTTTACCAGGAGTAGAGGAAACTATAAGACATGCTCTATTTGAATGCCCTTGGACACATGACATTTGGGATTTTTCTAATTTAGGGGAGTGATGGAGAATGCAGATGTAGGGGATTTTGAAAGTTGCTTTAAGTGGTGGTTGAAGAACTTGCCTCTGGAGGAGGTCTTGAAGATCTATTGTGGTTGATGGGCTAGCTAGATGGGGAAAAATGACTTCATTTTCAATAACAAACATCTCCAATCCCTTATCATTATAGAGGGGCTGAGATCTTTGGTGATCAACTACGGCTCCTACCTATTTAGAACCAGTTTTAGCTCTGTTCAACCTATTTTCCAAACCCGTTGGCCCCCTCCTGAGACAAGCTTCCTAAAGATCAAATCAGACGATGGTTGGACGAAAGAGAGATGGGCCTATCTGGGTGTTGTGATCAGGGGAGAAAGATGTAAGATAATTGCGACGGCCCATGGCTGTAGAGAGGGAATATGGGTGACAGACCTGGATGAAGTTGAATTTGCCCTCCTGGGCCTTCGAACTACAATGTTTTATGGTGCTCAAAAGGTCATCTTGGAGTGTTATGCTTTGGAGATCGTCAACAAAATCAATTGCAGATCAACAAAGAAAGGGTATTTTTGAGAAGTTGTCAAATAGATTATCTCTTGTAGCAATCTATTCCACGTGTTCAAAGCAGTCTTTGACTAAAGAAGAATAAACCTTCTTTCCCACTCCATAGCTTTGTCTTCTCCCTTGGGAAATATTGATGTAATTTCTTTCTCTAAATTCCCACCCAGTTGGGTAAATGTAGTTGTTAATGACATGGATTAATGAAAGAGTCATTTTACCCTAAAAAACACGTTAAAGTTGGTAACTTTAGTCACTTTTTTAATTAAATACAAAACTAGCTCTTGAAACTATTTTTATTGCATTGCTTGCATTTTTCTAATAAATTTTCATATATTATTTACTATCATCGGACCATCTAACTAATTATTATAATTTTTAGAAGAAAAAAACACATTCTGACCAATCACAAGTCGCCACCTAGGTGACGAGCCCAGATCCCTACCTTGACAACTCGACTGGTGAACCAATGGACTCAGTCCACCTCAAGGGTCCGCGCTTTTGTGGATCTCTGCTAATCAAGTGATAAAAGGTGGGAAAAGACTAGGAAAACCTTACCAGTATTGAAGAGAAGTCAGGGTAGGCTAGACTTTTCACCATGGGTTGTCTTTAACCTCCACTACCTATCTCATGAAGAAGATGGTTAACCAAGATGTTGACTCTGCATTCTAGGCCTCCTGCGCTACAAGTAAGAAGGCTTTCTCCTTCGCCTTGATTTGACGAACACAATGAGGGCTTCAATTGCCTAGGAAGTTGTCGGAGTCGATGGGACAAAGAAAGGGTATCTTTAGAGAGATAGTAGGGAGAGGTAGAGGTGAAGGAAGGGGTTGGCAGAGTAATTAGAGGTAGAGGCACATTTAGGGAGCCGAGTGAAATATTCTTGAATGCTTGTAAAGTTTATAGAGGGATCGTACCCCTTTATATAGTCTTGGGTTGGGTATCGTTGGGTTTGTGATTTGGGAAAACCCTAGATAGCCTCCCATAGGTGTCAAATCCTAGGTTAGGTAGGTTTGCATTGATCTCACCAGTCCAATGGTCCTAGATCATTGATGAGTGAGAGAAGTGCAAAGGAAAAGTTAGGTCATTGTTCCCACTTGCCTATTCTGGCGTGTGGTAGATGATGACTTGGTCATCACTGATTCTCAATCCAACGGCTATCAAGACAGATGACAAATCAAAAGATTCGGGTATAGTTCTAATAGGGATGAGATTTCATGACATTTAATGTATATTCCTATTAATTCATACATTTTATGATTTTTAGATTAATCCATGTCTCTCCTTTTATTCTTTTAATCCACAATTTTGAAGGAAAGTTTTTAATAACTTTATGGAAGTTTGGTCGAGATTTGAGATAAAACTCAAATTAAAAGATACTTTTTAGTCTCCATGTCTTCTCCCTTATTTAATTATTTAAGGTGGAAAATAACCCTTTTCTCTTTCTATCTTTTCCATATCCATTATTTGATTACTTTTCTTATTATGAACCATGTGAAAATGAAAACAAACCATAAGTGTCCTTTCACACCACTCTTCCAGAGAATCCCACATAACTCCACATGGAAAACTACAATTATCCTTTATTCTTGAAAGTACATTTATTATTGAATTTTCTTTCTTTATTCCTCAAATTTATCATTGGATTATTAGAAGACAGTAAAACCACAAAAATCCTTACAATGGTTATTTTTCAAATCAAACACATACTTATAAAAACAAGGCATATAGAGTACTATTTAAAATAAAACTTGTACAACTATATGGAAAACCAGGTTATAACACACATCTGTACGGTTTTAGGGGAGACAGAGAAGGCAGCGGAAACAAAAATTTTCTTCTCCCAACCCCAGAATAAAGGAATCGTGTCAACGTCTATACAATAGGAAGGTTGGTTTGTAGAGGCGTACCTTGTCTCGAGGCTTTCTCGGCGATGTTACCTCGCGGCTTGTGCGGTCTTCACCTCCGTTCTTGGACGGTGTCTGTGCAACTCCTGGTCTCCACACGGACCACCTGGAACTCCGATCTCCTTTCCCACAAGGAATCGAAAGGAGTCACACCCTCTTGTCGGCATACTAGTCACTGAAACACTCTCCTGCCACTAGTTGCCTTTCTGTAGTTGTCTTTCCCTTGTTATGCCTCCCTTATCGGGTAGCACTTGCCCGGGCTCTCTCTCCCTTATCGGTTCACACCTCAACCGATCGGTTGCGGCACCTGAGCCGATCGGTTCACTTCTGAGCTGATTGGTTCGTGATCCTGGTCCAACTCAAATTGACTTTCATATGTGTTTCTAATTAATCAAATATTAATCCTTGCCAAATCGAATTTGTACAAGTGAAACAAATTGTATTTGCAAAATAGTCTTCTGACTTTCCAAACAATCTTGGTTGATCACATGAATTGACCGGTTCAACAATTGAGCCGATCGTCTCATGAAACATGAGCCGATCATCTCACCAGTTGAGCCGATCGGTTCACCAACCTGAGCCGATCGGTTCATCCCATGAGTCGATCGGTTGGGGCAGCAGACTATGCAAAATTAGTCAATTGCAGTTTCAATCAATCTGATACTCTAATCAATTGGTCCAACACCTTGAACACTATGATACTGAGCTATCAATTGATTGAGTGTTTAATTGAACTACTAAACTCCTTTAGTAATCAATCTAAACATTGTTTGTGGATAAACTCCTCTTCCAGGTTAAATCCTATGTGTGTGACCTTGCATGTCCATTTCACATTGGCAGTGAAAGTCCATAACATTTATGACTTCACAAGTAAAGAGTGGTGCCTAGTCACACATCAGTGCTACCCAAGTGAAATAGAAAGTTGGATAACAACTTTCAATCCTACAATATGTGAATGGTGTTACATTGAATGTATAATTCCTTTGTCGTTGATATCCTGAATGAACTCAAGGCATGGAACAATCATCCTGTCAACGTTCATTCACTTTCTTGATCTCAAAGTAGATTGGAGGTGATATGTATGACATCAATATCACATACTGATTCACACATGTGTCTGCACGCCTATCTCAATCCTACTCATCAAGTGGCCATGGACATCAAACTCCCTCAGGAGGGACAAATCACATATCTATCACTCACCCCTCAAAAACCCCATGTGTCAAAGCCACCCAATCATCACCTTTATAACAACCCATGTTTCAGGACTGCGTTTGATGATGTCAAAGTGTACCCAATGACATGTGTTGAGTATAGTGATTTCAGGTCAAAGAATCACACTCACCACCATCATTGTGAGAACTGACTGTGACTACCATGTCATGGTTCCATGTGTCAAACTCACGGTGGGTCTGTCCGGTAAACTTGTTCTCTAACAAGTACCTATGTGTTTGGTTCGATATCTCCATATCATGACTAATGAGATTATGTCATCAACCAACACCACAATCTAGTCTTGTGTGTCATTGTTGTCTATCTACCTTCCACAATGATATCCTACTAGGGACATAATAAGAATGTACAAACTCTTAGCATCTGTATGATCTCGTCGTTTAGGTCCTTAACCTGAAAGCATACGTCATTGAGTACTATCATTCTCTAGACATTCAATCTATTCTATCATTATCTCATATGACTGAACCAGAAAGAATTGGAAGCTTGCCTTTGATGTTTATCAAATCAATCTTGATGTATCCCACCAATCATCCCATGATTGGCTCTCAGGGCATACATACCAACAGACTCCCACTTTCACTGTGAGCCAATCACCCTTGAATCATATTCATAGTGATCCTCAAGCATGTCCCACATGTTACTCTGCTCTAGTGCTAACATAGTGACTTACGACAACACCTTGCCAAAGTCGGTATTAACTGCATGTCTCTCATCTCTTCGTTGTACGTCACACGTATGAGATGGAGTTGTCATAATATGTGATCTATTATTCCTTTGCTAACCTTTAGCCACATTGCATGACCAAGAACTCCTTACTTGTCATCAATGTCTGAAATATCTATAAGTTAATCTCATGAACTTCCAAATACATATAGTATCCACTAATGTTCTCTAACACACGGATACTCAGCTTTTCCTTTCAAACGTCTTTATTAGAACATTTCCATTTATCAACAAACATTCACTTTTATATATCCCATATATATTTTGCGATTAATTTTCTGTCCTTTTCGGAAGTTTGCATCATTGTAACTCTTTACAATGAACCCTTCCTTATTTCCATAGAACTAGTACTTCTCAAGTACTTATCAAGTTCTTATGGTATTCCAGTAACCCTTACTGGAACTAGACAGACATCCACTCGTCATGTCCCACATGAGTTATCAGGATGAGCACATCATATTGTCATGTCCTACATACAAGATGATGAATGCACTTTATTCTTGCCATGTCCATACATGCAAGATGATGGAATGATTACATACATGATAGATCCATATCTATTCTTAGTGTTCCCTTTCTTCATAAGAATTGGACACTTGGCCTTGGGATGCCAACTCCATGTATCATGGACAAGTTTTCTCTCACTGAATATCTGCATACTGAACCCTTAAGTATAGATTTCCAATGTATGCTCTCTCTATTCAGGTCAAGAGGTCTTCGAGAACTATCTCTATAGATCTCTATTCCTATCACATAGGAAACATCTCTATCTTCCTTAAAGATATTTTCCACTTTGGATTTCCATTCTAGAACATTTCCATTTCACATCAATATGTGGAATGTGAATACGCTCTCACAAAATCACAAATCCCTTCTTTATCTTTGACATATCAGTCAAACCCTTTGACTATATTATCAAAGTAAAGATCACAGTTCTGAGTTGCTTGTACTTAATCAATCACATTGATTAGTCCATTGTAACTTATAGACTTCACTTGCATTAATGGATTCATAAACCTTATAGGTTGTGTCACATATACATCCTCATTTTATTCCTTATAGGAATGCGGTTTTAGTATCCATATTCCAAACCTCTTAGTCATTAAGTTGCAACAAGCTTCATCCTTCTCAAAATGTCATCCATGTGTCTTAACACTTAAGACTCATTTGCACTTATGGATTTTATCCCAGTGGGTGCTACCATCAAGGTCATACCTTATGGTTCACATGGAAGTCATTTGGGATGTAATGGTCACAAACCATAACTCAAAATCGAGTCGCTCATATTCATCCAGATAGTTGACTCGTCATATGACCAACTCATCATATAGATAATCGAGGTGTATCTGTCAAGGATATGAGAACTCACAACTCCTTGTGATTCTTAATGTCCTTTATTAGTGTGGGGTATTCTTTATTTAAGAAGAATTTAGTTATTTGATAATCATCCTCTAACTCCTTAGAGTATGACTCCTTTTGATTTAGACATCACCATGCCTTAATCATGAGTTTACTATCATAGTCACTCATAAGGATCTCAAACATTTGGTTCAAGTATTTCATTCATTGATCTCATCAAGAATTAACACTTTACCAAATTCGCACTTCATCTATGATATTCTTGAACACTTCAAGATATTCATATTGGTATTTATCTAAACATTGTTTGAAGTACTAGCATTAAATCCAATAGGTATGTAAATACATCACATGTATTACACCTAATAGGATAATCATTCTCCCACTACCACTAGTGAAGATTGATTAATCATGTCCAAGAGATTCATGTCTCTTACTGGTTCTCTAACCAAAAGAGTCTAGATTTATCCATCATATGGAAACTAGAAATGATTTTCTCATGATATATGCTAATTTGATTGTTTGAGTTATCAATAATGTTTAGGTATCATTTTATCTTATGCATACCAAGTATCAGAAGATAAACAAGGCATTGCCATAAAGATCATATCTTTGGAATAGAAACATCAACTTTATTAATTGCTATCATTGTCATACAATATGCAAAAATAATGTGTTTCTATCGATTGGAAAATATGAAATAGCAGTTCATAACTATATTACATGCCTTCAAGGATGAAAATAAACTAAAGTACTCCTATCTATGATGGCAACACTTGCCCCATTTATTGAGTGCTTTACATTTTATATCTTGGTATCATATACCTCAAAAATGTTACAAGTTTATTTCATGACACCTTCAGGTGGAGACATTTGTCACCTCCTTCTTCTTTAGTTCTTCTAGATAGAGTGGACAATTCCTTTTCCAATGTCCTGGCTTTTGACAATGGTGGCAATTTCCTCTCTTGGTCACCCCTCCCTTGGCCTTGAGAGTTGAAGATGACTTGGGCTGCTAGCTAGCATCAGAACCTTTCTTAGCTTTGTCGTTGCCCTTGCACTTGGACTTGCCTTTCTTGTCATTGATCATCATCATAGACTTAGGCTTGTCCTTCTTCATCTATGTCTCGATTGTCCTCAACATGCCCAACAACTCTGTCAACGGCTTGTCAAAGTTGTTCATGTTGTAGTTCATTAAAACTGACTGTGGGATTCTGGCAATGATTGCGGTATCATGTCAGTAGCCAACTCTTGGCTCAGGGGAAATCCCAGTCTTGTTAGGTTCTCTACATACCCAATCATCTTGAGCGTGTGAGGACCAACTGGATCTCCTTTTGTCATGACACACTTGAACAGTGCCCTTGAGACATCATATCTTTCTTGATGTGCTTGATCTTCATACATGTTCTTGAGATGCTGAATCATCTCAATGACACCCATGTTATCATGTTGTCTCTATAACTCGTGGTTCATGGAGCACAACATCAAGCACTTTGCATCAATGGCATCATCAGAATACTTCTTATAAGCATCCCTTTGTTCCTTTGGTGCGGTAGGAGCAGGTTCCTCTGGAACTGCAGTATCCAGGACATAGAGCTTTCGCTCTTGAGTGAGAACAATTCTCAATGTCCTAAACCAGTCATGGAAGTTAGTCCCATTCAGCTTGTCCTTCTCAAGGACCGATCGCAACGAAAAGTGATTGTTGTTTGTTATAATTTTACTACAAAAGGAAATATATGCAATTTAGTCCAAAACTCAATTTTGACTTATTTGATTGATTTGAAAGGTTGACGATATAATTAGGACTTTAATTAATTATCGCTCCCACTATTTTTGTTCAAATTGATATCCCTCACCATACATTCAAAAGATTACAACGTACAATCTTCTAGTGGGTCAAGATCCTGAAATCCTCTGAGTCATGGACCAGCTAGGGCTGTCACCCACAACTTAGATCTTCCAAGTAGGTAACTTTTGCCAATTGCATCATATGCAACTCTTAAAAGATGTCATATGCAACTCCTAGCCATGATCACCTCCATGGCTCAAGGTATTAGATCCTATCTAGGTCACCTTGTTAAGTCTGACCCAAAGCCAACACGATGAATATGCACCCTACTAGGGCAGACCTACATATCCATCCTTCACGCTTCCATGAGATAGACGGTGCACCACGTTAGGGCGTGCCCACACTTGGTCGATCAAGCTTTTCACGTGTGTTGCATTTGGAAGGCATCTAAAACTTTAATATTTAATGAGGGATTTGGTTTTTATAGGTACATATACATATCCAATCACCACAATATATAGTATGTATCATATACATGCTATATCCCACAGAAAACATGTGAAATGATAAAAACAATGATTATGGCCATCCTAATGTGATTCCTCGAGCCAAGAGGAATCACGGTCATCTAGGCCTACAACACATGCAACCTGTACAAGATGAAGTGCTATAGCCATCTGAGTTGATCAACTCATCACATGAATGACCTGTCTCGCCCTGGTCTGACGTCTGGGTGCCACCAGCCGATCAATTGGCTCCTCCAACTGATTGGTTCACCTGGTCGTTGTGCATCTCCTTAGGTCGCCACCCACTCATCTCGCTCCTCGAGCTGATCGTTTGGATCGCCAACCGATCGGTTCACGCCTTAAACCAATCGTCTTAGTTGTCGTCAGGCTGTCCTCCGTTCTTTGACATAATAGGAAATAAAAAGATCTATCATATTTACATTTTAAAAGGGAAACCCCGAGTTACATTCGGGGGGAGCAAAGGTAGGAAATAAATCTCGAGTTATCTCAAGTTACATCAGGAATAATGAGGTAGGGAATCGGTGTGCAGACCGAGATGCAAGCAACCACATACAACCAAGCACACATATATAGGGTTTATTGGCCATAACCACGCTATACATACACCACAAAACTTGTTTAAGGGAGACGTGTATTGAGTGCATTCATATTACATATCAAATATGTATATTGGGATTTGTGGATTTAGGATTGGACATGCATAAAGCCAATTTTATTCGCATCCTATGCAATAAATAAAGGCGACAAATAGAGCAGTTGACGTGGCTTTGATACCACTGTAGGGTTTTAGGGGAGACGGAGAAGGCAGCGGAAACAAAAAATTTCTTCTCCCAAACCCAGAATAAAGGAATCATGTCAACATCTATACAATAGGAAGGATGGTTAGTAGAGGCGTACCTTGTCCCGAGGCTTACTCGGCAATGTTACCTCACGGCTTGTGTGGTCTTCACCTCTATTCTTGGATGGTGTTTGTGCAGCTCCTAGTCTCACCGGGACTGTCGAGATTGACAGTTGTCCTCTGAGTGGCAAAAGTCTCCCGCCTCTGTAGTAGTCCACACAGACCACCTGGAACTCCAATCTCCTTGTCCCACAAGGAATCAGAAGGAGTCACACCCTCTTATCGACGTATTAGTCACCGACACATTCTCCTACCACTAGTTTCCTTTCTGTAGTTGTCTTTCCCTTACTGTGCCTCCCTTCTCGGGTAGCACTTGCTCGGGCTCTCTCTCGATTACCAAAACCAGAGAGAATGAAAACTTTGCAGAGCAACTCGTGCACTGAGTTGTGTTCCTGAGAAGCCCCCAATAACCCTATATATATAGGAGGGTCATGGGACAGGGTTCTCTACCCCGGGCAATGCAGAATTAAAGCAGGAGTAGAAGGTTTCAAGATTTTCCACAAAACAACCAACTGTGCCACCTGAACCGATCATTTCATACATGAAACGGTCAGTTGGGGAGTTTATTCGATCGGTTCACACCTCAACTGATCGGTTGGGGCATCTGAGCTAGTCGGTTCACTTCTGAGCCGATCAGTTCGTGATCCTGGTCAAACTCAAATTGACTTTCATATTTGTTTACAATTAATCAAATATTAATCCTTGTCTAAATCAAATTTTTACAAGTGAAACAAATTGTATTTGCAAAATAGTCTTCTGACTTTCCAAACGATCTCGGTTGGTCACATGAATCGACCAGTTCAACAATTGAGCCGATCGTCTCATGACACATGAGTTGATCGTCTCACCAGTTGAGCCGATCAGTTCACCAACCTGAGCCGATCGGTTCATCCCATGAGCCGATCGGTTGGGGCAGCAGACTATGCAAAATCAGTCAATTGCAGTTTTAATCAATTTGATACTCTAATCAATTGGTCCAACACCTTGAACACTATGATACTGAGCTATCAATTGATTGAGTGTTTAATTGAACTACTAAACTCCTTTAGTAATCAATCTAAACATCGTTTGTGGATAAACTCTTCTTCCAGGTTAAATCCTATGTGTGTAACCTTGTAGGTCCATTTCACATTGGCAGTGAAAGTCCATAACACTTATGACTTCACAAGAAAAGAGAGGTGCCTAGTCGCACATCAGTGCTACCCAAGTGAAATAGAAAGTTGGATAACAACTTTCAATCCTACAATCCGTGAATGGTGTTACCGTGAATGTATAATTCCTTTGTCGTTGATATCCCAAATGAACTCAAGGCATGGAATAGTCATCATGTTAACGTTCATTCACTTTCTTGATCTCAGAATAGATTGGAGGAGATATGTATGGCATCAATATCACATACTGATTCACACATGTGTGTGCTCGCCTATCTCAATCCTACTCATCAAGTGGCCATGGACATCAAACTCCCTCACGAGGGACAAATCCCATATCTATCACTCACCCCTCAAAAGCCCCATGTGTCAAAGCCACCCAATCATCACCTTTATAACAGCCCATGTTTCAGGATTGCGTTTGATGATGTCAAAGTGTACCCAACGACATGTGTTGAGTGTAGTGATTTTAGGTCAAAGAATCACACTCACCACCATCACTGTGAGAACTGACTGTGACTACCATGTCATGGTTCCATGTGTCAAACTCACAGTGGGTCTGTCCGGTAAACTTGTTCTCTAACAAGTACATATGTGTTTGGTTTGATATCTCCATATCATGACTAATGAGATTTTGTCATCAACCAACACCACAATCTAGTCTTGTGTGTCATTGTTGTCTATCTACCTTCCACAATGACATATGACTAGGGACATAATAAGAATGTACAAACTCTTAGCATTTGTATGATCTCATCGTTCAGGTCCTTAACCTGAAAGCATACGTCTTTGAGTATTGTCATTCTCTAAACATTCAATCTATTCTATCATTATCTCATATGACTGAACCAGAAAGAATTGGAAGCTTGCCTTTGATGTTTATCAAATCAATCTTGATGTATCCCACCAATCATCCCATGATTGGCTCTCAGGGCATACATACCAACAAAATCCACACCAACTACCCTTCCACCATACAGAAGGCCACCACCACAACCATCACAAGCTCCTCTTTCTCTCCATGATAAAGTGAACATGGTTTCAATCTTGAGATGTGACAATGTTGTTGAGCTACCCAAAGAAGGAAATAGACAAATTGACAAAGATTTTGATGGAATGTCATTGCCAAAAGGTTATCCTTAGAGTTTTGAGAGCATGGAAAATCTTATGGTTCCACCTTCTTGTGAGATGACAACACCATATGTCCTAACTTCTTGTGAGATTTCTAAGAGCATATAATCTTTGTTATCTCACCATATGTCGAATTTGAATACTTACTTCTGTCCCATCTTCTATTGAGTAGATAAAAACAAGTTTTTCATTTGATGCATCAAGATGCCTTCTTGTGGTGCCCCAAAGTTATCAAATTGATCTAAAGGTTGATGAGAATGAGCCCTTTTTCTTTGATTCCTTATAATACCCCTTCTCCAAAGGAGGGCATAAGCATAAATTGAACATTTTGGAGGACTTGAGGCAAGTGGAAAAAAAGCATATTACGACTCGTGTCATTGTTCAAGGATTTGTGCACCTTTAAAGGAAAGATGATGGGAGACCAGGAAAGAAAATTAGACTGCTGGGGCATATGAGCTTCTTACTAGACAGCCCCTTCCCTAAAAATAAGGGAATCTGGGGTGTTCCTCTTATCCCTTGTTATATCAATCATCAATTCATTGAGCACGTACTTCTTGACTTAGGCTCAAGTGTCATCATCATGCCCCATAGTGTGTTTTCTAATCTTGGCTAGGAAAGGTTGAAACCAGTGGATTACATTCCCCCATTGGCCAATTTATCCAGAAGAATACCCAAGGGGAAGATATATTATGTGATGGTCGTGTGGATGAAAAGGCATATGTACTATTCTCAACTAATTTCCTTGTCTTTGATAAAGAGATGATAGATTGGTAAGATTCCTATCATCTTGGGAAGACCATTTTTGTTCACAGCTAATACATATATCAAAGTACATCCTGGAAGTTTAACGGTGACACAATTGAGTAAAATGATAGAAACATTTATGTTCACTGTAATGGAGCATCATGACTTGATTGATGAAGAATGTATACTTTAAGATAGACTATGATGAGAACATAAGGGAAAGCTAAAAGGAAGCATCTTGAAATCTTACATGGCCCTTGGGATGAAGATCATGTGGTGAACGCATTTGAGAATATTACCTTTGATTAGTATGGAAACACCTTGCTTGTGGATAATTGATGATTAAAGAAACACCATAGTCTGGGTGAAAGCAAAAAACTTAGCATTGAGCACAGTAGAAGTTGGTCTTACTGATTTAGGTTTCTCAGGTCCTCAGTACACATTCAATAGAGGAGAACTACAACATCGCATGAATAGAGTTGTAGAGAACACGAAATTCATACAAAAACATCTGGAGTACTATGTACATGACCTACCAAGGATACAATCCGATCACAACCCTTTACTGGTGAGATCCAAAGCTAAACACCCTAGGCCAGAAAGGTTTGTTACAAAAGTGAGTTGGGCACAAGATGAGGAGCTCAGAAGTTTGATGACATACAACTAGGACAAGGAAGTAGGTTTCAATAACACTCCGGACTAAACCAGAGGTTCTATTAGTCATTGGGACCAGAACAAAATGAAGAATAGCAAAAAAAGAAAGACTATTCTCCTTCGAAACATCAAACATTTGGAGAAGGAATTAGCCTCCTGCTACAATTTTATATCTGACGGCATTTACATCGACATGAAATCTGAACTTGACAATATCTAAAGATGAAGAAGAGGAGCAGAATATGTGTTGGCTCCGTAATGGAGACTCTAACACAAAGTTTTACAAGGCTTATATAAAACAACGGTGATGGAAAAACACGATCACCCAGTTCCAAAACAAAGAAGGAATGTGGATAACAGAGATGGGGGTTTGAAAGAAATGGCCAGGGTTTACTTCATATATCTCATGACAAAATCATGACGATGTTGAGGTGATAACGTAGAATCTACACCAGGTCTCTTCAAATGGGTAACACATTCATAAAGGGTGTGATTAGAAGCTGATCCCAATGAGGATGAGTGTCTGAGTATCCTCAAGTATCTGAATCTGTACAAGGCCACTAGTATATATGGGGTCACCAGTTTATTCATCATCAAGTACTAGGACACAGTGAAGACTTCACAAAGGGTGTGATTAGAAGTTGATCCCAGTGAGGACGAGTGTCTGAGTGTCCTCAAGGATCTGAAACTGTATAAGGCCACTGGTCTAGATGGGGTCACCAGTTTATTCATCATCAAGCACTAGGACATGGTGAAGACTTCTATCATGTTGACGATGAAACAAGCACTGAGAGGTGAGCTGCTACCAAAAGAACTAGGTGATTCTATCATTGTTTTAATAGCTAAGGTACAAAAGCTAATCAATTACAATCAGTCCTGTCCTATTTCACTAAATAATTTTTTTTTGAAGTTGATATCCAAAATAGTGGTAGAAAGACTAAAAGAACACCTACCTGGATGGATCTCACAAGTGCAGAGTGCATTCGTCTCGGGAAGAAGAATCACAAACAACATAGCCACCACACAGGAGATTATCCACATGATTAAGCGCAAGAAGGGCAGTCAGTGTATGGCCATTAAAAGAAACATGTCCAAGGCTTATGACTAGATTTCTTGGGTGTTTACACGAGACACACTCCAAAAGCTTAATCTTCCCAGGAACATCATCGGCTACATTATGAACTCCCTTACCACATGTGATTGGGTGGTCTTATGCAATGGAGATATGACACACCCATTTAAACCTAGTTGAGGTTTGAGATAGGGAGACCATATATCTCCTTATATATTCACTCTATGCATAGAGTGTCTAAGTTAGATAATACAAGCTTTGGTTCATCAAGTTGAATGGAAACCAATCAGAATGGGACAAAGTGGCATTAAGTTCTTGCACCTGTGCTTTTTAGATGATCTAATATTGTTTGGGGAAGCATCATGTGCTCAAATGTGAATAATTAAGTTTTTTTCCAGAAATTCAAAAAACATCAGGGAAAGCCATCTCCATCATAAAAACATAGGTGTTCTATGTTGGCAGTGTACCAAGATCCAAAAGAACAAGCATAAATAGAATTTGTAAATTTTAGGAAATAGAAGACATCGGAAGATACTTGGGAGTACCAATCATCCACACATGGGTCATTAAGAAGACCTATGTCAGTATGTTCAAAAATATTGAATCTAGGATGAATGGATGGGCAGGGAGAACACTATCCCTAGCTAGGTGATGTTACTTGGCAAAAAACTACTCTGGAAGCAATACCAACATATGCAATGCAGACCGCAGCACTACCCCTAAAACTATGTGATTGAATCGATAGTATCATCAAAAAATTCTTATGGGGGATGTCACAATGCAAATCCCATGACCCTAAAAAGTCACTAAAGGCAAAAAGAAGGGATGTCTTGGCCTCAAGACCATGCGGGAATGGAATACTTCTTTGATTGCTAAAAGTGTGTGGGATATCTCAAGTAATAAGAGGTAAATATGGTGTGACTTCATGAGAAGGAGGTATAATAAGTATTCTGATGGGAAGATCAGTAGCCTATCTCACCTTTCACACACAACTCTTAGATGCAAGAAATTGATCGACAAACATTCTTGCATTTTACCTCGATACAGAATAACTATCAAATTTTGGGAGGATACTTGGACCAATGTGGGTGTAACTCTAAAATAGTGCGCTCTACACACAATACCTAACTCACTATTGGATCTTTCTGTGGCAAGCATCATCATGGAGAATGGGCAATGGGACACTAATTTCCAAATATACTGGCTGCTACAAAGGGAGGTTAACATGATTTTAAACCTGGAACCCCCAAATGTACATAAATTTGAGTGACCTCAAGATCTGGAGCAATACAACCAGTGGACAATTCACAACAAAATTTTCATACCAAATTTTGAGTAGAAGCTAGGATATAAACATAGAAGGAGAATGGAGTACGATCTAGAACATGCTTGTGGCAGCTATAATTAAGCTCTTCATATGGATGGCTTCACATAAAGCCCTTTTAACCAACTATAGGGGTGTTCAACGAAATCTATCCATGAACAATACATGTGAAAGATGTAATTCAAGTGAGGAGTCTATTACCCATGAACTGAGATTGCAAATATTCTAAGGAGGTATGGATGATGTTGTTCAACAAGCACGCGCCCAGTAACCTTTTCCTTACAGATCCTAATTTGTGGTTCAAGCAACAGTTGAAACAAGAAGACAAGAATCTATGTCAATCTATGATCCCATGCTGGCACATTTGGAAGGAACAGAATGACCAGATATTTGAGAATATCAATCTTCCTAGTACTCACCTGGTACAACGAATATGGCAAGATGTGCAGCTAACAAATTAGGCCTGGGAAAGAGATAACCAGCATAGGAAACTGAATGAAGAATGTTGTTGGTCTAAACGTTGACCTGAGTAAATCAAAGTGAATATTGATGTTGCATGGAGAAGAGACAAAACCATTCTTGTAGTAGTTTCTTGCGATCATGAAGGAGATTGGGATCATGCAAGGGAGACACAAGTGAACTCTACACTACATGCTGAAATCATAGCAGTGGACATAACAATGGAGATAGCACAGAGATTTGGATTCCAGAAAGTCATTATAGCGACTGATTGCAAGGCATTTTTTTAAATGATGTAGTTCAAGATAGAGGATAATCCTAATTTTGCAATAATGTTGGAAAGGATACAAAATAAGAAAAAGTTGAATATTGAATGGGATATCAAGTTTGAGTCAAGATACAAAGTGGCCAATGCATTGGCCAAATTCCATCAAAAACTCACCACTGGTAGTTTTGATTACGCAAGAGCACCTAATTGTATTCAACCTATCTTAAAAGAAGAAAAATGTAATTGTAGTAGTACTACCAAGTTTATTGCTCTTGAAAATATTTCCCCTTGTAATTTATTACCTTATTAGTTTGCAAGAGGAGGGTGATATGAATAAATAGCCTCCTGGCTTCCAGAAAAAACTTAGCGCTACGGGAGGCAACCCACCTCAGCTTAAGACTCTTTCTCTCCAAAGAAATTTTTGTTATAGTTCTTTTTTTTATTTTCAAGAAACACACACACTATACTTGATGGTTTTTCTATTTTGAATCATGTTAGAATCAGTACATTTATGGAAGAAAGATGCATGGAGGACATAATGAAGGAGAAGATCAAAATTTGAAAAATATGGGTGAAAAGCTATAATAAAGCAGCCACCATGGTCGTTCCACATAACACAATCATAGTGCCAGCAAGCCAACATGATTGTTCTGCACAAAATGGTCAAGTTGGCTCTTCTCTGCCCATGGGAAGTCATATTGATCTCTCCTGATTACTATATACCACAACTTCATTCCCATTACCCTACTATTCTAAACTTTTATATCATGTTAAGGTCAACATGGTTTAAATGTTTGGGGTGGTGGGGCAGTAAGTCCTTGACTTAATCCACGTTCCTCTATATTCCTTGTTCTAAATTTTGTCCATGATGATCAAATAGTTTAGAGAACCTTTATACTTTTGCATCTACTCTTGTTTTTATTAATTTGCATACCTACATGAATCTAGTTTATCCTCTTGAATTTTTGCGTACTTCTCCAAAAAAGTTGTTCTTTTTTCCATTCCATGCCATGCATCGTATTTCATGTAGGCTTTATAATTTTCATTTGTTTCTAGCTAGGATTTAGTTTTTTGTGGTTTATTACTTTCTATTGTAGGATTAGATGTCATTTATAGAAATTTGGCACCATTTGACAATTTTTTCCCAAACTTGAAATTTTTTGCCTAAAAGTATGTTTTGACCCAATTTCAACATTGTGAATTGAAAATGTTGACTTTGACAAATTCATGTTATATTATCATGATCTATTAGTAAATTGTCTCAATTCTTGACTTTCAACATATAAATCACCTCTTTCACGCTTGTATAATATTTGATTATATTATGATCTAAGCAATCCATAAATGCTTATTGTTTGTTGAATATCATAATAGAAATGTGATTTCTATATTGATCATTCATGTGGTGCGCCACTACTTGATGAAGTTGTTGGAGTAATCTTCATACATTATATCTCATGTTGAAACCCACACTAGTGACTCCTCTTTTGACTCATTTTTCTTTCACAACTTCTTATCTCTCCACCTCATGAAAGGATGCCAAATAGCACACATTAGCATTGGCCTCCCTCTAAAAGTTTGGGGAGGTCATCCTACATCCTCTCTACTTCAATATTATCACAAAATGCTATAACTACACCAAGATGAAATGAAAAAAAAAAATCAAATGCAAAAAAGGAAAGAAATGGTGCCCCCATGTAATAGCATCTAAATAAAGAAAATAAGAGTGATCCTATTTAATAGTACTACAATATCTTACCACAACCCTTTTCCATATGCATGTCCATTGAGCTAGGAAACATCAAACCTAGCCCATTTCACCCTTTTACATAGCCATGTGGATCACTTCGGAGTGGTTTAAGATGTGAGATTGAATGCATGAAGGTAAAACAGCACTCCTAATCATCTTTCATTATCACCATCACAAAAAGGTTCTTGAGCTATATGAGAACCATATGGATTTGTATATTCCATGTTATATATGTGAAATTTGTGTGCTTAGTGGTTTGATCACAATTGGTTTGTGAAAGAGGATATAAAGGAGGTGGAATATGTGTATTTAGTCATCATTGAGCTCATCTAGTCAATATACATCCATTACAATGCATATGTCATTTCTTGCTTGTTAAAAAACTAAAGAGAGATTGAGTTGGAGCATACTTGAGGACAAGTATGTTTTAAGTATGGAGTGGTGATGCAGACCTCATTTACGGCATCATCTCGTGTTATTTTACTCTTTAACCACATCTAAACATGTTAGGATGCATACTATTCTTCTCAATAAGTTTATCATTGTCAGAATCATTTATGGAGGTTCTTTGCATGTTTTTCAGGTACTTTGACCGTGCTTTGGATGGACAGAAGAGAAGGAGGAGGATCCTAGGGTTCCTTCACCCTTGGAGGAGCCTAAGGAGTGTTCAAGAGCTTTTTGAACCTTGCCTTAGTGTCCAATGGTCGAGTTAGAGAAAATAACTACAAAGATTGTCAAAGAGAAGATAAAAGTGCACTAGAAGACTCCCCCCCGTACGGCTGTGGTGCCATGGAAAGGTTGTGTTGCCAATGCAAAAATCATGCCAGATTCATAGTGGAGATATTAAGATCCCAAGACAAGTCCATTAGCATGGTCGTGCCAAGAGGATCCTAGCACACATGTGCCTTCCGGAACAGTTGTATTGTCAAAAAACAATACAACTATTCTGGAAGGCACATGTGTGCTAGGATCCTCTTGGCACGGACATGCTAATGGACTTGTCTTGGGATCTTAATATCTCCACTATGAATCTGGCATGATTTTTGCATTGGCAACACAACCTTTCCATGGCACCACAGCCGTGCTACTAACAGTTGTATTGTCAAGATGTCAAGAAGCATGTACCAGTCAGAATGACAACCATCCAACCCAGCCACCACAATAGTGATACCCAACATGGTCGTGCTACTTCATGATCACCATGTCCATGCTACCAGCCTCAAAAATCCACACTCTGATTTTTCCCACTTCGCCACCACGGTCGTAACCTGCTAGCACACTCGTTCTACCCTTCCATTACCATGGTTGTTCTAACTAGAATGATTGTGCATCCAACAAACTCTAGTACACTTTTGCACTGATTTTCCTATTATACCCCTCAGTTAACCCTAGGCATCCCAAACCATTATATATATAATATTGGCATCTAAGAACTAAAGGTTAGACACCCTAGAATTTACTACCACATTCATTAAGCCACCTACTCCTTCCCACGTACTCTTACTCCATTTCCATCATCTCCCACCTCAAAAGCCTAGTTTTCTAGGGTTTTGCCTACTTTTTTTCACCTTTCCATGCCATACAACCTCCAAGGAGGGAGAAGGACAAGGTGCTACATTAGTAGGTGAAGAAGGAAGAGTCTTCACCGAGCCAAAAAGCTTTATGTGTTCATGACGGATTCATCCAATCAATTGAATTTTGATTGGATGTGTGCCTTCACAATAGGATATTTTGAATTTATAAACTCAGTTTGGACACACACTCTTAAGAAAACCATCAAGCACACGGGCTTAGGAGTAGTATAGGAATGTAAATTTAGGGTTGAACCTAACAAAAGGGGGGAGGGGATTGGAGCTAAGTTTACTTTAATAGGTTCCTATTACAGAGTGTAGGGTTATTAGGGTTTGACTTTGGATTTGGATTACACGAAGTGAACAAGCAACAAAGAGATGCAAGAATCAAGCCTAATCAAACCCTACATAAACAATGCCATCAAAATCAGGAAAGAGAGGAAATAACACTAAACTAAGAAAGATAATTTTGAATCAGAAATTTGGAGAAACATCTAGCTAAACAAGGAAAGAAGAGGAAACTAGTTACACCAACTTAGTAGTTATACCAAGATGGCATGCAATGAACTAAACTAGAAAAATCTAACACAAACACTAAATACAAGAGCCAACTACTCTAGAAAGGGATAAATAACATGAGCAAGGCAATTATCTAAGTATACAAACAATTAATCTAACTAGGTTAACACTAAAAAAGGAAAATATCAATTAGGGTGTTGAGAAATTAATTAGGGGAGCATGCTATTTGAGGTAAGTGTGACTATCAGCCTAGTTAGGGTCATATTATGCAACACAATGAATCAAAACATGTTATCTAACCAAACAACATAGTGGAAGGGTGGTGAACTATACAATACTACTAGTGGACCATGGTGGTGTAGGGTGTACATAGAGGAACTAGTCCCTCTAAACCCCTATCCAACCATACAAGGTTTAGTTGACTAGGATATAAGTAAAATTCAATCACTATCATAATATTCTATGTCTCTAGGAGTGATACTCCTAATGTACTCAATGTCAAAGGGTGGTATGGAGTGAAGGTGAGGGGTACTTCACCTCCTTTTACTCTCCATCCAACCTATAATCATGCTCCTTTCTAAGAACATTAAGTGAGGCACTACTAGCTACTTAGATCTCACGCCTAAAAGTAGGAGAGTCTATGTATATGTAGGAAGAGGGGTACATAGCTAAGTATCCAAAAGTTGGATTTATGATCTCTTCCCCAGATAGCCACATATACACAATTCTCATAGACTAGGTGGTTTTAAGAATCAATCACCACAACGATAGATGGGAAGATGAGACAGAAGCATAAGGATAACATTTCCAAGTGAAAATACAATGTTTACAACAATAATTACTCAAAATAGTATCAAATTCCTTCCCCAAACAATTCACCAAGGAGATTAGTTACTCATGACAATGAAAAACACAAAAATGGAGAAAAGATATAGAAAAAGTCATGGAGCTCGAAGTAGTGGCTGAAATCTTCTTCCCCAACAGTTGCAAGCTTGAGAACTTCCCTCCTACAAGGTGGAATGACATGGAACTAGAATGGATAATGTCCAAAACCCTAAAGCTAGAGTCTTGGGATAGAAGATAATAAAATGGAAGTGGAGTGAGGTAGGTAGGTGATAGGTAAGTGAAACGATTTCTCAAGGGAGCCAATACACAACCTCTAGCCACCCCTGAGTCTTATATAGGGATCTAGGGATCTAGGGTTAAGTAGGATGGCAATAAGGAGATCAATTGATAAAATATGTGGGGTTCAATGGAAGCATGGTCATGGTGGCCACCTTTCAGGACGACCATTATGCACAAAATGACCATTATGGGAATATCCCAATCACATACTTTTCACCAAACTTTCATAATATAAAATAGCTCACCAAAATGGCTAATTTTTGCAGAATGGAAGTGCTGGGAGGTGGCAAACACGGCCGTGAAACCATTTAACCCCACCTATTTTATCAATTGATCTCTATAATTTTCCCTCACTTCACCCTAGACCCCTATATAAGCCTCAGAGGCAGTTGGAGGTCGAGGGTTGGCTCCCTTGAGCATTCATTTCACCTCACTATCACCCACCTACCTCACTCCACTTCCATTTTATCATCTTCCACCCCCAAGACCCTACCTTTTAGGGTTTTGGACATCATCCATTCCATTTCCATGACATTACAACTTGGAGGAGGAAAGTTCTCAAGCTTGCAACTGCTAGAGAAGAAGATTTCAGCCACTAATTTGAGCTTCATAAATTCTTATATCTCTTTCATCTCCATTTTTGTGTGCTCAATTGTCATGGGTAGATAATCTCCTTGGTGGGTTGTTTGGAGCAATAAATGTTACTTTGATACTGTGTTGGGGAATTATTGTCATAACACTATATTTATATTTTGAAATTTTATTCTCATGCTTCTGTCTCATTTTCCCATCTCTTGCTATGGTGATTTACGTTTAAAACCACCCAAGTTAATGAGCATTCTATATATGTGGCTATTTGGAAAAGAGATCCTAAGTCAAAATTGGATCCTTATCTAGATATTCCTCTTCCTACATATTCATACACTACTACTACTCTTAAGTGTGATATCTAAGTATTTAGTAGTGCCTCATTAAATGTTATTAGCAAGGAGCATGTTTATAGGTTGGATAAAGAGTTAAAGCATGTGAAATACCCTTCTCCTACACTCCATGCCACCATTTCCCACTAAATACATTAGGAGACCTAAAGACCTAGAATAATGTGATAGTGGTTGAATTATACATATACCCTAGTCAATTGAACCTTGTAAGGGTAATAGGAACTATTTCTTCTATGTACACCCTACACCACCCATGGTCAACTATTATTTTAAGATAATTCACCGATATCCCACTATGTTGTTTGGTTAGATAATATGTTTTGATTGATGGTATTGCATAATATGACCCTAACTAGGTTGATAGTCACACTTACCCTTAATAGTGAACCTCCCTAATTAATTGCTTAAAACCCTAATTTCTCTTTTTCTTTGCTAGTAGGGTTGTAAATGTACATGGGTAAACCTGCATACCGTGAAACCCATACCCTCTATACCCATTTCAGTATACATTTTTATAACCATCTAACTGCTTGCCCTTATACTTGTGGATATGCCTCTCACTGGGTATGGTTATGGTTATGTATGTACCCATATCTTGTATAACCATATACACATTTATTATATTTTAATACAAATAAATTATTTTAGAATATAATGGTGGATATTGTAGAACTCACATTTGGAAAGTATAGGTACTTTACATTAGTTAATATTTATATTAGAATGTAATGATCCATATTGTAGCACTTAGATCTAGTAAATACAAGTGCCTTACAATATTAAAGTAACAAATACATTGAGCCTCAAGCACCCTCATAGCTACACATGCACATTTCATCAAATTAATAAGGACATAAATTCATTATCTCATTCGACTTCTCCTTCCTCACTATCTTGAATGATATTTCTCCATAACAAGTTTAGAGATATGTTATATATTGTTGGTTGCACTTTGTCTCCCAATCTAAAGGTAAGACAACATAATTTTCAAGGTCAACATTGAGTGCCTAATTCTATTATTAATATAGTCAAACTACATAATATTCACCAATAGAGACAACAATTATCATTTCCTTTTTGTATTTTGATTTTGATGTATCAACATGCTAGTCTTTGTTGTCTATTTTAAGATGACATATATTTATTTTTCAAATACTATATTTGCACAAAAACTAACATATTTGATGCCATAATATTACCAATATCACCAAATTAATGTGGTTTTTTCTTGTATGCATAAGTTTTTAGTGTGTTATTTTAGAAAGTCTATCCATAACCAAATACCAACTTATCCATCCATATACCCTGTTGTTATGTGGATATAGATATGGTGTGGGTATAGTTTTTGAAAAAATGGGTAAATACCCATACCCATACCCGCTCAACTAAATGGGTATAGTTATGGATATGACCATAACCGCACCATACCCTACCATTTACAACCATATTTTCTAGTATTAACCTGGTTAGAAAATGTTCATCTACTTAGATAATTTCCTTGCTCATGTTAGTTATCCCTTGATAGAGTAGTCAGCTCTTGTCTTTAGTGTTTTTTTGTTACGTTTTTGTAGTTTAGTTAATTGCTTGCCTTCCTAGTTTAACTACTAGCTTAGTGCAACTAGTTGCCTCTTCTTACCTTGTTTAGCTAGGTTGTTCTCTATATTTCTAAGTAGGATTCCTCTTTCCTAGTTTGGTGTTATTTCCTCTCTTTCCTAATTTGATTGCATTGTTTGAGTAGGGCTAGATTAGGCTTGACTCTTGCCTCTCTTTCTTGCTTGTTCACTTAGTGTAATCCAAACCTAAAGTCAAACCCTAAGAACCCTACACTCTGCAATGGGAACCCTGTAAATTAAACTCAGATTTGTTACCCCATCTTTCCCTTGGGTTCAACCCTAACTTTCCATTCCTATACTACTCTCGATCCCAAGAACTTGTGGATTCAATTAAGATTGTGTCCAAACTAGGTTTATAAATATTCCAAAGACCACATTGTGTTCCTAGGGTGCATCCAATCAAAATTCAATTGGTTAGGTGAACCCATGGTGAATGCATCACATATCACTTCCCATCCAACCTTAAGTGGCTCAATTGACTAAAGGATGGGTAAAACCCTAATCTAGATCATCCAAGTCTAGGTCTCTAGACATGATTCTCATAATACACTTAGTGGCAAGGGGTGTAATGGAATGTAGGAGAAGGGTATCTCACCTCCTTTAGCCTCCTATCCATCTACTTAACATGATCCTTACTATGTACATATGGATAATTATGCCTACCTACTTAGATGTCACACCTAGGATTAGGGAAGATATGGATAGGTGGGAAGGGTGGGCATCAATGAAGTATCCTCTAGTTGTACTTTGGAGTTTTCCCTCTAATATACTTGTATATCTTATTTTTTATGCACCTTATGTATTACCATACATAAATCACAATAGGATGAGGTACTAAGAGATAGAAACCAACAACACAGTCATTTGCAACAAAGTCAAAGTATCATGTTAGTAATATTTCCCAACAGGGTATCATAGTTGCATATTTTTTCCCAAAATCCCACAAAGGAGGCTTTTCTACTCGTGATACAAAAGAGAACAAAAGAAGATGAAGAATAGATGTAAAACTCCAAGTATGTTGGTGAGGACATCTCCTTCCTCACCTACAACTGTTGATAGAAAAGCACCAAGCTCCTCCAAGGTCCATGAGCATGGTAAATGGAATGGCAATGGATAAAACCTTAGAAAGATAGGGTTTTTGATATGAGAGAAGTGGAATGGAAGTTTTAATTTTTAGGTCAGTAGTAGGTGGCAAAATGAATGCTAGGAGATGGTAAACCCCACCCATAGCTGCAATTGAGGTTTATATAGGGGGGCTATGGTGGCTAGGGTTATGTGGGGTTAGTATAGATAATCTAATATATGCAATATTAGGGAATTATGGCATAATAGTCATTCTACCATCACTACAGACATGGTGATTTAGGGGTGGAACGGCTATGGTTGACAATCTCAAGAAATGGTGGAAAAGGCCAAATTAGCATGGTCGTTATGATTAGAAAGACACTTTTGGCAATGAATTGAAAAAGATGGCTATTTGGTCAATAACTTGGTGAAAATGGGAAAATTAACACAGATGTTTAGGTGTCAGAATGGTCATTTTATGGCCTAGTATAGGGGTATATGATAAATGGTGAAAATGGACATGGAGTAAAGGGTTTTGTCTTAAATAGAATGACCAATCTGGTGATCATATGATAAATGGTGAAAATGGTGAATAGTCATCATATGCCTAGGAAATGGGTAGATAATTTTATGGTGGAAACGAAGACGATAAGATGATTTTATCCGAACGGAATGCCATTCTATGGCTTGGTGAAAGGTATAATTAAAGGATTTAGAGGGACTTTTATGCTTGCATTGTTGTATAGTGGCTATCGTTATTGTAGAATGACTATCTTTGAGGTCTTGAACTACACTTGAGTGGGATTTTGATCAATCCGTGAAGATTATCAGTTCAATGTTCCTTGGAATCTTGGGGCAGGTTGAATATGGATTTAGTGACTCCTTGGGATCCTCCATGCTTGGTGGTGTTATGAGTCACCTATCCCTCCTCCTTCCATCAAGTCACATCTAAAAGTATCTACAAAACATGTAAACAACTTCCTTAAGTGCATTTTATAATACAACCATTCACTGGGGAATAACATATGTATATGAGAGATCTTGATGTAAATAATGAGGAAAAAAGACTCAATATGGTCATCCAAACTAGGACCCCATCAATATATGACAATGAAATAAATTATATAATTTTAAATTTTCAAAAAGTATCTTAGCTTCAAGCTCGTAGGAAATAGACTGGAAATCAAGAAAATGCAAGTAAGGCATCTTAAAAAGGTAAGTATGTAATTTATTGAATTATATGATAATCATTATTTTTTATGATGCAATATTGATATTCATGAACGAGTATTATATTTTTTTAATAATTATTAATGAATATGTACATACTATACTGAAGATGTACTAGTAGAGAATGATTCTAGACACCTGATTATAATGATTATTCGTGGAAGACCTATGATCGTGATGTGTAGTGAAGGAACAACAAATTGTGTTTGAAAATCTTATTAAGGGTAGAAATCAAATGATTCTAAAATTTGCATTACAATTAGTATATGTTCAAAAAATATGATAAGAATATTTTCATTATTTAATGTAATTCTAATATCTAAGCTCAGTAAATGTGTTGAGATTCATGGTTTCATGTAATCATATTTGTATATGATAAACCCTAATATTTTTTACAAAGATTTAATAATAGATGATAAACCACCATATTATGTTATAAACTTCAATCAATGTAAAAAATATTTAGAAGAGTAACATCAGTGATGATGCCAAAGTGTAATAGCATCATATCAATGACCAGAACTTGTTTTGAAAACCTTTTTATAGTAATAAAACCCTAAGTTAGTTTATTGTGATGAGATTCTAAGTTATGGGATCCATTTGATATTATTGATGAGTATGGTTTTATGCAGCTAAGTTATAAAGTTGATAAGTATCATGATCATATATGTTCATTAGGGATTAGTATGAGTCCTCATAAATCCCCAAGAAAATGGTGGAAAAATTCTAAGATGTCATGAAACTATAATGATGAATAGGACCATAAACAAAACTAAAACCCCAATTTGTGATTCTAATAATAGTAATATTTGATTTAGATTTACTCATGCTTAGAGTAAGATATTAAATGGAATTTTGGTTGTTGAAAATTCCATATGCTCTTACAATTGAGAAGATATTTAGAATAAATTATCAATATTTCTTATATTTCATATTATTGATAACATTGAAACGAAAAATTATATAGCATCTCTCGGTAGTAGACCCTGGACAATTCAATGGCACATTCTTTTAATTCAGAGGCATAGCCTCACCAATTTAAGGATAGCTCAGTACCATTTCATAGGCGTAGAAACACCACTTCATTTTAGAGGTGTAGGCACACCATCTTAGAGGCACATTGAACGCTTTCAGAGGCACAACCATGATATATCTAGGACACGTCATTCCATTACATAGACATAAACACAACATGTAACAGATAACTTAGTACATAATGATAACAAATATCATATAAGATTCATGAACAAAGTTACTTAATTTATGTTAATTTTATAGTGCTTAGTTTTTAGTTTTAGGTATATGAAAATCTTATTCTCCTTATTTTAAATGCAATGTTTCTTACTTGAATACAATTTCCCCATTTTTGCATGGTTGGTGATGAGTCATATGTAGGTGTTGATATTCAACAAGAGTAGCCAAGATAGAGTTTGCATCTTATTGGGGTGCCATCTACATGACACAATAACTTTAGTTGGAAGGGTATACTTTTGTATCTATATATTTACTTCTATTGTAAATCTAGTTATATGCTATTTATATTATTATAATAAATGATAATTTTCTTTCATTGTAATTTTTAATGATTTTTTGTTTATTATTATTGTGATGTACATCATGGTTATGACTTCCCCCACTCCCCCCCCAAAAAAAATATTGTGAATGGCTTCTTGCGGTTCCATTCATACGATAAAGAAATATAAGTGTAAGAGTATCCATTATAGAGTGTAGTATTAGTGTTATTCAAATAATATATTATCTATAGCTATATTATTTATGTCATTGATAAACATGGCTTTAGTATTTCAAATATGTACTTTTGATGCGTGTAAATATGCATAGTTAATGAGCAATGGTTTTTAGATTAAATGTCATATATCTAGACTATTTATGCTCACGTTCCTAAAATAACAAGTTTTATGTCCAATAATTTCACATGCTTATTATAGTGGAAATTCATAATATGATCATTATATAACACATATACATAGATGGAATATGTATAATTGACTATTTTCCTAGAGTTAACATAATGAAAGTAAGAATCAAAGTGCCAGGCACTACCACACACAAGTCTTGTTTGGGTTGATAGAGAGAGATAACTGCAAATTATATTTGCAATATCACATTTTTTAATGTACACTTAAATTATGTCTATCACATATCATCTCCATGATAAGTTTCTATTTTAATCATGTATGCTTCTACTGTTACAATGTGTATCACTATTGCTCCACATATAGATCATATGTTAATATTAGGATAAAAAATTCCCAAAAATATATACTAAAAAATATTAGTGATGCACATCATAAAGACCCTCAAAATTACTTTAAATAAGTTAAGTCTTGTTGACTCCAAAGTTGAATTTTCTACTTTAATATTTTAATGTTATGTACCATTCCACTCAATTTTTGTCTACTGGATATTTTTGGGATGATTTTAGGATAAACAGACACACTCCTAACCTCAAATTGCAAAACCCTAATTAGGAGAAATATAAGACATGGAACCCATATCAAAGTTCTTGTGAAATTATCATAGTTCTCCGATTACATTGATATGTCCTTTAAATGTATAATCAGCTAGTAAAGATTAGACTAATGATAATAACAACACACATACTTGATACACATACAAACCCTAAGTTGTAAATGTGTGTCTTGATTTTTCCCAAAGAAATGTCATTGGCTTATTAATTCAACATTAAATAGTGTGGTATTATCATGTAATTATATTCTCCCTTAAAAAATTTGCCTGGCATTACCCATTTAGTAGAACCTTAACCAAGGGTATGTTACTTAAACCCCTATTTTGAAAAGGGAACTTATGTATTGTTTGATAAGCGTAGTACAAGTTCTTATGAAGATAAAAAATCCCTATTGGAGGAATGTACTAGATAATGGATCTATTTTGTTATATTGTAGATATTTCAGTATCATTTTTTACTTATTATAGTGATCTAATTTATTGTGTTCAAACTTTTAATATGTTAACCCTTTTGATCTCAAAACTGAACAACATTATCGGAAAAGGTCTTCTCATACTATATATCACCATGACTAAGATGGGGAAAAACATCCTTGGTCATTTCATTCACAAAGAAAATATACACCACCATTCATCTAGCCTACAACAGAAACAACTACCTATATTTGAAAAGGATGATACAATGCACATACAAGCAATAAGATTCAACATGTAGAAGATGGTAGACATTCTCTACAAGATTTGTCAAGGAAAGCCAGATAATTGGATGGAGGTACCTTGAAATAATCATTAATGAGTGGTTGAGCTATCAACATTCTCTATAATTATCAAAACCCTAGAGTTCTCATCTACTTGTATTCCAATTCCAATAATCTATGAAAAACTATTCCTATTACCAAAACGAAACTTTCATGTAAAGGATTTGAATATCAACATGGTTTAACACGAGGGACATCTCTTTCAAAATACAAAGATGATATCCATTAGGAAGGTGTGCACCTACTTATCCAACATCAAATTTGGATGTAAGGAACTAAATTTTCATTTCAATATTTACATATTTTAATGATAATATTTTAAACAAAAACAACATAGTTTGTTCCTTTTATCCATCATCCATGTTTCATCATAATTGTAGTGGAAGATAAACATAACAAGGCCAAAAATTGGTATCCAATGGCTCATATGATCCTAAAGGATATGTCATGCATGAAATAAACGTATTCATAAATATGGTACACAATTCATATGTTAATAAAGTAAATGAAACAAGTTTACTTAATCACATCATATTTATATATAAAAAAATTAGTGACATTAATAAATATGTCTTTTTTCTTATGAGAGAAATTCGTTTGGGTTTGGGTACCCCAAACATTAGCGTCTAGTTTTAGCTAGACCAATTATTGCAAATGAGGAAACCCAACCTTGACCTATGTGCATAAGGAGTAATCATGTTAGAATCTAGGTATATCACTTGTATAGACACTTCATTTTTCCAGTGTTTATATATGAATAAATTTTTTCAACAAGTAGTTTTCTTTAATTAGAGAAGAGAACAAATATAATAAATATAAATGCTTTGTATGCTACATTTGTTTCTTCTAGCAATAAGCTTGGGATCACCTAGTGCTCCTCTCTCTAATAGGATAGACACTACCAAAAAAATTGTTTGAATTTCTTCCACACATGGTCAAGAAGGCTTATTAAGAGAATGACATTATACCTTCACTTAGACTCACCCATGTTTCATTGAGTTTGACACTAGTCAAATGCATAATTTCAAAAATACTCAAGTATATATAAAGTACAAAAACTTATTTGATTTTTATAGTTATTTATAGTAACACATTAAGTATGTATTCAAAAACAATATTGGAGGTATAATTTTCAAATTGGGTCCTTCCTTAACATTAAATATCATATTTTGCCCCGTCCTAGTGAAAAGTGTGAAGTGTGTGAAGATTATTATTTCACAATATTCCTAGCCTAGAAATAGAATAAGGATATTAATTTTGATACTTCTTACATTATAAAACATGATTTAATGAAATTTTGCTCTTAATTGAGTTTGTTCATGTTAGTCATGATTTAGATTGTTTTCAAAATCATGCTTACAATTTGTACTTATTTGTCTATAATAATTTAAGATTTGAAACCAGATCATGACATTTATTCAACCCTAAACTTTTGGTTGAAATATAATACTTATACTATATGTTGATCGTCATATGTCTTCTTATTCAAGTCCTCACAATTCTATTTATTATTTATAGTATATTATATAAGGTTCATAATTCTACCCATTTTAAGAGTTATTGTAACTTGTCTAGTTCAAATTTTTTGCACATACATTTATTTTGTATTAAAACTATTGTCACTTTCATTTTATCTTTCTCACATACACCAATATGAATTATTCTATAAACAAATTTAAAACGGGTTAATATGCACTCGAAGAAATAGTAATCCTAATCCAGATTCTTTCAATTGAAAACATTCTTTATCTCATAGTCTCATTGATATCTTTTCATTGAGATGTGAATATGATGAGTATCCATTTTATAATTCAATTCAATTCTTAAATCTTGCTAATTCATTAGTTGTTTTAATCCCTTCTCTTCAACATCTAATTACACCCCATTTTGGCTCGTTTAGTGTAAATTAGATATCGTTCAATCCATGGCTAATGATGGATTTTGTTCAATCTTTTCTATTTTTTCCATCCTTTGAATCCAACCATTTCATCCATTTATTGTACATCGATGGTTCGGAAAAAGGAAAATCATTTTTAAGGATTTAAGTGAAATTTTCCCATTTTTGATATTTGTATAAGCCTTTTCACAAGTGATTCCCCAATCAACTTCCCTTGAATATAATATTCAATTTTAAAATCATGGGAAATTCAATTTCTTTTTGCCATTATCTAAATAGAAAACAATAACTCATTATTTGTCATATTCTTCTTGAACAAGAATGAAAAAAAGGGAAGACTTGGCCATCAAGTTTGTGTATTTTCATTTCCCGTGATTTTAGATATAATTTTATTCATATGCTTCAATCTCACTAGTCTCAACCCAAAATATCTTTAGAACAATTTATAATATCTAAAGTTTGTATATGAAAACACAATTTTTCTTCCTGGGGAAACTCCAGTGGTATATGGCATTCCACAACGTTCCATGTGGCAAAGTAATGCATTCGTAGGATTTCTACAATCTGCCATTGAGTTATCCACAAGTAATCCAAATCCACCTTTGTAACGAACCTAAACTTAAGTAAAAAATATGATTTTTTACTTAAAATTTTCTTATTAATTTGGTTTGAATTAGGATGCTAATATTCCTCAAACATAAGAGTTCTTAGCCAATAACACAGTTATTTAAGACCTCTATACAAGTAAAAGGGGAAAGACACTAGCTTGTGGTTAGTTGTGCAAAATTATCAAATTGATGAATTTTGATTCAAATTATCCTTATAGATTTTTCATGTGGATAGGTATAGTTAGGAGAGAGTTACCCACAAAATTTGATTAATAAATAACAAAAGGATGCATTAATATGAAGAAAATAGATTTTCCCTAAAATGGTGTGTTTCATGCATTAAAATTTTCTAAAAGACAAAACTGACTTAAAAATTGTATTCTTTGGGTCCTTATTAGTCTACCCACCAAGCATCACTTTATTAGGATGGTATTTACTCATCCAATTTTAATGGGAAAGAAAAGAAATTACAAATCCATCACTTTGTTCTAATTTTTATTACAAGGACATTAATGTCACGCTAAAATATTTGGGTGTGTGATTTTTCCTCGCCATTTGATCAAGATCCGGTGGATGATGTTTTGTCATATACCTCACAACGCATAAGGAAAATAGGTCGTGTAATCCACTAAAATTTCCAATTTTCTCTTCCTATGATTAATCGATCCTTGAAATTTCATCTCCATTGTATTTGTTTTTCAATTCCTCTTTGATTAAGAGCTTACTTGATGATTATTGCCGAGTATTTCGGATATGTCCAAATCCTTGGGGTGCAAGTTTTATACATACTACTCATAGGAACCCTAGAACATAGCTATATATATGTGATTATGCCCCTGGTTCTACTACACCTTGCTTATTATTTTCCCTCGATCAATTTCCCATGTAGACTCAGTCTCTGTAATTTTGGAACTCAAAATCTAGTTGGCTCATTCTTGGGTTTACAACTCTTTTCCTCACTATCTCAATCAAATTCTCCTTGAGGTAATGTTCCATATACTCCCTCATTTGTCTCTAACTTGTTAGGGCTGCATTATTTCACTAGATCCAGTTTTCCCCAAAACACATTTGTCATTGTTTCCTCACAATTTTGATCATGGAAGCAGGTGTTGGAGGAAGGGGATGACTCCCCTGTGGTTTCCCTCTTTGTCCATGTCTCGCCATCCTTTCTTTCTTTTTCGTCTAAGGGTAACATAGGCATTCTGCCTCTCTTTTTGTTTTTTCACCATGTTAAGTAAGAGCCATGTGGATCGAGGGTCTGGGCTACTTAGCCACCCGTGACTGGGCCAAGTCATCTGGCGTGATCCATTCAATCACTGATGTGGATTTGTTCCATATTGTGATTGGTAAAACTTGTAAAATTCATACTTTTTACTGGATTCTTCGAAAATTACACAAAAATATGTTTTGGAATTGTGATAATTTTCTCTACCTTTTGGTATAGTTTTCATCGCATGATTCACAAGTTTTAAAGATTGTATTTTTATTATTTTAAACCTTTATAATATCACATTAACAATTCAAGTGAGGTTTTAAAGGATAAAGTTGAGATCTTAGAGTCAAATCCATGATCAGTAACCTAAGGACTCTCTCTCTAAGATAAAATCATGTGTCAATCTAGGTTTTATCAAAGATTTGGGATTTTAGGGTTTTGCTTTCACTTGTAATCTTAATAGTAATTAAATATAACATCATGATTAATCAAGTTGTGATTTTGAGTCAAGATGTTGTTAAGAAACTCTAAACTCTATTAGGTTTCTAACATGATCCAACATAGGGTTTTTTTGATGGAGTTTCTTTTCTAAGGTTTTCCCTATATACATATACATATATATATATATGTATATACATACATATATATATATGTGTGTGTGTATGTGTATGTATATATATACATATTAGGACTTAAATCCTAATTGATGGACCTAATTCTATATGTAAGTTGAGTTGTCTTTAGACTTGGAAGGGTTGGATTCGATCATTTGACTTAAAAATCAATTCAAGGTATGTGCATCTACTCTAATCAAATTTGGCATACTAACATGACTAAATATATTTTCCCATATGAGGCATTGAGTAAAATTGTATACATATTTGTCATCTTGTGAAAGTACTCTTCCTTGTGAATATGTTCCTGACTTGTTAAAATTTATGTGTGAATACTACATTGATGTTTGTTTGTCCTAATCTTGACAATGAATTGGGTCCTCTGAACCCACTTGATGAATAACTATACTTTGTTTTGTCATGTCCTATTTGCATGTGTGTATGACTAGTCATAACTAGAATTAGTGACACCATATTGGCACTGGATTCTATTCCCTTTCCACTTACAATGTTTGTAGGAACTGGGTCTTATTCCCCTACCAGGTATTGGACTCTATTCCCCTGCCACTTATGATATTAAGCAATGGGTTTTATTCCTGTGCCATGTACTGGGTTTTATTCCCATGTAAAATATTATACTCGTTTGGCACTGAGGTTTTACTCCTTGCCCTTGGTATGGAATATATGGGTTCCTACCCTACTTTTTATTCTATGTTGGTCAGTAATTTGATCACCTTGTAACTATTTATATTTTGTTATTGTTGTTGTATATGACAAGAGTCCCTTTTAATTTATCATAATCTTGATAATAAATGCCTCATCTTTGGGACATGTTAAGACTCTTGATAACCTAATATCTTTTGATATTTATTCATTGACATCCCTCTTATTCAACTCTTCTCTTACATTTAATTAAAGGCCAATTATTTTTACCCTAGAAATACTCAATTTTTGTTGACATCCTCTCCTTTTGTTTTCCTTTTTCATGGGTGTTGTTTGTCAATCCACCCAGAGTTAGCACGGCCTGTGATCCAGGAAGGGGAGGACTTTTCTCATGATCAAATGTAAGGATGAGTTCTGAAATTTGAAGGTTGCTCACCTCAATATGATCCTGATCATTAGATTCATAGTTTAGACTTTTCCTATATGACCCAACATTAAGTTGAACAATGAAATTTTATAATAGTTAGAATTTTATTTTCTACTGCCACAAACCATGTTTCAATACTCATATATTTGAGGAAATATAATGCACCCCTTTTATTTATTTATATATGTCTTCATGGGATTTATGTAAATTATTTCCTTGATTTATGTAAGGAGTGGTCCCCTACAAAGTTCCACTCCTTACAACATTTTTTTTAATTTCTTTCCTTTTTCCCCCATGCAAAGGGACACAATCTCAAAGCATCTATCCAAAACCATAATCCTTGACCCTTAGGTATGAATATAACCCCATACTCACCATATTCCAAACACCTTTTGGTTCTACTCAAGAAAAAAATTCAACTAATACCCCCTTTATTTATTGATGCTTGAGTGTCTAGAGGATACTTCCTCTAGAATGAATTTCCACTTTAAAATTATTACGTTGTCCAATGGTAATATTGTAGTGAACTTCAAATAATTGCTTTGAAATACTAAGAATTTCTTTATCTACATATCTTATCATAATCTACTTATCTAGTTTTACATCCAATCATTGTGATCTTAAATAGTTTGATCTTAATTGTTTTACTGTTTGATCAAATCGTCCTAAACTTCTCATCAAAAATGAATTGTTTGGATTAGGTAGATTAAAAGTTTGACCTTTTATAAACTTTTTCAATCTTTATTGTATGATCTATTATCTAATCTAATGTGATGTATTATTCATCTATATTGAATTAATATAAGTGATCGAGGCTTTCTCATATCATAATTTCACTATCATATCGTCTCGCAATCCCATAGTTATTCAATCCAAACCGTCGGGGATGGATCTCCAATGAGGATATCCTGAGGAAATTGGGGGATCCCACAACCTTATAAAAATAGATACTTTACAATGATGCTAGGAAATCCATGGTCATCTCCATCCCTAAAGATCTGCAAAAAACATAGTTTAATGCTTTTCTTCTTAAGAAAATAGAATCGAACTCTTTTAACATGTGAATCAAAATATACAACATTGTTTTTACAAGTGACGTGGGGGTGCTTAATAGCTTCCATGATCGTAACAAGATCAATGAACTCATATCTTTTCCCATGATTACTGTCTTTTCCCTACCAACACTGGTTGGAGTCAAATTTTGGTTTTTACATTTTGCTACTGATGTAAACATTTATCTTGGTTTTTTGTTGTTTGCAAATGAAAAATAGTTGTGACTCTGATCTTATACTCTTTCACCTTTTCCATGTTTTTATGACCGTCGAATTATCTCTTTTTTGAATGAATTTTCTCAGGGGTACCAGATTGGTGAGTTTGCTAGGGATGCAAGACGGTCTAATTTGTTTTCATCTTTCCGATCTGAAGTCTTATCATTGACCAACTTTCTTCATGGTAGAATAAAAAAA
Organism: Alisma plantago-aquatica; assembly: GCA_963693085.1. Lineage (NCBI taxonomy): Eukaryota > Viridiplantae > Streptophyta > Magnoliopsida > Alismatales > Alismataceae > Alisma > Alisma plantago-aquatica. The sequence continues at coordinate 1,281,793,835 of OY856412.1, read as the reverse complement.
TCCTATGTGCCTTTTTGGTAAAATTAGAGATTATGCTAGGTTTTCTCTTTGTGCGGGTTTTCCTAGTAGATCAATTACTACATGCTTCTCCTTGCAATTCTAAGTAAACTATATTATGTTAGATTTTCTCTCTCTCTACGACTTTGAGTTTTGAGTTTTCCAAATAGATCGACAATTGCATTTTCTCTCTCCTGTTTGGCACAATCAATAATTCTTGTAGGGTTTGTTGTGCTACTTTTGGGTTTTTCAATTTTTCCTGGTATCAACAACCCTGTCATTTTTAGGCTTTGTCATTGTCTCCCAATTATGGTTTTCTTGGTAGTTTTCAAAATGGGTTTAGTTGTCACTTCACAATTAAGGTTTCCTTCTAATTGGGGTTTGTCGTCGCTTCCCAATTAGCATTTATTTGCTTCCCAAAACATTATCTCTTTACTTCCTCATTAGGGTTATTGTTTCCACTTTCTATTTGGGGTTTAATTCGGATTCCCTTTTAGGGTTTCTTATTTGCTTCAATTATTTTTTTTATTTTATTTTAAGAAAATATAAAAAGAATTCAAAAAAGTATATAAAATAGAGTAAAAAATAAGAGAGCCCTTACATTATGAGCAAGATTCATTCTTATTGACAACATGTTCACCTACATGATTGATGTTCTATGGGAAAGGAATAAAGATAGCTTGTTCACATGGTTGTTTCCCTAATTCTTTCATTTTCCTTTTCTTATTTTTCATGGGCTTGTTTCACAAAAAGTAAAAGGATTCATAGACTTGCACTTCACACACCTACAAACACATGCAAAAAAGAATGGGAGCCAACACTCACATTGGATCCATGAATGAGTTGTGGGGTGTTTGTAAAGGTACCAGCATAACATGATGATGGATGTCCAAAGGCCTTGAGTACACCCCCTCTGCTACAACTCATGACTAGTTTGTTCATTGTAGTCACAAGGTGTATTGAGAGTAGTATCCATGTCCAATGAGCGGGTTACCCCAATGTTGAGTGTCATCACTCCATATATTGTTTAAGGGGCAAACCCTCCTCTACAAGTCATGCTTGGGTGAGGATGTAAATCATATTTAAACTCATGGGATAAAAGGGGTAAGTTTCATCCTCTACATATGCATTTTACAATTATTTCTTGGATTACAATTTTGAAAAGTTTTTCTTTCTTCTAAAAAATCTAAGCTTTTTGAATGTTTCATGTTTTAAGATTTTAACCATATTGCATAGATTTTTCATTATTTTCTAACATATTTATTTTTAAAACAACAACCTCAAAATACATAATACAAAATCAACACTCAATGATCTTCAATCAGCAATTTCAATCAAAACTCTTGAATCAATAATTTTATCATACGAACAATCCTCCCATCAAATAATCTCAAATGATCTCAAACAATCTCAATCAATGATTTTTTATCATGATCTTTTTGTAACCTCAACAAAATCGAACCATCTTTTCACATCTCAACAAAATTTAATAAAGTTTTCACATCTCAACATACTTCAACCATATTGTCAAACCTCGACAAAGTTGAATTCTTCTCACGTATAAACCAAGTTGAATAGTCCTTTGAAACCTCAAAAATGACAACACCCTTTTTAGTCTTCAAAAATGAACATCCTTTTCAAACTTCAAAAAAATTGAACCACCTTATCACATCTCAACAAAATTGAAATATTATCTTGAACCTCAACAAAGTTAAACAACCTTTGCATTAAAAAAGTTGAACAACCTTATAAAACCTCAACAAAACTGAACAACTTATTTAATATAGAATATATCATCAAAAAAATCCTTTGGTGATCAAAATCTTATCAAATCAGTAACCATAATCTTCCAATCAATTCATCATATGGTCAGCCAATCTCCCAACCTACCGTATGCTTGTAGGATTCCAATATTCTAATCAGATAACCTCCCAAAAGGTTCAAAGTCCATAACCCTACCTTAGGTTGTTGGATTTTACCCTGACCTCTCACATTTCCTTGAGTGGTTTGCTTTTATCTTTCTGGTAGCCTAAATCGTACCATACAGCTGCTAAAATTTGTTTGGATACATATCATACTTTTATCAACCTTTTCCAAGACCTTCCAATACTATTTATGCCAAAAGTCTATCTAATTTTGGTTTCTTCTTTTGAGTTCCACTTACACGAACCCTTTGGCATCCATTGAATGGATTCCATAGTCCATTCAAAACCTAATTTATTTAGTCTTCACCTTTGATTATGAATGATATGAAGAGCCATACTTTTCAAGTAACCTCTTTAGAACACATTGACTTTCTGGGGACTAATTTTCCAAACCTATAGTCTTGTGCAAAAAGTTTTACAAAATGATCTATGTGTTATCTCAAAAAAATCATACAACTTTGCATCACTCTCTCTAGACCTAAGCTACACATGCATGTTTGACAAACAACTACATCCTTAAAGGACCTTCCAATTCAACTTGATATTTTCTTAGCAAAGCTTCACAGTTATGTTATAAGGCTACTCTTCCTCAATATTAGATATAACTTCCAAATCATAATTAAAATATCAAATCATTCCCCGATCATACCACCTCTAATAAGTCCAAAGTATTTTTCATCTCGACTAAGATATCATCGAGTAACATGATGGTCCACCCATTTTTTGTTTGCACTACAACGGTCTTGCACGATTACTTAAAATTGGGCCATCAACCTAACATTCACTTTCACACCATGGTCATGTACCATGACCTAAAATGGGTTCAATGTACCCTTTTATGAGTATCTCTCTCATAGAATCTTCCCTGTGGAGAGAGGAATCACATAGACCAAGTTATCAATAGATATCCAACCATAGTTTTTGGCCCTAAGTGGGTCAGCTTGTCCCTTGATACCCTTTTTGTGAGTATATCTATCTTAAAAGGTATCCCTTGTGGAGAGAGGAACCTCACACACCAAAATCCAGACACAGTCTATGGCCCCAAGTTGGTCACATTTCCCATGGATACCCCTTTTTGGTAGTATCTCTTTAATCAAATCTTCCCTAAGGAGAGAAGAGCCTCACACACAAAAATCAAGCTACAAGCCTTCAGTAGATCACCTTGTCCCTAGATACCATTCTTGTGAGTATTATCGTGTAAAATCTCCCTTATATAGACATGAATATCACACACAAAACTATATATAGATATGCATACATAGCCTCTACCCCTGGGTCACTTTATCCATGGATACTCTTTTTGGTGAGTATTTATCTCATAAAATTTCTCTCAAGGAGAAAGGAATCTGACCTACCAAATTCTAGTCACAATCTCTATCCTAAGTGTGTCACCATGTCTCTGGGCACCATCATAAATTCCCATCCACAACCAAAAACTACAATCCACAAGCTCTCTCACGGTGATATTGGACATATTTCATGACCATTCCATATCACCCAATCTAGGGACATGTCTCTATATTTAACTTTGAATCTAATAATGAGCTCTAATACATGAACAATATCTTTCCACATAAAGGGAAAAGTTCCCAATCTTTGACATGACCATTGCACACTTTTCCATGCAAGTGGCTTGAACCTTTTTCTATGATGTGTTTTGATGCCCCTCTTCTACATGATGGACAATATCTTTTTAACCCTCCCTGAAATATTACAAATTATGAATTCCATCTTTTAGTTTTACGTATGGTGAAGCCTTTATCCTAAAGCAATGGGAAGATTCTCAATAACCATGCCTTTCAATTTTCACAGCTTAACACCTTACTATGCAAGGGGAAAATTATCATTCAATCTATTGAGCCCAATGCACAATCATTCTACCTCCTTAGTAGAGAATAACACACAAAAGTCTTAAGAAGCTTCGCACACACTTACAATTTCTGAAAGAGCTCCTTGAGATGGCAAGCACCAATAAATAATCCAACATTGGTAATGTAATGAATACAATGGTTGATGACTCTCATGATGAGATAAAGGCCCAGGTTGACATATATTCCATCAAGAATTCAAGACACTCTAAAGAACCACAAGTCACAATGCGACTTTAGTTTGGTAAAAATAGACAATCAAAGAAAAATGTTGATCAACAAGGACAGAGATAGAGGTAAGCAAGGTTCGAGGACCCTCCATATAAATAATATATATTCATGTATAGGTAAAAGTATTTATATGTATGTTGGCATTAATATATATATGTACCAATCCTACATTTATCATGACCAGTTTGGTAGACTACTGGATCAGTAGCCACAACATGACATGCCTTGGCATCAGTGGCACGGATTCAATTCCCTTATGTCACATTTTAAAAAAAATATCCAAAAATATCTTTCAATTTCTATGATATTGTGTCTATAATATTATATTATTTATGAAAATATAGTATCATAGATGAATGGGTGGTCTAGTGGAATAGCAAAGGTTGTGCGGTGCTTCTTTCACTTATGCTTGTGGGTTCAATTCTCAGTTAGCATATTTTTTTGATAATTTAGCACAACATTTAAGTTTCATTTCCCCCAATCATGAATGTGTGGTTCCGCCTCTTTGGTTCAACAACAAGAATAGATACAAGTATTCCCCTTTGCAGGATATGAATAAGTATCATCTCCACACAACTTGTGTGAATAGCTAGACCTTCCTGGGTGACTCTAGCCAAGAATACCAGCACAAGAGCATGACATCTGAGCATTTGCGACAAGAAACATCTACGACACAAGTAGTCACTCCACTAAACATTCAATATTTTAATCAAATAGAAGAATTTGATGAATAGTCAGAAGTTATTGTTTATCAAGGCAGAAGGCCAAAGTCTACCAATGGTCAAAAGACTACAAATTCAACATAGAAGAAGAAGTTTGATGTAGTTAGTCCCATGATTTTCCATTTACCTCCACCCTGGTAGTATCCTCTTGGTTTAGGACCATAAGGGTACACACTTCATTCAAATCTGGTCACACAATTAAAATCTAGAAACAACCATTAGAAGATCACAAAGAATGATAGAAAGTGCACAAAAAAGTGGATATGTTCTCAAAGATGACTACTTCCCCCATCATCCCCAAAGAAGAGAAACCAACATGGAAACATATAAGAAGATTCACACTCTTAGGGACCCTCTCAGTAAGGTCATCCATTGGTCGAGCACCATGTGAAGTTCTCATCCATAAGGGAGCCTCCAAATCCATGACAAACAAGACAGAATCTCAATATTCGATGCAATTTTCATCGCACCCCAAGACACAAAACAGAGGCGTCCCTAGCCCTCAAACACAGTGTTGAAGACCTAATCGAGGCTAGTTTGATTAAAGTGGACACACTTCAAGAATTCACTCCAGATCATGCAGAAGAAGGATCAGCTATAATAACTATACTAGTTGGATCTTTGTCGAGTCTGAGCACAACACGAGCACACCAGTAGATAGTATCACTCTAGTGCCTATCATCAAAGAACCACATGTAGTCACAGAACCAATTGAATATCCATGTGAACCAAAGATCTATTATAGAGCACCAATAGATAGAATTTTCATACCCCAGAGCATTCAGGGATCATGAAGGACCTATGCAGTTGTTTTTACTTCCAAAAATAGAAAAAATAAAAAAGGCCAAAATAAGGAAAAATCCACCTAATTCACTTAACACCCCACTATGATATCCATGAAAGCTAAACCATTGGAACGTTATAACTAATGGGTCAAGGATATAAGGATCACTATCATTATATTGAGGCCTTAATGGTTCACATACCTAATCTCACCCATAAATAAAATAATAGGATGAGATTACACTTCCAAAAATCAATAAATGTCCACTTATAGGTCTTATTAAGCGTAGCACTAAAATTCAAGTAGAAACAAACCTATGAAGTAAAAACATCCTGCAAATAAACTCAAGGGTCACTCAGAGCATGAATTAGTGTTTAAACATGACAACAACTCAGCTCACTAGGAATAAGAATGACAAGTGGATTGGAGGATAAAGAGGTTTGAGTCCCTTGTGTCATAGTTCATGTCTCACAATATTTCATGATGATTTTGTAGGAGTCTCTCTTTCTATCAAAATAAATTCCAACCATTGGAGAGAAACCATGAACTTACACCCACATTAAGAAGTCAAAGACCATGTTCTTGACAAGCACTATTGGAACGATATACAAGAAACACTAGTAAAAATTTCATTTCACATAAAACGTTGAAACAGTATTTGATATCAAAGAATCTGCCTGTCCAGTTATCATAAATTACATTCGACTCTATTAAACCAAATTAAATCTTACTACTCATATGATATTTACATAATATTACACCCATGAGAGAAACAAATTCAATATACAACCACTCCTTGGAAAGAGAGACTATAAGGAGATTATATCCAAAATATTCTATTAACATCTTCTTTATCCTAAGTCATTCTATTTAAATCTTCTTTGTCACAACATGTCCGTTGGATGTCATTATACCTAAAAACATATGAAAAAATCTCATGAGACTCATGCAGAGCCCCTGTGAGTGGAAATTTTCCACTTCACGCGCTATCACCTTTAAATTAAAAGAAACCTATAGAGATTAAAAAGTGTAAGAGATAATTCTAGAAATTAATACATCCATACTATAACAATAATATAATTAATTATAAAGACATTCATTTAGTTAAATCCCAACTCATTAAACATTTTTAGGGCATATCTATTAATGTAGTATCAAGTGCTAATTAATATTTAGAACTATAAGCCTATTATGGAAATAACAAAGTCCATATCTAAACATTTATAATTCAAAAATAATAATAGCATCTTTCTGATATCCCACCAACTAGACTACAAACATATCCAACAACCCTAAATCTAATACCCACATAAGTCATGTCTATTAAACAAATTTTTTCAAACAACAACTAAAGCCATATCCAAACAATTTAAGATATCATGTATGTCTTAAACTAGAAGTCAAAGTTTATGATCACATTACATACAATGAGACAAGAATAAGAAAATATATTATCCTTAATAGAAGAGTCATTGACTTTGACAAGTAATACATATTCAACAATAATAGATTTATCCACCAATAGTAGAGAACTATGAAAAACATTCATCTCATTTTTTACAAGGTTTTCAACTTTTATTCATTTATCTTGAAACTACTTGGCTCATTCCTTACTAAGTAGAAGTTACATGCCTGATTCTTGTGTTAGTGACACACCATCATTGTGTTAGTGTTTATTTGGCCACCCTAAGATAGCTACAATAGATATTGGTCCACCAAAACATCATCTAAAAAGCCTAAGGTAGGGTGTTCAACCTTTCTATCATCACGTCCACATCTTGGGTACACAAGATTGGAGAAAAAAGAACACATTATCACATATCAAAAGTTTCTCATGTTTCAAAGTTTACAATTCTTAAGAGTATATTTCTTATGGACATATACTTTTACGTAGAGGATTTAGGGATAAATTCATGCCATATGACATGCTCCTAGATCTTGGTGGTCGTAGAGTTGGTAGTGTGCCCTGAGAGTCATTCATATGATGATGTAATGGGACACTTTGTAATTGATTTGATTATTAAATGAAGGCAATTCCAGTTATTAAGTTTATTCAATGAGATAATGAATAATCTTAAGAATGTCCTAAGAATGCATGACTAAATAACATGTGATTTTTTGTTGAAGACTTGAGCATGAGATGATGTGCATTCTAAGAGTATTCATTCTTGTCAAAGTCCCTAGTCATATATAATTGCAAAAATTGGGAAAATGATGATACATTTAGATTGTATGTGTGTTGACGGATGACTATGTCTCATTAGTATTGATATTGGACATCAAGTCATACACATAGGAACTTGTTATGAACAAGTATACTAGACATACCCAATCTATTTATGATACATGGAAGAAAAAAATGCCTTTCATAATGATATCGCATGTGATAGTTGTGATTGTGGTCCTTCTACTTGTAGTCGCTACAATGATTACATGTTTTTTGGTGTACTTTAACACTAGTCAGAGTGACCTTGAATAAGGGTTTCCATATAGTTGTTGTTTAGCTGCATTGTGACATGTGTGGATTATTGTGAGTGCTTTAAATGGAATTTTCCCCTTCCATTGGAGTGATATCCCGACCACTTGATGAGTGATACTATGAAAATCATGACCATGCTCATGTGAATCAAGCATGACATTGAGCTCATATGTATCTCAAATAGTCTACTCTAGATCAAGGAACAAAATTTTAACATTAATAGGATGACATTCCATGCCACATATTCAATTTTGATATTGGAGACAAGGGGGTCATAAGATCATTGTAAGATTGGTCATAATACAAGGTTGAAGTTATTTTCCAACTTCTCCAATTACTACCATGGCAATGAAGTCTTTCTAGATATCAATTTTAGTGTGTGAAGTCATAATATAGTTATAGACATCACTATTGACATATTTTGGACCTTGTAGGGTCATAGACATAGGATGCATAGGGAAGAGGAGTATAATCAAGGACATATGAATAATCTAGTTGATAAAAGGTTTATGTAACTAATTCAATCGTCAAAGGAATGATCGAAACCCTAGTTGGCTGATTGGAAAGTTCACTCATTCTAACGGACATACCACTTGATCTAATGTAAGGTTTACTTTTCACCCATTAAGATCCAACCTCAATCAGTTGACTACTTAGTGCAATTGCCCAACTGAACAAGATCAACCAATTGGTCGATTAGCTGGTCTAGCCGCCTGACTGTATTGCATCAATGAATCAGCTGATTGGATCTAGAATGTTATGACTTAGTATAGTTGCCTTACTGAACTTTCCAGTCACTCAACTGGTTGTCTCGGGCATGCCACGGAAAGAAGCATAACTGACACAATTTCCTGATTGGATTGATCTAGTCTCTAGACTAGTTATCTATGAGTAAACAGCTGAAAAGAAATTGTTCTCTTTTCATTTCCCAGTGAATATTAGAAAACCTACTCTATATTGCATCATGAAAAATGAAAAACTACTTGAGTGTATTTCGCTCCGGATACACTCGAGTGTATTCTAGCCTGACTCTATATGAGTCAGGCTAGAATACACTCGAGTGTACGGATCGCACGAATACACTCAAGTGTGTTTGCATATCAAGACTATTTTTTGCAAAATGTAAACCATTGATATTCACTGTCATATTATAACTAGGCCACATACAAATTTTGAGCCCATTTCGATGAGTGTAAGTCACTCATCCAAGGGCAACAAAATCGACGCGTGAAATTAATTTGAAATACATAATTTTTGCGGTCTTCATAACATGAGCTATACATATCCAAATGTGCTCAAATTTTGCGTATGAGTTGTTCACGAGATGTTTAAGTAGATCAATGGATTAGATTTAAAAAAAAATATTGCATCATGAAAAACTACTTGAGTGTATTCCGCTCCGGATACACTCGAGGGTATTCTAGCCTGACTCTCTCTCTCTCTCTCTCTCTCTATATATATATATATATATATATATATATAGAGAGAGAGAGAGAGAGAGATCTATATATATAGAGAGAGAGAGAGTTAGGCTAAAATACACTCGAGTGTATCCAAAGCGGAATACACTCAAGTAGTTTTTCATGATGCAATATTTTTTTTAAATCTAATCCATTTATCTTCTTAAACATCTCGTGAACAACTCATACGCAAAATTTGAGAACATTTGGATATGTATAGCTCATGTTATGAAGACCGCAAAAATTATGCATTTCAAATTAATTTTGCGCGTCGATTGTTTTGTCCTTGGATGAGTGACTTACACTCATCGAAATGGGCTCACATTTTGTATGTAGCCTAGTTATAATATGACAGTGAAGATCAACGGTTTACATTTTGCAAAAAATAGTCTTGATATACAAACACACTTGAGACTATTCGTGCGATCCGTACACTCGAGTGTATTCTAGCCTGACTCATATAGAGTCAGGCTAGAATACACTCGAGTGTATCCGGAGTGGAATACACTCAAGTAGTTTTTCATGATGCAATATTTTTTTTAAAATCTAATCCATTGATCTTCTTAAACATCTCGTGAAAAACTCATACGCAAAATTTGAGCACATTTGGATATGTATAGCTCATGTTATGAAGACCACAAAAATTATGCATTTCAAATTAATTTCGTGCGTCGATTTTATTGCCCTTGGATGAGTGACTTACACTCATCGAAATGGGCTCAAAATTTGTATGTAGCCTAGTTATAATATGACAGTGAAGATCAACGGTTTACATTTTGCAAAAAATAGTCTTGATATGCAAACACACTTGAGTGTATTCGTGTGATCCGTACACTCGAGTGTATTCTAGCCTGACTCTATATATATATGTGTGTGTGTGTTTATATATATAAGTATATATATATACTTATATATATATATATATATATAAGTATATATGGATAAAAGGATTGTGTACCTATGTACATGTGTCTTATGTGTACCCATCTTTGTTTATGATGATTTCACAACTCGTTTGAATAATCTAATCTTATGGATGTGTTTCATAACCCTTAGACAACATAGGTATGCAATATCACGTCAATCCTACATTTGTAGATCATCTAGTTAAATAATATATATTTTTTCTAATCAACGGTAAGTTGCTAAAATTGAAGAAACCGTTGGATGATATATCATTATATCTCATGATATACATTTGATATGGTTGTGATCTCTTAAAAACATCTAATCTATACACTTTTGATTGAATCCATATGGTTGCATTTGATTAAGAGATTCCACATGTGCCATTTTAATAGTCTCTCTCTCTCTCTCTCTATTTTTATATATATTTATATTTATATTTATATTTATATATAGCTTCCATTGAGCCTTTCGCTTCCATGAATTCCTATACTAGTATTAGTGCCATGTCAATGTATGGTATATTGGGATTCACAATTGAAAAAATTGAATTTGTTTTTATGCCACTAGTGTTGATACATGTTATGTGAATGATTAAAAGTTAATATAAATCTATATTAAATTCCACATGCTTCACAATATGGATTATTGATATGGTGGATAGGGACAGATGTAGCAAAACCTAAATTTTTCTAGTTCACAGTAATGAAACTTTGTATAACTTACTAGGGGAAGTGCCCCTGAGACCCTGTGAAGAGTGTCATGCCCTCAACTCCGATCTACTAACCGAGCAGCAAGATCCCCGCATAGGGGCACAACCCATGTGTACCCATCCAATTCGTGTGGATGTCAAGGATTTACTCATGGAGAATGTCATGTACAGAAAAGATGTAGTCCTTATGTTTGGTGGATGCATGTATGGTTATGGACAAAGATCCCTTTGTGTGTGCATTATGTGGATCTCAATAAAGCTTTTTTGGTTGGCAAGTATTCATCTTTCATGACATGCCTAATCATTTATTCCATATGTAATGTTTTCTATTCCTTCTTACTCCCCTCGAATGTAACTCGAGCTTTCTTCATATCATGTAAAATTAAATAGTTATGCATAAGTTTTGGAGGACATGGAGTGATGATGCAACCAATAAGATCCAAGGAGCATTCATGGAGCCATTAATATGATGCAATACATGTAGGTCCATAGGTTGATGATGCATATAATTTTATTATTCTTAGGTAGATAGTAATCCTTTACGGCTTTAAAAGATTACGTTAGTATGACCACAACAATGTCATATTTTTGTGGTTGTGTTTGTGGATTGTGGATATAATGTGTACACGATACATATTATTAGTATTTTCTTTTTAGATATGTATACACATATAAATAAAACCCCTCAAAAAAATTATTCAATCTTATATGTTTTCCAATATGCAGCACACATGAAAACCTTGATCGACAAAGTGCAGGTCTGCCAGAACAGGGTGTATATTTCATTGTATTGACCTTTGGGTCAGACTTAAGTAAGTGATCTTAATAGGATTAAAAACCTAGAGGCAAATACATGGTCATGAGAAAGGGTTCTGCATCTATCTATAAAAAATTACATTAGATGCAATTGACGAATGTTGACTATCCCAATAATCAAGTTGTGGGAGATCAACCAAAGTTAAATCATGCATTGACGAAATATGGGTCTTGTCTCACTAGAAGATTATACAATGAAATCTTCCAAATTAATAGTGAGGCCATTAATTTGAAATAAAATAGATCTAAGAGTGATATTATTTAAAGTCATATTAGTATTAGTAAAACCTTTTCAAATCAAATGTTAAATCTTACAAATACTTCTTGTAGATCAAATGGCAACCAACAACTACAACTTTTCAATTTATTTGTCCTGGAGAAGGAAAAAGTTAATAGCAAAAAATTCCATGACTATTTCAAGACTTTGAGATTTGTTCACACACATGAGACAAGCTCTATATCATGGATACACCAGAATCAAATGAACCAATTTTGAATGCACCTAGGGATGAAAGGGAGGCTTATCATAAGCATTTCATTGATTTTATGGGAATCAACTACCTTATAGTATTCTCCATGAATCATGAGATTCAAAATAAACATGACAGCATGGGAGTTGTTGAGATGATAATCATCTTAGGAACAGGTAACAAGAACAATCTAGGAAAGAGAGGTATGATGTCTACAAGGCATTATTCAAGTGCAGAACAGTGGAAGGTGATCTAGTTTGACCCCATGTACTCAAGTTAATTGGGTATGTGGAAAGTATAGATAACTGAGATATCCTTTAGCATTATAGTTGGCCACATGTGTGATCCTTCAATCGTTGTTGGATTAGTATAAAAAAGAATCATGAATTATAAGATGAACTATTGTGTTAAACCACTGATAGAGATACTTTTCATGTTGAGAACAACTGAGGGGCAAATGAAAAACAAGACCAAATCATTTTTTATAATCAATAAAGCATAAGGAAAATCCATGGTCAAAGGAAAATCCATGGTCAAAGGAAAATCCAATAAATAATCTAAGGCTGGCCAAAAGTTTAAGTCATATGCACTTAAGGAAAAAGGAGTAGTGGGTAAAGAAGGAAATTGTCACCATTCTCACCATGTTGGACATTAGAAGATAAATTTACCTCTCTACAAGATCTAAAGGATAAGAGCATAGGATGTAGATTCCACTTTATATATATATATATATATATATATATATATATATACTAGTGAACGCACACGTGCACATGCATGTGACATATAAAATTTGTTGGAAATGTGCGGGGAGAGGACTCGTCTGTGAAAGGGTCCCCACGGTAAAAGATATTTGTGTTGGTTGTTTGAAAGGAGAGAATCAAGGAACCACTTCCGTGGAATGGAGAGAGAAATATAGAATTAAAGATAATAAAAGTTAATAGGAGAGTGTGGGAATAAATATTTGTAGGAGTAAAATTCCTTGAAAAAATGAGAGAAGAGAGTGAATCAAGGAGAGTGCAGCATCAAACTCACTCCTTTTATAGTAGTATATATATGTATGTATATATATATATATATATATGTTATAGATATAAATATATCTACTTATGAATGGGTATTAGATACCAAATGTGGATCTCACACATTAAAATATGTTGGATCTAAGAAGTAGACCCTTAAAGAAAGGGGAGGTGCAAGTACGTGTTGCAAATGGAGCAAGAGTTGTTGTCAATGTTGTTGGCACATACTATTTATCTATACATGGGGGGCTTGTAATAGATTTTAAAAACTTCTATTATGTACCTTCCATAAGTAGGAACATAATTTCTATTTCATGTTTGGACAAGAGTTTTTTTTATTTTATATCAAGATTAGTTTTAAATTTCAGATTAAGAATGATTGATGCTCTGTTTTTAAAGATGAGATCTTTTATGGAAGTGCCCCTATGTCATGCACTTTATTTGTTATATATTTAAATAATATGTATAACATAAATACTTAGTAAATTAAACTCAATCACTCAAACAAAAATTTTCAATGGCATTTTTGTCTAGGACACATAAATGAGAAGCACATTTCTAGACTCCATAACAATGGATATCTAGGCATATTTGATTTTGGATGAATTGAGACATATGAATTTTGTTTATTATGAAAGATGACAACATTACCCTTTACTGGAAACAATGAAAGGGCAACTGATATATTAGGACACATACATACTGATGTATGTGAACCTTTTAGCATAAATACTAGAGGTGGGTATTAATAGTTCATTGCATTTACTGTTGGCCTCAATATATATGGTTGTGTGTATCTAATGAAATACAAGTAGAAATCCTTTGAAAGATTTAAGGAATTAATGAACTAACTACAAAATCAACTCGGTAAGAGTGTGAAAGGAATTTCATCACATCATTGTGGTGAATACTTAAGCCAAGAATTAAGTCTCTTCTAAGAGATTGTGGTACGATATTACAATGGATTGTACCTGGAACACCACAACATAATTGTGTACCAAAAAGAAGGAATCACACCCCGTTGGACATGTTATGATCTATGACCAGATTTTTTCTTCCAACTTCCTTCTGGAAATATTCCCTAGAAACCACAACATTTACACTTAGTCGCATAGTTTATAGCCCAATTCATAAGACTTCAATTGAGATATGATTGGGAAGCCTGCCAATGTATTTTATGAATATCAAGGATGTGAAGCTTATGTCAAGAAACAATTTTCCAAAAATCATGGACCCAAATCTAAGAAATTTAAGTTTTTTGGATATCCTAAGGAAACCCAGGGATTTTACTTCTATGTTCCATATGACAAAAAAGTGTTTGTTACCATAGTTATTGTAAAATTCTCTAGAAGGATTGTATTTTTGAAGGAGCCAGTGGGAGGAAAAAAGAAATTGAAGATGTTTGAGTCCAACAAGATAACATTAAATATACAGAGGTCAATAAGGAATAAGAGGAATCACAAACTATTGTGGAATTTCAAGTTCCTCTTATAACACATGAACCTTGAAGTTCTAGTAGGGCACATTTTGAGCCCATTAGATTAGGATTTCTCGTGACTCAACAAGACAATGTGTTGGTCATTGATGATAATGTACAAACAACCTACAATGAGGCAATTGAGGGACCTTAGTCTTAGAAATGGCTTGAATCTATGAGATCTAAGATGGACTCCATGTATACCACCAAGGCATGGACCTAAATGGATCCATATGTAGGGGTAAAACCCATATGGTGCAAATGGGTATTCAATAAGAAGAGTGGCATGTTTGGTAATGTACAAACCTACAAAGTTTGATTAGTTTCCAAAGGTTTCAAACAAGTTCAAGGTATTGAATATGATGAAAATTGTTCACCATTTCATGGTTAAATCCCATAGGATCATGCTTTCAATTTCATCTTATCATGACTATCAAATTTGGGAAATAGATGTTAAAAATGCATTCCTTAATGTGAATCTCCTTGAGTATGTGTAAATAACACAACCTACAGGTTTTATCTATCCAAATAAAGTGACAAATATCTGCAAGCTACAAAGGTCAATGTATGGGTTGAAGCAAGCATCTCAGACCTAGAATTTTAATTTTGAATAGACATTCAAACAGTTTGTCTTTATCTAAAATGAAGATAAATCATGTATCTACAAGAAGGTTAGTGGGAGCATAATTTTATTCCACATGTTGTGTGTAGATGACATACAATTCATGGGAAATGACATACCTACTCTATCATTGGTTAAAACATGGTTGAAAAACACCTTCTTCATGAAGGACTTAGGAGAATCATCCTTTATACTAGGAATAAATAACTATTGAGATATATCTAGAAGACTTCTTGGTCTAAGACAAAGTGTATATGTTTACAAAGTTTTGAAAAGGTTCATCATACAAGAGTTTAATAGAGGAAACTTACTCATGTCCCATAATAAGTCTCTAAAGAGCTCAATGTCCCAACTCTTTTGAAGAGAGGTTGTTTATGATTAAGATTCCATATGTATATGAAATTATATGTATCATATAAAGAATGTTATTTACACATCCCGACGTCAGTATACTTTGAGCATGATGAGTAGGCACCAATCAGATCCTGGTGAAGGTCACTAGATTGCTTTAAAGAACATCCTTAAGTACTTGCTAAGAACTAAGGATTAGTTTCTTATTTACACAGGTGACAAAGAATTGGTTGTAAAAGGTTACATCGACACGGGCTTTCCAACTGACGATGACGATTACTGATCACAATCAGGTTTTATGCTTTTCCTCAATGATGGAGATGTGAGATGGAGAAGAATGGAGGGATGAACGAAGTAGTTGGAATAAAAAATCCAATAATATGTGACATAAAATAAACTTTTACATACATGATTATAAAGTTAGAAATGAGACAAGAGGGAAGTATTGGGAACAGAGCAAAAAGATGGGATGAAAGAAGTAGTGGGAAGAAAGAGAAAATAAGAGAGGAGGAATATGGGGATGAACTAACACAATAAGTGATAGAAAATATATTACAATGCATATGAACACAAATAGAGGAGGTAAGTAGTAGGTAGAGATAAAAAGAAAAATATGAGGGAGGAGGAAGTGGGGGTAGCACCTTTTTACTATACTTGATGTGTTATCTCTGGGCAGATGTCATGTTAAATTTAGTCTAATGTCTTGATTTCCTCTCTCCTCCTTATTTCACAAATGGAGGAGGGAAGTAGTGGTAAGAAAGAAAAAGAGAAAAATAGGAGGGAGGGAAAGAGCAAAAAAAATATTGTAACACACATGAACACAAATGGAGGATTAAAGTTTTGGAAAAAGAGACAAGGAGAAAAATATGTTGTATACATGATCCTTATAATCCAATATATACAAAATTGCATCAGATGGTATAAGAAAATCTTGTGACAGTCATGTTTTACATCAGATTCATGGAATCTTACAAATATGATTACAAAATTTAAGAATAGGCATGATTGTATCTACTCTTCAATAGGGGACAACTCTTCCATATCACTTCTAGGTCTTCTTTACATTACATGTCCATGAATTCTTGAACGGGATGAAACCACACATGAACCCCAAGAATGAAAACAAGGGTCAGCAAAAGCTGGTACAAAATTGATATTAGAAAAGTAAAACAATATGAACCTATATACAAAGGATTTTCATGACAAAATGAAAACATTTAAATAATTTAGTCAGGTATCAAATAGTGACAATGACTTTTCAAATTCCATAGGATTCAATATCCAAGTTTGAGACTAGTAATTCAATTTTTCAAATAATAGCACATGTCAATGTCTAGTTGGTGGAGAATCCATGCATTCTCTCCTATGGAGAATGACAACACACCAACTAACATTCCCAATTTACTGAGGGACCCAATGTCCCTTAACTACAAATGGAGGAGGGAAGTAGTGGTAAGAAAGAAAAAGAGAAAAATAGGAGCGAGGGAAAGAGCAAAAAAAAATATTGTAACACACATGAACAAAAATGGAGAATTAAAGTTGTGGGAAAAGAGATAAGGAGAAAAAGAACTTGCATGATCCTTATAATCCAATATATACAAAATTGCATCAGATAGTATAAGAAAATCTTGTGACAGTCATGCTTTACATCAGATTCTTGGAATCTTACAAATATGATTACAAAATTTAAGAATAGACATGATTGTATCTACTCTTCAACAAGGGACAACTCTTCCATGTCACTTCTAGGTCTTCTTTACATTATCTGTCCATGAATTCTTGAATGGAATGAAACCACACATGGACCCCAAGAACAAAAAAAAGGGTCAGCAAAAGCTGGTACAAAATTGATATTAGAAAAGTAAAACAATATGAACCTATATACAAAGGATTTTCATGACAAAATGAAAATATTTAAATAATTTAGTCAGGTATCAAATGGTGACAATGACTTTTCAAATTCAATAGGATTCAATATCCAAGTTTGAGACTAGTAATTCAATTTTTCAAATGATAGCACATGTCAATGTCTAGTTGGTGGAGAAGCCATGCATTCTCTCCTATGGAGAATGACAACACACCAACTAAGATTCACAATTTACTGAGGGACCCAATGTCCCTTAACTACAAATGGAGGAGGGAATTAATGGTAAGAAAGAAAAAGAAAAAAATAGGAGAGAGGGAAAGAACAAAAAAAATATTGTAACACACATGAACACAAATGTAGGATTAAAGTTGTGGGAAAAGAGATAAGGAGAAAAAGAACTTGCATGATCCTTATAATCCAATATATACAAAATTGCATTAGATAGTATAAGAAAATCTTGTGACAGTCATGCTTTACATCAGATTCATGGAATCTTACAAATATGATTACAAAATTTAAGAATAGACATGATTGTATCTACTCTTCAACAAGGGACAACTTTCCATGTCACTTCTAGGTCTTCTTTACATTGCCCGTCCATGAATTCTTGAATGGAATGAAACCACACATGGACCCCAAGAACAAAAAACAAGGGTCAGCAAAAGCTGGTACAAAATTGATATTAGAAAAGTAAAACAATATGAACCTATATACAAAGGATTTTCATGAAAAAATGAAAACATTTAAATAATTTAGTCAGGTATCAAACGGTGACAATGACTTTTCAAATTCAATAGGATTCAATATCCAAGTTTGAGACTAGTAATTCAATTTTTCAAATGATAGCACATGTCAATGTCTAGTTGGTGGAGAAGCCATGCATTCTCTCCTATGGAGAATGACAACACGCCAACTAAGATTCCCAATTTACTGAGGAACCCAATGTCCCTTAACTCTACATAGAGGCGTGAAAGTGTAATTCCACTAAACTAGGGGCACTAGCCTGTCCTTTTTTTATCTTTAAACATTGTGCTACTATTTCCAGGAATTTGTTGGTGGCCTTTCAAATAGGAAGGGTCATAAAACAAATTTTGGCTAACCAACTTATCTACTATATATGATTTTAAGAGGGAATAAGCTTTCCAAATATAAAATAGATATTTCATACCTTTGGATCAAGGTATGCAATATTGTGAATTCCAAGTATTCAAATCCAAGAATTGAATCAAAATAGAGAGATCTACAAATGTAGAGAAATATTTGTCACTATATTTCTAGGAATCAAGTTATTTTATTTTACTTAGTACTTAGGTTTTCTATCTTCCATTTGTATTCCATATTTTACTTGTTATATCGGTTTTAAATTTACAACTAGGTTAAATATGTGATCAATGTTACTTAACTATTTATTTTCTCTAAATTAGATCCTAAAATTTTATTATCTCTTATATATAAGTCCATTTGATCATTATAGTCAAGGATGTTTATTATATGAGAAATAACTTATCAAAATACCCTTGTTATGGATCTAGGGTATAAGGTATACATAGTTCAATGCATACTAGTTGTACATTCATATGTAAGTACATAAGCAATTCTTATTGTAGACAGTGGTAACCCAATGTATAAATACCATCATACTACATTTTGGGTACTAGAACCAATTATATTATACATAGTCCTTCTCTAATCTTTTATTTCAATTAGATTAGTATAGATAACATAATGTCATACATCTGTATTGTATTTCTAAATTTAAATTCCACATATATCATTAAAACTATATATAATTGATTTATTAGTCCAAATTATAACTACTTCCAATAATAACAGGTCCAATTAGTATTGAGCATCATTATATTAGTATAGAGTCTGACAATAATTTATCTTAGTGTCTATGTATTCATAATAATCCCTTTTCTAGTAGTCTATCACCAGTAAGCATTTTTTATTATTATTGTTATCATCGTTAATACACCATATACATATTGCTACATTTCAAAGAATCACGTTAAAGTGAGTGATCTAGTCCATATACCAACGTGGCTAAGTTCATATTCATGGGCCTTATTCTTCTTGTGTGATATTTCATTGATAATCAATTGATTTAAAGCTCATTTTTTTCCAAATTTGCATCTATGTGGATCTAATTTTTGATTTATAACAAATATTTTTTTCTAATGTAATAATCTAATATATAGAAGGATAACATATTATTTATTCTCGACTTGTCATTTTTTAGGAGAACTTACATCAAAGTTATCATGAGGCAATTTTTTTAATGTAATAATAGATATTTTCATCTAAGTCTTAATAGATTATTATTTATTTCCTCTCTATTGATGGTGATTAAACATATACACATATTTTTTCTAAATTGGGGTTAATGACTAAATTTAAGATTAGGGTTTTACCAAGTAGTAGACTTTGCTTTGGCTGAATCCGTATGTAAAGTGAGGAAACCCCACCACCACCTAACTGGATTGGGAGTAATTATGCCAAAAACTTCACTAAGCATCCTTCCTTATACACCTCAGGTCATCCCACATACATGGTGATGGATTATTCTTAATTAATTAATATAATTATGTTACATCACTCTTACATATATTTTAAGGTTCCAGATGGAAGTTATCAATTATATAAACTTACCATTCTAGGGTTTACAGTTTATTTTTTTATTTTTACCCTATTTTTCAATTAGGTATGGTTGTAGTAAACTATTGAGAAACTCTAGGGAACTCTAACCATTTGTATACCTATAATGGTAATTTTAAATATTTAAGGGTGTATCTTGAATACTTCTTCTTCAATAATATCTCCTTATAAATTTATGCTTAAGGGAGTCAGAAAAGCTAGTAGATGAATTGGGTTGTGACTCACTATATTAAGGTACATGCCTCAGACTAGGTATATCCTAAGAATTGAGCCAATGATACTAGGGTTTCTTGTAGTTGTTTGCCTATGTTATAGGTGTAATACTATTTAACCCTAATTTCCACAAGACATGCATGAATGCTGACTGTTTATAGGCTCTGATACAATTTTGTAAAGACTTGAACTTTATGATCAAATCTTTACAACTTGAATTAGAAAATATCAACAAATCTTTCTACAACCATTTTTACATCAAAGACGTGGAAGCATACAAATATGATTACAAAATTCAAGAATAGGAATGATTCCTATCTACTCTTCAATAAGGGACCACTCTTGCACATCTCTTATAGATTTTCCTTACATCACTTTTCGTGAATTTGTGAAGGGAATGTAACCACACATGAACCCCAAAAAAGAAACATGGGTCAACAAAACTAGTACAAAATTGATATTTAAAAAGTAAAACAATATGAACCTATATACAAACGATCTTCATAAAAAATGCAAAGAGTTAAATAATGTATATAAGTATCAAATGGTAGCAGTGGTTTTTCAAATTCAATAGGATTAAATATCCCAATTTGAGACTAATAATTCAAATTTTCAAATAGATACTACATGTCAATGTCTAGTTATTGGGGAAGCCATGTGTTCTCTCCTGCAGAGAACAATAACACACCAACTGAGATTCCCAGTATATTGAAGGCCCCTATGTCCTTTAACTCCACATAGAGGTGTAGAAGTGTATTTCCACTAAACTAGGGGCACTAGCCTACCCTTTTTTGACATTTAAACATTGTGCTACTATTTCCAAGAATTTGTTGGTGGTATTTCAAAGAGGAAGGCTAAAGTTTCTAAAACAAATGTAGTCCAACCAACCTTTCTACTATATACGATTGCAAGAGGGAGTAAGCTTTCTAAATATAAAATATAAATTTCATACATTTGGATCAAGGTATGAAATAATGTAAATTCCAAGTATATCTCCAAGAATCTAATCAAAATAGAGAGATTTGTGAATGTAGAGAAATATTTCTCACTATATGACTTGGAATCAAGTTTTTTTTATTTTACTTAGTATTTAGGTTTTCTATCTTCCATTTATATTCCATATTTTCCCATCAATATCGGCTTTTAAATTTGCAACTAGGTTAACTCTATGATCGTTGTTACTTAACTATTTTATTTTCTCTAGATTAGATCCTAAAATGTTAGCATGTCTTATATATAATTCCACTTGATCAGTTTGGTCAAAGATGTTTATTAGAGGAGATACAACTTATCAAAATACCCTTGTTTATAAAGCATACATAGTTCAATGCATACCAGTTATGTACTCATATGTAAGTACATAAGTAATTCTTATTGTTGATAGGGGTAACCCAATGTTTACATACCATCATGCTACATTTTGGGTACTAGAATCAATTATATTATACATACTCCTTATCTAATACTTTATTTCAATTAGATCCATATAGATGACATAATGTTATAGATCCATGTTGTATCTCTAAATTTGTATTACATAAATCATTAAATCTATGTATAATTGATTTATTAGTCCAAATTACAATTAATTTTAATTATAATGGGTCCAATTAGTATTGAGCATCATTCAGTATATAGTCCAAAAAAAAATTAGTTAGTGTCTAGGTGTTCATTCTAATCCCTTTTCTAGTAGTCTATTACAAGTAAGCAATTTTTATCATTATTATTTAGCATTATTAATACACCATATATATATTGCTACAGTTCAATAAATCATTTTAAAGTAAGTGATTTAGTCTATATACCAATGTGACTACATTCATATTCTTGGGCCTTATTCTTATTGTATGATATGGCATTTCTAATCAACTGATCTAGATATCACTGTAAGAGGAGAGAAATGACTTAAATATTGGTTGCTTACTACAGTTCTCTAGTGAATTAGTGAGACATCAATATTGAGTGATATGATTTCAAGCATTGTCATCAATAGTCCTTAGACTCGACCATAGGTTAGGCTATGTAAGTGGCTAGAGCTAGCCACAATGTTTGGTGGATGAGTAGTCATGTGGTCTGGAGAGATGTTGACCTCATGATGCTCTTGTGGGGGCTTGATGCTTTAGATGGAATCTCAATATTGAGGAAGGAGGAATTTGGAGATTCTTTTAGGGTGCCATCTACTGCTTGTAGATCCACTGGCTCCTTCATGATGGATGCAGATATAGAGTTTGCAGGTTGTTGATTGGGTATGTGACTCTGTAATGGAATTTGTAGATTTGCAATGGTGGCGATGATCTTGGATGGGTAGAAACTGGGAAGAAGGTTAGAGGGGTAGATCAAGGTGATGATGGTGATGTCATAGATGTTTGAAGGATGTCAGTCATGTGATCAAGACTACTTTAGATTGTTCTAGTGACGATAGACATATATTTGGTTCCAGGATGGTTTGGTAATGGCTAGAGATGCTTCTGTATTGCATTCTCTAGTTGAGATGTAACAAGTTCAATGGATGGTTATTCACATCTTTCAAACTCATGGGGAAAGCTAGGACATGGCATATGATGTCTAGTGGAGGACCAAGATTGACAAGGTCATCCAGTCTAAAAACATTGATGTAAGAGATCCACACGGCTACGGTGGAGAAGGGGAGTTGTCAAGTTCTCTATAGATCTTGGGTTTATAACAGACGGCTATGGCTGTGTGGATCCCTAGTGGACAAAGTTGGGGGAAACGACAAGTAACAGAAGTTCATAATAACTTTGACATTTGGTCATGAAAGTTGTGCCATTTTCCAGTAGGTCACGAAGAGGGGGTGGAATGGTGCTCTAGGGTTTTACATCAAGAGAAGGGTGAACCTTCAGAAGAGAAGTATCAAGGTAGAGGAGAGAGAGGTTTGATGCAACCTGAAATCACATGGTCATCGTCTCTCAATGCTAGGGTAACAGTGTGAGGGTTTGCAAGGGGAAATATGTGAGGGTTTGTTTGAGAGAGGTGAAAGAGGTGTTGTTTCATATACTAGTATATAAAGTCAATAACCATAGTTAATATATTATTTACGAATTCTTTCTAAATTTTATAACTTTTAAACAAAAAGGCCAATATCCATGAGATTTAAACCTAACTTTAATTTGTACTAAACTAAATACTAAAAATACTAAGTTCTATATTTATTCTCCTTAGACAAATAACTTATTACTATCATAAACACACCAAATTTAATATTCAAAGCTTTAAAATATATTTTAATGTCATCCGGCCAGAGTAGCCCCAGTGGTAAGATCTCAGTAAGCCCTAGTGAAGGACCCAGGTTCTCACCGAAGGCATTTTGTGAACAGAAATCCACACTGATTTGGCATGGGAGGTGGGTGACCAGACCACACCCTCTCATGTCCTGAGAGTTTACCATGTCGGGCTCGCCTAAAATGGGTTCTCTCAGTCACCCAAAAAAATGTATTTTGATGTGATTTCAAATATTTAAAATGTGTTTAGTGCTTTGAAATGTATTTTAGGTGTGATTTTGTAATACTAGGTCAAATCAAAATGTTTGAACACAAGGATTTCAAATTGTTCCAAATGATTACAATGATTTAAGGATATACGTTCAGGGAAAAATGTATAAATGTTTCAAATTTGAGGAGAATGAACTTATTTAGACAAGAAATTCAAGTGGAAGCTTTATTAATATCAAAGTACATGAGAAGTGATGTAAATGACCAAAGAGGACTTGTAATGAAGGACCATATTTGTAAATGACTCCAAGTTAGGGAACAATTAGGAACCATAATTCAATGTATTACCCAAATTCCAGTATGTTACAGAAGTGGTGGGCAGTAATTTGTTATATATTGTAATCGATGTATTATCTCTGGTCTATTGTGTAGTTAGCTCTAGTCCCATGTCTTTTTTTCCTCTCTCCTACTCATTTCATTCCCAAATTCCCTGGACTTGTCATTTCACTATATCTCAAATTACTAAAGTGAGTGGGACATAACAAATTAATTTGTGATGGAAAACACATTATATTACACATGAACACAAATGGAGGGAAGTAGCACATTAATATATGACAAATAACAAATTATATCACATGTGAATACAAATGGATGAGGGAAGTAGTGATAAAAGAGAGAAAATAAAAATATGATGGATGAGGGAAGTAGTAATAAAAGAGATAAAATAAAAATATGATGGATGAGGGAAGTATTAGGAAATGACACATTAATATGTGAAAAACACATTATAACACATGAACATAAATGGAGGGAATTAGTGAGATGAGAGGGAAAGCGTAAAGTAAGAGGGAAGAGGAAATCAATGGGTAACAACACATCAGTATGTTATTGAAAACAAATTATATCACACTTGAATACCAATGGAGGAGGGAAGCAATGGGAAGAGAGAATGAGAAAAATAAGGTGGAAGGAAGTTGCGGGCAGTAACTTGTATGTATTTGATGTATTACATCTAGTTTGGCCTTTTGTTATCTTTGGTTCAATGTCTTATTTTCCTTTGTCCTCTTCATTTCAAAAATCACTTACCTCTTCTTGTATTTTATCTCTCTAAAATTAGTTTATGAGTGGGAAATAACACATTAATATGTGACTGGAAATATACATTATAACACACATGACTCAAATGGAGGAAGGAAGTAACATAGTAATATGTGAAAGATAAAAAATTACAACTCATGTGAATGCAAATAGAGGAGGGGAGTAGTGGCAGGAGAGAGAATGAGAAAAATAGGAGGAATGAGGGAATTAGTGAAAAATAACACATTAATATGTGACAGAAAACACATCATAAAAGACATGAATACAAATGTAGGAGGAAAGTAGTAGTAAGAGAGAGAAAGGAAAAGTATGAGGGAGGAGGGAAACACTAGAAAATAACACAAAAACACATTATAACACAACTGTGAACACAAAAGGATGAGGAAAATAGTGTAAATATAGAGAGAGAAAAACAAAAGGGGGGAAGAAAGTAGTGGGTGATTATTTGTTATTATCTTTAATCAATTTTTTATCTCTATCCTTTTACATATCTATCATTTGTCTAGTGCCTTTTATTCCTCTCACATCCTTATTTAACTCTTCACCTCCCTCCTCCTGAATTTTTTTCTTACCCAAAAAATAAGAGAGGGGACTCATTTCCTGATCTCCTTTATTTTTCTCTTCCATTCCATCCCTCTCTCCCAACCCCCCCCCTCCCTTTTCTCTTTCCTTTCTCCCTGGAAGGTTGACACATCAAGTAGTAACACATCCCATTTGCTTCTATCTAGTTGACAACTCATGTAAAGAGTGGGACTCAAGAAGAGATCCACTCCTTACTCAATTTGAGAAAAAAAACCATCTATCCAAACACACTTAACAAGTATGTTGGAAACAGGTGTATTTTCTTTTCTCAAATGAATGGCATACAAGACCAAAGTATAGCAGCATAAATAAATGCAACAATTATATTCAATTTTACAAGCTTACATAATAATCTCCCTATTGGGGCTTACATGAAAGAAACAACTTCTTCCTTAGGAAGAGGGATATCCAAACTATACTAGGTCTATCTCCCAAGAGTCAGCTCCACTAATCCAAGTCCAGGTCATCATGTCAAGACCACCATCTCCTTCACCTAAGGGGTTGGAAGATTACCCCATAAGAGAAGACAAAATGGATGTTGTCTACATAAAATTTGATATGTGCATATAAATAGGAGTTGAGAAATATTGCAAAAAAAATTAATTATTAAGGCTTCCAGCAAAAAGGGAAGGTGAACATCAAAATGGATATCAAAAGGAAACAAGGAAAGGAATATAAAAGATGCACTTTTATAAGGCTAAAACCTCAATATAACACCATGTGCCACATAAGCACAAACATATATATTAGGGCACATACCCATCATCAACAACATGAACATGCATGTGAGTAAGAAAAACATAGTATGACTATAAATATAAAATCAGGGGTGGTTAGGGCACATAACCCAAAACCAAATAGAGAATGGCACACAACTAAAACTCCCATGGGATACAAGCTGGGGTATGGGCAATACGATCCTCCATCCCAATATACAAAAGTGCAGGAGGACTAAAACCTCAATGCATGGTAGGAGGACTAAAATCTCAATGCTTAATAATATCACCAGGGGGAATAGAACCTTAGGGGAATAAAACCCCAAAACCCAAATCATTATATTACTTTAGGGCTATTAGATCACAAAGTGTTCATAAATGTAGAGGTAAATGGAATTTTAGTCATATAAATATAATTAATGAGATTTCCATCACATAAATGGACAACATGAAATATCCACCTCAAAATTTGCCAAAGTTAGGGTTCCATCTCACAATAAGGGACAACTTGGTTCTATTCCATAATTAGGCTTTCATCATGAAGCAAAGCATAATTTAGAGTCAATAAGAATATCTAGTAAAAGATTCATATCATATTACTCATATGAGTCAACTCTTAGAGAAGATAGAAGGGTATATAGGGTAGCATGACCCAAAGGACCAAGGGAGTGATAATCATTGGTAATTGCTTAGTATAGAAGTAAGGGGTGGAACATACCTTAGATTGGGTTTATATATATGCCAAGGTCAACCCTAGATCCACATCAGGGTCAAAATCCACCTAATAACATCATATATGAAATTAGGGTGAAGTTCTCATTAATTACATAAACCCAAAAAATTGTCTTTTTATTATTATTGAATTACATTATCAAAAATATGCCATCTTGTAGATCATATTTTATTGACTTTATAACATAATTTACCTTATCAATCCAACTTATACATTATTATATATAAATTATATAAATTCTAAACAATTAGGAAAATCCTTGAAAATTCACATATTCATTATATTTGATTTAGGTCATGAGACCCATACCAATACATGGAGAAAAATCTCATGATTTCAAAACATGTTTTATTTTATTTTTTTGGTACCTAATATTTTGTTAGGACTTTTATAGGTTCTACTTAATTAGAAACTCTTAAAAAGCCATGTCGATTAATAAATCAAAATTGTGGATGCACCTAGCTGACCTAGACTAGTAAGACTTGGACATCTAACTCTTTCACCCACAATGCCATGGCACACGGATAAATCAAATTAGTAGGATGAAATGACAATGGTGGCCCTAAATGAAAAATTGCATAACAAAAGAAAAGAGAGGGGTAAATCAGGGAATATATCACCCATGTTCCGCCAACAATCATGATGGAAGAACGAATACAACCCAAGAAAGATTAACTCCTTAGATCACAGCTCAAACTTATGTGAAAACTAGCGCCAACATCTCACTTGACGAGCTTCCCATCACAATGATTTGTATCATGAGGTCCTAGTATGTCTGGAGTTACTAAAGAACATTTTTCCACCATTACTAATTAGGAATTTTTGCTTGCAGAACCTCATCAAAGGAAGACAAGCTCAAACAACCAAGTTACTGATTTGCTAGAGGATCCATGCAAAAACAGAGAGGGCAAAGTAGGAGAGATATAAGGGCAATAGTAAACTAAGCACGAAACCCATCAGGGCATCGCTCAAGCCAACAAGCTCAATGAGCAGGAAGTGTATGGATAGGAAACGATGGAAGGTTAAATAGTGGCTTGAAAATCTAGGAAGGAGGAAAAATGAAACATAGGGATTCACATCATGAGTATAATTCCTTTGTTTCATCTAGAGTCATCCAATATAAGATGAGGTATCTAGAAGCGTAGGTCAAGTTTGTGGTGGTGTCTCAAGAGGGTTCATGCTCAATTGATGGTAAAGGGGAGTTTAGTAAGTTGTATCAGTGCTCTAAGGACATATATAGGAGTGAATAATACTCTAATGGGATCTGTAAGTATGAGGGCAGCAAGGTAGTAGTTATTGATTTGGGTGTTTCATGAATCGAAAGAGTTAGGGTTCAAGTCTAGGCTCAAAGCCTATGAAATCCTCAAAGGAAATCAATGGGTAAAAAATCTTGGAGAGAGATAGATCGAGAAAGGAGTAAATAAGAAAGGAAGAATCAGAGTACTGTATACACAGGAGGGTTTCCAAAAATAGAAGGTATAATACAATAGTTAGGTCATACGGTTGGAATCTAACAGCTATAAAGGGGTCCAAAGAAAAAACCATCATGAAAGATATCAAACCGAGAAAACCTTATCTTGATATCATTTGGAATAAAATGTTATTAAATAGATGTTCTTTTTCTCTCCTACTCAAATTGGGAAAGAAATTATTTCCCAAATAGGATGAAAATTGACGTGTGGACTATTTAAGACATGTAGATTTTGATTATCATATTAATTTCCACTTTTGTAAAAAGAAGTTATTTATTTGATAATTTAGATATCAACTTATATTTTCATTCTGAGAGAGATTCAGCCATCCATGGTTATTATTTCAATGTGAAACTTGTCACCTAGACTAAATGAGACCCAAGGAATCCAAATTTGATATTTATTTCTACTTTTGCGGTATTTCATTGTTTACTTAATGTTTTAGACTTTATGTTATATTTTCTTTCCTAAATGAATAGGCATATAGGATTAATCATTCAATCTCAAACTCGACACCCAAGATAACTAGGACCCAAGGAAAATGATTTTGAGATTAGATTTTACTATTGAAGCTTCCTTTTATGAGTTATTATAAAATTCAGATTTTAGCTCATTATCATTATATTTATTATGATATTACATATTTTTCATCGACATTCATTGTTTTGGGTCCTATTATCTACATGCCATTTCCAAACGAGTTTGGATGCATTATATTTCCTAACTTCCATGGTTTACTCATTTCTCCCTTAAGTACATTAATTCAACATTACTTATATGATGGCACATCACTTATTTCCATTTATATTAATCATCTGCATTATATGTATCATTCACATTATTGTCCACATGAACCTTTCATTTATATTCATTCACATTAGGTTACTGATTTATGCACATTTATGTCATTAATTGCTTATTAGTGAACTAGGTGGCATATATCACATATTTAATTAACTCATTTACATAATAGGACATGTTAGGTTCCATGTATGTCATCATCTTATTAGTGTTGACTTACCCAAATCATGGTCAGGGTCAACTTGGATTATTCATGTCATGTGCATTGTATGTTCATTAGCTCACAAACATGTGTATTAAGATACATTCTTAACCTTGTTTGGTCAATTCTAGATATCCAATCATACCAACCTCTTATCCATGTAATTAGGGTTCTTAGAGTCAAGATTCTAAGTTTTGCTATGTTACAACACTCCTATTTAAAGAGGATTTCGTCCTCAATATCAAATCATCCATACACTATCAACCAACTATTCTTCACCCCCTTAAAGGTTTAACTTAATAAGTTAAACTAAATGACACCAAGGTATTAGAGTTAAAGATTCATATTTAAGAGTTGTCTTAACTAGGTGTGTTTAGGATATACATAGATTATGACACCAACAAATAGGTCATAACCACCTTGAATTAAGTTTAAGGTCCTTGTTTTTCTAACCTAACACCCCTAAGGTTCACATAAGCATACAAAAAATCATTGGTGACAACTCTATACAACTTAAGGGAAACAAAAGGGTAGGTCAACTAAACCTTTAATACAAGACACATCTTCCTAAGCATCACTCCATATCAAATCAAGGGTTAGATATTATTATTCTTTCTAGTTCTAAGGTTCCATCTTCAAAAACTCCATGCATTTCTCTATTGTGACTTAGTTCAAGAAAGCATCAACAAAATTAGAGAAATGTTTTGTACATATAGTACTATAATAGAGAATAAAGTTTTCTTTCAAAAATCATGCGAAATAAATCAAAGATGGTCTCAAAGTCAATGTGATAACTAAGTCACATTTTTCCATATTAGGATCGAAGTTATCCTTATTAACTACTTCAACATCCTCATTACCTAACTTTATCCTAAGATAAAAAATCATAACTTTCAAAGAGATATGTCATAGCTAATCAAGATTATTGGGTAAGATCACCTAAATCATCATCATATTAGGGTTTACTAATTGATATTATTATGTTTACCTCATATGACTCTACATCTCTTTTTCATCATAGCATCATAGATAAATCCTAGGGTGGAAATATCACTTAGAGGGTTTCTATGTAATGTAATGGTCCTATAAGGAATTTATGGGATAAGATAGGAAACCTAAGGGTGATAAAATTGAAATAATCAATATTCATATGTCAAGGATATGATACCATCTTGTAAGGAGTGGGACCCAATAGAGGATCCAGACCTTACTCAATTTGAGAAATAAACCCACCTATCCAATCACACTTAACAAATATGCTAGAAATTGTGTATTTTCTTTTATCAAATGAATGACATACATGACCAAAGTGTAGCAGTAGAATAAATGCAATGACTATATTCAATTTCACATGTTTACATAATAATCACCCGATTGAGGTTTACATAAAAGAAATAATTTCTTCACTAGGCAGAAGGATATTCAAACTATCTCATGTCTATCTCCTAGGAGTCATCTCCACTAGTCCAAGTATAGGTCATCATGTCAAGCCCACCATGTCATTCACCTATGGGGTTAGAAGCATACCCCACAGAGTAGACAAAATGGATTTTGTCATCACTAAAAGTCAGTATATGCATACATATAAGAACTGAGCAATATCATGGAAAAAGGACAATAATTAATTATTCAAGGTTTCCATCAAAGAGGGAACATGAACATCCAAATGGATATCAAAAGGAAATAATGAAAGGTAAACAAAATATACACTTGCCATAAATAAAATAAAAACATGTGCAACATAAGCACAATCATATACATTACGGCACACAACCCATTATCAACAATATCAACCTACATGTGAGTGAGATAAACATAGCACTACTGTAAATATAAAGTCAGTGGTGGTTAGGGCACATAACCTAAAACTTGATAGAGAATGGAACATGACCAAACTCCCATGGCATACAATTTGGGGTATGGGGCACATGATCCTCCATCCCAATATGTAAAAGTGTAGGAGGACAAAAAACATCAATGCATGGTAGGAGAACTAAAACCACAATGCTAGTAATATCACAAAGGGGAATAAAACCCCAGGGGAATAAAATCCAAATACCAAAGCATTATATTACTCTAGGGCTATTGAATCACAAAGCACATATAAATATATAGAAAAGTGAATGTTTAGTCATATAAATAGAATTAGTGATATTTTCATCACTTAAATGGATAACATCAAACATCCACCTCAAAAGTGGGAAAAATTAGGGTTTTGTCTCACAATAAGGAACAATTGGGTTCAATACCACAATAAGGGTTTCATCATGAAGTAGAGTACAATTTAGAGTCCACAAGAATCCAACAAAAGATTCCTATCTTCTTACTCACATGAGTCAACCTCTTAGAAGAGAGAGAAGGGAATAGGATAGCATGTCCAAAAGGACCAAAAGAGTGATAATGATGGGTAATTGCTCAATTAATAGGTAAGGGATGCAATATATCTCATATTGAGTCTAGATATATTCCAATGTCAACCCTATCTCTACATTAGGGTCACAAGCCACCTAATAACATCATATTTGAAACTAGGGTGAAGTTCCCATTAATTACATAAACCCTTAAAATCATATTTTTGTTATTATTAGATTAAGTTATCAAAACTATGCCATCTTGTAGGTTATATTTTACTGAGTTCATAACATATTTTAATTTATTTTTCTGAATCATATATTATTAGATATAAATTATATAAATTCCAAACAATTAGGAAAATCCTTGAAAAATCATATATTTATTATACTTGATTTAGGTGATGAGGCAGATATAATTGGAAGGAGAAAATTCTCACAATTTCAAAATGTAATTTATTTTTTTGATAAGTAAATAGTTAGTTAGGAATTTTATAGGTTCCACACAATGACAAACTTAGAAAAAGCCACGTAGATTATTGGATGCACCTAGCTAAGGTGGACCACTAAGACTTGGCCACCTTGCTTTTTTGCCCACAATGACATGGCACACAGATAAATAACACACCAAAGGAAAAGAGAGGGGTTAACTAGGGAATATGTCACCCATGCTCTCCCAACACTTATGATGGAAGAATGGTGACAATCCAAGCATGATTACCTCCTTGGATCACAGCTCAAACTTGTGTGAAAACCAATGCCAAAATATTACTACAGAGAGTTCATGATGACCTTCCCATCACAATGATCCATATTATGAGGTCATGGCATGTCTGGAGTTGCTAAAGAATATCTCCACACCATTGTTGACTAGGAATTGTTGCTCGTAGTAACCCATTAAAGGAAGACAAGCTCGAATAACTAGGTTATTGATTTGCAAGAGGACCCATACAAAAATAGAGATGCCAAAGTTAGAGAGATATAAGGGCAATGGTAAACTAAGAAGGAAACTCATCAAGGAAACACTCAAGTCAGCAAGCAAGACACATGGTTAAATTATCACTCGAAAATTTGGAGAAGAGGAAGAACAAGAGGTAGGGATTCTTACTGTGAGTTTAATTCTTTTATGGAATCCATAGCCATCTTGTAGAAGACGAGTTAGGCATAAGCGTACGTCAAGTTCACACGGTGCTTCAGGAGGGATCATGCCCATTTGACAGTGAAGGGGTGTTTATCAAGTTATATCAATGTTATGAAGAAACATATATGGGGTGAAAATACTCTAACATACTATGTGAGTATGGGGGCAACAAGGAAGTAGTTACTGATTTGGGAATTTTTTGAATCCAGAGAGTTAGGGTTCAAGTGTAGGCTCAAAGCATGCATAATTCTTAAAGGAAATCCAGGGGCAAAATATCTTAAAGAAAGATGGATCGAGAAAGGAGTAAATAAGAACAGAAGAATCAAAGTATTGTACACACAGGAGGGTCCCTAAAAATAGAAGGCAGACGGCAATAGCTAGGCCATATGATTGGAATGTAATAGTTGTCAAATAATCTATAAACAGAACTAGCATGATAGATATCAAACTGAGAAACATTATCTTGATATCATTTGGAATAAAGTGTTATTAAGTAGATGTTCTTTTCCTCTCCTACTCAAATTGAGAAAGCAATTATTGCCCAAACAGGATGAAAATTGATGTGTGGGCTAATTAAGATAGATGTTGAGTTTATTATTAATTTTCATATTTGGGGAAGACATTATTCATTTAATAATTTAGATAATAGCTTATAAATTCTTCCTAAAAGAGATTATTAATCCATCCATGATTATCATTTATTAGTGAAATTTTTCATTTTAACTAAGTAGGATTCTAGGAATCCAGATTTTACATTTATTTATACTTTTGGGTATTTCATTATTTATTTTATATTTTAGGCTTTAAGTTATATATTCTTTCCTAGATAAAATTAAGGCATCAAGGATTAATTACTCAATCTCAAACTTGTCACCCAATATAATTGGGACCCAAGGAAAATGATTTTGAGATTAGATTTCACTTTTGAAGACGTTCTAGTTCAATTAGGATTTCAACTCATTATCTTTATATTTAATATGATATTACATATATATATATATATATATCATCAACATTCATTATTTTAAGTCATATTATCTTCATATCATTATCAAATGGTTTAGGATGCATTATATTTCCTAACTTCCAGTGATTTACTTATGTATCCCTTAAGTTCATTAATCAAACATTGACTTATGTGATGGCAGATAATTTATCTCCATTTTACATTAGCCATCTAATTAATATCACATTATATGTATCAGTCACATTATTTTCCACATGGAACATTCAATTATATTCATTCACATTTTAGATTATTGATTTATTCACATTAAATCATTAGCTTCTTATTAGTGAATTAGGTGACATATATAACATATTTAATTAACTCATTAAATATTAGAACATGGTTAGGTTCCATATATACAAGTCGGCATCTTATTAGTGTTGACTTATCCAGAGCATTGTCAGGGGCGACTTGGGTTATTCATGTTATGTGTGTTGTGTGTTCATTAGAGTACATGCATGTGTATCAACATACATTCTTAACCTTGTGTAGCCAATTCTAGATATCCAACTATACCAACCTCTTACCTTTGTATTTAAAATTTTCTTGAGTCGAGATGCTAGGTTTTGGTATGTTACAGTCCCCATATGTGTCCTTAAATGAGTTCAACTTGTATGTCATTAGCAACTCATGTTGTAATCCAACTAGAGCCCAGTCAAAAGAAGAGTGATATGCTTTTGACTTGAAAAAATCCCAACCTATTTTGACTCGATCCAAATATGGCCCATCAAACCCATTTGGATATGACTAAAACTCGATTTATTATAAATATTACAAATCTAAAATATTAGTAGACTCAAAACTCAAGCCAAACGGGTTCAACTTGAGCCAACCCGATCCATCTAAACTAAATTTGACCAGACGTCACATGACCTGATATCCAAACAACTCTTAAAGTTCAGAATTTTGAGTTGGGTCAAGTTAGGTCGTGTCGGGTTCTTGTCATACATATAGAAGAACTAGAGTATGAAACATGCATTAAAATGAGAGGAAATTGGGCAGATAATTACTAAAGTGGGACTTCACGGTTTGCAACATGAGCAATTCGGTGGAAGGATACATGCAGCAAATGTGTTAAGTGATAAACGTATATACTACCTGCTCAATGACATTATGATCATAGTGGTAGAGCAAACACTAAGTAGATAATGGCTCGATTGCTGAAAAAAAAAGTAAGATTTGAGACGGATTACCAACAAGTAGGCACCTCAAAGAAACCAAACCCAAGAATCAAATTTGTTTGGGGTTTGCTTGGGTTTCAGGGAGGCTCGAGTCAAATTTAGTTCAGATAAATTGGACGATGTGATATCTAGTTCAGGTCGTATCATTTCATGATCTGTTCGGATCACGACGGTTTTCGTTTTTAACAATAAATTCATTCATTGTTTCCTGATATTTATAATAAGATTATTTTTAAACATGTCTGCGTGAGTTTAGGTTGATTCAGATCAAATCGAGTTCTTGTCAAGTCTTTACAACTCTTTTCATATATGTTAGGTCGAGTCGGGTCTAGATTGACCTCGTTCAGACTACATCAGATGAGTTGAAGTAAAATATAAAAATAAAAATAAAAAAAATTAACCCACTGTCATGTCTAACAGCAAGACGGACTTGAGCAGCTTTGCCTAATCTCATATGCATTAGTTGCTACTGCACTTGCAATCTATAATTGTGGACCCATATAACCTTGACATTACCAAAACACATGGACATTGGGGTGTTGCATACAAGAGTCGGGCATAGTTGGATTTTGGATTTGGTTCGTTTCCTCCAAAATTACAAAACGAAACGTAGGTATTGATTTCTTGCGAAACGAAACTGAATTGAAGTATGATTAATCCAAATCCAACTTATACCTAACTTTTAATTTATAGTTTGATTCAAACTAATTTGATTTTAAACTATTATCGAGTTTCTATAAAGTTATCCAAAATATTTTGCATCTATAGAATCCAAGCATTTGTAATTAATCTTGATCAATTCGTCTCATTTGATAAACTTGCTTCACATATGTACACAACATACTTCATAATATAGTTTTTTTTTTGAGGTCTAACTTGTCCATCTTCTATTAATCGTTCAAATCCGTTACATCATGAGTGATTACAGAGGATGGAAAAGAAGAGGTGGTGTTAAACACATAACTACTCGAGACAGCCCTCCTGGCTAGCATGTGTGCTAACCCATTGGCCTGCCTCTTACAAAAACTAAACATTACACTAGGAAAAGAAGAACATAAAAGGTAAATGTTATCTAGATATGTCCCCAGCAGGTCCTTGCGCCTGGATGATGATCTGAGAATATTGATCACTGCCTCCGAGTCCGATTCCACCATGAGTCTGTTGATTCCCATATCTTTTGATAGTTGTATTCCTTCGTAGATGGCCCAGGCTTCTGCGCATCGTGCGTCTAGCAAGGAAGGCTTCCTCATACCAGCTATCCTCATCACTTGTCCGATATTGTTCCTCCATATCAATCCGGCTCCATCAAAGTTCTGTATGCCCACCGCCGCGTCGCAATTGAGTTTTATGGCTTCCGGTGGTGGGGGTATCCATCTGCCCAGCTGTACTGCCGCTGGTCGTGGTCGGTGGTCTTCATCTCTGCCTTCGCGGTGTGAACGGATCAGCTGCAGAAAGGATCGTTGAATGAAGTGAGGTTGTCGATACTTATTCTCAAAAGTGATCTCGTTCCTTCTCGTCCAAATGGTCCACATAGCTGCTATTGTTTCCTCTTCTTCCTCTGTATCTCCGGTCCGCGTTAGAGCCATGATCGCATCTGCTGCTATAGCTCATCGGCAGTTCAGTACATTGGCTTGCTGTTCTGGAGAACATCCACTCCAAACCTCCCAGGCTTCCGGGCATCTAAGTAACAAGTGGCTCACATCCTCCTTTTCTAGCTGGCACAGGTTGCAGGTTCCCGTTTCATGGCAGCGTCGGTCGTATAGCCGCCCCAGCGTGGCCAGGGCCCTCGTCGCGCAGCGCCACAGGAAGTGGGCTGCCTTCGGGATGAGTCCTCTCTTCTAAATAGCTCTCCAAACTGGATCACCTCCTCCGATGGGTCTTGCATTAGCTGCTGCAGGTGGCATACATGCAAGCCAGTAGGCGGACCGGACAGTGTACTCTGCAGTTCTGCTCGGCTTCCAAAAGATAGTGTCCTCTATGTTTGACACGTCCAATGGCACGGCTAGCACTTTGCTGGCAATCTCCAGTGTGAATACCTCTTCTACACATTCACTGTTCCACGACTTGGTGACTAGATCGATGAGCTGATGAACCCATTGAATAGACGGACTAGATACTCCGTAGATGGCCTCCTGGCTTCTGTTGATATTTGGTATCCAGTGGTCTGTCCAAATATTGATATCGGTCCCATCTCCTATTCTCCATTGCAGGCCTTCCATAACTAGACTCTTTGCGTTCCAGATACTACGTCATGTGAAACTTGGATTATGCCCCCATCCTCGCCCTTAACACATTCACTGATGGGAAATATCTAGCTTTAAGGACCTAATAGGCTAGCGTGTCCCTTCTATGGAATAGTCTCCACACTTGCTTAGCTAGAAGTGCCTGGTTAAAATTGTGTAGATTTCTAAATCCCATCCCTCCTTGGTTTTTTGGTTTGCAAAGGTTTTCCCAGCTGATCCATGCAATTTTTCTTTCTGTTCCCTTAGCTCCCTACCAAAATCTGGATATATTGCTATTGATGGTATCCAGTAGGTATGATGGTATATGGAAAATGCTCATAATGTAGGATGGGATAGCTTGTGCCACTGCTTTGATAAGGACTTCTTTCCCTACCTTAGATAGCAGTTTCTCTTTCCAACCTTACAGCTTCCTCCAAACTCGTTCCTGGATGTATGTGAATACTTGTTTTTTTACCTCCCCACCGCCGTTGGAAGTGCCAAGTATTTTCTGTGTCTGTCCACCTCCTTCACCTATAGAAGATGAACGAGTTCCTCCCTCTTCTCTCTGTGAACTCCTTTACTAAACGCCACTTCAGTCTTGGATAAATTGATTTTCTGTCCAGATGCCCGTTCATATTTGCTGATGATATCAGCTATTTTCAGACATTTTTCCTTGGTGGCCCTAGCAAAGAGGATGGAGTCATCTGCAAAGAAAAGGTGAGAGATCCTCGGACCGTTCCTTCTAGCTTTAACACCGTGGATCATATTTTGTTGTGAGGCTAAAAGTAGTGAAGTAGAAAAAGCTTCAGCGCATAAAATAAAGAGGTAAGGGGAAAGAGGGTCTCCCTGGCGCAGTCCTCTGGACGGTTGAGTCTTCCTGGTATGCTCTCCATTTATAACAAAAGAGTGAGAAACCGTAGACATACAATCCAAAGTCTTTTTCCTCCACCTTTCACCGAACCCCATTTTTTCCTGAATATGATCGACGAAGCTCCATTCAACCCTATCATAGTCTTTTGACATGTCCAGCTTCAAGGCAATCTGTCCCTTTTTGTTTCCTTTGCTCCATTTCATAGTATGGAAAATTTCATAGGCGATAAGGGCATTATCAGTGATGAGTCTACCTGGAATGAAAGCACTTTGTTGTTCAGTGACAATTTTATCCATCAGTGGTCTCATTCTGTTGGCAACAACTTTAGAGGCGATTTTATAAATAACATTGTATAAGCTTATTGGCATGTATTCACCAATTTCACTAGGTTTAAGAACCTTGGGGATCAACACCAGTAGGGTAGAATTAATATCAGAAATGCTTTTGTCAGATTTCCACCAGCCCTTAATATAGTTTGCAACATCCTCCCCGACAATATGCCAGAACTTTTGTAAAAACATTGCTTTCATCCCATCCGGGCCCAGTGCTTTGTTGGGATGCATGCTCTCGAGAGCAGCCCGGATTTCAGCGATTTCAATCTCCCTCTCAAGTGCTTCCTTTTCCTCCTCATCGATCTTTCTCCTAATCCCTTGCGTTGCTTCCTGCCACCCCGATGGGTTAGAAGTCTGAAACATATTTTGGAAAAAAACCTGTGATGATCTTCTCAATCTCTTCCGGCTTTGTCATCCATCGTCCCTCTACATTTTTTAGACCTTTAATATTATTTTTTTCCTCCTCTGGGACGCTTTGTGATGGAAGTAAGTTGTGTTTCTATCCCCAGATTTCATCTCATTTACACGGGCTCTAGCGTGCCAGAAAGCTTCATCACGTCTATGCCACTTCTGCAATTCTCCTGCAAGAAAGGTACATCTATCAAGATTTTCCCTGTCCGGAGGTAGTAATTGCGCCTCCTCCAGTTGCATTTCCACCTCCCTAATTCTTCTTTTCATTTCCCCGAACTTTTCAGAAGCCCAAGCCTTTAGTTTG
The DNA here is from genome assembly GCA_963693085.1 of Alisma plantago-aquatica. Taxonomy (NCBI): domain Eukaryota; kingdom Viridiplantae; phylum Streptophyta; class Magnoliopsida; order Alismatales; family Alismataceae; genus Alisma; species Alisma plantago-aquatica. The sequence continues at coordinate 1,281,754,377 of OY856412.1, read as the reverse complement.
CTGCCACAGAAGTCCACCTTTTCCTCAAGCCTTGAAGCCTGTCTTTCTTCCCAGACCTGTCTAACAATTTGTTCACATCTTTCGTCTTCAACCCACATCGGTTCAAAGAAGAAATATTGTTGCCTTCTCCTTCTATGCTGCCTTCTGTTCTCAGTATTGATGATTATAGGGACATGGTCAGATTCGACTTTAGTGAGATGTATCACTCTTGCTTGTTGAAACTTAGCCATCCATTCTGGGCACGCTAATCCTCTATCCAGCCTTTCCTGTATAAGCGTCTCTGGCGTTAGACCCCTCTGCCAAGTGAACATGTTTCCACTGTAGCCCATATCCGTGAGATCGTAGTCGTCAATCACATCTCGAAAGTCCTAAATAAACCTCATCGGCTTTGGCGGTCCCCCCTGCTTCTCCGCATTTGATGTAATCTCATTGAAATCACCAAAAAAGACTGTAGGAAGCGATGACACCGTTTTTAACTCCCTCATTAAGTCCCACGTTTTGTGCTTCTGTTGTTGGTCTGCCCATTCATAGATCCCAACAGCTCTCCATGGGTCGCCTGATTCTGAACCTGTCACTACATAGCTACAGTGATGTTGTGAGTAGGACACAATGTTCAAATCCACGTCTTTCCACCACAGCCTTATTCCTCCTGCTCTCCCCATGCTTGCAATACAGATTCCTTCTGTGAAACCACATTTTCTTTTAACAACTTCTAGATCAGCGCTTGACATCATAGTTTCCATAAGGAAAACTATGTTTGGGCTTTCCCTCCAGCACCAAGATCGGAGTGCATTAACCGTGTCAGGGCGGCCCATACCCTGACAGTTCCAGCTCATAATTTTCATTGTTGTTCGCGGGGCTGGTACGTCCCAGCCTCCGCTACTTGAATTGTATCAGTCCCAAGAAAAGGTTGTGTTGTCTCCATGCCTTTTTCTCTCTTCCTTGTCTCCCCAACTGTTGTCATATCATCCACTTCCATGTCACATAGGTCGGAGTTCCTGTTGTGTTTCCATGCCATAGTCATCCATTCAACCTCAGCTTCAGTAATTTCCAGGCGTTGAGCTCTGCTCATTTTGTACACCCACGGTGGTTCCTTTTTCTTCCTATGGTCTTCCTTCGTCTTCTTAGCAGCTTTCTTCTTTACCTCCTTCGCCTGTTGTGCCCTTGTTCTTGCCACACTGTGTTCTTCCCTCGAGCCTGCAGTGGTGTTATCTTTCATTGGGTTAATAGTAGTAGCTACTGTAGCTTCCTTGTTCCTGCCGTTAGGGCTCTTGCTTCGGTCTTCTCCCTGTTTCTCTAGGATTTGTTGGCCGTCTTCTCTCCCTGCCAAGAGTTCCTCTCTGGAGTACTGTATCTTTCTCGCTTGGGACCCCTCTCCCTCGGGCTTCAAGACCTTGGACACACCTCTGCTCCTCGACGACACCTCGTCTTCTGCAGATTGCTCTTCTCGATTCACCGCCTGGTCGTGAGATGTTTGGACTTCTGGGAATATCTTCCCCAAGTGGTATACAGATTCCTCGCTATCTCCTTCGACGTCGATGGCCTTGTTGTGTGGACCTCGGCCCCCCTCAAGCTGATCCTCTACGGTCTGCTTTGCCTTCCCTTCCGTTCTGGTTCCGGTTTCCTTATTGTCTTGGTGTGAATTGTTCTTCTTTTCTTCGGTCTTTGGTTTATTGTTGAAGATGACTTTCTACTGGACTCTCTTGTTGTCGTGTATCTCCTCCTGAATCGAGATCCTCTGCTTTCTTGGCGACGCTTTTAACCAGGCACCCCACTGTGGTCCTTGATCATCATCCTCGTCGCTGTCACAGCAATCTTTCTCCACGTGCCCCAGTTTTCCGCAACGATGGCAGAAATTTACAAGCCTCTCATATTTGATTTCTAGGGTCATGATCTTATTATGATTCCCCCTGACGCGAAGGACTCTCTTCAACGGTTTCCCTACTTCCAGATTGATGCGGACCCTTGCTGAGGTCTCCCAACCCAATTCGTCAATGTCCAGATCTATGACTTCACCCAGCCTGCTCGCCACTTCTTCGATGGCTTTTCTTGAGTGCAACCCTAGCGGCAGCCCATAGATTCTTACCCAGAAAGGGCTGTGCGTGAGACTAATATCTCCTGGTTGCTCATCGTCTTCGATCTCTTTGAACAGCAAGAGTTTATTATCAAAATTCCAGGGCGCCCCGTCGATGACCTTCTGTTTGTCTCGCCAGTCCAAGAATTGGATCAAGAACACCTCGCCTTCTAACTGCTTGAAGATAACTCTGTTAACCAGCCCCCACGCCTGTGCCATGGTGCGTCTCATCGCCCAGAAGTTTGTTGCTCTATCAGATAGGATGTGCGCCACCAGCGCCAGTTTCAGATGTTCTGACTCCCCTTCCTCTGGTTGTCGGACAATCTCTATTGGTTCTTCTTCTTCCACTGTTAACTGTAACTTGGAGTAATGCTCGGCTAACTCTTCTGCCATGATGGAGAAAGTACCAGGAAGATCGCGCGTCGCTTGGACCTGTAAGAGAAAAGACCCTAGGGTATGAAGGTGTTCCACCTTAAGGGAACCCTAATCGCCGCAGAGAAGCGTTAGGGACGGCCACAGAGGAAGAGTTCAATTTCACACTATAATGATGTTATTTGTTGATCCTAAGCTTGTTTAGTTTTTTTCTTCTACAACATTGATTTAGTTTATTTTACATTTGTTCGAGTTTTCACTTGAACAGTAGTTTTTAAATATTGTAGATGTTTGAGTCTCATTGATTACTTGTTAATGCATAGGCATGTATCAATTAGATTTAGTTTGGCTAAAGTACACTTTTCAACTGAGCCAATTTGTTTCATTGTTTAAGAAAATTTACAACTAAACCAAATTTTGATTTAGTTTGACAAGTACGCCTTTAGACTACCAAACCGTTGTTTAGTTGTTTAATTTATTTTGCAATAAAATAGACTTGATCTAGTTTAATTAAAGTGTGTGTTGATAAACCGAACCAAAGTGTTATTGTTTGAAGAAAATGTACGAATAAACCAAAGTGTGTCATTTGCTTCCTAAAATTAAACTGAACTAGTCTGTTTAATTTTATTTGGTTGGATTCTATAGTACAATTTAATTTCTTGCCCAGCCTTATAATGCATACTATTCCAGAGGTGGGGGCCTAGTTAATACACAAGGCATATTTTTCAAAGTTTAGAAATAAAACTTAAGGTTGGGCAAGAAACCTGTAACATCCCAGGATTTGAGGCCTCGGATAAAACACTCTTAAAAGGAATGATTGGACTACCCATATCACCAAGGTGCACCTCTTTTTTCGGGAGCCCGTCACTAAAGAACTTCATAGTTAAGCGTGCTCAGCTTAGAGTAGTACTAGGATGGGTGTCCATGGTTGACGTAGCCACCCTTGCGCTGGTATTCCGTGATCGGGAGCTAGGTGTCCATGGGCCATTGTGGGTCTGCACTGAAATGGGGTCAGATTATGAGGCCATATAGTTGAGCCTTGACGAGGACGTCAAGAGTCTAAGTTGGGGAGATTGTAACATCTTAGGATTTGAGGCCTCAGATAAAACACTCTTAAAAGGAATGATTGGACTACCCATATCACCAAGGTGCACCTCCTTTTCTGAGAGCTCATCACTAAAGAACTCCATAGTTAAGCGTGCTCAGCTTGGAGTAGTACTAGGATGGGTGACCAGTCGGGAAGTTGACCCCGGCTTGCACGTGCATGAGGATAAAGCACGCAGTTAAGGCTAGTGGTGGTCTGTGGGGCCAGTCGTCATTCCTGAAACTCTACTAGAGCCTTGGGCAGTGGGTCCGGGCGTTACAAAACCAAAACCAGACCATTGAACTCAATAAAATTGAACCAAACTGACCAGTATAGGAGTGAATGGTTTGATTTGCTTCTAAAATTTTTCAAACCATTAAACAGCGGTTTCGTAGATTTAAGGATGCAGTTTAAACTAAGTGGGGGAGATTGTAACATCCCAGGATTTGAAGCCTCGGATAAAACACTCTTAAAAGGAATTGGACTACCCATATCACCAAGGTGCACCTCCTTTTCCGAGAGCTCATCACTAAAGAACTCCATAGTTAAGCGTGCTCAGCTTGGAGTAGTGCTAGGATGGGTGACCAGTCGGGAAGTTGACCCCGGCTTGCACGTGCATGAGGATAAAGCACGCGGTTAAGGCTAGTGGTGGTCTGTGGGGCCGATCGTCATTCATGAAACTCTACTAGAGCCTTGGGCAGTGGGCCTGGGCGTTACAAAACCAAAACCAGACCATTGAACTCAATAAAATTGAACCAAACTGACCAGTATAGGAGTGAATGGTTTTATTTGCTTCTAAAATTTTTCAAACCATTAAACAGCGGTTTCGTAGATTTAAGGATGCAGTTTAAACTAAGTGGGGGAGATTGTAACATCCCAGGATTTGAAGCCTCGGATAAAACACTCTTAAAAGGAATTGGACTACCCATATCACCAAGGTGCACCTCCTTTTCCGAGAGCTCATCACTAAAGAACTCCATAGTTAAGCGTGCTCAGCTTGGAGTAGTGCTAGGATGGGTGACCAGTCGGGAAGTTGACCCCGGCTTGCACGTGCATGAGGATAAAGCACGCGGTTAAGGCTAGTGGTGGTCTGTGGGGCCGATCGTCATTCCTGAAACTCTACTAGAGCCTTGGGCAGTGGGCCTGGGCGTTACAAAACCAAAACCAGACCATTGAACTCAATAAAATTGAACCAAACTGACCAGTATAGGAGTGAATGGTTTTATTTGCTTCTAAAATTTTTCAAACCATTAAACATCGGTTTCGTTAGATTTAAGGATGCAGTTTAAACTGAACCAATACATATATTTATATATTATTGAAATATATAGTTATAATGTGAAAAATACTGATGTAAACGGAATTTATGATACTTAATAATTTTCTATATGTTAATGTATAGAAGGAATGTTAAATAAATAAAACTAAATTTTAGGTTGTGATATAAGGAATAGTTATTTGAAGTTCTTTGAGCACCATCAACTTATAGCTTATATATGTGTTCTTATATTGCCAATTTCTGAACAATACTTTTTCAATCAGAAATTTGTTTATCATGCTAGATGCTTTGATTAAAATGATGACAAATAGTTGAATTGTGTATAGAAAACTTAGTATGAATCTTTATAGTTTCTCATATAATAATTTGAAGCCAAAGTAAACCGAACCATACCACGAATCAATACTTCAGTTTGGTTTGGTTTTAGACTAGTAAATGGTTCGGTTCAATTTGAAAATTTTACAAACTAATATATATGGTTCGATTTGTAATTTTATGCTTCCTTTGCGTCAGGAACAGACGCTTTCCACTGCGTCAAAAAGACGTGGTTGTTTCAATCACCCCTGGACGCTCAAATAACTAAGGAAACTGTATCTGCACCCGGAGCGTGAAGCGGTGATTTCAACCAGTGTTAGGGAAGCCTGCTTTTAACCTGCTTGTACCTTTTTTGTACCTGCCCGCGTTTTCAGATATCTAATGGCCGCTCTGTGACGTGTTGCCGAACAACACATTAGTAGTAAACCGAACCAAACTAAACTATGCCCACCTCTAGCTGCAACTTTTTCTTTATTTTTTGAATTTACATATAGGCCCTCAATTATTTGTACGCTTATCTATCTATACTCCATAAAAGATGGCGTAGAGAGAGTCGGGCTTATTTATTTTATACCATATAAGAAAAGGATGTGGATAAGTCATTTATTTTTATGCCTATCTATCCTACAAATGAAATGGCGCGGAGTTGTGCAATTTTTACTTTTAATGTTTACATTTATAAATTGGCCTTTTGGTTTTAGTTATGCTAGAGATTGTTCAAAGAGAGGTCGAGGGGAGAACTACAGCTCAGATAAGCAATCACAAAGTGTCACAAACTAGAGGCGCATTGTATTCAGCTAGGTTAGAATTGGTACTATGCCTTGACGGAATCAACGAATGTCTAGCTCGCTGGCCACATTTTTAACTCTGCTGCTGTTCTCGATTTGTCAACCTTTTGATAACAATCACGTAGCCAGTTGGCCAATACTATTTGTTCAGGAGTTACCCTACAAAATCGAGTTGTCTGCTATTCTTCTTGGGCACAAGCTTTAAGAACAATGTCCATAAAGTGTGAATTATATTCAAAGATTTGCTGATTAGATACATGGATAGAAGCTGGTTCTCAGCTTAATGTACCATACTACACAGAACACTAGACTAGTCAAAATGCACGCTGGCTATTTATACATATAGTTACACATAGCAAACAACCAGCGAAAATGCAATCTGAGACATCTTTAGAATTCAAAGAAGCTTCCTTGAATCATATAAGCTCCAATTGACATTGCTGAAAACTTCCAAGAATCAAGATACGGACCAACCAGCCCTCGAGTCACAATCTGCAACAAGGGAGGTTGAAATGTCATTTATAATACATACAGACTGTAAGGGCAGCAATTTCTATTGATACTCATTGTGGGGATTCGTTAATCTAAATTAGACAATTAGAATGGAATTGGGAGTAGATAAAAGAGTATTAGCAAGGATATTACAAACAGACAGACATTTTGCACAAATAGTAACAATAATACTATTGATAGAAAGAACAAATACATTACAACATTTAAATATAACATTGACAATAGACCAAAATAGCAATTCAGAAAGAGAAGAAAAGCGGTTGATTTATATATTCACTAGGATAACGAAAACAAATGGAGAATCAGTCCTGCACTTCACAGCTACTACTGATTTGTAAATATCACATAGACTAGGTCGTGATTCAACTTTTAAAATATCTTTCTCAATACAAAACTAAATTGCAGGGACCTGTCTCTTTGGGGACATTCAATAAAAGTGGAATGACACAGAACATTAGCATGACCCCTGTGGAAAGGTGACGTTCACAAATAGAAAAATTATCCCAAAAAGTCACAGGGACCTACTAATAATTTGACTAAAACCTGTTTGAAACAGGAGAGATTGTTCCCACTTCACCTACTTGGCATGAGCAGCGCCGCATAAACTAGGCCCATGAACAAGGTGGCCCAATAGGAAATTCGCATCCCTGCCTGCTTGGCAGGTCAGCAAGTCAGGTGGCAACCCACCCACGGAGACTATTGAGCGTTTCCTTTTAAGTGAGAGCACCAGGGCCTTCTGATTGATGTTAACACTGCAAAACCTGGTGACTCCAATGACCTCCCACAGTTAATCAAGTCATCATTTTGGCAGAAAGAAAACAATCGCCTCTCAGATGTGTCCATTTTGCTGTAGCAAGAAAGTCAGTGCAGGGACCGCCTTCTCCAGCTTTGCTGTCAACTCATTTCGAACAAGCAGCAAACACAAGCAAGTTATAACTAACTTTATGCCCGACATTTTGCCCAATTAAATTTGGCTCCTATAAATCTCCCCTAGAGAATCCAAGGCCACACATCAAGAGTGGAGGCCCAATTGAGCCTTAACACCTTCTCACATCGACATTGCCCTAGAACTATGGGCCATGCTTACAGGGTACCCTATCCGACCATTTCACATCATACCTCCCTTCCACTCTGGCACACTTCATGGCATATTTGAGTATTATCATGTGAGTGCAGCAAAACAGATTTTACACACATACTTAATCCCATATACAAAGCAAGGAGTGTATACCCACAGGTATGTGTGAAATGGGTGTATCCGCCAGTTGAAAGAACAGGCCAATCACAATATCTAGGCCAGCATCTCACCATTCGTACTAGTTTTTTATCACCCAAATAAAAATAATAACTGAGAAATCTCTCCACACACCCAAAAATGGATGACGCTATCCTCTTTCTTTACTTCCCTCCCTTCAGTCTAAGAGTCGTGACCCCTGCACTGACAAGAAGCACGGTCGCCCTAGCCCATGATGCATAATGCCATCCAACCGATACATCCGCATACATTAATGGAGTTGCGACCACGAATGGGGCTTCAACTACAAATTGGCAGAGTCATGGTGGACTCAACAAGATTCGCTCTTCCTGCAGTTTGACCATAACAGAGACAGTAAATTCAGCCACAATGAGTTCAAGATCAACCTCAAACAAGATGCTGCTCGCCATTGCCAACAGGCTTGAATTCTGTCGACGAAGATGGCGCTTCAGGAAGCTCACAAGATGGCCGTTAACTGAGAAACTGTCAACAAGCTGTATATGTTGCCTTCATTGGATGATTCTCTATATGTTGCCTTCATTGGATGTCAAGAAGCTACCTAGAAAAATGATGATTTTCTATTCAAAGTTGGATTCTTAACTGTGCTGCTGTATTAGTTGCTCTCTCATACATCTGGACTCACCCAAAGCCGTGTGGGAGCATCAGGCTACTACTGTCTATTCCACAAGGAAAACCCTAAGTGGGTTTAAGAGATTTATCAGAACTAAACAAAACTCAAGCTATCTCCTGGTGTTGACTTGGAAGACCAATATGCCTCCTTTCAATCCCGCTCCTTTCAATCCCTCTGTGGGGATCTAAAGGACCATCACCCTTTGATTATTGATCTTAGTACCTTACAAAAGCAATGCCAAGAACTTCAATTTGTACAGTTTTTATGCAATCTTCCTGACTCATTTTCTGATTTGGCTCATCAAATTTCGGGGAGTGATCCATTTCCGACTGTTGACTAGGACCTCAAACAACTGCAACGCCTGATCACGACCTCCTAGATTGTTGCAACTCCTAAACTTCTCTTCTTAGTTGAGGTGGTCGTGGTCGCGGTTCTTCACAAGGACATGACCGCTCTACTAGCGGTATTGGATGAGGTCGGTCTCAGACTACTAGCCCTCAGCTATTGTTCTTATTGAAAGCGCACCTATCATGTGGAAGAGAAATGCTGGCCCAAACATGGCAAACCAACTTGGGAAAATTAAGCCTCTGATACTACCGACGATCATGTTGGTGAACTACTACTACTCCCGAAGGTCATGTTATGCTACCCAAGGTTGGTCTGGATAGACTGGTCAGCATTCTGGCTGCCATTACTGCTCCTCCGGCAAAGTATCGTCTAACAGAAGACACCAAGATGGTTAGACACTCAGTTTGTTAGCGAGAGGTCCCAGGATCGTGCCCAGGCCACGGGATGAATAGAATGGCCAATTGTTTTTAAAAAAAAAGTCTGCTTTTATCTCTACTCCATCATCATATGGTAATAAAAATAAATCGATTATTAGTTCTGGTGTTACATCGCACACTACTGGTAACGTTGGCTTGTTCTCAAACATTACCAAGCAGCAATCTTGCCCCCCCCCCCAAACAAAAAACTCTCCTAAGAGATGGATCTTAGTCCCCACTTATTGGCACAGGGATTGCTGACCCTACTTCTAGACTATCCTTCTCCTCATTGTTATTTGCTCCGAGATTTCCAATAAATTTACAATATGTGAGCAAGCTTGCACACCAATTATGTTGTGTGATTACATTCATGCCTACAAGATCTCTGCACAAGGATGAAGATTGGTGGGGGCATTAAGGACATGGTGGCATGTACTATCTTATTCCTGCCTTACTGCTACAATATGGGCTTATCTTATTCAGTATCACCTCTAGTGGCATATGTGTCTTGGCCATCCTTTTGCTAGCAAGTTGTGTCATACGCTTTTTGAATTTGTTCTCTTTTGATTGTCAGTCGTGCCAATTGGGCAAAAACACTTGTTCCTCTTTTCCTGCTAAGCATTCTATAAGTAGTTCATAACCATTTGATAGTATACACTCAGAAGTGTGGGATCCCTGCAAAATTTCAAATTGTTGAGGTTTTCAATATTTTATCAGTTTCTTTGATGATTTTACTAGAACTATGTGGTTTTCCTTTTGAAAGACACATTCGTTGCTTTGTCTATTGTGAAATGTTTCTTTGCTGAAATTAAAACTCATTCTCTAAAACCAAAAAAAATGTGTGGACTCACAACGCACTTGAATATGTTCGACGGGATCTAAACCAATTATGTCTTAATATGGGAACACCGCATCAAACTTCTTGATTTATACCCCCCAACAAAATGGCATAGCAGAATAAAGAAACAAGCATTTGCTCGATATCACTCGTACTATTATGTATCACACCAGCGTTCCTATGCCTGTTTGACCTGATGCTTTGTTGACCGCCTATTTCTGATTAACCACATGTCTTCATTTGTGCTCCAGAATATTGTTCCTTTTCACATTTTGTATCAAGATTCCCCCCTCTTCCTTAGTTGCCTCAGAGTTTTTGGTTGCACTTGTTTTGTGAAAAACCTTAAACCCGAGTGTGACAAATTTCTCCTTGCTCCACCAAATGCATTTTTCTCGGTTATGCTTTGGAAAATGTTTTGATCATTTTAACAAACAAGTGCTTATCAGTACCGATGTTGTTTTCTTTAAGAACACCCCTTTCTTCTCTGGACCATACTTGTTTACGTGCCTAATGAGGTTCCTCTTTTGACGGTATTCTCTTTTTCTCCTGGTCTTGCTAAACCTCTACAAGTCTATCAGTGCCGCAAACCTAAAACTGCTAAGCCTCCCCCCCCCCCACCTCCAGCTCTTCCACTCCTTCTGCAAATCCTCTCACCATTGAAGGTACTAATGTCTTTCCTCCTGTTCAGGTTTTTGAGTTAAAGAAGTCAATTTCCTTGCGCAAGCCTAAAAGGAAATGTATGGCACATGATATTGCTCAATACTACAACTATGACATATTGGGCTCTGTGTTTTCAGCCTTGACAAGTTTTTGTTTGCTATTTTGGTCTCCAAATCTACTTATGAGGTTCTAGCTCATCCTGGATCAAAGGAGGCCATATATGATGAGATCCATGCACTTCAAGAACGCCGCACAGGGGATCTAGTTGACCCTCCTTCTATTGTCGTCCTGCTGGATTTAGATGGGTGTTCGCTATCAAATATCATCATGATGGCATTATTCAGCGACTAGTGGCACATTTTGTAGCCAAAGGCTACACTCGGTCTTATGGAATTGATTACCTTGGGATGTTTTCTCTTATGGCCCAACTCAACTTTGTACGTGTTCTTATTTTTGTCATTGTTAAACTTGGATGGCCCCCTTTTCAGCTTGATGCTAAGTGATTCAGCCATATTTTAGGGTTTCATCTTGTGTCATTTTACATTTCAATCACACCTATACCTGTTAGATTACATGTTATTTCCCCTAATATGCATATTTGTGTAAAATGCACTTATGGACATTATTTGCATGTTTTTCAGGCATTTGGATCACATTTGATGGAAGAGAGAGAGGAGTGATCCTAGGGTTTCTCTACCCTTGGAGAAGCCCAAAGTGAAGTCCGGTGCTCCCTCAACCTACCCCTAGTGGCCAAAGACCCATAGAATCAAAAATGTCCAAGGAAATCCGAAGAATCAAGCCCAAGTGCAGCAGCAGACAGCACCATGACCGTGCAGCGGTCGTGCAAGGGATAGACAACACGGTCGTGCCACGTAGCACGACCGTGCTACATACCACCATCACCTTGTTTACCACGGTCGTGCTACCCAGCACGGCCGTTCTACCCTTACCCCACCACGGCCATGCTACCCAGCACGGTCGTGCCAGTTTCAATGCAAAAATGACCATCAACCTGTGATTTTGACATTTTAATTGATACGACCCGTGGTAAACCACCACGACCGTGCTCACCCCTACCCACCACGGCCATGGTGATCCACCACGGTCGTGCTACTCACAAAACTAGCTACTTTTTCCACTGCATTTCCCACTTTGTTCCTACTTGACCTATTGCTTCCCCCACACCTATATATAGGGGGTAACGACTGTAGGTCGAGGAGAGCTACCTTCCACCACCTCCTAGCTCCCCATTTTCGCCTTTTAACCATTCCACTCCATTTCCACCTCCATTCCACTCCATTTCTACCTCCATTCCACTCCATTTCACCATTTCCACCACCAACACACTAATTTATCCTAGTTTCTACCCATAATACCCTTCATTACACACCCTTACACCTTGGAGGAGAGAGGAGGACGTCGTGCAGCAGTTGGAGAGAAAGATTGCTCCATCTACACCGAGCTCCATGGCTTCTTCTACCTCTTTCTCCTTTCTTTTTGTATTTTACTTTGTTATGAGTAGCTAGGCCCCTTGGGTGGGTTGTTTGGGGTGTAAAATGTTACTTTGATACCATGTTGGGGGAAAATGACATGTAAATTTTGTAATTCCATTTTCTAATGATTATGTTCTATTTCTATCTCATTGTCCATGAATTGCTTGTTGGTTTGTGTGTGAAATCACTTAGGAATTTAGGAAAATTGTTTATATGTGTGAATTTTGGGATTTGCCCCTAGGTCCAATTCTTGGATCCCTAGGTTGTCTCCCATCTTCATACATCCTAATCAATCTACCTAAGCCTAGGTGAGAGATCTAAGTAGCTAGATTAGGTGACTCTAGTGCAATTAGCATGGAGCCTTCTCAAGGCTAGAATGTGGGGGAATTGGGGTCCAAAATCCTAATTTCACCTCCCCATTACTACCTTCGGCCCCTAACTGCCCTAGGAATGTCTAATCTAGAAACCTAGACTTGATTAGACTCTAATTGAATTGAACATAATCCCTAACCCAATTGAGCCTCGCAAGGATAGTAGGGGGTGTTAGGGACTAGTTCCCCTATACACAACCTAGCATATCCATGGCCAGTTAGTAGCTTAGGTTAATTCATTAGACTCTAACTTGTTGTTTGGTTTGGGTAATCTAAAAGGAATCATAATGTTCATAAGTCACCCTCCAACTTAAGTGATAAGTGTATCCCCTAAACAGCCCACACCTTCATTAATTGCTTTAAAACCCTAGTTTTCATCTTGCTTAGCTAGTGTTAGCTTAGTTAGCTCTTTTCCTGCTTAATTAGCTTCTTGCCCCTGTTTTTACCTTGTTCTTGCTAGTTTAGCTCTTTACTCGCTCTTGTGTTTTTCTTTTGCCTGCCTTAGTGTAAATTGTCTTTTCATAACTAGCTTAGTCTTTTCTTGCATACTTAGTCTTAATCTAGTCTAGGGTTAACTTAGATTTCTTTCTCGCCTTTAATTGCCTTCTTGCTCACCTAGTTTAACAATCAAATTACCTTTAAACCCTTAACCCTGGTCTCCACAGTAGGAACCCAGCCAAACTAACCTAGCTCTAGTGCCCCCTTTTCTCCCTGAGGATCGACCCCTACGCTTGCCCTTCACCTATGCTACAATAGTACCATGTGCGCTTGCGGGTGACCTATTTGGTATTGTAATCGACTGTGTTAGGGTTAATATAAATTTTGAAAGATCCACACGTGTTCGAGTCCCGTGGAGTGCATCTAGTCACCCCTTGTTGGCTAGTGTGTACACCTCTGGCTTGACGCACCAAGCTTTCTGGCGCCATTGTCGGGGAGAAAGGCGATCAGCCTAGCTAGTTAGTTTTGCTTTGACTTTTCCTACTGCCCTCATCATTGCTATTCTTTATTCATTATTCTTTGCATTCTTTGTGTATATTGGTTTGCTAACTTGTTCTCTTTTGTTTGGTTGTGCTTTGTGCATGTGACAAGCGCCTTTCTTGAAGTATGCTCCACCTTCAGGACGCCAACGGCTAGTGATGATATTTGGTTGACCTTGTTCTCTTTCTCCCTCAAAGATAGAGCTAAAGATTGGTATGACTCAAGAAGGGACATCATGAGTTGGGATACTATTAGAGAGTCTATTTGTTTAAGTTATTAAGTGTTTTGTAATATGGGCCCAAGTATGTCTTGGCCCATTAGGGTTTAATTATGTCTTGTACGCTTCCCTGTTCTCCTATTTATAGGAGCAGGGTTTCTTCTATTCAATACAACGATTAGCCGTCTCTTACTTTCTGACATGGTATCAGAGCAGCCGTCCTAGGGACCAAAACCCTACGTGAGAGAGAGCAAGAACCAAATGAGCACCCCCCCTTGCGGGCGGCCGCTGCCCGCAGGGAATTCCTTCCTAGTTCCCTGCCTTCTTCCTTGTTCCTTTATGCTCTTACTACCGGCCGCCGGATCTGCTGCCTATTGCCCAGCCGCAACCCTCCCTCTATTTTTTTTTCACTACTACAGTATCGACGCTACAGTACCAGCACTACAATACATCTGGTACAATCTCTGGACAGCCCCGGCGTTTTTCCAGTTCTGGCACGTTGACGGCGTAAAAGGCTTCTCCTTCTCTGTCTGCCTGTGCCTCATGGTGGAGTGACTGATCCTCCATGTTGGCATAGGTTTTTCTCTTCATCTGCTGCCCCTACGTGGGTTTTTCTAAGATCCATGCGTGTTGTCGGTTGCCTCCTCCACCTATTTGTCTATAGAAATTTTTTGCCTCTACTATTGTTTTTTTACTGTCCACGCCAACCACTCCTTTACTCTTTCCGTGCTTGGCGTGAGGGGGAGAATAGAGGAGAAAGAGTAGAGGGAAGAGATGAGATGGAGGAGAGTTATGTTATGCTACTTCATGCCACATTAACTGCTGATATCTGGATTTATGACGTCTGCTACTGTGATGGATGCTTTATAAAGAGGGAAGATGATAAAGACATTTGTTACTAACTTTACATGGAGCTTCGTCTACTGGAGTTATGTATTTGCTTGCTACTCTGCGATACTGGTCTTCTATCTGCCTACATCGTCGACTCTCTATTGTTGTGCGCCAGCACTCTCTGGCATGTTTGTGCCTTGTTTGCACGTCGACTCTCTACTACTGTGTACCAGCACTCTCTGGCTTGTCCGTGCTCTGTTTCGCACGTTGACCCGTCCGTACTTTATTTGTACGTTGACCTCTACTGCCTGTGATCCAGCACTCTCTGGACTTTGCTGCATGTGATCCAACACTCTCTGGCTACTACGACGACGACGACGTTGATGAAGACCTTGGTGCCTATCAACTATTATATCTTTTGCTCCAGATGATTGTGTTGTTGCTTATTTCTGCTCCAGATGATCGAGAAGCTTTTGTGACTTGCTTGCCTTCTTGCTTGGAGTATCTACTTGAGGGGGAGTGCATGAGTTTTTGAGTGTTTTAAGTGCTTTAATGTAATATTGAGGGGGAGAAACATCTTGTATGGGCTTGGTTTATTTTTTTCTTTCTGTCTCTTTATTTTTAGTCTGACTCTCTGTTTGCAAGCTGATTTGGGATTCTCCCAACTTCAGCTTGAGGGGGAGTATTAGAGAGTCTATTTGTTTAAGTTATTAAGTGTTTTGTAATATGGGCCCAAGTATGTCTTGGCCCATTAGGGTTTCATTGTGTCTTGTACGCTTCCCTGTTCTCCTATTTATAGGAGCAGGGTTTCTTCTATTCAATACAACGATTAGCCGTCTCTTACTTTCTGACAGATACAATGAAGAATGTCTTCTTGAGACAATTCTACTCTATAGCAAGGTTGAGACAAATGCGGCGTGTCGTGACAAGTTTTAGTCAAATGGGCAATGAGCAATTCCATAATGCATGGGAGAGATTTAAGAAGCTTTTGAGAGATTGCCCGCACCATGAGATCCCTTTGTGGCAGCTAGTTCAATCATCCTACTCTGGTTTGTCTCTAAAGGACCACGACACAGTGGATTCTTCTTGTGGAGGAGTTTTCATGGCTAGGCCACCTGAGGAGATATGGCCTTTGTTTGAGGAGTTGGTTGAAGGATCAAGAATTCGAGCTTCTAGCATGATGAATGAAAGAGGGTGTGTCTTTGGTGTGACACCTACTCATGATGACGCAAGCCCGCAAGTGATGAAGATTCTTGGTGACATGGTGAGCTTCATGAAGAACCATGTGACAAATGTTCCTTGCCACCCGGTCAATTCTATTGAGTTCTATGGTGAGGAAAAGAAGACACCTCACTCCTATAGCTATCAAGAGCCACAAAGTCTAAAATATAGCTCAAGGTTTGAGGAAGAGGTTCTCTCTAGATTGAAAATATTTGATGATGTTCAAAAAGATGTTGCAAGACTAGCATAATTGCTCTCCAAGAAGAAAAGTTGTCTTCAAAGCCCATCATGAGCTACCATGAAGCAAGTGGACTCATGCCCTCTTCTGAAGTTTTCTACAATCCACCTCCAATGCAAGTGCAGTCCATCTACCATTTCCAAGGCGATCCCAAGCCTTATACTCCACCTCCCCCTCCATCACCACCATTTTCCCAACAATTCACCTTCTAACCTCAATTATCCCCTCCACCTCAATTTCAACCCCAAGTGTCACCTCCACCTCCTCCACAGCCACAACTAGCTCTCCCTCTCCACCATGAGCAGGGAAGTGTTGTGACAGTTCTAAGGAGTGGGAAATCACTTGAGCAGCCCGCAAGTCAAAGAAAGGTTGACAAAACAAAGCAAAAGCAGCCAAGTGGTGATACTGTGATTGAAATTGCCGAAGATGATCCAGTGATACATCCTGTTGATTTTGGGATACCATGTGCTCCACTCCATTCTCTATTTGCAGGTCCTACCATCCCTAGTGTTCCGCCTCACATTGATGCAAGCAAGGAAAAAGCCAATGATCCTCCATTCATTGAAGCACTAGATGAGCCACCAGAAATGAAGAGGAGACAAAAGCACAATATGGATATTTTTGAGGTGTTTCGCCAAGTGAAGGTGAACATTCTACTCTTGGATGCTATCAAGCAAATCCCATCATATGTCAAGTTTCTCAAGAACCTATGCACTGTGAAGAGAAGGTCAACGGGGAGGTTACCAAAGAAAGTGAAGTTGACTGAACAAGTGAGCTTCATCATAAAACATTCACTTCACGTAAAGAGAAAAGATCCAAGAGCCCCACTCATACCTAGTTACATAGGGGGACATTGCATAGACAGGTCCTTACTTGATTTGGGATCTAGTGTGAATTTGATGCCATACAATGTCTATGTTGAGCTGGGTTTAGGCAAGTTGAAGCTGGCACATTGCACTCTCCAATTGACGGATAGATCCATAAAAGTGCCTAGGGGAAGAGTGGATGATGTCTTGGTGATTATAGATAAAGAGAAAGGCGTAGTGTTCCCAGCCAAATTTCATCGTACTTGATATGGAGCCGGAGGATAGGAAGATTCCCATCATCTTGGGAAGGTCGTTCTTATCTACTGATGTCGAGATTCATGTACGCAGCGGAACCATGACAGTTTCGTTCATGGACATGAAGATCAAGATCAACATGTACAAAACCCCAACCCGGCGGATCCGAGATAAGGATATTGGACATGATCACTTCACAAGTCCAAATGATCATTTGAGAAAAGGAGGTCAAGATGGAACAATTGATGATGATTATTGTGATCAAAGGGATGAGGAAACACATTGAGTGTAAATGAGGGATGCATGTTTTGCAAGAATGGGCACATGAGGATACCAAATGGATGATCTACTGAAGAATCGCCAAGAAGCCAAGCTGAAGGCAAGAAACTCAGCGCTTGTGGGAGGCAATCTACCTAGGTTTGGGAATTTTTCACCTAACCTTCCATTTTTGATACTTTTGCTTTGTTTTTACACTTTTCCAAGAAAACACACACACACACACTTGTTTTTAATAGTTTTTGTTCACTTTTAAGATGTGCAGATGAAAATAGAGTGAAATGAGAAAATTTAGATGAGACGTTGGCAAAGTGACCCATGAAAAATCATTTTGGATCAAAATTTGAGTGTTTGATGTTCTTCAAGTTGGGAATAGCAACTACAGAGACCAACACGGCTATGGTGATCCACCACGGTCGTGTGAATTAAATCCACAACTGATCACAGGGAACAGGGCCAAAGTTTGAGAAGAAAAAAATTTGATAAGGGATGCACCACGGCCGTGCAGCCTGAAGCCACCACGGCCGTGCTGCAGCCCGACTCCTGCAACTTAAGTCAGATTTTGTAAAAATCAAAAATCACTTGCTCACTTCTCTAAAGAACAGAACGGTCGTGCTCCGCGCCCTAGCGACCGTGTAACACTTCGTGCTCCCTCTCCAACCCTCGAGTCTCCACCAAATCACCCCCAAACCATCCCAAATCAATTTCCTACCATTTCCACTACCTCAATCTCCAGATTCCACTCTTTTTCATCCACAAAATCTCACATTTCTCTCCATTCCACCCCAACAGCCCCGTTCTTCGGAGAATCTCGAATTTTGTTGATTTCTCCTCTGATTTCGAGCAAGGATGAAGTAATTCGCAAAGAAAGTGGTGGAGAAGACTAGGGGTGTCATCTCCTATCAAAGGAAACCGAAGAACAACAACCCCCGGTTGACAGAGGCCGAATTGGATGCATTGGTGGATCCAATTGTGGAAGGAGCCTCCACACAGCCACGGCGGGGGACACAGTCGTCGTCCAGAGCATCACAGCCACCGCCGTCTCCTGCCCGGCCCTCCGTCTCATCTGAGAGACCATCAGTTTCCGTTGCACGGCCATCGGTTTCAGCATCCCCGGCCGTCTACTTCTTCGGCATCACAACCAGAGCCGCAACCACGAGCACGTAGGTGGCTCCTACTTGATGAAGAAGAGAATGAAGAGATGCCAAATGCACAGCAGAATGAGATACCACAGCAGCGACCCAGTCCACAGCCCGAGGTCACTACCGGCAGGGCGAAGAAAGCCAAGCACCCAGAGTGCTTGACACGCAAAGTGATAGCAACCCGCTATGCGTGCCAAGTGACGATGGAAGCTATGGGCTTCTATGCCTTTTTCTAGGGCGTGATGGAGAAGATGGGGTTATTTGAGATTCTGACGCTGCAGCAGGAGTCATACATTGAGCTGACACGACAATTTTTTGCCACTTTAGAGAAAGTGACTGACGATGGCGAAAATGCCATTAGAGTGATGATTGGGGACATGAGGTGTGATAACCTCAAAGATGCTGAATCGGATATTTGCCCCTAGTGAAGAGATGGCAGACCTCCTAGACAAAGGGAGGACAGAGAATGACTCTAGTTCCACATATCCTGCAATGTGGAAACACTTCACCGGCAAGAGCACTTTTGTAGCGGGGAAATCAAAGACCAGCGCCATTCACAATCCTTTCCTCCGCTATGTTCAGAAGGTGTTGGCGAACACAATCTTAGGCAGGTATGAAAACCAAGGCAGTTGTACAAAGAAGGATCTATTTGTACTTGGTTGGTTGATTAAGGGGAAGCATGTGAACCTTGGAGCATTAATGATTGAACATCTGAGGACAATCCCTTCTAAGAGCACAAATCCTTTTGTAATGGGAGGGATTGTGACATCTATAGTCACTGCCCTGGGACATGATATGACAGGATACACAGAGGCGGATAGAGGGAAACTGGTTGACTTGCACTACTTAACCCGCTCTTCCATGATCACCATTGTGGAGCAGAAGATCATTTACCAAGTCAACCCACCATACCCAGGAATCTCCTTGGAGTTGCCCTACCATATTCCACCTCTCATGAAACAATATGGACCTACTCAGGATTTTCTGGACCGATTGAGGAGATATGAGGAGCATCCTAGAGGGGAAGGCTTCCCTGAGGTGATATTGACAGAGGGTCTAGGAGAGCCCTCACAGGCAGCTGAGCAGAGACAGGAGGCGGAAGACAGAGCGGCATAACGGGTGAGACAGCGAGAGGAAAGGACAGGATCATCAGAGCCACAGCAACCCTCAGTGAATGCATATGACATGGCCACC
The DNA here is from genome assembly GCA_963693085.1 of Alisma plantago-aquatica. Lineage (NCBI taxonomy): Eukaryota > Viridiplantae > Streptophyta > Magnoliopsida > Alismatales > Alismataceae > Alisma > Alisma plantago-aquatica. Next base: position 1,281,734,782 of record OY856412.1, on the reverse strand, counting down.
ATTCATGCACAGCTAGAGGGCATTCAGGCGACGCAGGATAGGATACTGCACGCACAGGAGGGTTTTCAACGTACTCAGGATGTCTTGTGGTTGGACCATCAGCAGATGCATTATCAGGTCAACCACCTATACCAGTTCCAGCATGCCCAGGCACAGAGGAATCCCCAGTGGGGGAAGATTGGTGTAGTTCACTGTCATCATATCAGGACAACTACCCACCTCCACAGTCAGACTATTGGGGTTCCTACTACCAGCATCCTCCACTACAGGGAAGACCACCGCCACTGCAGTGATCATCTACCCTATCATTCCTAGACTTTAGTGTCATGCTGAGGACAGCATGATTCAAAAGTTTGGGGTGGTAGGGCGGTATGCCCTATCTCAGTTTCACTCTTATTTTGCATTTCACCTGCCATTTACTTTTGTTTGTTTGCTTTTGCTTTCTTTAGCTTAGAGTTTACCCACTTTGCATACTTGCATGCCATGTAGGTTGTTTTCTTGTCATTTTTGCGTAATTTTCAAAAAAATTGCCTTTTTGTCATGCGTTGCATATCATGTAGATTTTTTTTTTGTAATTTTTGCATGTTTTAGCTAGGATTTGCTTGTTTATTGCTTTAAGTTCTATAATATAGCCTTAGATGTGATTGAAGGCAACTTGGCACCGTTTTGGCCAATTTTGCCCAAATTTGAGATTTCTTGCCTAAAAGTGTGTTTCAACCCAATCTCTACCTTTTTGGATTAAAAATGATGGCATTTGACAAATGCAAGTGAATTATCATTGTTTGTTGCTAAATGGTATCAATTCTTGACTTTTTACGTGTGCATCACCTCTCTTGTGTTTGTGGATGATTTGGTTGAATTGTGATTTGAGCAAGCTATGAGCGCTTAGTGCCTATGAAATCACTTGATTGAAATATCCATTTCAGGTTGTTCATTTATGTGGTGTGACATTGTTGGATGAAGTGTTGGATTAATTTTCATGCAGGATACCTTATGTTGAGAATCACGCCAATGACCCCTCTTTGACCCAACTCTTTACTCACCATCTTCTTACCCCTCCGCCTCATGAAAGGATGCCAAAGTGCACATATCAGCCGTGGCCACCTCCAAAAGTTTGGGGTGGCCACATCTACATCTCACCGCTTCACTCTCATCACCATATGCCCTATCTATTCCAAGGGCAAAGAAAAAGACAGAAAAAATGCAAAAAGAAAATAAAAGGATACTCATGTTTAAGAGCATTCAAATAAAGAAAAGATGAGTGCTCTATGTAATAGCACTTCAAAATCTTACCGCAACCCTTTCTTCCATCTTTATACCCATTGAGCAGCCTAGCTCATTTTGCCCTTTTTCCGCAGCGACGTGGGTCATTTGGTGTGATTTGAAACATAAGGTTGAAAGGATGAAGATGAAACAACACTCTTGGTCATCCTTGATTAACACCATCATGAAACGGTTTACCCAGAACTACATGAAAGAAATATGGATAGCTTGTCTGTTTTATGCACTATATTTGAAGTTCATATGCTTTGTGCTCTTTTCATGATTGGTTTGTGAAAGCAGGAGAGGAGAGAGGTGGAATGCATGTACTTAGTCACTATTGATCCTATTCAGCAATAATCATCCTTTACATTGCATTTGTCATTTATTGCTTGTGAAAATTTTGCAGAGACCGAGTTGGAGCATACTTGAGGACAAGTATGTTTCAAGTTTGGGGTGGTGATTCAGCTCTATTTTAGGGCTTCATCTTGTGTCATTTTGCATTTCAATAACACCTATACCTGTTAGATTACATGTTATTTCCCCTAATATGCATATTTGTGTAAAATGCACTTATGGACATTATTTGCATGTTTTTCAGACATTTGGACCACGTTTGATGGAAGAGAGAGAGGAGTGATCCTAGGGTTTCTCTATCCTTGGAGAAGCCTAAAGTGAAGTCCGATGCTCCCTCAACCTACCCCTAGTGGCCAAAGACCCATAGAAGCAAAAATGTCCAAAGAAATCCAAAGAATCAAACCCAAGTGCAGCAGCAGACAGCACCACGGCCGTGCAGCAAAGAATGGTCGTGCAAGGGACAGACAACACGGCCGTGCCACATAGCACGGTCGTGCAACATACCACCATCACCTTGCTTACCACGGTTGTGCTACCCAGCACGGTCGTTCTACCCTTACCCCACCACGGCCATGCTACCCAGCACGGCCGTGCTAGTTTCAGTGCAAAAATGGCCATCAACCTGTGATTTTGACATTTTAATTAACACGACCCGTAGTGAACCACTACGACCGTGCTCACCCCTACCCACCACGGCCGTGCTACTCACAAAACCTAACTACTTTTTCCACTGCATTTCCCACTTTGCCCCTACTTGACCTATTGCTTCCCCCACACCTATATATAGGGGGGTGGCGACTGTAGGTCGAGGAGAACTACCTTCCACCACCTCTTAGCTCCCCATTTTCGTCCCTTAGCCATTCCACTCCATTTCCACCTCCATTCCACTTCATTTCACCATTTACACCACCAAAACACTAGTTTATTCTAGTTTCTACCCATAATCCCCTTCATTCCACACCCTTACACCTTGGAGGAGAGAGGAGGACGTCGTGCAACAGCTGGAGAGGAAGATTGCTCCATCTACACCAAGCTCCATGGCTTCTTCTACCTCTTTCTCCTTTCTTTTTGTATTTTGCTTTGTTATGAGTAGCTAGGCCCCTTGGGTGGGCTATTTGGGGTGTAAAATGTTACTTTGATACCATATTGGGAGAAAATGACATATAAACTTTGTAATTCCATTTGCTAATGATTATGTTCTATTTCTATCTCATTCTCCATGAATTGCTTGTTGGTTTGTGTGTGAAATCACTTAGGAATTTAGGGAAATTGCTTATATGTGTGAATTTTGGGATTTGCCCCTAGGTCCAATTCTTAGATCCCTAAGTTGCCTCCCATCTTCATACATCCTAATTATTAGTATATACACTTTACTGCTTTTCTTTATTTAGTGTATTTTTCTTATCGTCTTTTCTCTTTTACTCTTTATCCCATATTGGTTATCTCTAAATCCTGTACACTCTCTTGTCTTATAAAAGAGAGCCCAATGTATTCTTTTTAATCATCCAATAATAAGCAATCTCGTTGCCGACTCCTAGATGGTATCAGAGCGGGCCGATCCACCTTAAACCTAATCCCTCTCACCCCAACCCTAGCCGCCATCTTCTCCACCAACCCTAGCCGCCGTCACCCCCCCTCTCTTTTTTTCCGCCGCCGCTATAGTACCGTTGCTCCAATCTCTCCACCAACCTCGTATCTCCTAGCTACTCCCATCCTTGTGGCCTAATCTACCACAGGTCTCTCTTTCGTGCTCCATTTCGCTTTCCGAAACTCTCCAGACAGCTCCGGTGTTTTCTCGTTCTGGCACATTGACGACGTAAAAGGCTTCTCCTTCTCTATCTGCCTGTGCCTCATGGTGGAGTGATTAATCCTCCATGTTGGCGTAGGTTTTTTTTCTCTATCTGCTGCCCCTACGTGGGTTTTTCTAAGATCCATGCGTGGATCTTCTGCCCTCTACTACTAGTCCATGCACTGGACTTTTGCTGACTTCTGTTGTTGCTGCTGACTTCTGCTGCCCTCTGCGCCTGTGCTTCTGCCTCTGTCTCCATCTTCCGATGGCGACTCCTGATCTTCCACGGACTTTGTGTGTTACCACTGTGAAGTTGGATAACTCCAACTATCACCTCTGGGCGGCTTCCTTTGAGCTCTATGTTAAAGCACAAGGGCGCTACTCTCATCTATCCACTAAGGGACCGGCGGTCCCCGCTGATGAGGCTGATGAAAAGATCAAGCAGGACTACGATCTATGGTCCAAGGAGGACTACAGTGTTATGACATGGATGGTCAACAGCATCGAGCCAAAGATCAGCCAGTCTCTTCTTCGCCTCCAGACTGCAAAGGAGATGTGGGATCAACTTTCCCACGTCTACTCTCATCAGCAAAATCCCAAGAAGGTTTTTGAAATCTTCAAGCAACTGGCCAAACAGGAATTTACTACCGTGGACTCTATTGAGAACTACTACAACAGCTTTTGTGCTCTCTGGTATGAATTCCAGGCTTAGTTATCAAGGCGCCCGCCTAGGCGCCCTAGGCGTTAGGCCAGGCGCCTCAAACTAGGCGCCCAGCCTATTAAATGCATTAAGTGGGCGTCTAAGGCGTTTTAGGCCCAAATTATGCAATTTCAAGGCAAAACTAGCATGAATCGAGTCTAGATTTGGTCAAATTAGATCACCTTCAGTCATTGCATGGTTGATATAGGTCTGATTTAGAGTAAATCAGGTCAAATTTTGGCAAATTAGGTCTGGTCTGAGGAAAATCAGGTCTGATTTGGGGAAATGAGGATTGATTTGGGCCAAATTGGTATGTCCTCATAGCGTTGTTTGTTAAGTTTTTTCTACTTTTTCATATGTTTATTGTTCTTGCTTCTTTCTCTTTTCTTTTTTTATCCATTCTCCTGCATCTTATTCCTGAGTCCTACTGCTATGTATTTTCTGAGTTATTCATCCTATATTCCCTCCTACTACTATGCAAGCATGTGCACATTTTCTTTTTCAAATTTGTCCTATACACCCTGCTACGAAATCTACTACTACTATTTACATATCTAATTTTCTTTTTCTGATTTCTTCCTCCTAAATCTCCTCTCTTAGCCACTGTTGTTTGCATGTTTCCATTTATTTTCACTGACCTATTCCTTCCTCTATATTTTCTAATTCAGCACCTGCTACTGCTGTTTTTTATTTTGTTTTGTTGATTCTTCCTCTTTCAATCTCCTTATACTGCCCTTGGTTTGTCTTATTCTGACTTCTTCCTACAGAACTTCTACCATTGGCATGCTCTTTTTATCCCATTTTCTCTCACCAATTCGTACTTGTCTTCCTCTTACTGTTGTTTCATTTTCTTCATGTTAATTCTGTTGTCCCTGATTCTCCTGTAGTTATCAATTCAAATTAGACTTACAATAACATTTAATGAATAAATAATACATTATCACATATAGTATCATGTGTATGAACATTTAAATATGTAACTGAAAAAAAAAAAGTAAAAACAAAAACGCCCAGAAAAGCCTAGACGCCCGCCTAGGCGGGCTAGGCGCCCCTTAGATTAAACCCACCGCCTAGACGCCTTGACAACCATGATTCCAGGTGTATCATCCTCTTTCTGCCAACATCACTGAAGTTTAGCGTCAACGGAATGAACTTATGCTTGTTCAGTTCCTCGCTGGTCTACCTTCTTCCTTCGCTGGAGTTGTTGATCAGATCCTATCCAGTGATCCTCTGCCCACCCTGTGAGATATTTTAAAAAGGGTTCAACGTCTGCCATCTGTTTCGCAGCATCGTCCTGACACTTCTGATGGAACAGCCCTCGCTGTTCGTACTGGCAACTCCTTCCGAGGCCGCAGTCGTGGCTCTAGCGCTGAATCTACTGAACCTCGTTTCTGCACCTTCTGCAAGCGGACAAACCACAATGAAGACCGCTGCTGGATCAAGCATGGCAAGCCCGCCTGGGCAAACCAAGTCACGACGGATCAGCCTGAGACTGCTACTACCTCTGCTCCGCCTTCTGCTGATTGGCTACGGTCCAAATTCGAGAAACTTCTCCAGGCTCGTCTTGCTTCTTTTGCTGACGCCTCTACTGATGGTAGCACCGCCCTCCTGACACAGTCTGGTAAAAATTCGTGGGTGATTGATTCTGGTGCGACATCTCATATTTTTGGCAATCCTACTTTATTTTCTAAACTGCAAAATACTTCTATTATACCTCATGTTACACTGGTTGATGGCTCTAAGACACCTGTTACTGGAATTGGTGATATCTGTACCACTGGTTGTCTGTCTCTGCGGTCTACTCTTTATGTTCCTAAGTTTCCTATTAACCTGCTATCTGTCAATAGAACTGTGAAGAGCCTTCGTTGCTCGATTACGTTTGATCTGGATGGTGTTATTTTTCAGGATCTGCGCACGAGGACGACGATTGGTACGGGCCATGAGGGACCAGACGGGCTATACGACTTGGACGTTCCGAAGACCGCAGCATACTTGACATCTTCTGTGACGAGCATCCAGTGGCACTATCGCTTAGGACATCCTTCTGCAGCGAAGCTGAAACAGTTATTACCTGATGTATTAGATTCTGTTTTTCATTGTGAGACTTGCCAACTTGGCAAACAAACCCCAGCATCTTTTTCCAAAAAATCATGTATTAGCTCTAAACAGCCATTTGACATTATTCATGTTGATGTTTGGGGACCCTGTTCTGTGCCGAGTAATTCTGCATTTCGATATTTTCTGATTTTTATTGATGATTTTTCTAGAACCACCTGGTTGTTTTTGCTCAAAGACAGGTCTACTATTCTTGACAATATCACTGCTTTCTTTGCTGAGATTCAAACCCAATTTGCTAAACCCATTAACATTTTTGAACTAATAATGCCTTAGAATTTGTGCAAGCCTCAGTCAGCCTCCTTTGTCGAAAATAGGGTACCATACACCAAACTTCCTGTGTTTACACGCCACAACAAAACGGAGTCGTTGAACGCAAACATCGCCACCTTCTTGAAGTTGCCCGCACTTTACTGTTTCATTATCATGTTCCCCAGCATTTTTGGCCTGAGGCTATCTCTACTGCTTCTTACCTAACCGAATGCCCTCTTCTGTGCTTGGAAATCAAGTTCTATATCATATTCTGTTTCCAGATGCGCCCCTTTTTTCTGTGCCTCCGCATATCTTTGGGAGCACTTGCTTTGTCAAAAACCTTCGTCACAGTCTAACGAAACTTGATCCCAGAGCGACTAAGTGTGTCTTCCTAGGGTACTCGCGCACTCAGAAAGGATACCGCTGCTACGGTCATGTGTCAAAGAAATGGTTTGTATCTGCTGATGTTGTTTTCTTTGAGCATATGCCCTTTTACTCGTCTGCCGGGTCGGCTCTTTCTTCGGACTTATTACTGGACACACCTTTACCTATCATGGATGATATTGTTGATATTACTGATATTGCCGATACTGCTTCTCCTACTGAAAAGACGCCTCTAAAAGTATATCAAAGAAGACAGAAGACAGCAACTCCCTCTATGGCCCCTCCAACGTCTCCATCCTCCGTGCCAGATCAAACACCACCGCAGGTATTCTCTGATCTTGATGTTCCTATCAGCTTGAGGAAAGGAACTAGAACTTGCACTAAACATCCTATTGGAAATTTCTGTACTACTGATAATCTGGGGACTAATTTTGCAAATTTTACTGCTGCTCTTTCTGCTATATCTATTCCTAAAAATGCTTCTCAGGCTCTTAAACATCTTGCTTGGCGACAAGCTATGGAAGCTAAAATGCAGGCTCTTACTGAACGCAACAACTGGCAGCTGGTTGATCCTCTTGTAGATTGTTCTCCAGTTGGCTGTCATTGGGTATTTACTGTCAAATATCAACCGGATGGCACAGTTGAACGACTGAAGGCGAGACTTGTTGTGAAAGGCTATACACAAACTTACGGGGTCGATTACTTTGAGATTTTTCTCCTGTGGCTCGGTTGAACTTTGTACGGATTCTTATTTATGTTGCTATTAATTTTGATTGGCCCTTGTATCAACTTTATGTAAAGAATGTTTTTCTGTATGGGGACCTACATGAGGAGGTCTACATGGAACAACCCCCGGGATTTGTGCTTCAGGGGGAGTCCTCTAATAAGGTCTGCAGGCTGAGGAAGGCCATTTATGGCTTGAAACAGAGTCCATGTGCTTGGTTTGATAAACTGAGTACTATTCTTCAGAAATTTTCTTTTAAACACTCGCAGTCAGATCACTCTGTTTTTGTCAAAAATACTACCGCTGGCATTGTTATCCTTATTGTATATGTTGATGCAATGTATTAGAAAGCGGGAAGCGGGAGGCGTGCGGACGGCACCCTGTAACCGATTAAGCGGTAGGCGGGCGATTAAGCGGTAGGCGGGCGATTAAGCGGGCGATTTTTGAAAAAGCGGGTGTCTAAATTTTATATATTTTTATACAAAATTACATGTATGTGTATATAAAAAATATATTTATAAGGAACTTCTATACATATCTAATCAGCAAATCAGTAATTAACTAAGTATTCATCAATACTTACTATTAATCAGCATCTCTAATCACTAAAATCAGCAAGCAGATCAGTAATTGTATATAACAAACTATGAATTATTGAATTAAAGTAATCACTAAAGTAATACTAACCAGCAGTACCAATCATTAATCACTGAAAGCAGCAAGGAAATCAGTAAAACTAATCATGCATTACTAGTATAATAGAGCAATAGGATATTTACTTAGATGCATTACAGCAGTACCCAATTATTACAGCTTACACACAAAGTATGCATTCTAAATTAGGACTAGCTATATCATAGAACATTTAATGTATACAAGTTTCGTATATTATAGTCAATACTACTTGGCTATGTAATTAATTAATGTTAGATGCTTACATTAGGATTTTTAAACAAAAGCGGGAAAAAAGCGGGCAAAAAAGCGGGAAAAAGCGGGTAAGGCGGGCAAAAAGCGGACGATTTTGTTCAAAATGATTAAGCGGGCGATTAATGGCAAAATTAAGCGGCTGGTGGTCATGGGCGCTTAAGCGGCCCGCCTGGGCGTTTTTTATTTCACTGTGTTGATGACATCATTCTCTCAGGGAGTGATCCTGCAGGCATTCAGGCTACCAAGTGCTATCTGGAGAAACACTTTGTTACCAAAGACCTTGGCTCTCTGCGGTATTTTCTTGGCATTGAAGTTTCTCAGTCCTCTTCTGGTCTTTGTCTGTCTCAACGCAAATATGTTATGGATCTGCTTTTTGAAACTGGACTTCTAGGTGCTAAGCCTGCTATCACACCTCTGGATCCAAATATTGACTGGGATAATGAGAACTCTCCTGCCTATCATGACCATCATCAGTATCGACGCATGGTTGGTAAGCTTATTTATCTGATTGTTACATGAGCCGATATTACTTCTGTTGTCAGACTTGTTAGTAGATATCTAGATAAACCCCGGCAATGTCACTGGGACGTTGTTTGCCACATTCTTAAATATTTGAAGAGCTCTCCTGGGAAAGGCCTGCTATATAAGAAACATGGTCACTGTAAACTCCTTGGTTATTCTGATTCTGACTATGTTGGGAGCAAGCTTGACCGACGCTCCACTTCTGGCTATTGTACATTTGTGGGAGGAAACCTTGTTACTTGGCGAAGCAAGAAACAGACTGTGGTTGCTCACTCAAGTGTTGAAGATGAATACCGCGCCATGGCGCATACTACTTGTGAGCTATTCTGGATTTGGAGCCTGCTGAAGGATTTTGGTGTTTCTGACTCCTCTCCTATTCCAATGTATTGTGATAACAAAGCTGCTACGTTTATTGCCAGTAATCCCACTTTTCATGAGCGAACTAAACACATTGAGGTGGACTGCCATTTTGTTCACGAAGCTGTCTTATCTAGCCAAATATCCACTCCCTACATCCCTACTTCTGATCAGGTGGCTGACATCTTCACAAAGATTCTTCCAAAGACGAGATTTGCTACTATGACATCCAAGTTGGACATAATTGACATCTACGCTCCAGCTTGAGGGGGAGTATTAGTATATACACTTTACTGCTTTTCTTTACTTAGTGTATTTTGCTTATCGTCTTTTCTCTTTTACTCTTTATCCCATATTGGTTATCTCTAAATCCTGTACACTCTCGTCTTATAAAAGAGAGCTCAATGTATTCTTTTTAATCATCCAATAATAAGCAATCCCGTTGCCGACTTCTAGACTAATCAATCTACCTAAGCCTAGGTGAGAGATCTAAGTAACTAGATTAGGTGACTCTAGTGCAATTAGCATGGAGCCTTCTCAAGGCTAGAATGTGGGGGAATTGGGGTCCAAAACCCTAATTTCACCTCCCCATTACTACCCCCGGCCCCTAATTGCCCTAGGAATGTCTAATCTAGAAACCTAGACTTGATTAGACTCTAATTGAATTGAACCTAATCCCTAACCCAATTGAGCCTCGCAAGGGTAGTACCGTAGTAGGGGGTGTTAAGGACTAGTTCCCCTATACACAACCTAGCATATCCATGGCTAGTTAGTAGTTTAGGTTAATTCATTAGACTCTAACTTGTTGTTTGGTTTGGGTAATCTAAATGGAATCATAATGTTCATATGTCACCCCCAACTTAAGTGATAAGTGCACCCCCTAAACAGCCCACACCTTCATTAATTGCTTTAAAACCCTAGTTTTCATCTTGCTTAGCTAGTGTTAGCTTAGTTAGCCCTTTTCCTGCTTAGTTAGCTTCAAGGTTTTAAAAAGCGCAAAGCGGGAAGCGTGCGGACGGGACCTTGTAGCCGATTAATCGCCAGGCGGGCGATTAAGCGAGCGCTTTTTAGAAAAGCGGATTTCCAATTTCTATAAACTTTTATCCAAAATTACATACATATGTATATAAATACTATATTTTTGAAATTTTTATACATATCTAAACATTGTGCAAGACAATATAAAACACCCAAATAGTTTAGAATACAACTATACAACAACGATTGTATCTATATAATATAGTAAACAATATACTTGTCATAGATAAAGCAGCCTACACATAAAATAATAAGTGTATATACAAGATGAAACAACAATTTTGTATCATGTTTACATAGCTAAACAGTAAATAATAGACCTATCATAGCTAGATAACAAACATATTGTTACATTTGCACATCATCAAATAGTCATACATTACAGCAGTACATTTAATCAAAGTATGCATTCTAAATTAGATAATAGTTACCTACAATTCATTTGGATACATCACAAAAGTACCATATCATTACAACTTACAAAGTATGCATTCTAAATTAGAACTAAGTATATCATAGAACATTTAATGTATGCTAATTTAATATATTATAGTCAATACTAAACATGGCATATAATGTACTTAATGTTATATGCTTACAGCAGTTTTTCTGAAAAAAGCGGGCAAAAAGCGGGAAAAAAGCGGGGAAAAAGCGGGAAAAAAGCGGGAAAAAGCAGGTTAAGCGGGCAAAAAGCAGCCGCTTTTCTCAAATTTATTTAAGCGCCGCTTATAGTACAATTTAATCGTCAGCCACCTTGTGCCGCTTAAGCGGCCGCCTAGGGCGATTTTTAAAACACTGGTTAGCTTCTTGCTATGTTTTTACCTTGTTCTTACTAGTTTAGCTCTTTACTCGCTCTAGTGCTTTTCTTTTGTCTGCCTTAAGTGTAAATTGTCTTTTCATGCCTAGCTTAGTCTTTTCTTGTATACTTAGTCTTAATCTAGTCTAGGGTTAACTTAGATTTCTTTCCCGCCTTTAATTGCTTTCTTGCTCACCTAGTTTAACAATCAAATTACCTTTAAACCTATAGATATACTGTGTTACGGAGTTATTTACTTGTTGTTTTACTGTTTACTTTTAGTCCCATATTGCTCACTTGTACTTATGTCTCTACTCTCATTAGCTATATTAGAGACTATATTCTCACTGAATAAACAATTCCATTTCCATCTAGATGGTATCAAGAGCAGGTCTCTTTTTCCCCACCCACCCGTCCGCAGTGGCGTAAGAAAACCAGCCCATCCCCCACTCCCTCCCCCCCACCCCCCACCCCCTGTGCCGCAGACCCCTCCCCTCATCTCCTTCAACCGCCGCCCCCCCAGCCCTTCCCCACCCGCCGCCCCCCCCCACCCTCCAGCCGCCGCCCACCCCCCCTCCTACCCGCCGCCCCCCCTCTCCCCTTCCTCTCCCGCCACCGCCTCCCCTCCCCATCCTCCTTTTTTCCCACCGCCAACCCCCCCACAGCGTCCTCCCGTCCTCCCTCCACCCTCCAACCCTCCCCTTCGGCTCCTCTTCCCATCCCTGCTCCGGCTGTCACTGATTTTTACCTCTCCTCTCCCTCTACGTCCGGGTGATCTTCGTATCTAAGTTTGGACATCCACTGGTCGTCTAAGTTGAGAGTCTTTCGTCTCACCGTCTTCTCTGCTTGCGCCTCATGAAGGAACATTGAGCTTTCCTCATGACGGCGTAGGTTTCTCTATATAAATGCATATTCTGCCCTATACGGGTTTTCTGATCTGACTCGTCAGATCCCTGCTGTTGTTATCTGCCTCTGTGTGGGTCTCTGATCTACTCTGTTGTTGCGCCGACTACTGCCTCTGCCATGGCCTTATCTGAGCCTCCTCGCTCTCTGTGTGTCACCACGGTGAAGCTCGACGGCGGCTCCAACTATCATCTGTGGTCGGCGTCATTTGTTCTATATGTCAAAGCACAAGGCCGGTATCACCGTCTTACGGCTGAGCCTCTAGTTGTTCCTACTGCTGATACGGATGACAAAACCAGACAAAGCTATGCATAATGGTCCAAGGATGACTCTGGCATCATGTTTTGGATCCTCAACAGTACCGAGCCCCGGATTAGCCAATCACTTCTCTACCTTCATGATGCTAAGGCTATGTGGGATCAACTGTCCCACGCCTACTCTCATCAGGAGAATCCCAAGCGAGTTTTTGAAATTTTCAAAAACTTAGCTAAAAAGGAGTTCTCCCCTGACACTTCCATTGATGACTTCTACAATCAATGCTCGGCTCTGTGAAATGAGTTTGAACTCTCCCACCCCTTGACAGAGGACATCAAAATTGCTCAGAAGCAACGCAACGAACTGCAACTGGTGCAGTTCTTGGCTGCACTTCCTGCCTCTTTTTTCTGGTGTGGTTGACCAGATCTATCAAGTGATCCGCTGCCAACCCTTCGGGATGTTCTAAAAAGAGTCCAACGCCTGTCGTCTATGACCCCTACTCCTGTTGTTGAGCATCCTGTGCTTATTGCTCGCTCTGCTGATTCTGGCCGTGGTCGTGGTCGTGGTCGTGGTCGTGGTCATGGTCGTGGCGGTCGCCCTCCTCCCTCGGGAGGTTGTGACTCATCTACTCCTGGACGTGGTGCTCTTCCCGGCTCTCGCTATTACAACTGGTGCGGTCGGGACAATCATACTGAAGATCGCTACTGGATTAAGCACGGCAAGCCCGCTTGGGCTAACCAGGCTGCTACAGACACTACTACTGACTCTACCGCTGATGCGTCTGCTGCTCCTACGAACACGGACTGGTTACGGTCTGAGTTCGAGAAGATGTTCCAGGAACGTCTCGCCCAGATGCCATCCTCGTCTACACCAGGACCCTCTGCCATACACGCCTCTCCATCATCTGGTAATAAACAGTGGTATATTGACTCGGGTGCATCCACTCATATGGCTGGTGATCTTCGTCTTTTTTCTGTTCTCAATAAAACTACTCCTATATCATCTGTTATTGTTGCAAATGGATCCAAAACTGCAGTTCACCGCACTGGCACAGTTCATCTTTCACCAAAATTGCAGTTGCATTCTATTTTATATATTCCAAAGTTTCCTGTTAATCTGTTGTCAATCAGTAAAATGACAAAACAACTCAACTGCTCTATTAAATTTGTTCCTTCTGGCTGTGTTTTGAAGGATCTCCGCACAAAGACGAGGATTGGTTCGGGCCGTGAAGGACCAGATGGGCTGTATTATCTGGATGGGCCTCCTACTGTTGTTGCTATGCTATCTACTTCAGTGACGGGACTACAGTGGCACTTTCGACTGGGCCATTTCTCTGCTGCTAAATTAAAACATTTATTTCCTACTTTATCTGAGCACAGTTTTTCCTGTGAAACTTGTGTTTTAGGCAAACAAACTCGATCTGTTTTTCCTGCTAAGAAAGTTATTGCTTCTAAAGAAATTTTTGATCTTGTTCATGCTGATATTTGGAGACCGTGTTCCGTATCAAGTCACTCGGGTGTGAAATATTTTATGACCTTTATTGATGACTATTCACGCACCACATGGTTGTTTTTACTAAAAGGTCGAGATATTGTGTTAGACACTATTCACACCTTCTTTGCTGAAATTCACACTCAATTTAATCGACCTATTAAAATTTTTCGTACTGATAATGCCCTGGAGTTCATGCAACAATCTGATACATCTTTTTGTGCTGCCCGAGGAACCTTACGCCAAACCTCCTGCCCTTACACTCCTCAACAAAATGGCGTCGCTGAAAGGAAAAACCGCCACCTACTTGAGGTTGCTCGCACCCTTCTCATAAACTACAAAGTACCCCATCACTTCTGGCCTGAAGCTGTCTCTACGGCGTGCTATCTCATCAATCGCATGCCTTCCTCTATTTTGAAAAATCAGGTCCCGTATGCCATTTTGTTTCCTGATAAACCCTTATTCTCTCTGCCTCTTCGCATTTTTGGGAGTACTTGTTTTATGAAAAATCTTCGTCCTGGGCTCACCAAACTTGATGCTCTCTCGGTCAAATGTGTTTTTCTGGGATATTCCCGTACACAAAAAGGCTACCGTTGTTTTGATCTTATTAAAAAACAGTGGTTTGTTAGTGCGGATGTGACCTTTTTTGAGCATATGCCTTACTATTCTACTGATGGCGCAAAATTGTCTGTTGATATTTTGGCTACCACACCGTTACCGGTGATTGTTGAGGTTTTACCGTCTCCTGATGTGCCTAAAGAACGCTCATTGCAAGTCTATCAGCGCAGGTCAAAGAACCACAATGCTTCTGAAGCCCCGGCCGAACCAAATCCTACGTCTGCGGTTGATCCACCATCCACTGAGGTATTTTCTGACCTGGATCTTCCTATCAGTTTACGGAAAGGCGTTCGATCATGTATTAAGCATCCTATCAATCATTTCTGTTCATCTGACAATCTCTGTGGTAGCTTTGCTTGCTTCAATTATGTTTTGTCTGTTGTGACAATTCCTAAATCAGCCGAAGAGGCCCTTCACATTCCTGCCAGGAAACATGCTATGGAGCAAGAAATGCATGCACTATGTGATCGTCACACCTGGGATCTGGATGATCGTCCCTCTTCGTGCCATACCGTTGGCTGCCGCTGGATATTTACTATTAAATATCAACCGGATGGTAGGTGGGTGGATGGAGGAGGAAGGGGCGGCGGCAGGTGGCAGGGAGGGGGGTAGGCGGCGACGGGTGAGGGTGGAGGGGAGAGGAGGGTGGCGGCCGGGGGAGAGAGGGAGGGCAGGGAGGGTGGAGGAGGGATCGGCGGCGCCGGGTGGGAGGGCGGCGGGCGGCCGGGGGGGAGGGGACTTACGTCATGGGTGGGGAAATGGAGAACCTGCTCTTGATACCATATAGATGGAAAAGGAGTTGTTTATTCAGTGACTAAAACAGGGTACAGGGTACTCTCTTATATAGCTATCGAGAGTTGAGACACACACACAAGCAAGCAATATGGGACTAATACAATAGAGCAGTATAAGAGATAACACAAAAGAAACAGGCCCGAAAGACCAGATTGTTGACCTATTCACGAAAGAACTTCTAAGTGATTTCCAAAGCTGATTGACAAGCTGGATATGAGAGATATCTATGCTCCAGCTTGAGGAGTGTTAATATCTTCACTTACCTATTGTTCTGTTATCTGTTATTTACTGTTGTGTTGTGTCTTTCCTTTAGTCTCATATTGTTGAGATATCTCTTACCTATGTCTCTCCATCCAATATCAGGGGAGGTATATTGTATCTTTTTAAATCATCTCAATATCTCCCATTTTGTTACAACTTATTATCCACAAAGCCATGAAGATATGGTTACCATGTGAAGTATCCACGACTCTCTGTTTTGTATTATCTTCAAGGAAATCATTGGTTACATGAAATAAATCAGGACACCCGCAGTTGAAGAAGACTTTGTGTTCAGTCTATACTTCTACCCCAGAAAATCTGGTATTTGTTGCATCAGATCAAGGGACGACGAAATTATGATAAAAATATCAAATAAGTGCAACTAGTAGAAACCATTACTCAGCTTATCCACTTCAAAATTATACAGATTCCCAACTGTCAGAAATGACATTTTCTATTCAGAGATATGAATTACCAATGCAACCAACAAGAAACACGTCTTGCTTCTTCTCAATGGATTCCCAACTAACAGGCATTGAACTACATTAATCAAGTCCCTCAGTTATTCTTTTCTCAAATATGTTATATTATTATTTACAAGAGTAGCTCTAAGGGAATTCTTTTATTTAACGTCATATAAAAGCATCAATAGAACTGAAAATAAATAGAAAAAATCACATCTTACTAGTTACTACAGTATACAGTATACACACAAATGTGAAATTAGAATAAATTGTCACCTTGGATATACTCAGTAACCTTTCATTTCAACTCGCTTGCCTGCCAGCCTTGCTAAGTTCAGGTCAATGTAGTAACAAGAGATATTGTCTTTGATTTATAAGACAACCAATCAACAGTGTTCAACAAATATCTCTGTCTTTGTCTTTCCTCAATATTGATTTCAAAGTCGCTTTACAGCAAATCAGATGATGTTGACAGCTGTACTCTAACACGTTCGCCATTGAAGTGGACATATTTATATTTCATGCCATATCGTCTAAAAACCATTTCCTTTTTATCTTCTTGACCCAAAATTTGGAATGCCTTGCCAACTTTCCTTACTGTGTCTTCGTCAGGCTTCACTCCCAGTTCCTCCATGTCAGCAAAAACCTGAAGTTTTTCCCATGAACGGATGTATTAGATGAACTATAAGAAATGGAGATATGTAATGTCCAGCTGGCTATCAGCCTGTATTATCATAAGAAAAGCAATCACTTTGCAAGGAATTCAGCAAATCAGGAGGGAAATAATTGTTGTTCATCTTTGTAGAGAATGTAGATACTCATATTCTTGCTATAAAGTGAAGAAAGTAGGAAATCAATTCAATACCTCCAGCATTTTATCCGTCATTTGATGGTGATCATACAGAGATATCATTCGTGCAAACAAGCGTTTTGATACAGAACGTGTGTATGTTTGCAAAATCATATTCCAGATGATCTCAGCTTCATCTATCTTTCCACTCATATCATACGCTAGTAATAAGGTGTCATATGTTCCCAGAGTCAAACACTGACCTTTGCTCAGCAACCATTTTGCAACCTGGATAATTTTGGGTTCAGCATCTCATTAGTTGAACATTTAATTCTTTTAATGCAAATTCATAGTGTAAACAGTTCGCTGTAACCATCAACAAATAGTTAGCTGTGAGTCTGTGACCATCCACAGTCTAACACTGGAACAGTAGAATATCAGTACACTTTCATTGTTATAGACTAAATATTCAGTTCCAAGTTTGCTACAGTTGAAAACTCAAAATTCCCTCAGTTTAAAACATGAAAACTCATACGCTTAATATGACCTTTGATTCAGTCGCGTTGGAAAAAAGAAACAGTGTTCTAGCCATATATATTCAACAATTTTTATAGTATGTTTCATCTGAAGTCTTACAAAGGAATACCAATGGTCCAAAGGACGATTTTTCATCTATAAAGAATAGCTCCACAATCCACATGAATTCGTGCAGCTGGTAAATAATCATTATATAGAGAAGTTTTTCCCTTTAATAAAGTAAAGGCAAACTTAAAGATATTAATTGATGCATCAAAAACAGTTTTGATTATAATAATTATCTCATTACATATTTGAACCTAACAACGTGTATAACAGTAGAAACATGATGCCAGAATATTGTACTTGAATAATTCGTTGCCACTGCTTTCTCTTCCGCAGCATTCCCAATGCTTTAGAAGCTGCAATTACAGGGAATTCTACCTCCCAAACACACCATTTGTCCAATGCTCCATATATTACATCTTTTTCATTTGAGAGATCTGAAACCTACCAAACAAAGTTAATTTGTAAGCACTTATTCTGATAGCAACAGGAGACAAAAAAACTATCAAGATGATATCGTCTTTCTGTAGTAGGCAGTCAGCATACAAATATAATTACATTCAAAGAGAATTATCATCTATACTCCTTGAAAAGTGGGTTAGGATTCATTTGGTTAGGGGGGTAAATGTAATTACAGCTTTTTCTTTCCTTTTCTATTTCTTTGTGATGGATGGAAGGTGTCTACTGGACTCAAAACCCCTACCTAGAGAAAGATGCCCTCCCATTTGTGTCAAACTGCTCAAGTGGGCACTCTCCACTTGCTTTAAAAGAGCAAGGGAAGATGGTGGAAAATCTTGCACTACTTGTATGAGCATGCTCTCATAAAACAGCAGAGCAGTGTAACAGTTGTAAAGCTACAGTCGTAGATAACAAAAACGATATTTAGATTAGCATGTATAATGCCAACTTACTATGTGGACCAGGTGTAGAGCTTTTTGTCCAGATCCAGTAGAATCTCTTTTCTTCCACAAATGGTGTTCCCTCTTACCCACATTGTCCTTGGTCGCCCTGCAACAAATAGCATCAAAAAATAGGTAAAAAGAGCCATACTCATTAATCATCAGAAACATTAAGGCACTTGACTACTTAGTTATAATAGATACATTTGAAGACTCAGGTGTTTCAAAATGAAAGGTAAGTAATTGTCAACATAGTCAATAGAAACTTCATCCAGACAAGGAATGGCTGTCTCATAAACTCCCCTTGGGTGCATAAAGAATCAATGAGATTGCAAAAGATGAGATGAAGATCATGTCTTATATGGTTATAGTGTTAAAATCACTTCAAGACCACGATGTACAACTATGAAATACATTGTAGGCATCATCTAATAAGTCGATACACAATACAACTTCAGCTGACTTGTTTGTACAAGTGTTTTGAATGCAATCACTGACAACATTTTCATGCCAGATTTTTTTATAAATGATGATGTCATTTTAAGAAAATAAATCATTCTAAATGATCATGGCACAGACACAAGTCTAGCAGAAAAAGAAAATAATCGACCAACTTCTTAGATAATAGAATTTAATGAGATATCGAGCATCATTGGAAGAGTACAAACCTTGGATGACTTCTTGAGCACGAAATTTCTCCAATCCATGCAACCTACATCAAGGTGAGAGAAAAAAAAATGATTTGAGAAATTAGTATAACAGTGGCTCGGTTTTTTGAGCTATTGTATGTTTGGGAGGCTGCGCAATACCTTCACTGACGTCGAAGGTGTGTTAATTAGGCGTACGGGATTCTTATTGTAAAGATAAGGTGAGGCGATAGCTTCCCCCGGTAAATGGAAAATTGAGCATGTAGCATTCATTTCTTTGCAGGGGCTAATCGTTGGCGCGGAGTGAAGGAAGAGGCTTCTGTGGAGACCGCCCTTGCCCGTTGTGGAGCTTTCCGGCACCAAAGTACCGACTCCCTGTCCTCTCCGTCAGCACCCTCTCGCTCAAAAATAAAAATCTTGTTTGGCTAGTGACTTTGTAGATGTCAGCTACCATAGATGAGCCCGGAAATGTCACCGGAGCGAAGGAATGTGGTGGCTCCCCGGACTATTTTGCTGGTGAATATCATCTTTAGGCTCTAAAATTTGTAGGTATTTTTTCTGACCATGTGCCGATTCAGATGTGTGGAATTGAAAATTGAAATTTAAAAGATGTGGGGAATTGAAATTTAAAATAAATTATGTTTTGGGCCAATTTGGGGTGATTCGAGTTTCATATAAACAAAGACTAGCATGAGAGCACATGCTAAACAGGTATATTGAATTTGAATTAAACTAAAACTATTACATATATGAAGATTCATTGTTCTATATATCTAGTATCTATACTATATATAAAGATTCGTTTTGGATTAGTTATGCAATTTTCGACAGCATTTTTGTAAATTACAGTCGAATCCTTTGTTCTGTAAAACAGCACTACCACTGTCTGTTTGCGGCTTTACGAAGAGATGAAATCAGAGTACGTGAATCGTTCGTAAGATGACGCGTTTCACAGTGACGTGGAAATTGGTTTCACATTTGGTGAACACGACCAGGTACGATTTTGTTGTAAAGAGCGTGATATAGTTCAGCGTCTTCTCTCTTCTCGTTTGTTCTATGTGGACTGTGTGTGTCTGCCGTTTCGTTTTGTCATCAAATCTTTCTTTTTTTATTTTTCTTATGCCAACATGTTCCGTTGGTAGTAGTTGGTGATTAGTATGTTTTGTTTGTTAGATCCTTTCCTTCATAAATTTCAAAGTGATTACTATAGTTCTTTAATCTTTTCTTTCTTATTCTGCTTACAAGAACCATTCGTTGAATTTTATTACTGAATATGAAAAAATCGTATGCTTCTGAAAAAATCAACTAGGAGAACCCTGCCTCCCGTTTCCGCAGTTCACACTTACGACTTCCCTCCGTGGTCGTTGCGACGTTGCCTGTCACCTACGACTTACCTCTGCTCTGTCCCAGCCTGGTTGCTTCCCCTATTCTTTTAGCCGGGAAGCCGCAACAGATCTTTCGCCCACAACGTCAACGACGGATCAGGTCCCAGCAATGTTGCCCTGCACCTCAACAAGCTAGAGAAGCTAGACGAGTGCGTGGAGGAATTAGCACTCTCTCGATTCCTGCCTTAGTCTCTACGCACAGCAGAATATATTCTACTTCGTAGCCCTTGGTAGTCTTATCAAGAGAAATTAGCACACCCCAATTCTCAACTTCAACCGATACCGATATGTTTTTCACCTGAGTAAAACTCTTTCCTTTTACAACAATCTTGACAAGTGCACGGTGCTTCCAGTTCAAGTTCATATTTTCTACAGTACCATCATATACTTCCGGGAGACCTGAATAAACATTCACTTATTATAAATCAGCAACATCCTAATCAATAAAATTAGATTAGAATTGTTACTATGGTGACATTGTTCGACATGTGATGTGATGGCACTTAGCAAGAGATAAAAAGGCTTTCATTAACAAAAACCGCTCCTCATCAGTTACTGTTTTAATATCACTTGGAAGGTCTGCACGCTCCAAAAATTCTTGAACTTTCATCAAAGCCTTCTCTACCTTTTTTTACTTTCTCTTCAGTCAATTTGAAGAAAGAGTAACATACCCAACAGAGACGAGATGATTACATCCCCTCTTTCCAATCCAGCTCTTAACGTTCTCATAAGAAAGTGCTAAAATTTGCTGCAATTCCACCCTCCACCTTTTACCTTTGCATTTATTTTCTATGAAATGCTCTGGGTGGGTTGTTGTCCTAAACATGATAGCGTCATCTACATCCTCCACCCGTCAGCAGCAATTTACACACCAATATGATCATCATTATCAAATTCTACTTAAACACCTTCTGGCGCTTTTTCAAAGGCGGTCTGACTTATTCCTGTCATCTATTACCAATTTCTCAATAAAAAAATAAGATAGTGTCTACTCTTAGTTTGCGATTCCACTTCTTACTCAAAAACCTAGCAGCCTTGCATCATATTTGTCTGGCCACATATCCAAGATCACACACATTGCATCAGAACAATAAATATTATATGAGGACATAAGAACAAAAAATGTCGAAGTGCATAAATCTATTCCCACAACCATTAATGTTGTGCATGTCATCACCGCTTCTCCATCCCCAATATCACTTTGTCGGACAGCATGATAGATTTTCTTGCATACCGTCTTGCCATTTGTTTAAAGAATTCCTATTTTTCTTCCTTAGTTGCTGTGAAAAACACGGAAGAGGGTCTCATTTCACGAAGCAGTCATTCCTACACTAAAGGGGAATTTTATGTATGTACTGATCTTGATATTATTTAGACATTTACTCATTTATGTATATATTCATCTATTAAATTTATTTTTATTGTTTTTTTATTTACTTATCTACTCATTTGAATTTATTTATGTATTGCTTCTGAAATTATATAATTCATTTGTCAACTGATTCATATTTATTTATCCAATTAACTGTATTTATGTACTATTTTTTATTTAGTTTTCAACTGATTTACGTTTATTTATGTAGTGATTTTGATATTATTTAACTTTCTACTGATTTATTTTTACTTATGAACTGCTTTAACTTTCTTTATGAATTTGTTTGTATTTATTGTATCTCTTCATGGTCTATTTGTATATATTTATGTTCTATTTTTTATTCAGTTATCAACTGATTTACATTTATTTATGTAGTGATTTTGATATTAATTAATATTCTATTGATTACTTTTTACCTATCAGCTGTTTTAACATTCTTAATGTACTGATTTGTATTTATTGTATCTCTTCATCTACTATTTGTATTTATTTATAAACTGATTTGTCTACAAAATTTATTTGTTTACTATTTTTTATTTCATCTGGTGATCTACCTTTTTGTATTTAACTATCTATTATTTTTATTTAGTTATCTACTTATTGGTGTTTGTTTATGTACTAATTTTCATATTATTCAACCATGTACTGATTTCACTTTATTTATGAACTGAATTAACTATTTGTATATATTTGTGTACTGATTTAGGAATTATTTAATAATCAACTGATTTATGTTATTTTCTTTCTTTATGAATTTGGTTGTATGTATTGTATTTCTTCATCTACTATATGCATTTATTTACGTACAGATTTAAGTATTACTTAATTAATCATATACTGATTTATATTGATTCATCTAATATTTTTATTTAGTTATCTATTGAATGGTGTTTGTTTATGTATTGATTTTGATATTATTTAGTCATGTACTGATTTAACTTTATTTATGAACTGAATTAACTTTATTCATCAACTAATTTGTATGTATTGTATTTATTCATCTACTCTTTGTATTTATTTGTACACTGATTTGAAAAAATGATTCAGAGTTCTTGTTTATCGACAATTTTAGTCCCTAAAATGTGGTGGTCAAGACCAAATTGACCATCAAAATTGTATTGATGAGGACCATATAGCCCCTCAAAAATAATATTAATAAAGAAATTCGTCCCTTAAAAAAATTTGTCAGGACCATCAAGTCCCTCAAAAATATATTTGTGAGAAGTAAACAAGCCATCAACAATGTATTTATAGTTCATATGATCCTAACTACCGCATTGCCATTAATATTTGCGGAAGTCAACTCCCACTCTACACTTTGTATATAAGTCAGAGTGTAATCCTATATAATGAAAGTCCATAGAGTGAGATACTTGGACAACATACTTTGAGTAGGCTATTGATATTTTTTTCTTAGTTAAGCCCATCACAATTATGTGGGTTTGGGGATTAGTGGGGAGTCTAGGGACACACATGCACCTCGCGCTGACCTCCATTTACTAAACGACGATTGTTAAATGAATGAGACATGACCCTCTCCCATCAACAAACCAAGTGCGTTGAGCCTCCCCAAAGGGCTCATCAGCACCTGGATGACTCTGCTGTGAAGAGCAAGGAAGTCAAAAATTGAAACAAAATAAAAAAAACAAATAGGGTCATAGGTCGATGGTGTACCACCTGTAGTTGTTATGTTTAGAACCAAATATGTTGTTACATGTTGATATATTAGTAATTTTATACTGATCACGATCTGTGATTTTGTAAACAAGGATGACTGCATTGATTTTAAACATTTTGTTTGCCAAATATTAGGCAGGTAGATTCTGTTCAGATATCAAATCTTTGTATTTTTTATCAAATATATTTTTATTGAGGCACCATTTAAATCTGAATCAAAGAAGACTTTGAGCAGTTCTTATGTTATTGAGATTCATCGTATGCACTTTTGCTACTCTAATGCCCAATACCTAAGCATTTCAAAGACAACCTTGAGTTCAATTTTGATCGAATCATATTCTCTTTCCCAATAGTTCTTGTCATTGGGACTCATACAATCATTTTATTTGTTCCACATTTTTATATGAATGAGACCCTTTGTATGATCATGTTCTCCTGTCCAATGTGGGTGGGGTGTGCACAGGAAGTACAATTGCAGTAAACAACAAGCTAATTTTAATAACTTCATAATCGTAACTTTGACTCATGTATGAAAATATATTTCAAACTAAGTAATGTGATGAGACTAACAATAATCAGGTCTAAACTAAGCCACGTTATGGTTGGCACAATAGTTTATTAATAAATCAGATACTATCCCCAGAAGTTGACCTATCAAGTTGATTTTTTGATCTCTCTTAATGTAGTTCACGGTGTATCCACTAAACAAAAATGATCATTAGCATATTAGTAAGATTGCTATTGAATAAGTTGAGAACCTCTCAATCATCCATTGACATTTCTAATATTTTGTGCATTTGGAGTAGAGCCTCAACTTGAATCATGTGTCATGTTCCTACATATGGAACTGATAAATCATATAATAACAAATGCATTACAGATTAATTTTTGATTAATGGGTGATCATCCAACTGTTTGAGACCACATAATGACAAAATTTTAATTTATTGTTACGTCCTCCATATGTTTTTAGTTTTGTCATGGAGTTTCATCTTGGATTTTAGTTGAACAAATGTGTTTTGTGTGTGTGAAGGTGTTGGGCTTTGCTCTCCACCCTTTATGGTGATTATTTATTGAAGTATCTTTTTCCTTTAAGTTTGTTAGTTTATACTATCATAAATTGTTAGCTTAGTTGTTGTTTTGTATGTCGGTAAAAGTGAATTATCACCCACCTTGCCCAAATTTTGTAGACATTGTTGAAACTGTAAAGCCATTCAATGGATATTTCAACAATAATTCTAGAAATAGAAAATAATGTGTCAAGTTATTTTAATATTTAAAGCCTCTGCATAGCACGGGTTTATGTCTAGTTATATAATACAAGCCGTTCAGAATTAGTGCTGTAATATTTTATAAAATTTAATAAATTGCAAATGAGTCCTTATTATATAGGACAGACGCCTGGGGGTTAGGATTGCAATTTATTAGTACTTTTATGCTTTACAAGCGTATCATTTGTTACAAGGGGTTGGTAAATTTTTATGCAAAAAGCTTATGCAATTATTTCGCATTTCAAGTGTTAAGAAGCCTCTCGACTCTTTGCTGTGCTAGTCCGTATAAGGTTTAAAAAGAGAGAGAAGAAGTTAGAGGGGATCGGCGGGCGGAGAAGTTGGAACGGCGTGGAACAAAATAAATTTTTTCTTGGCATCAAGTAAACCTTTGTTCTTCGTTCCCTAGTGAGCATGTTTTGACGATCCATACTCATCTTCCTCAACCCATCACTATTTGGATTTCTCTCTCTGTTATCCATGTATACAACCTCATAGATTTGCCCTTTAAGGGGTATATGTAACCTCATCCAAATCCTCACCACTCGCAGCCCGCAAACATTTCCCCCCTTTCAACAAAATGTCACGTCGTTCTAATATAACTCCGATTCGGATTGTCTACTCAGTAGGTCCACTGACGTGACGGTTAGGATGTTTTGCCTCAAGAAATTGCAAGGACTCACTAAGGTTTTCTATTTCTGGGGCACATGAACGTCTATGAACAGTGATTACTTATCCAAATCCAAACAAGGGGTTCACAACGAGGCTACTATTATCCTAAGTTTATATTAATTAATCACCAATTAGGATTTCTTCTCATTTTTCATCTTTCAGACCCTTAGCATGGCCCCCACCGAACGTACTCCTGCTACAAACTTGTTGGATTTCTGCTATTCTATGTTCATCTGTGTTCTACAACTATATTTGCATACATTTAGTAAGGGTATTTGATGGATTAATGTTTGTTATGCATCTTAAGCTTCTTCTACCATTCTTCTATTTTTTTTTTTTGGATCTGCATGGGCCGAAGCCCACCCCTCTCCAAACAGGTGCCAGAGCCCGGATGACTCAAGAGGTTGGTAAATACAGCTGACCCGAGCGGATTCGAACCAGCGACCCTTCGTGAGGGGCGCACTGGCTTGATCGCCCGGGCTACGCTTTTCTATTCTATTTGGTGGTTTCCCCTCTGCCGGAGCAAATTCAATTCACTTTTCATATTGATTGTATTAGTTAATTTGTATTAGTCAAGGAAGTTGGATTTCTTTTCCTACGGTGATATAAGGCCACACTTGATCAATATGCATAAAGTTGAGTTGTTTTTTCCATTGGGCCCTTTGATCACTGCTGATTTAATAAGAGTTGTCGAATGTACATAGCATAGGCGTGGTATCCAGTAAGACTTGATTTAAAGTTTAATATTAGCTAATTTGACGACATTGTAAAGAAGCTTCACTTTTTATCTTATATTAAAATTTCAGAAATGTTAAGAAGGAGCAATGCAAACTCTATTCTACAAAATTGACTCCAGTTTTTTTATCTACAAGGCGCACCATCATTTCTCCTAGTGGGGCGCTTGAAGATTTCTTCATTGCTGACAGAGGTGTGTCTTCATCATCAACTACTACGAAAGGAGTAACTAATCATGAGTTAAGTAGATGGAGTATGCAATCACTCAATTGAAAGTTTGTAGTGTGTAGGTACGGTGACGCAAAGGTCAAGTTTATAATTATATAATATAATATTTTTCTGTTGACTAGAGGCAAATATTTCCGAGTACCAGACCATGCCGAGTTAATGGCATGAGCATTGATGCCCAAGATGTCTTTATTCCTAATCTTGATTCAAATTTAAAGATAATAATATGTTATGAACCATGTAGACATTCCGTGGATATATCACTTAGTTCATGGTATAGAATTTTAACAATGAACATCTTTATTGTTTTTCTTAACGTCATACTACTCATTCCAGGATAACAATGTCAAATAATTTTCTCCCTCTTAGCATTGCACATGATTTTCTTGTTCTTTGTACATACTTGGCAAATAACGACACACTTCAGCATAGACAATGCATACTTGAACAAACAACAATAAGATTTCTATCATCCACAAATAGTCATGGATCTTCATATACAATTTATTAAAAGAAATATACATCAATTAACGTTATTCCACAATAATTTGATTTTGTAGTTGTACTTTGCTAAAAAATTATGTTACACGTGACTGGGATATATTATTGTATTTTGCCCCCCGCCAACCCCTAAAATCTTGACTCCGTTATCTTGCCCTGATGGTGTCTTTTAGTAGATTAGTGGCATTTCTGGTGGATAGAAGTCGATCGAGAAAAATTATCAGTACCTTAAACTCTTATATTGTATCCCTCCATTTTTTTAGCTTCGTTGAATTTTGGACCAATACCACAGTCCATACTAATACCACAAATTGTTAAGTGTGAACCTAAACTTTTTTCTGAGAGCAGTGTTGACCTGAACTTGAACCTTGTGCGTTTTTTAATGCTTTGACCGTCAAGTAGCAGCATCCTAGAAGCTAGGTTTTTGATATCTATTAGAAATCTAGTCACGTTCGTGATATATTTGGATGATGACCTCTTCTTATTTACCCCTTGCACTTCACCTCCTTCCTTTTCGGCTATTCCTCTTCATCTCCTTCATGGATCAAGAAAAATCTATCCAACCAGGACTAGGAACTCATCCATTTTGCCCTCTTCCTCTTCACCTCCTTCCTCTCTTTGATACTTACAATCATTTGTTGTTGGAAGCTACTATATGGGTGCACAATTTTTTTACTTCTGCGGATATTTTAATAAGAATAAAATAATTATTTAACTTTATATTTTGAAGCAACTAGTATTATGTGTTCATTTTAGAACGGAGTAATCAAGTGATCTTATATCTTTAAAATTTCATCTGACAACTTCGATTTATTATTTCTGATTTTCAATAATGTATGTATGTAAACATTATTCCATGAGATATATTTCTGAGTTTCAATTTCTCTCAGGCTCTTTAGTATTTTTAGGTTTTTGGTATTCAATTTTTTGTATAAGATCCATCAATTTTACAATTGTTATGTATTTCCCCAAAAGTCAAATTGAGTAGCATTTTCCTTTGATGTTTGAATTTTACAAGTACAAGGATTACATAGTATTTGTGGTGCTAAAATTTACAAATGAACTATGATAATCACGTTATTATACATATATTCAGTTTGCAAGTAAAGTTTGTTTTAGTGTGTATTTTTGAATTTATATACCACTGCTCTAATATTAATAAAATTATTAAAAAATAAAAATATTTGAGACACTGAAACTACATAATATTAGAAAGAGTAAAAGAGGGATTACTCACAATCATAGTCATAAGTAATATAGTCATAGTCATACTCATACAAAGTGTTTATGATGGCATGCAATAATGTGTAGCGGTAGTATGACAATCCTTAGTAAGCTCTTTTAAGAAAGGAGTGTACTTTGCTAAGTCTCTACTCTTAAATTAGTCAAGGACATCAAATTTATGAACATGTGTAACCAAATAAATATGATGTGTACTAGAATATCTAAGTTATTTGATTCATCTATAGTTAAGCTTTATTTCTCCTAACTACGGACTTATTTTAATGTCCTTGCAAATCAAAGTATGAAACAAGTTAGGAAGGCATCCAAGTACAATCTCTTAGATGTTTTGCTCCTAATAAAAGTGGATCACCGCTTGTTGTTAGTTATACCAAGGTTGCCTCTGTTTGATCTGAAGTTTTCTCTATTGTACTACATCTAGCAAATGATCCTATCTAATCGTAAAGAAAGGCTTCTACAAAGTTGTGTTGTCCTATTTTTAGTTCTAAGAAAATAGACATAAGATGTTTATATGAGAAGTTAACTAAATTTTTAGCATATTTATTGTACTTAATTATCTCGGATCTTATGTTGTTAATTCTAAAAATTTGGCTAATAAATTACTTATATTTTTTTACAAAGGCACCGTGCATAGCACGGGTTTAAGCCTAGTACAAATATATACATTGATATTGATATATATATATATATATATATATATATATATATATATAGGGTATATCTTCGCTACCCGTGCGGGTAACTAAGATTCGCTACCCGTGCATCAGTTTTGTAATGGGAAGGTATGCTTTTGTAGTGAGACAATCCAAATTTGTAATGAGACGACTGAAATTGTAATACAAAGATTTGTTTTGTATTACACCGCTGTTACAGTAATAAATATATATTTATTATTGTAATAGCGTTGTAATACAAAATGAGTTTTTGTATTACAATTTCGGTTGTCTAATTACAAATTTGGTTGTCTCATTACATATATGTGTCATCCCATTACAAAATTGATGCACAGGTAGCGAATCTTAGTTACCCGTACGGGTAGCGAAGATATACCCATATATATATATATATATATATATATATATATATATATATATATATATATATATATATATGGGTATGTATTGGATGCCCGCGCGGGTAGCAGAGTTAATTACCCGTGCATTGATACACGGTGGCAGGATGTGTAATTAAATCGAACTCCATTACGGTTGCATGGTAGCGGTGGCATGTATTGTAATTACACATATTTGGTTTACGTATGCATGGAGTAGCGGTGGCACATATTGTAATTAAGCAGAAATCAACTACGTATTGCATGGAACACGGTGGTAGTATTTTTTAATTCAACATCCTTTACTAGTACATGTGCATGATTCCATTATTTGTAGCTAGACGACAATGAATTATGAGTGCATGCAATAGTGGAAAAGATAGCTAAAGACATTGAGGCATACATTTTTGGTGAATAAAAAATTAATTGAGGACAAGAGCTTTAATTATTTTGAATACATGTTCATCGTTGACTCATAATTAGGATATGTTCCACGTAGTTGTAATCTACATAATATGCATATAGTTCCTGATACAGTCAGGTTGTATTACAAGACGTGAACCTTGGTTACATTGTTTTCATTCTTATTACAATTTATTTATTCGTATTACATATTTTTCCTTCTTATTACAATTTATTCTGTACTAAAGTTTATTCTCATAAATTTTTGTTTAACACCTCTTGGGTCATCTTTTATATCATCAAACATCTACATTAGTTACAATTTTCTCCTCCTTATCATAATTGTCTTTGCTCAAGTCTTTTTACAAAATATTAAACATGGTTGTATTTTCAATTTGCAAAACAATATTGTAATATTTTGGATGATAAGCTTACCATTTTGCATGTGAAGTTCTTAAACCTACATATTCTTTCTTTGTCTTGTGTTCACATAGAATTCTCTAGTTATCGAATCTTGATTGTTAGTGTAAATGCTACATGTAAATTTTAATGCCTTAATGTAATAAGAAAGTGTCATATATAATATGGACAGTCACATTGTAATAGGTAAGGGTCAACCGTAATGTAGGTGACAGTTTTGTAATATGGATACTCATATTGTAATAAGCAAGTGTCATTTGTAATATGGACAGTCACATTATAATAGGCAAGAGCGAACCGTAAGTAGGTCACAGTTTGGTAATATGGATACTCATGTTGTAATAAAAAAGTTTCATATGTAATATAGACAGTCACATTGTGATAGGCAAAAGCCAACTGTAATGTATGTGACCGTTTTGTAATATGGATACTCATATTGTAATAAGCAAGTGTCATTTGTAATATGGACAGTCACGTTGTAATAGACAAGATCCAATCATAATATAGGTGACCATTTTGTAATATGGATACTCATATTGTAATAAGCAAGTGTCATATGTAATTGTATGGGTTGACAGAGACCTCATGGTTGTGGTCATGGTGGTCGACGACGTGGTTTGCATAATAGTTTGACCAGTCGGGAAGTGAGCAGATCGACGATTTGGAAGGGACAAGCATAGTAGTGAGGAGGATTTGTAGGGGATGGCAGAAAAGGCAAGGAAGGTGTTGGTAGGAAGAGAGGTATTTAGAGGCCCTGAGTAAAAATCTAAAGAACCTATTACACCATGTATTGGGTTGCGGGTATGCCTGGTTTAGTGGTGGGTTCAACTCCACCAAAGACTTACAACACCAAGTTTCTACAATTTGCACTCATAGTAGTGCTTTTGGAGAGTACATCGGTATTGAATAACTTATAATATCCATCCTTCAAGAACTTCAACATGTGTACGTAATAAAGAACTTTGACTTATTTGCCTTATTATTACTACTACTTCGTTGTTGATCTGGTTCCTTAGCTTTTGTAAGAACATTCCTTTATCCTCCATGGCAACGTGAATCACGCGCTCGTGAACTCCTAACTTTGCTCGGCAACCAGCTTCTTCAAGTTCACATAGACGTACTTTTTGTTGAAACCTGACTGTAAAGATAATTGATATACTGTAATGAAAATATAGAAACTGTAATGGGAAGAAGATATTTGTAACTGAAGATGACGTTGTGTATTACAATCGAGAAATGTCATTTTATTATCACTTTTCCAGCTGGTGCGGATCAGATACGCGTTACAGATTTACAAGTCATGCCACCGGCCCATTTTTATTCAATAATTACAAAGTAATGCCACCAGACCAATCTTGCTATTCAATAATTACACCGTAAAGCCACCGCTATCTGTAATTACAACACAATGCCACCGCTTCATGAAACACGGGTAACTAATCTAATCTACCCGCGCGGGAAGCAAGTAAACATCATATATATATATATGGGCCCATTTTATTGCCCGCACGGGTAGCTACCCGCCCACCCTTCCGACCACTTTTTTCAAAAAAAAATTCACAATTGTAGAGGACTATTTTGTCTAGCTCTCCAAAAAAATTTAGCCAAAAATAATATCATTTACCCCTCCAAAATAAAAAAAACCCGTCCTTATATATTAGTTGTATATTTTGTACAGAGTTACTCTTTTATTCGTGTAGTTACTTTCTGTTCACCATAGTTACTTTTTTGACAGCAGAGTTACTTTTTTAACCAGGAGAGTTACTTTTTTGGCTGTCAGATAGTGAAAATCCAGGCTACCCGCACGGGCAACGAATGAACACCCTATATATATTATATATATTATATATATATATATATATATATATATATATATATATATATATGGGCCCATCTTTATTACCCGCGTGGGTAGCTACCCGCCCCCCATTTCGGTTACTTTTTTTCAAGTTGGTTACTTTTGACATGTAGAGGGTTACTTTACCTTGAAAACTGCTAAGTTTCGTGCATAGATAGTTATGTTTGCAACAGTAGATTTTAAAACACGGGTACATATATATCTGTTGTGTATTTTGTACGTGATTACTTTTTTAGTCGCATAGTTACTTTTTGATCAATACAGTTACTTTTTTTGATAGCTGGGTTATTTTTCTGGCCAGAATAGTTACTTTTTTGGCTGTCGGATAGCGAAATCCAGGCTACCCGCGCGTGCAATGAATGAACACCACACACACACACACACACACATATATATATATATATATATATATATATATCAAAATGGAACATGTTCAACAATAGTTTCAATTAATAACCATTCAATATGCATAAACATACATTAAGCACATGGCAAATAGTATATCAGGTATTAAACACATGACATCTAGTTTTGTTCTTCATGTTGGATCATCAAAATCAAAGATTATTTGATGTTATATACTTTCTATCAAGTTGTACATTAAAGATGAATTGCATGTGTGTAAGTAGACCAGTCAAATGGGCGGGTGGGTTGGGGTTGAGTTGGATCTATTGCGGTTTTCGGTCATGGGTATGGGGTAAAACACCTAATTTGAAATGGGTGAAAAAATAGACACCCAAATCTGTCCCAACGAATTGCGAGTCGACAACAAGTACCAAATTTAAAATGTATATAATCTAAAATAAGCTGCTAGTTGCTTATGTTAACGCTAAAATAATAGTTAAAACATCTCATAATTATGTTTAGATGGCAAATATATATAAAAGAACCAATTACTATGTTTGATGCCAGACCAATGTATCAGTTGTTGCCTTATGTTTATACGAAATTAAAATTTAAAAAATAGCTTATAGCTGTATTTCAATGTATAATGGAAAAAGTTAATGTAGTCTTTATACATAACACATCAAAAAAAGCAAGACATAATTTTATCATTTCACATTAGACAATTCTAATGTCACAAGTACTTTTTGTTGTCTATTACGAACAAGAAATATAGATAACATAATTTTTTAATTAAAACTAAAGATTTTACTTGTGCTAAATTGGAAACATCTCTTAATTATGCATATACATTGACTTCACTTAACTAGGTCACTCGCGCTAAATAAATGAGTGGGTATGGACTTGAGTGGTTTTTAGCGGGTGATATCATCATCCAAATTCAACTTAAACGGGTCAACCCATGGGTGTCCGTGAATTTTGACCCAATTTGACAGGTCTATGTGCAAGTTGAGATTGCCATTTCTTGATGAGGTCACATTATTCTTGTATGTTAGTACTGTGAGAAATTTACTACAAATGTGTGATGTTAATGATTTTTACCACATGACTAATCACATTAACATTTGTGGGTCACAGTAAAGAAGATCTATAAATTTTCCACGAAATAAAGTAGAACACATTGCATCAAAATTTTCATGTAGATAAAGTTTTATAACACACCTATAATGAAGTTGAGAAAAATTTTAGTGCAGAATATTACACATAAAAGTTGTATTTCTTATACCTATATTATTCTGGAAGAAGATAATACTTCGGTATAAACTATATTTCTAGTTGTTATTGTAACTGTGTTTTCCATAGATATTGGTCTAGTGAGAATTTTAAGATCTCCTGGTGATTTCACTCTAAATAGAACTATATATAACTAACCATGAGAGAATATCGATTGAGGAAAATATATTTCAAATTTCTCTTAAGTGTGTCCTTATGTTTTATATGTTGTGATTGCAAAATATAAGCTAACTAGAAATTGTACTCTCCAGTGAATGAAAATGGTAATTTTTCATGATATTTGGCATCAAGTGAATTTATGAAATGAATAATATTTGCCTTTTATGTCTGATCTCTATTTTAGCATCAATAATATTTTGATGGAATTTTTATAAATAAGTCATGTGCCATTACAAAGGCCCCCCAAAGTTTACTAATATTTCTAGGTAACATAATGAACAATACTTTTTTAAGATTAATTATGAGGTAGAAAACCAGAATGAGTCAAAGAATTTAAAATTTTCTCTTTTGAAATGGATTGGCCTTATCAATTATTAAACCAAAGCTGAAGTATTATTTCTTATCATTGTAAAACATCTCACGAAGAGATCACGTATTTCATCAACAAACTCATTTTTATAGTCAAAATTGTATTATTTGTTAAAGAACATATTTTGTGTTCATCATCCATAAGGTCAAGAAAAATTTCTCATACTAATTCTCACTTAGAAGATGTTTCAACAATATATGGGATGATCATGTCTCTATGAACTTCAGTTTGATCAACAGATATAGGCTCTTTTGTTCCATTTCCAACTTGAAGCAAATATTTACTGAATAATGGATTTGATATGATTCTCATATTTTATATGAGTTGTAACTTTTTAACATATTTTTTGCATATTCAATTTTATAAACTTGCCAACATGTTTGTTTTTTCTCCTTGTGGTACAACAGGAAAAATATATCTGAATTCACCACCAAATACAATACTTTTTCTCCAAAAAGTAATCTTTTATTTGCCATACCATGTAATAAAAGATTCAATGATTTGATAATTTATTTTTTTACCACGGATACCTCTTCCCACATGATAAGCTTAGTTCTTCAAAACAACTCACACAAACTATTTTGTTTTGAAAAGTTGTATATGTAACATCCCTGACCTGGGTTATGTTCTAACCCCAGGAGTTTTGCTTAAAAAAGTTGATTATATGCTTGTACTTATCCTGTGAAAAGTAATTAGGGCTCATGAGGAACTTATGTTTCAATTTTGGTCCTGTTTGAACAATGTTAAAGCAATGATTGCTTGTTTTGGACTAAAGTGCAAATTACCCAAGTTGAGGGGTTAACTTGCAAATTGCATATGATAAGATGTTCCTATGATGTTGAGACATCATAAGGATGAATATGATGTAGTAGTATGGTTTCCATAAGCCTGGACACCAAGATAGAGCTTGTTGGACAATGTTGTGCATTAAAACCTAGTTTTGGAGTAAAGTGCAATTTACCCAAAATCTAGGGTTCAATATGCAAATTACCACTTCAACAAGGTCCCTAATGTTTCTTGGCATCATGTAGAGCAAATAAAATGAGAGGGGTGCTTCATTTGAATTAAGTTGGAGGAGAGAGAATCTTGATATTAAAATAATCAAGATTAATGCCTAATTGAAACCCTAATTCGATTTAGGGCAAAAATGAATAAAAATAATTGAAGGGCTTTTAACCAAAATGTTTTGGGTTGATTTTGAATAAGGATGGACGTTCCTTTTCCAAGATAAGGAACGAAAATATCCTAAGTAGGTGAAATTCCACTCACCATTATTATAAGGAAAAGAAAACCCACTCACATATGGATATTAATATAATAAGCATTAAGGTGCTTAATTTGATTTTCTTTAAATCATGGATAATGGAGAGGAATAAGAGGCAATGAAGATAGCCTCTTCCTTAAGGATTTTGAGGAGAATTTGAGGGGGAAGAGGCGGCACCAATTTTGGAATTAAATGCATTTTAATAATGCATTTTCTCTTTCATTGAATTTTTATAAAAAGGCCTTTTCCTAGCCAAATGAAAGGCTATTTCGACCCCACTTCTTCTCTTAGCTTGGAAACCGACCAAGGAAGCTAGGGAGGACCAGGAGGACGAACCCCAACCTGTGGGTAAGATCTTGACCTTCGTTCTCCTTGATTTCATGGTGGAAATCAAAAATAAATTATGGATTCCTTTTTATTTCGATCTCCTCTTCAACCCTAGCCAACTTTTGCAATCAAAAGCTTGAGGACGAGCCTAGGGGAGTTGCAAGAGCTTCATCCACCATTAATGGCGTGAGCTTGGAGCTTTGGAGCTCAATTGGAGGCGGTTTTTATAACTCAAACCCTTCAACATTGCTATTGCATCAATTCTCTATGCTTTGTTGATTGATTTCTTCAATTTGATACACACTTGTTTCTTTGCTGCAATTTCCATCAAGAACGGTTGCTGTTCTTGGTTGTTCGAAGGAAGGGGATGATGACATCATCCTAGATGCTTATCCAAAGAAAATTACCAAACAAAACCGTTTTGATAGCTACTCCAAATCGTTTTAATTTGATTGGCTATGCGGTTTCAGCAAACCGTTTAAGGGCAAACGGTTTGAAACCGTTTGGGAGAAAACGGTTTCAAGACCGTTTGAGATGGTTGACCAAGCGTTGAACGTTTTAGAATTTTGTTCCTAATTATGTAGGCTGATAATCCTCCAAATTTGAGGGATTAACTCCAAAGGAATCGAGAGTTGAAGGCCAATCAATTAGGCAATCAAATTCAATTATGTGCTGATTTTCAACCTGATTAACTTGACCTGGTTGAGAAAACGGTTTCAAGACCGTTTGATATGGTTGACCAAGCGTTGACCATTTGGGATTCCTGTTCATAATTATGTTTATTAATAACCCTCCAAATTTGAGGGATTAACTCCAAAGGAATCGTGAGTTGAAGCCTAATCAATTAGGGAAACCTAATTGGATTAAGTGCTGATTTTCAATCTGATTTAATTGAACTTTTTGGGCAAACGGTCTCAAGCCCGTTTGAGTGCGTTGACCAAGCATTGAACGTTTGGGATTACTGTTCCTAATGATGTGGTCTAATGACTCACCGAATTTGAGGGATTAACTCCCAATGAATCATGATTTGAAGGCTATTCAATTAGGCAAACCCTAATTGAAAACAGTGTTGAAATTCCAATGAGTTAAGTTGAGATTTTGGGTTGATTAGCCCAAACGGTTTCAAGACCGTTTGGGGATCACCCAAACGGTCTCAAGACCGTTTGGGGATCACCCCAAGACCGTTTGGAGGTCTGGGGTCAAGTATAGTTGACCAATTGAAGGTCCAAAGGTACTAATCATATTGCAATGTAGTGCTGATCTGTTGATCAACTCGATAGACCAATCCATGATGATTTTTCACTAGAATCCAAAGGTTGGATGGGCCAAACGGTCTCAAGACCGTTTGGAGCTCATCCAAACGGTCTCAAGACCGTTTGGTGGTCACCCAAGACCGTTTGTAGGTCTAGGGTTGAGTATGGTTAGGTGTTTGAAGGTCTAAAGGTACCAAGCTGTTATACAATGCAATGCTGATTTGGTGATCAATCCAATGATACAAACCTTAATTGGATGGCTTGGATTTGAGTGATATGATAAGCAAACGGTCTCAAGACCGTTTGGAGGTCACCCAAACGACCTCAAGACCGTTTGGGGTCAGGTCATTCCCAATTTGGATGATGGTTCAACAGTTTCAAAGTAATCAATCTTGCATTGATGAGTGTTGTTGGATCTTCGATTCCAAACCCTAATTCAATTGAATCAAACCCTAATTGATGATCAATTGAGGTTCAAATCAGTTTAAGGTTGACCTATTAAACTCAATTGAAGTATGAGCATAGGTCCAATTGATGATTGGTTCCATGAATTCAATGGTTGAAGGTCCAATGCAATCAATTGAAACACAATTAGTAGCATGATTGATGATCAACTTCAAAGCTCTAATTGGTGTTTATAAACCCTAATCCCATTGAGATAAGACCATAATTGAAGTCACAATTGAGGGGTGAGCCATGATTCAAATTATGATTGAGTTGATGATCCAATTGGTTGAAGTTCCGTTGATTAGAATTGAGTGTGGTTCAATTTGGTTAATTCAATTGGATACCTCATGTTATTGAAGGTCTAATTGATCAAACCTTTTTGAAAACCTAATGTGATTAGGTGGGAGATACCTTTAATGGTACTAGTCATTAATGCATAACAAATGCATGGACCCAATACATGATGTAAACCCTAATTGAGGCTGATTCAATGTATAACCTTAATAAGAGGTTGTCTACATGTGAAATCACTAATTAGGATGTTAGTAAACCCTAGTTGAGGGTGTATCCTTGTGAAACCCTAGTGGAGGGTGTATCATTGTGAACCCTGGTTGAGGGTGTAACCTTGTGAAACCCTAGTGGAGGGTGTATCATTGTGAACCCTGGTTGAGGGTGTATCCTTGTGAAACCCTAGTTGAGGGTGTATCATTGCGATTGTTTATAGGCAACTTTATAATAAAGTTATGCCTTAAACTAAGATAAGTCCATATCATGTGAGATAGCTGGACAATTATAATGTGTGGCCTATGCATTATATGCTAAGGGTGAGTATTCTGTGATGGAATGTATTAAGAGGGGAAATACCTTAATACAAGATAAAGTTGGTTAACTCAAGAGGGTCTGAATTAATGAGAAATGGGAAACCCTAACCCTGGTAAGGGAATAGTGGTGTTACCCTTGAATAATGATGTTATATATTGTTTTGCATGGTGCTAATATGAAATTGATGTATTATCATCTGTACTAACCATGCATGTATGATGTGATGATGAACATAGCCATGTATGAGCTATGACATTTTATGTATTGACATTGTTTATTGGGCCTTATGTGCCTTGCTATACCTTATTGCCTAGTATGAGGTAATAAGAGAAGTAATGGGCCTTAAGTGCCATGAGAAGATGTTTATGTAATAAGCATCATATTTACCTTGGTCAGGTGACCTGAAGGTGATAATTACCTGAAAAAGTGGTAATAATGCTCAATGATGAGCTAAGGGTTTGAATGCCCAGAACCATATGATTATGGCATTGAGTTGCAAAGGAATGAAAATTCCCAGTATTGAAATGAGGGACTGAGATCCCCATGTCTTATAAAGACTGAGAAGTGATTAATGGAAATAGTACATGTTTTCTTTATAGCATTTGTCTTATTAAGTTGTGTTTGGAAACTTGGCTGATGCTAAAAGAATATGATAATGTACTTAATTAATCAAGTGATACCATATAATGTAGTTGCCCTGATCACAGATCCATCAGCATCAGAATTAGCTGAATTGTGAAATGAGTTTACTCGGAACACATATTTTTGAATATGTGGGGGTAATTGGGCAATTATATCCTTATGCCCCATAGGCATTGCTACGGGCTATGTCCTATGAACGAGATTGGTTACGGACCATACCCCAATAAGAGCATGGCTACGGGCCATGACTCCACAAAATAATATCGGGCATTGGCTACGGGCCATATCCTGAAGAGAGTATATGCTATGGGCTATAACTCTAATAGCGATGTTGCCAGTATACCCTGGAAAGCTATCTAGCAGAGACACAAGATGTCCTGCATGTTATCTCGTACTGACCGAGATAGTTGAGGTCATGGGAATCCAGCTCTTCCATTGACCTATGTGTGGTACTGATGCTTTACGTAACCGTGGTCGGTTGGAGTATGAGCGGTATACCTCATCTCCTCAGGGCATAAGTATGATTGTAAAACGTAATCAGCCATGTAGCATATTTTCTTAGGGTTGAATTGCGAGAATCAATGGTTGATGATACATGGTCTATTATATCATAGTTGGATAAATGATATACATGCTCTTCATATTCCTTCTTAAATGAATGACTTGTTGCTTAATCAAGTTATAATTGAAATGATTGCATAGAGAATACTGCTCTGCATATCTTATTCAATGATTTACATGTTGTTGAGTAAATATAATTCTACTGCTCAGTGTTATTCTATTATCAGCAATAACAATGTTTCTAGCGGAGAGTTATATCTCTCACTGGGACAATTTTTATAATTGTCTCACCCCCGTGGGATTAAATTTTTAGGTAATCGTCGAAGAAGAGGAAGAAACCTTTCA
The DNA here is from genome assembly GCA_963693085.1 of Alisma plantago-aquatica. Classification (NCBI taxonomy): domain Eukaryota; kingdom Viridiplantae; phylum Streptophyta; class Magnoliopsida; order Alismatales; family Alismataceae; genus Alisma; species Alisma plantago-aquatica. The sequence continues at coordinate 1,281,695,214 of OY856412.1, read as the reverse complement.
GTGGGTGAGCAACAGCAGCAGCAGTCATAGGGACAGCAGTGATCCAACAGGTGGAGACATTGGCTGTCTGGTTTTGTGTAGATAGTCCTATGAGTCGTCTCTGTACTCTCGGGTCCTAGGAGTTAGTGTTTTGATTCTCCGATATGAGATTTTGTGCAAAGAGGCATGATATGTATATATATGAACCAGGATGTAATGTTTTACTTTGGTTCTAAATGAAAGAGTTTTCCTATGAATGGATCTCTTGATAAATGGTTTTAATTTTTAGTGATTTTCAGTAATCCGTTGCTAACGATCGCTTCCGCATGTTTTATTATTGTTAATGACACTTGTTATCTTAAATGATGGCGGGTGTCGTCACAGTATATATTATACTCTTTTCTGTTCAATAGTATCTTAAACCTTAAATGTACAATACAACCAAAGGGTAGTAAAGATGCAGCCACCCTAGAAAATGTGGTTGCAAGTTCTATCTAGCTACATTATCTTAGTTTATCAATTAAAGCACGATATAAAAATATGTTGCTTGTTCCTCCTGGACAATCAATGAAAAAAATCTTTATTTTCTATAGTTCAATCTGTACATGATAAGTTTGTAAGTAGAACTCATACCATGACTTAGTTGTCATATTTTCAAGATACATAATAGATACAATAATATTCAAATCCCTCTTATATTTATTAATATAACTATTCATGCTCATATTGGATAATAGATGACAAACTAAACTAGTATAGACTTTTTCCCATTAACGCTAAGTACAAACTAATATTCTTCAAAGCATTGGTGTAATCTATTTCTGAACCATCATAAGTCCGATATAGGACAATGAAGCACAAAGATAACTATAGTTTAAGAAATTGTCACGGACCTAGAGGAATTTGAAACAATTTTGCTTCAACCAAACATACTATTACCAGCCTTCCATAAATTGCACTTTGATTAGAACTCCTTCTTGGAATGTTTTATAATGTGTTTTTTATGTTTATTAGATGATTAAAAGATTAGTTACTTTTAAATGATTAGGTGAACAATGCAAGCGGTAGCGTTTAGAAGTGGGTCTTGTAAATATTAGACTTTGAACAAAATTCTTTTGCTTTCTTCTATTCTAAGTATTGATTTTTATCCCAAACACAACACTTAGGAAATGCCCTATATGTGTAATTTGATCTTCCATGTCCATACAATTTGTCCTAAAATATACTGCAAGCATTATCTTTGATAAATACTAACTTCCTATAATGGTTGGCAAATGTTGATTTTCATGGAATGTAATGGTATGCATATCATCAAGATAAAGTCCTAGAGGAATTATAGATAGATGCATTTCATTCATAGAAATTTGATAAATTTTCCATATTGCCTCTTGTGGTGATACCTAATGCCCAAATACAAATTGTGACATTTCATCATGAATGCTTTTAGTTTATTTTCTATCCAATTGGAACAACACATGGTCATGTCTTTTATATAAGTACTTGTATAAATACTTGATTGCTTTCACTAAAGAACAAATCTCAACATGTATACAATGGTTGTATTTAGCTTGCAAAAAAGAAATATATGAAGTAGTCCAATGATTTCAAATTTGGTTAAAGTCAATTTTACCACAAAGACCAGTGTTGCTTCATCAAAACAAAGGGTATGATCTACTTCTTGAGTTATTTTTGGGCAAAAATAATTTTGAGAAACATTATTTGGGTTCAGGATTCCACATGAACCATATGCCATATGTTTCAAAATCATTATGTGCATATGAGCATTAAAGTATTTATTTAGTATTTCAGTTGATACATATTGGTCTTATATATTATGGGTAAGAATCTTTTATTTTCTCTCTAAAATGATAAGAAAATTGTGCATGTGGTGATTCCTTCCTTTGTCATTATATCACATAAAGATGAGAAACCACATGTCCAAATATATACCTTTTGAAAAGATTAACTTTCAAATCTTCTCTTTTTCTTTCAAAATTCTAGGAAGTAGGTCTAGTCTATTTTGGGCCTCTTAAAAAGGTAGTAATTCTTGTTTTACCTCAAGTCATGACGATTTATATGTAGAAGTTAGAAATATGTCAAGTTTGTCATACCTTTTGGCTGATGCCATAACATCCACGATAGTGTTGGTGCATATCTCTAGGACTAATTCTTTTTTTAGATGTAGTACCACTACTTTTTCCAAGGCAGTAGTGTGACGTGAAGTAGGGGTTGTAGATGGGTACAGGTACACCTATAAATCCGCGAATTCGGACCCTTAAAAAATCTATTTGGTCTAATTTTTCTGTAACCCTATATTCATATACTTTTGGACCTACATATAAGTGAGTCCACCGATGTGTATACTTGGACCTAGACCCAGTAGAGTTGTATACCTGCTATACATAAATAACTACTTAAATATTATATTATATATATCATACTTTGCTAGTCTAACTAATATGATATTGGAGATTATATCTTAATTTAATTGTAATAAGGTTGAGACTAGTCATCTAATTGATAATTAACTATTCTAATCAACAATGAGCAACATATGTAAACCTTAAATAAAAATTGTAACGTAAAATGTTGCATAATTACAACATTATGACGATGGCTAATAATACGTAAACAACTAACTAAAATAATCTATAATTTACAAAGCATTACATTATTTAATATAACTATTGCATATTAATATCCTACATAACCACAATATCTCATAGCATTAAAATATATCAAATATAGTCATAAGTTTTATACATAAACAATGTAATATTTTGTATAGAACCACTTACCCACATTGCATAGTGCATACTCGCTATTATTATCGGTACATGTCTGGTGGGGGTTTAGCTTTTTATGATACGAGTCTATAATTGGAAGTAAACTGAACTCACTAAATTAGTTGGGTATGAGTATGAGAATGGCCAGACTCGCACCGTACCTGCACAGTTTACACCCCTAACACAAGACAATGATCGAGGACCCCAATAGCAAGATACTATGTTGGGCCTCCCCCTCAAAAAAATTATTTAAGATCATGTGGGCTGATGGACCACATATAAGATATTAAACTGATAAGAACAGATACTACACTTGATCTTAGCCAAAAGGTCGAGAAAGGTATAGTACTATTAATTTTTTGTATCATCATAGATATCAATAATTCCTTGGTATAGATCAACTCTAGTCCTTTTTCGTTCCTTCCAATATAGTTCAATTGAATACTTTTAAGTTTGATACACATATCAATAACATATTATTGTAGAAGTCTATCAAAATGCAACAAAATAGTATTCATGAGATGAGATTGTTCTTCTTCATTTTTGCTTATTTCCTAGAGCTAAAAAATAATATTAAGATAAATCAATGAAATTATTATATTAATAAGAAAGTATATTATTACTTTATAGATTACCATGTTCCTCTTCTATGAAAAGCTTGTCTATATCTGAACTGTAATAATTATCAACTAGGGAACTATTACTCAACCATGGATTGTTCTTTATGTATTTTTGAGAAACTCCTTAATATCAATCGATCTCAACATATGAAAATAATAATGTATATTGTACATGATCGTAACAACCATAGTAGTAATTGATATAACATTTCTTTAGTATGAGTGTAAACATGAATGTCGTGTCGGAAAATTATGTTTTAATTGTTAACATCTCATTTTTATCCAAGTTACAACCACTTGTGAAGAGGTTGGTGTGTTCTGAATTCCTTGATGCACACTTAGATTTGACTCAATATATACTTGCATGTCCTCTAAGTCATTTGAATCTCTCAAGATTTGAAAGAAATTTGAGTATAGATTCTCCATTGATGTGTTGATTATTATCTTAAAAACATCCTATTTCAATTTGGATGATTGTTGCAATCAATATTCTATCCCATGGTGTGTGTCATAATAGGACAATTGAAAATCTGGGGATGCCCATGTTCTAGTACCATCATGTTAATGAAATAATATGTCCTTGTACATAGATAATCCTCTATTTCTCTTAGAAATATTTTGTCTGCATGCACACCCATAGATGCAAAAGTAAATGTATTGTTATATGTGTGTATACATTCCCTACAGTGAGTAGTCTCTTTCTATGATAAGGTATGCAAATCATGTAATTGTGAAGGAACATTGTTTGTTTCTAGGACAATTTCACCATCACAAAAAATAAAATTTCTTCACTTCATATGGAATTCTCTTTGCATGGCATTAACCACAATATCTACGAGTAGGAAGCGCATGTAACTCTCTAGGTGTAACTAAATGTTTGATGAAGAATATTTTAATTTTCTAATCTATTTTCTTCATATGATCTAAGAAAGGCAAAGAAAATACTTCTTCACCATGATTTGATGTAGATCCGACTTCTCAAGTGGTAGTGGTAGTAGTAGACATTGTTTTTTTAAGTATCCAACTGGTGTTGTATCAATGAATAGGTGATGAAGCACTTGTGTTTGTTGTATTTAGACTGGTTTTATTTGAAGTTTCATTGAATTTCTCAAAATTTCTAATAATGTAATTTTTGCTTTTTTAGAATTTGCTTGCTTTACCGCTTCATTTTTCTCTTCTAAAAGATTGGCATAAATCTCTTTTTGTCTTTTTTGATAGAACATTTATTTTCTCTAAATAAATTTGAATATTTTATTATATAGGCAATTAATAATGGTATTAGCACTTTTCTTTACGTATTTCTCATTATAAATTGAATTATAGTAGATACATAGAACAAACAATAAGACACACTATATATAAGTCGATTAATATGAAAAAACAAATAAAATCTTATATTATTACATGTTTTACTTTTTTGTAAAATATTTTATCTATTTATCAAATTAGAATTAAAAAATACACTTAAGCATGATAGAAGTGGATGAAATACAAGAAATTAATTGTTAGCTCATTAAATAAAAGATTGCATTAATGTGGAAAATAATCATTATATGCAACAAATATGTATTGAAGTTAGAAGAATAGGTAATTGAATTACGAAGGAACATTCATAGTGATAGTATGAAAAGTGGACGATGATAGATTAGGTATGTTATAATATAACTTGACAAAAATGTAAACTATATACATATTATAATATACACATAAAGCCTTTCAACACCAAAAAAGAAACCCATAAAGTCTTTCATATTCACATCCAACTATATGCTATACAACACTACAATCTAGAAAGTCAATATTAGGAAAACCAAATAGTTCATGAGTTCTCCATCCTCATTGAATATATCTCCATCAACATTGATTTGTACATGATTTGTTATGCATGTCACATATGTGTTAAATCATTGAGAAATTTCCCGTTAAAATCCATTTTAGAATATAGGTCGGCTGCCTTATTTAGAAACATATATTTATTTATGAAGAAGTAAATGAAAGCATATATTATGTGCAACATATAATCTAATATATATAGAGAGTCATATTTTAAGTTTATTTATTTATTATATATTCATTCAGGACTAACAGTCCTGCCTTGCAATCATGACTTGGATATGATCAAGAAGAAGATAACCCCACTATTAATTTCTCTCTTCATTAGAAGACTTCTAAAGAGCTCCCACTATTAATTTCTCTCTTCATTAGAAGACTTATAAAGAGCTCCCACTATTAATTTCTCTCTTCATCAGAAGACTTCTAAAGAGCTATATGTAAAGTGTATTGTGAAGTTTTACGTCTAAATATATTAATAAGAGATGAAACCTAATGGATATACCAAAGGCTAATTAATAGAATTTAAAAAATCAATATCATATTTTGACATTATTCACATTTAAACAACAATGACAACAACATGATTGTTGCTTGGTCGATCATTGTCGTTGGAGTGCATTACCACTAGTCATCATGGAAGTTTGAGACGATTGACCAAAAACTATCTATAATTTTTTTTTCTCTTCTCATTCCTTTTATTCTCCTTTGATCTCGAGAAAACTATCAAAACTTCATGCTACTTTCATTCATGGAAAGATACGAAAGTTGTACTTCCAGATGTCTGCGAACCAAAGAGATTATCTCCTTCACGAAACTGATTAGAAGAATGGCAGAAACAATTCATATCGACCTTGTATGCACTTATACTTGGTAATTTGTTATGTTTTGTTGTACTTGTTAAATTGCCTCCATTTTCCATTTGTGGAAAAACCTGGACTTAGCGGTTGGGGAGCCAAAAAAAATTAAAATTCTCAATATAAGATTTGAAACCTAATATACCACAACACCACACCAATTTTTACTTTGTGTTTTGTTGTGTTAAAATGTATATATAATAATTGTAATGTACATGTATTGCAAAACTATATAATGTCTAAACTAAGAATCAAATATGAGACTCTGACACAATATTGGAGATGCAAACTACTACAAAAATCCCATACTTGTGTCCAGTAATGAATAATACATATTATCAACATACTATGTAAACATATATATACATTAATTTTTTAGGGGCTGTGGACCATGCTTTCATCCTTTGGTTCTACCCTTGGTTTCCATGCACTATTTATCTTGTTACACAAGGGGGGCATGTAGGCGACATGCAACTATGACTCCATGAATGTCGCCTTCTTGGCATCCTTTGGTGAAGGATAAAACGTCATGGTCAATTGGGATGGTCACGTGATCCTCACACCAAACATGAATGTATTTTCATAGATTCATAATTTATAACCCTTACACCTACAATAACTATTTCTACCTCATCCACCACATGATTATTATGCAATGGTTGACCTCGACCTCACTAGTGCAACAATTATTTCGACCCATGAAAAGTCGTGAGAAGTCCTATTGGATTTAAGACTCCAACAACCTCAACTATGACATTGATGCCATCCTTGCATACAAGCCTAACAGGTGTTTCACATCGACAATGATCTGGGAGGTAGAGGCATCACATGTGAGAGAACTAGGACTACTTTTCATGGGTTCCACCTTCATGTTTTCTATGGACCTTTTAATAGTTTCTTGGTATCTATGGGACTCATCCTCAGATACTAGATGGTGTTGTTCAAATTATATCGAGTGTTCAATCCAGAGGGACTGCTCTAGCTTGACCCCTTCTTCAACCCACAACTCAACTCTAAGGAGAAGAATGAATACCCAACAACAACACCCTCAATATTAAAAGAGAATAAAGAAACTCTGATTCAGAAAAAGCAACAGTAGCCACTCAGTACAACATAATATAACTATATAAAAATAAAGAACGGTGCATTGAAAAACCACACAATTGGAATCCGTGGAACCTAACTTACAAAGTACTACAAAGTTGAGAAGAAGTCTTGAAGTCTCAAAATAGTTGAAAAATAATACTACAAGTTTTTGTCAATAGGGTCTCACCGTCTCAGTGAAATAAAATAACTTATAATGTGAACTACTCAATTTTATGTCAATATCTCTCATGTTATTTCCTAATTAACATTGTAAAAAGGTACAGACAAATGGATGTTGATGGGACAAATATGACAAGAAAGGGGAAGGGGAAGAGTTTATGCACAACAACAAATGTATATATGTAACTTGCAATCGCATGCCTCAAATGTGGCATCACCGATAACTCAACAACATTTTGTTATATGTTAGCTTTAATATGACAACATCTACAAAAGAAAGCGATAAATAGTTGGATATTAGGAGATAATTGCAAACAAAAAAGAAGCATGTGATAGTAATTCTATTGGAAGAAAGAAACAAACAAAAAAGTAGGTTGTAAAGGAAGTGACTAGAGAACCAAGAAGACAAGCTATAGAGTTGCCCTTTTATAGGGTTATTGGTATTCAGAAGTGAAAGAAATCAATTTGAAGGTATATATAAATTTTTTTATCAGTTGAGAATTACTAGAATTAAGCCAAAAAGCAACCTCTCCTCCTACAATCCTACACTATCATGGGAACTGGGATGTGTAGGTTGATGTTACTAATTTAAAATGTAGTACATATGGATAGATTAGATAGCATGGTGTATTCATAATTCAGATCATAGTATTGGAAATCTTCAAGGTAAAACATATAACAAAATGAGGTAGGCATAAATAAACTTGGGAGGAGCTTACAAAAAGAGATTTATCTTTACATCTTAATAAGAATATGTAGTCGACCCCAACATGGTTTGGATTTTGTCTTAGATACGATGGTGATGATCTCCTAGGAAAGAGTTAGACGATTGTACAATGTGATCTTCTACTAAAGAGCTAAATCAATCAAAAGCCCTATGGTATCAATGAGAATCTATGCATTCATATAACATAACATGATATATTGTTCTACTTATGTTTGAAACTACATATAGAGATATCCAAGAAAACTATAATAATTATTTCATCCAATATCATGTGCCAAGTCCTTTTTACATATAGGATACATCACATACCATATAGTAGGTCAAATAACGGTAAAGGTTACCTTGAATATTGACATAGCTTATTCCCACATTCCTTAAGTCAAATACTTAATCAACTACTTGTTGAACAAGACCATATATACCATCATTGTTTCTTAATAATTATTAACTCTACTTAGATCCATGTTAGGGTATTAACTAGGTATTAACTTATATTTATTGTTACTTGTCTTATGAACCTAGATTTATGTTAAATAAGTTGAATTCTAGGTTAGGATTTTATCTGTTATTATTATGTTATAGTCCCATTATTAATTATTAATTGTATGTGCATTTATAATAGTAATTAGTTACATCACCATTAATAACATTAGTAGATGTAATCATCATATATCATGAATGGGTGTATCATATATTGATATCAAAGTTCAAAATGATGTTCCACTATTGTTATGAAGGTATAATGAAAGTATTATTATTTATTGAGCATATATGTAACTAATGCATATTATTTAGGGCTATCACTAACTCGATACATGGATTAAGTTAGATATTGTAACCAAGACTCATCTTGCCCTCCTTGTAAAAGAAAAATTAGGGAGATACGATTTGCATTTTAGTATAGTAGATGTTGGCAACATTATTGGGTAGTTCATCACATAATACATGACCACCGTAATTATGAGGTCACGTTTGGCTAGTGCATCAATGATTTTATTTCCTTCCCCCGTTTAGAATTGGATTTTCAATGTGGCTAGTTTCTTTCTTTCTAGCTTGATTGTTTTAATTATTGCTTGATGTCTCTGTTGAGTGGTGGCCTCTTTGTCTTAGTCGGTTCCATGCTACTTGTAAATTAGTTTCCACAATTATTTATTCATGTGCAAGTTGTAAACTAATCTAATACCTTCCAAGATCATCTTAAATTTTGCTTCAAGGGCATTTGATGCATAAAAGTTGATCGATTTCTAATTTATTTTCACTCCCATGTCATTCTTAAATGACATACCTACAACTGCTTGTGTTGGCTTGCTTTTAGTGCTAAGAAATTGTAGATGATTCTTATAGATTCTAAGTGTATGATAATGAACAAGACTTGGTGGAAGAGGGAGTGTTTGATATTCAGAAACACATCCTCAGTCATGCATTTCTATGAGGACCAACATGAGATGGAAAAATATTGTAGACAAGTTAATTCTTGATGTTTATGCATCATAATTTTTGTGATGCAATTCTTTGTATTGTAGTTGAATAAGGTGTCTTTTTTCTCCTTGGGAAATATCCTATGAAAAATTGGTTTGACCCACATTGAGTCTCTAAGTGCATGGATGAGGCTTTCATCTTCATGTTGCAAAAAGGAGCAAATAGGGGATTGGGTCATGTGCCTGTGGGTGTGCTCCATATTGGTGAAAAATTATCCATCCTCTACCTTCAAAAGTAACATATTGTATTTGTTGGGGGTGTTCATATCCTATATCAATTTCCAACAATCATAACTAGGTTGGGAGTACTGGTTAGCTATTAGATGATGTGTTGATCAAACATTAAAGTTTCCATATTTATATTTATATCATCTCCATTCATCATTGCCCACGTGAAAATTTGGTAGACATACAGTCAGGAATCATTCAATTGTTTGTTGTGGAAGCCAATGTCAAATGAAGTGCATGTCCAAACAGTTGGCATCAGTAACCTATGATTGATTTTAATATTTAATAGCTCTATTTGGATGTTATGGTTGGATTTGTTAGAAAGAGTGATGCCATATAGAAACCATTTGTTAGTACTGGCATTGACCATTTTGCTATTCATGATAACTCTTCTAGAATTTTGGATGAAAAGGTCATTGTCAGGTAATGACTCTCCATAGCACAGAGCATTGGGATGGTATTTTTCCATGTTTTATGTTGTTAATGTGCTTGCATATATACAATTTCCTCCTATGGACATCTACATTGGTGAAAAAAGCCTAAGTGTTCTCTATGAGTAGATCATCATTTAGGTGTTTGGTTGATTTGATCTCATTTTCACCGTCCCTCATATCTTCTACCAATTTTCTCTAGCTGATTTGTCTTCTGTCCGTAGAGGTGTTATCTCCCTACTAGATGAACCACCTAGTTAGGATATCCACCTTTTTACACGACAAATTTGGTAAGACTTTTGTTTGCATGGTGTAGATTAGAAAAATCTTGAGGACAATATTGTCCAACATAATTATTCCTCCATATGAGAGGGTTTTATTAGATTAATAGTTGATCTTGTCCTTGTACTTCTTTAGTATGTTGGTGCATGCATTTTTTTGATGAGTTCAATGAGAATTGGTATGCCAAGATATTTTTTAAAGTCCTCAAGTGTATGGAGTTTCAACCTTTCTATTGAGCTGTCTCTTCATAGCATATGTACTTTTTTAGGAAAGATATTTACAAATTTGTATGTAATAGTTTGTGCCCCAACATATTCCTAACGTGTTTAAGCAATGAAGCATGAATTTGCCCTACTTCTTTATGCTTTTCCGAACAACACAAGATCTTCATCAAAATAAAAGTGAGAGAATTGAATTTCACATATTTTCAAGCAGATGGGATTCCAGTATTTATTGTCCACATCAGCATAAACTAACTGACATGGCCTTTAAATGTTGAGGATGAAAATTTATGGTGAGAGGGGTCACCTTATTGAACTCCACTTCACTTCTTGAACCATTGAAGCTTTTTCCCTTTCTAAATGACAAAAATGGTTTATTAGGTGAGATTTCCATGGTGATCCTTGTCAGATTGATTGGAATGCTTGTTTACTGGAGTGTGTCTTCAATGAAGCTCCATTCTATTTGATCATACACCTTGCATAGAATGAATTTGGTGGTTATAAATGAGACTTTATCATATTGTATGTAGAAATAATGAACAACCTCTTGCATGATAATGATGTTGTATGTGATCCCCTATATCAAAGAAAATCCCTGACAATTAGGAGAATCCATTTTATAAGGTGAGATTTCTCTCTACTATAGTTTCAGAGAGGAGTTTGAGTCTGATGTTGATTAGCTCTATAATCCTAAGGTGGACACAATTCATACTATGGTTGTTCTTAGGGATGAGTACCAACATTGCAAGAGGGAGAGATATCATATGAGTGAGGGGTGGGAGACAAGATTCGGTCGCATGGGAGAGAGAAAATTGGATGATAAAACCATCGTAAGATAGATATAGAACAAGAGCCACATAATTTCTAGGTGAGTGAGATCACAAAATAGAGATCATAATAGAATGAAAGAGGTCATATGAGAGAGTGGTGGGGAGATAAGGAAATGTTGATCAATGGAAAATATGGGTAATATGAATCCATAAGGCAGTCCTTGCTTTGTAGTTGTCTTTCACATGTTAGGAGATGGTGATCATTATTGGGTGTTGTATTTTGATATGGTTGGTCCATGAATGGAGGAATTATGAATATCGTATCTCCCTTAGTTAAAAGAAAACAAGAGTACCCACATGGCTTCTTCTTCTTTTCTATCCAATTGACGACCATTCTATATTTATCTGATGTGTTTGGTTACATAGGTTTTAACTATTGGCCAATTTTTTTGATAGAGTACTGCACCAACACCATCAGTTCTTGGGCCTTAAGAGGGGCATTCATATACAATATTATGGATTTCCACTTCATTTGGTTCAACATTTAGTTCAAGGTGTTGATGTGCGTAATGTTGTTTGAATGAGTCTAAATAGTTGGTGTTGGTGTAGTTCCTTTTGTTGGATTCTGAATGAACAGTTGGGCAAAGTTTACTCTGACTAGTTATTTCAGAATGTTACTATTTTGAATCTACTTTCCTGTTTCTTAAAGCTTTAAGATCATAGTGTGATGTTGTCAAGGTTTTGTCAAATTATGATAGTACTTGTAGTTAGCATCACCCATCTGAGCCAATAACAATGGGTTAGCTGTAGCCACTCATAGTCTCATGCTATGAGAATTTCCTCATTTTCAAGTTGCATTTCAACGATCTTATTAACAGTGTCTTGATTGTAATCATTAACCGGTAGTGACTCAATAGGATTTTTTTCAACATGGAGACCTTTCTATAACCATGTCTGACCTTTTCTATTTGTTGCACTTGCTAGTAGCTTCCATGAACTTGTTGCTTGTTTCATAAATAAAGATATTATTGTTTGAATTTTTAGTGAGGAATTCTTCAAAGTTCACTTCCTCTTGATAGGATTGTTTCTAAGGAATTTGCATTGCCTGGTGCTTGAATTCCTATCATGTAGCATAATAGGAAAGTGATCATAGCCAATTATGGAGACAACACATCCAATAAAATAAAAACTAACCTTTTGCAATATTTGTAATATGAAAACAAACTACCATCTTTGTCCTATAGCCACCCATGCTTATAAGTAAATCAGATATTGTTGGTTTCAACTTCCTCCAATCCATCATAGCTCAACACGTACCTGAATTTGCAACTATTGGTTTAGTCAAAATTCATGTGTTGTCAATCTTCTCATCAAGGAAGATGATAGCATTGAAGTCACCATAGTCCATCCATGGATTTTGATATTATGAGAAAGGTGGGGTAATTGGTATCCAAAGCATCCACATGTGTCAATTTGTGGTTATCATAGACAAAGGTCATTAACCATGAATGGTTCATCTGATAGTGAATGCATCTTTGATGACATTGGATTGTTTTTGCATGATATGTATGCTCATTCCATGGTACTCAAATTCCCCTCCAGAGAATCTGATGGCTTCCACTCTATGTGATTGATTGTATTCAATGGATTTGATGATTTTACTAGATTTCGGTCCATTATATAACTCTAGGATCTGAATATCATGATCTGTTGTTTGTACCATATCTCACAATGTTACTCTACCTATCGAAACTATAGATGGCCCACACATTCCATATAATGTTCTTCATTAGAGTGTGGATGTGTTGAGATTGCTGTTTCCAGTTGTGCGGTCTAAAATATCTTTGTTCCAGTGCCTTTGTTATGGTTTCTATTTGGTTCCTCCTAGTGGATTTGAAGCTTGGTTTATTTAATTTAAAAGGATTGTTTCTCATTCTTAACTATAGTTCTAAAGTAGTAGAAGCTCGTCGTATGCCTACTGGGTTGAGATCTAGATGTTTATGTAACAGTTCATACACATGTGGTGGTCTTGAAATTAGTGTTGATGGTATCAACAATTGTTGTGGTGTGGAATTCTAGTGAGTACATTGGGTTGTTTGTTGTTTAGTAATATGCTTGACATCGTGTTTATCTTTTCATTATGTGCAATCTTTCACTATTCTTGTAATGGATTCTTGGGTTGTTTTTAGCTTTGTAATATGTGTCAGGGGTGTTTTACAAATATGGTCCCATATGTGACGAGGACTTGTTGTAGAAATGTTACCGACAATCATGTAAACCCAAAGAAAAAATACTAGATTCAATGTGGAAAACTCTCCTCAAGATGAGAAGGGAAAAACCACAGGGCAATATTGGCCAAAAAGAACTATGTAATCAAGATTACAATTCACATCACCCATATTTAATTACTCCTAAATTGGGTATCCCCCCCACACGAGAACAAGGATGAGGAAGAAGATAATCAAATCCAATGTGTACAAAACCTCCCTCTTAACTCTATCTCCTCATGATTCTGTTGTTGTTGTTAGGGATCGCATGGTGTTGCTGTGACCTCTGAATGGGTCATAGTGTTTTCATTATTGCAAAGTTGTGTCTGCAACTGCTACTTGCTTCAAGACAAAGTCGATGGCTCTCTCTTATCCACAAGAGAGTTGCACTATCGGTGAACCCAATGTGCCATCAACATGAGCCCTACTTCACTTGAAAGCAAATTTTTGACCCTCTCTTATGAACTAAGAGAGCACTAGTAGTTGTTATTGTTCTCTGGTGCTTCAACCATAGAAGGAGCCAACAAGAAACTAGAGGGATCACACCAATCGATGAGATGACCTCCATGTACTCTATTTCTAGGCCTCCATGGCATGTGGTTGCAATTAGGAATCCTTGTCTAAGTCTGAGTCCAAATCCATGTTGCACATTGGGAGCCATCTTCTTTCACTTTTAGATTTGAATCCTATTGGGATTGGTAACACAATCCAACTCCTACTCAAATACAACTAAGACATGGGCCAGAATATCTTTCCTTTCCCAACAATCTCCCCCTTCAGCCCATGAGGGAGATTTTGTCTTTAGCGGTCATCTAGAGTAGCTTCTAGACCCCATCACAACCTATGATGGATCCATTCTCCTCAAACATGTCAACATCATATCATTTTCATCTCTTTTATAAAAGTCCCATCTTGACTTCACTCTGTTCCCAAACAAATGAGAAGAAGTATCTGAGCATCATCATTTCTCTCTCAATGTCTATACTTGGAACATTGTAGGCTCCCCTAACCAATCCGTTGAGCCATCCTAGATGAAAATCGTGTTTCTGACCTTTTGTTATTGTCATATTTCTTCATCCTATAAACCCACTTGTTCTTTAATGTTCTCCAGTCCTTGGGAAGTGCTACAAGCTCATATGTATCATTCTTCTCCAAAGAAGACATATCCTCTTGTGTTTCCTAATGCCACTATGTTCTATCTCCATGAATATGTGCCTCTTAAAAAGTCTCTACCTCCCCCTAATAAGTAAGGAGAATATATTGAGATGCCATATATTTGGATGAAGGATGATGAACTTTGTCATACCTCATCAACTATTGCTTTGAGGACTCTACCTTGTGATGATCTTACTCCCCCTACCCAGATGTCTCTGACTGTGAATTTAAATCACTCAACTGTGTATCTAGGGTATGAACACTTGATGTGCTATCACTTTTCTGCTCAGGGTGATCATGTTCCTATTCTTCATCATATGAAGACTGCACTTGTAAATAAGCTGAAGCATCCTCATATTCATCATCATAAGAACCACCACCCGATCTTGCAGCCTCTACATCATCAGTCTCAGGCTTTGTTGCTGTCTGAATCTCACAAAAAGTTACACATGTCCTCTTCTGGTCTTTTTTCACAAGATCCCATAACCTATAGCTAAACTATTGATCTCCATAGCCAAGAAAGATACATGGCACCACTTTATCATCTAGCATTTTCCTCTTCCTTCAAAATATGTGCATAAGACTTGCAACCAAATACTCACAAATGAGCATAAGAAGCATCCTTTCCTTTACATACCTTTTGAGATATATCAAATCCCAAAGGAACTGATGGAGACTGATTAATCCGATAATAGGAAGTACTCATTGCCTCACCCGAGAATGTCTTTGGCAAATGTACAATTTTCAACATGCATCTGACTTTCTCCACTATGGTATGACTCATCCTCTCAGTTGTACCATTGTATTATGGTTTGATGGGCTATGTCCTCTCATGTTGTATGATGTGTTGTGCACAATTGTTTGATAACTCCCTGGAGGTGCACTCTCCTCCATTATTCGTGTGAAGACACTTCAACTTTTTCACTATCTTCCGTTGGCATGAATGTTTTGGAAACACTAAAATACCAGATCCTTAGTCTTCAACAAGTAGACCCACACCTTCTAAGATGCATAATCAATGAATGTGACAAAATACTTGTTGCTACCCAGTAAAGCCACCTCAAACAGACCACAAACATCTAAATGAATCAACTACTAGAAGATTTGACTTCACCTTTGATCTTGTCTTGAAAGAAACTCATCAATGATTTCCTGTTTGACATGAATCACATGATCTCAAATTGGTGTCCTTCCCACAAGTAATCAATCTCTGCTTTGACAAAAGCTTTATCCCTTCTCACTCATGTGTCCTAACCGTTTGTGCCATAGATTTTCCTAGTGATCCCCAACTACATGTGTACCTCCATCTTTGAGAACTTTAAGTTGGGTTTTGTATAATGTGGACTCTATTTTCCCCGTACAATAACCAAAACCCCTTTGGTGATCTCGCATTTGCCACCAAAAAAATCTAGATGAAAACCTTTCTATTAAATAATCAACTAGATATTAAACTCACCCATAAATCTAGAACGTGACGAGCATCCTTGAGTGTGAGTGTGCAACCCACACTTGTCTGGACACAAAGCTCTCCAACCTCGATAATTCTGGAGAAGCTGAAATTTCCCATATTCACCGTCCCAAAGTCTCCCTTCATGTATGAAGTGAAGAACTCCTTACTCGGCGAAGCATGATAAGAAGCTGTAGTATCCACCACCCACTCATAATCATCATCTTAAGCATTTAAACACTACTCCAAGACTGTTAAAACCATTATGTCATCATCTTCTCTATCATATGAAATTATGGCAACAATATCTTGTCATTATCCTTCTTGTATTTGGTTTCAAACCCATGGTTTCTTTTTCAAAACCTTGCACTCCATTTTAAAATGGTATGGCTTGCCATGATAGAAGCACCCTCTACTCTTTGACTTGGATCCTCACTAAGGATCTGAGATCTACCACGGTCTTTGACTCTATCATCACCCCTTCTCTCTATGAAGTGAACCTCTAATTCGTTATCACCTGAGGCTCATCACTGAGTCTCTTCATTCAATAGACTTTTCTTCACTTGATCAAGTGTCAACTTGCCTTCCTGTGCATAATTGTTGACCGCCACAACAAGTGTCTCCCAACTATTAGGTAATGATCCCAGAAGAAGTAGTTTTTATAGTTCATCATCAAGAACCACCTTCATGGAACCCAATTGATTTACTAGGCTTTGGAATTCATTCATGTGCTGGGAAATCCTTGTACCATCCTAGTACTTTAGGTTCACTAGCCTCCTAATCAAGGAAGCTTTCATTGTGAAAATCTTTTACTCATATAATTTCTAGAGCTTTTCCCATAGATATTTGGCATTGGTATCCTTTAAGATGTGTTGGAATACAAAAATATCGAGCCAAGTTTTCACTATCCTAATGGTCTTCTTGTTTTATTTCTTCCAATCCACATCAAACATACTATTTGACTTTTATCCCTGTATCAGATTGTACATATCTTTGCAATGGAGAATATCCTCTATCTTTCTTTCCAAGTCTACCAATTTATGCTCTACAACTTTATCATAGTTTCACTGGTGATCGGACCATGAATGCAGGAAGAGGTCTCAGGTTTGAATCCTTATGGGGATGAATAAATTGGGATTTATGTCTGACATGGTTTGCGCCGGAACCGATGGGTTTCACACTTGGTTTACCATACTCCTCCCGTGTCGGGTCTCCACAGGTTAATGAGGGCTCGGGGAGAGGAAGTCTCCTTGATGACTCTTTTTTTATAGTTTCATCTTCATCCTTCCCCATCTGGACCTGTATTTGCAACCTGCGCTCCACTTCTTGGGAATGTTGTACTAATACGGTCCCAAATGTGATGAGAACTTGTTGTGGAAGCGTTACCGATAAGTGTATAAATCCAAAGAAGAAACACTGAATTTAACGTGGAAAACTCTCCTCAAGATGAGAAGAGGAAAACCATGAGGCAGTATCAGCCAACAAGCACTATGTAATCATTATTACAACTCACACAACCCAAATTTAATTATCCCTAAATTTGGGTAGCCCCCCACGAGAACAAAGATGAAGAAGAAGAGAATCACACACAATGTGTATCAAAACTCCCTCTTAACTATATCTCCTCATGATGCCACTATTGTTTGTGGGTACTACTTGATTCTGTTGCAACCACTGACTGGGTCCAACTATTGCTGCTATAGAAACACTATGCGTTTAACTGCCAAACTCTACTTTACTTCAAGGCAATGTCGATGGTCATATCTTATCCACAAGAGAGTAGCATTGTCGGTGTGCCCAGTGTGCCACCAGCGTCATCCGCTACTTTGCTTCACGACAATGTTGTTGACCCTCTCTTATCAACCAAGAGTGCTCTACCAGTTGTTCTTGTTCTTTGGTGCTTTTACCACAGAAGGCACCAACAAACAATTCGAGGGATCACACACCAACCGATGGGATGATCTCCATGGCCTCCAGCATGGCCTATATTTATAGGCCTCCATGGCATCTAGTTGCAACTAGAAATCCTTGTCCACATCCAACTTCAACTACATGTTGCACATAGGGAGACATTTTCTTTCCATTTTAGATTTGAATCCTATTGGGATTGGTAACACAAGCCAACTCCTACTCAAATAAAACTAGGACATGGGCCAAAATCCCTTTCCTTTTTGCATGCCTACAGGGTTGAGATCTAGATGTTTGTGTAACAATTCATACGCTCATGGTGCTCCCAAAATTAGTTTTGATGGTATCAACGTTGTTGTGGTGTGGAATTCTAGTGAGCAATCTGGGTTCTTTGTTTTTTTAATACTCTCTACATCGTGCTTATCTTTTTATCCTGTGCAAACTTTCACTATTCTTGTCTAGGATTCTTGGGTTGTTTTCTACTTTGTAATATGCACATCATTCCGACCATCTTTTCATATAGTACAATCTATAAATGTTCTTATTTGTGCTTCTTGAGTTGTTTGCTTCCATACATTCGACATTGTTTCCAACTTTGGTTAAGTGCAATATTTCAATATTCTTGTTTTCTTTGCGTAAGTTACTTTGTAATATCTTCATCATCATCTCCATCTTTTCATTTGGTTCAATCTATTGATATCATTTATATGCTGCTTGTTTTTTTTTGTAGCTTGGTGATACGACTAGAATCATGTCAATATTTCAATGATGCAATCTTTCAATATTCTTTTGTGATACTTTGGTTGTTTTTTGCTTTGTAATATGCTCAACATCTTGTCTTTTAGGGTGCCTCTATGTCATGTCAGACTCCCCATTATCCAAGTTTGGAAAGTCTACAAACTTAGTCTATCTTTGGTATGGAGTAACCGACATGTCCTTCTGAGAAATAAGTTCTGCCTTCTCACTCATGGGATGAAATGATTTTTTGTTAGAAAAAAAATATTAATTTAGAACAATTTGACAAAAATATTTACCAACATAACACACTTTGCAAAATATTTCTCAAAATAGCACAATTCGTGTGGAACACACCACCTAAAGTGACATTTTTTGTATCCTAGAATGAAAAGAACAACAAATATTGGCGTGTTTAAATTTTAATACTTTTTTTGAAGAATAAAATAAAAAAGTCAAAAATTTCTACATTGAGTAGAGATTTCAACTTGACACCGCATTTAAATGTCAAGTTGAAATCAACACTCAATGTGGCACTTTTAACAAAAACATTTCAAATGTTTTATTTTAAAATAAACATGCCAATATTTGTGGCACTTTTCTATCTTGGATACAAAATTCTCCATACATAGTGTGTTTTTAGACCAAAGTGTGCCATCTTGGGAATACTTTGCAAAGTGTGCAATTTGGTACTTATTTTTTTGAATGTTTACTAAATTGATTTTTTTTCTTTTTTTTGTTATTACATATTTGTTATTTTTACATATTACATATCTTTTTTTTATTTCATATACAAAAAGTGCATTATACATATTTCATGACCCTTTTAACAAATTTGAAGTGATTAATTAAATGTTTCTATACAATCTACTTAATTTTTGATAATAAGGATGCTTTGCTTGTCATTTTTGATAAAAATGATAATCACCATCAATTGTGAAGCTCTATGTTTTTTTCCAGTAAAATACCTTCTAGGGGTAATATATGTGTCAAATTTCCCATTATGTGAAGGTAGTTGGCGAGTTCACTACACATGCCTTCCTCTCTCTTCATGTGGCCAATTCTTGTGTCTTTCCCGTTGCCAATGGAGGATGGTTCTGAAAAGGCAAAGAACCACCTTACGACTCACAACTAGTTCGATGAAGTTACCATAAATTTCAAGAACCCTTCAACAATCCAAGATCTCGTTATTCCCACAGAACCCAGGGGCTAATGTTGCTCAGCCGCAAAACTCATCGTCGTGGTGGGTGAGGAAAAGTGAAACTATAATCTACTTCAAAACTCAACGAATCGGAACCTTCTAGTGATTTGTTATGGATGATATGACTTTTTCGCTTTCCCTAGTCGAGAATGCTTTGAACTTTATTGCCCATTTTTGATGAGGTTTCCTGGGTAACAAAGTTGAATGATGGTAGAAAGTCTCTCAAAAAGCTAAATTGATCTCTTATACAACTTCTCTTAAGTATGAGAATAATGTGACTATCTTTATATCCTTGGCTACAAGTTGTTGTTGTCTCCTACTCATTCCTCCTTCACACCAACTATTACAACTAAGAATGGGGAAGTAATGACATCGAGAAGTGGGATCTCTCACATTTGACCATCCTACAATTGGTGTGAGCCAGTTAATTTCTAGCCTTCATCGACACAGACTCATTTGAGTCTTTCTCCACGTCCAAATTAAAATTTTCTCATGTGAAGAGGTTTGAGCTCTTTTAATACTTTTCCTACAAAACTTTCTGGTTTGTCTAGAGGTGGGTGATGATCTTTGCACCATCCTATGTCTTTTATAGACGCATGACTAGATCAAGCCTCTACTTGGTTGATCACAACAGAGCCTAGACCAGGATTGGGGATACAATCATAGAAAACATCACCTTCTTACATATATAGGCATGTGACTTTTGTTGTCATCCAAAAGCTTTTTCTAACATTTCAATTTGATTCACAAAATTACCCATTGTTTCATCATATTCAAACCTTCATCCAATCTTTTAAGAAAAATGAACCATAGGTTTATAATCATTTAATCTCTATCCCATTTGTACATGTTGCTTCTTTGAAATGTAGGGTAACTAGAAGGGAAGTTGAAGATGTTTTTTAAATTCTAAATATTGGTAAGGCCGTGGGCCCTCATGAATTTAAGCATTGTTTTCTTATAAGATAAAAGTTTGATGGGTGATCATGTCACTAAGGTTGACCTTAATCTCTTTGATTATCTTAATATGTTGAAAGAATGAAATATATCCTTTATTACTATTTTTGCACAATCTATTAGTGTGGTGGGTGAGAATGTCATCAAGGTTGTCCTTAATCTCTTTCACTAATCTAAGATGTTGAAAGAATGTAATATATCGTTTACTACATTTCTTCCCAATATGGATATGTAGTATCCATCAAGGAGGCCATACATATCTCTCTTTAAAATATTATCTATAATGCATTTAATAGAATCCTTACAAGTAGATTGAAGTTATTGATGCTTGAGTTGATAGTATGAATCAAATGACATATATTCATTGGATAAGGATTAGTGATGCTATATTCCAGTGGGATCTTGAGTTCATTTCTTAAAGGTCATTGATCTTCTAGTTTGTGAATTAAAGTGGTTCTCTCAAAGTTTTATGACTAAGTTGATAATAATTTCATACTTTTTATTCTTCATAAAATGGGATTTCCAAGTTGTTGAATGAACTGTATTAGCACTTATTTTAACCCAACCTCTTTCTAGACTCTCATCAATGGTTACCTTTTCAAGAATTTAATGTATCTAATGGGTTAAAATGGAGATACCCTTTATTTCATATCTCTTTGTTCTTGGTATGCAAGGTATGATTGCCGTTATTGATATTTATGTAGAAGAAAATAAGCTTATCCTATATATGCTCCAAAACATTCTCTGTGTATCATAGTATGTTTGCTAATGACAACAACTGAGGAGAATTCTCATAGTATTAGTGCTACTCTAGAAACTTTTGAAGGAAGTTATGTCATTACTCTCAATAACTCTAAGATCCAATTTCTTCTCAGCAATGGTCTAGATGAAGACTTTATTAAGATTTTGGATATTACTGGTGTGAATTTACCTATAAAATAAAATGAGTTATCTTTCTATAACATCCCAAGATTTGAGGCTTCGGATAACATTATCTTAAAAGGAATGATTGGACTACCCATATCACCAAGGTGCACCTTCTTTTCTGGGAGCCCATCACTAAAGAACTCCATAGTTAAGCGTACTCATCTTGGAGTAGTACAGGGATGGGTGACCTGTCGGGAAGTTGATCCTGGCATGCGCGTGAGTGAGGAAAAAGTGCGCAGTTAAGGCTAGTGGTGGTCTGTGGGGACAGTCGTCATTTCTGAAACTCTACTAGAGCCTTGGGCAGTGGGCCCGGGTGTTACAAATAGTATCAGAGCCATAACCCCTCCAGTAGGTAGGGCCCGCATGGGTATGTGGCATGCCAGTCTTGAGTCGTGCGGTCCAGGCATGTAGGAAAGGGCTGTCCATGGTTGATGTAGCCACCCTTGCGCTGGTATTCCGTGATCGAGAGTTGGGTGTCCATGGGCCATTGTGGGTCCGCACTGAAATGGGGTCAGATTATGAGGCCATATAGTTGAGCCTTGACGAGGACGTGAAGAGTCTAAGTGGGGAAGATTGTAACATCCTAAGATTTGAGGCCTCAGATAACATGATCTTAAAAGGAATGATTGGACTACCCATATCACCAAGGTGCACCTCTTTTTCTGAGAGCCCATCACTAAAGAACTCCATAGTTAAGCGTGCTCAGCTTGGAGTAGTACTGGGATGGGTGACCTGTCGGGAAGTTGATCCTGGCATGCGCGTGAGTGAGGAAAAAGCACGTAGTTAAGGTTAGTGGTGGTCTGTGGGGACAGTCGTCATTCCTGAAACTCTACTAGAGCCTTGGGCAGTGAGCCCGAGTGTTACACTTTCTTTGTAGGAAGACTCACAAAAGATATGTGTGACTCTTTGGTGGATAAAGTGAAATTGAAAATGGAATCATGGAAAGGAAGAGTTGTATCCATGTCTGGCAGAGTGGAGCTCAATATTACAACTACTGCATAATATCAAATATTTTTTACTACTACCTTCCCTATTCATAAAGATATTATTCAAGAGAAGGAGAAGATTTTAAGGAAATTTGTTTGAGGTGAATAGGAGAAATTTCATAATATTTTTTGGGAAAATATATGTAGACCAAAAATCGAAGGGGGTCTAGGTATTAGACTTGCTGTTGCTAGGTCTAGTGATGGAACTTTGAAGAACTTGTAATAAATTGAAGACATTAATAATTCTATCTGGACTAAAGGGGTTCATGAGAGTTATGTATTTAACTACTCTATGTTTGGTTTGTAAAGCACTTCATGGATGTGATGCAGGGTTCATAATAACTTAAGAATTCTTCTTCCCTTTATTAATTTCAGAATTGGTGATGGTTATTAGAATCTTTGTGGAATGACCCATGGTGTCTAAGAAAAATGTATCTTCTTGGGCATTTGTATGATCAAATGGTGTTCGGAGGGGGATAATAGATTAATTGTAAAGTTTGTTTTGTATTGAAGATAGTAATTAGGAGTTTCCTAAGGTCGTAGGTAGTCTGGAAGATATTAAGTTCTTTGAAAGCATCCCTAAGTTATATAGTTCTAAGAGTGATAGCATGTAACTCAATAGAAGAGATATGAATTTTGTGCAACATACTTGGGAGCTCTCTAGTTCACATAACTTTGAAGTGGTTTGGGGAAAGGGGATTTTAACTATGAACATTCCTAGGAAATTATCTTTATTATTTCGGAAATCTTATCTCAATAGACTTTCTACTTTGGATATTTTAAAAAGTTTTAGATTCTCTTTGACATCAAGGTGCTCTCTTTGTTGTAGGGAAGAGGAAACTCTTCATCATTTTCTCTTTGAATGCTAATTTTTCTGGGGTATCTATTCTAGATTTTTCAATGAATAGAAGTTCAAGCCTAACAAATAGCAAGATATTCTTAATATTCACGATAGTGAGAAACTTTCTATTTGTTTCCTTCTATACAATACTTGGATATATAGGAACAATAGTATATTCCTTGGTAATAGTAGGGAGACCAATCTTATATATACTTTAAGTAAGAGAGATTAAATGTTGATGCTTAGATAGGTTTTGCTTTCTCATGTGTATCTCTCTCTCTCTCTCTCTCTCTCTCTATATATATATATATATATATATATATATATATATTTCTCTGCTCCTCATGCTATGTAATTACCCCTTCTTTTTTAAAATTAATGGAAAGAGGCATACTACGTTCACCACACAAAAAAATCTTCGTTTCATTCAATTTTGGTGCCCAAAAGTCATTGTCTTGTCACAAAGCTAAAAATTCCAAAATGGCACAATCTTAAGAACATTGAGCACAATATCAATATCAAACGATATCCAAACATCATCAAAATTTGAATATCATTGTATGACCAAAAAACACTCTAGGGGCCATCTTTAACTCGTATTAACTCATAAAATATGGTAACCTTAAAATTAGTCTCATAGATGCATATAGCAAGGCAAGGTGACAATATCATCACTTGTATCCATATGAATTTTAGTTAATCATTCTATACCAAAGTAATTCAGGAAGAGGATCGGAAGACTGAGCGGGTTCCAGACCACTGATAATCTAGGTAGGT
This sequence comes from Alisma plantago-aquatica, assembly GCA_963693085.1. Taxonomy (NCBI): domain Eukaryota; kingdom Viridiplantae; phylum Streptophyta; class Magnoliopsida; order Alismatales; family Alismataceae; genus Alisma; species Alisma plantago-aquatica. Next base: position 1,281,670,541 of record OY856412.1, on the reverse strand, counting down.
ATCTGGGGGTACCAATACTACACAAGAGAGTTAATAAGGAGACGTACAGAGAGGTGGCGGAAAAGATTCAAAGTAGAGTGAATTTGTGGTCTGCGAGAAGCTTGTCATTTGCAGTAAGAGTGTGTCTCACAATATCTACTCTAGCTGCCATTCCTAACTATGTGATGCAATCTACGATCCTACCGGTTCAGTTGTGTGATAGACTCGACAGTATCATAAGACAATTCTTGTGGGGAGGGGTACAAAGAGATCACCCTCTTGCATTAGTGGCATGGAATAAGGTCTGTGGTCCTAAGAATAAGGGAGGCCTGGGTCTTTAAAGGATGCGGACATGAAATCTCGCCCTCATCTACAAGCATGCGTGGGAGGCGTGCACGGACCAAGGTACCTGGTGGTGCGAGAGGATTAGAGACAGACTCAGCAGATTGGTGGTGCACGGAAGGAGTTCATTGAGACCAACTCCTATTTAACCTCGATGAATGGGGATGGGACTCTATTCTGGGTAGACCATTGGAGGAAAGATGGTAAGGATCTTGTGTGGAGACCCATTCCACCAAAACTCATTGACCTGAAAGTCTGTTCTGTGCTCGACCTGTGTGGTGGTTGGGACAAGGAGTTTCTGGAGGACTGGTTGCCTCAAGAAGTGGTAAACGATATCATTCAGACTCCGACACCTAGGAAGGAGGATGGAGAGGATGTCAAGGTTTGGAGGCATACAAAAGATGGGAACTACTCTATTAGTTCTTCCTATAGATGCCTAAGCTCAGATTGGGAGGTTCATACGCCTGGAAATTGGAATTCAATCTAGGGGTCCAAGACTTCGGCCAGAATTAAGGCGTTCGCCTGGTTGCTGGCCCACGAGGCACTGCTTACAAATGTATGTCGTGAGCAGAGAGGCATGACCACCATCAAGACGTACCCTAGATGCAATGAGGAGGACGAAACATTGTTGCACGCTCTCCGTGATTGCAGGTACAATAGAAGCATATGGATAGAAATCACTAGAGGATGGCAGAATACAGTGGAGTTCTTCAGCTCTAACTCTCTGAAGGAATGGATCCGAGACAATGTCAGAGCAAAGGACGACACCTTGGGGCTATTCCTCACCACTGCCCAGCAGATTTGGCTGACTAGGAACATTCAGGTGTTCAAAGGTGAATTGCCCTGAATCGAGCAAGTGACTTGAAAGATCACTAGAGCAGCGGAGGAACAGAAGGAAGCTTTCAGGGCTCCAGCGGAGAGGAACACTGAGTCGCGAAATGCAAATATTGGAGAGCACCTGGTCAAGATCAGTTAAAGATAAATTGCGATGCGACTATGAGAGGAAACCAAGCTTACTGTGCAGTAGTGTTGTGAGACCACCACGGGAAATGGGCTGAGGGAGTAGTGACAGGTTCACGACGGCTGACGTTGTTGAGGTAGAACTCGCGAGCATTAAGCTGGGTGTGGATATCGCAGAGAGCAACAACCTTGAAAACGTTGTCATGGAATCGGACTCCTAACTGCCCTTGAACATGATAGGAAGAATGTCTAATGAATTCCCAAGGTACGCAAAATCGCTGTCCAAGATAAACAGAATGATGAGGGATCAGTAGCAGGTCAAGTTCACTAGAAGGGGAGGCAATGCATTAGCCGATGCCTTGGCTAAGCACCATAAAAACAACAATGGGGGGTTTGTGGTTTATACCTACCCTCCAAGAGAGATCCATAATCTCGTTGTGTCTGAGTTTTGTAAGGGTAGTAGTAATACCTTGTTTAATTACGCAAGTATTATTAGTGAGAGTGTAAGACCCAGTTGAATTTGCTCATAAGGGGAGGGCGGGATGAATAAGAGTGCCTCCCCACTTCTATAAAAAAGTAATGAATTCACTTATCCAACTGGATATTCAAGAAACCCCAACCAGTAGTTCAATCCATCACAATCACACGCTTTATTGTTGCTCTTTTTTGGTCAACCAAAGCACTTTTTTTCTTTTCTTTTTGTAATAGTATATTTACAAGTAAACAAAGAGAGGTAGCTTGAGTATCACCCATCAGGGGGGAAGAAAAAGAGGGCATAGATGAAACTGAAAGAATGAAAAATTGCACAAATAAAAGGAAAAGTAGGATGTTAAGAAAATATAAAACATGTACTAAAATAGAGAATCAAATTTAAGAAGCTAGAAAACAAACAAGATCCATCAAAAGGTTAGAATCCAACAAAAATCTTCATAACTAGCATCATAAATGATGGAAAAATATGATTCTTTCACAGCAAAGTAGATTAAGTCAAAGTCATATAACATGAACCAAAACATTAGGTCAAAACTAGGATAAATATAAAATTCAAGGAAAAGAAAGGGAAGAAGATAGTTAACAAATATTAATTCCACCATAGTCAGCTTTAATGACTGCCTAGATGTTCTCATTAGACCTTTCATTTTCCTCACGTACCCTTCTATTTCACTCTCACCATATATCATAGAGCGCACACATATCAAGAAGTGTACTATTTTTCTCAGTAATTTGAATAAGATCAGACCAAGAGAAGGGAAGATGTTCCTTTTAGATTCAAAACTGATAAAGCCTCAAATATTCTTGGATAGGAAGTAGGAAACAAAATGTGATCAGTGTCTTCATATGCACTTTTACACAGAAAGCACATTGAAGGAATTCGTATGCCTCTCCCTCTTGAATAATTCATAGTAGTAAGCTTGTCATTGGAAGCTTTCCAAAGATTTACTTGGTATCTTCTAAGGTACTTTCTCTCCCAAATTCAATAGAAGGAATCTGATTCAAGGGATTGGGATCTGATTAAGTTCCATAAATCTTTAAGCCTAGGGTGCTTTTGTTCACAAAGTTAGATGATATTAGCAGTCTTATGAGGAGAGGGAATTGATAAGAGATATTCAGTAAGCGTCAAATTATTTCTGATGAGGGAATATTCCATTCTCCATTAAGAATGATGGCATTCAAAATACTATTCAGAGGGATCCCCGACTTAAGGATTAAATCACTACCCACATTGTCATGGAGAAACTTATTGTTAGAGGGTCAGGGGTCCAACCAAAGTTTGGTTTTATTATCATTCCCCACAATGAATTTAGTGTGCTCAAGTAAGCATCTCTATTACTAAGATCATTGTAAAAACAATGACATATTAGAGTTAGTGGTAACATCCCAAAAAGAAAATTTGGATAAGTATTTTTCACTTATTTATTTGACCCGGCAAGTATCCTTCTTGTTAGATATATCCTAACCATTAAGAAGAAGGTACAAGAGAGAAATGTCACAAATTTTCCTTATACCCACACCTTCTTTTTAAGGTTTAGTTACCTTCTCCCATTTCACTAGATGGACATGGGCCTTGTCATCATCCCTGTCCCAAAGAAAATCATGATATAGTTTCTCAATGTCATCCATAACAAACTTTTGAATAGGAAAAGAGTAGCACCAATGCAAGTAAATAGAACTTAAGGTTGACTGAATTAACTCCACTCTACTAGATATTGATAGGAATTTTGCTTTCCAGCTTTCTCATCTTGATTTTATTTTATTGACAAGAGGGGAACAAGCTACTCTATTAATTTATCAACAACCAGAGGGACCCCTAAATATTTTTATGGAAGTTTACAAATATTAAACTTCATGGCTTGATTGATGTTAGATCTAGGAGCTTCCTTGCTAAAGATCACCTCACTCTTAGTATGATTTATCCTTAGTCCAAAAAGATTGCCAAAGTTCTCCAGAATAGATAAAATGTTGCAAGCAACTTGATCACTTGCCTCAAGGAAAATCATCACATCATCAACACAGACCAAATGGGACATATTAAAAGATTTTTAGGATTTCAAAGGTTGAATGAAATTGTTCGTTATTGATTAATCCATAATCATTGAAAAAGATTGTATGCAATAACAAAGAGGTAGGGGGAAATAGGATCCCCCTAACTAATTCCATTAGTAGGCTTAGTGAATTTTGTATGCTCGCCATTGAATAGAATCAGATAAGAAGTTGAATTGATTATACTTGCTATATAGTTTATCCAAATTGGTGGAAAACCCATTTATACATGACATTGTAAAGCAAAGAACAATTTACAGTATCATAGGCCTTAGTGATATCTATCTTCAAGCACACTTTGTCTCTAGAATTTCTCCTACTAAAATTGTGCAAGATTTCATTTGAAAGAAGGATTGCATCCTTGATGTTTCTCCCCTTTAAGAAAGCACTTTGATTGGAACTAATGATATGTGGGAGGACAACTTGTAATCTATTTGCCAAAAAAATTGAGATGGTTTTGTACACAACATTGCCAAGGGAAACGGGATGCCATTTTCCAATAATTTAAGTATCCAAACCCTTAGGTATAAGAGTTAGAAAAGTGATGTTCACCTTTTTGAGCATCTTGCCGTCTGAAAAGAATCCCATAACACCCTGAGAAATATCATGTCTAACAACATGCCATTTTTTTAATAAAAAAGCATTAAAGCCATTTGGTCATGTAGCCTTATCAGGATTGAGATATATAACAATGTTTTATATTTATTTCTGGGAGATACAAGAATTAAGATGAAACTTCTTCTCATTTGAAATTTATGTACCTATCCATTCAAAAGAATTGATTCCAGTGCAAGTGTAACGATTGTTAAACATGTTAGAATAAAATTGAATGACGTGATTCTTAATTATTTGAGGATTAGAGACAAGTGTATAATCAATATTAAGGTATATGAACTAATTTTTGACATCTTGTTTTCATGAAAGAATAAAAAAATCTTCAATTTTGGTCCCCTTCTTTTAACCACTGAACTCTTGATTTCTGTCTAAGGAAGCCTTCTTCATTTTCTCAGCAGAAAGAAGCTTTTTCCTTAACTCAAAGTAGTTTGTTGCAAGTTGGGATTCATGGGATCAATATCAACTTCATCTTGAGCACATAAAACCTTGTATCTTAAGCCTTTAACTTCATCAAAAATATTTTCAACATTGGATTGATTCCAACTTCTCAATTTGGATCCAGGAGTTTGGAATTTTCTATAAACTTTAAACATGGAACATCCTTCAATATTGATATTCCATGATTCTCATTGACAATATTAGTTAAACCCTCTTTAGAAGATAATGTGTTAATGAATCTAAAAGGGAACCTGATAACTTTTGGGGTACCATTGTTGAAAGAAATACGATGATGATCAGTAATTGTACTTGAGATGAGCTTGCTAGAAAAATATTCAAACTCATACATCAAGTTTGCATTATAGATAGCTCTATCTATTTGGAAGTAATAATCAATTATAGATTGATGGTTGTCCCAAGAGAAAAATGGACCATTAAGTTCTAATTAAGAAAGACCAAAGTTCAACATACATGACTTAAACTCATCCATAGAGTTTTAGTGGGAGGAAGATCACCTTCTCTTTCATTCTCTTTCCCAACCACATGGGAGGAAGATCACCTTATCTTTCATTCTCTTTCCCAACCACATTAAAATCTTCAAGCAAAATCCAAGGTATATTTTAAGAAGTATTGACATTTTCAAGAGATAACCAGATATCAGTCCTATCATAATTGTCATAATGGCCATAAATAGCAACTATTTTCTGATTCCCAATAGTAATATCAAGAAGAATGTTTTAATTAGTTTATAGGATTTTAAACACATATCCAAGAATATGGGAGTCATGATTTGAGATAACATTAAACCTGGGAAAATATCTAGAGAAAATGAAAATAAGTTTTTTCTTTCTGATATTCATTTCACTAAGGATTATGATATGAATGCCACACCTTATCAGTTCCTCTTGGATGACTTTAATTTTATTGTTGAGGCCTCTGACATACTAAGTGGAAACCTTCAAGAGGCTCATTTAAACACTAGGGTCATTGCATTATTAGCCTTATCTCTTTCTTCTATAACTTTCAGATTTGCTCAAACTATTTTCCATAGGTGAGAAGACAAAGTTACTAAATCTATGTGAAATGGTAGTTAGAGTCTTGATGATAACCATAGGGGGAGATTTATAACTAATAGAATGCTTCAAGATTACTTCATTACTATAGTGATTAGAAGAAGGAAATTTATCATACAAATGCATAGGAGTTGCATGTATTGATTTGCCTCATGGTGTGGGATCTTTTAATGAAATTGCTGGGATTTCTGAAGAAGAAGAAGCCATGAAACTATCTATGTTAGCTAATAAACCAAAAGCATCAAAAGTGTTACCAAAATCAGTGTTTTGACAAGGAATCTCTTTTAACATTGACTTAATGATAGGAGGATGAGACTACATTAGGCATAGAGTAGATTTGTGGCCAAATATATTGCAACTTTAACATACAAATGGGAGCCATTCATACTCTAGGAAAATCTTTTGGTGTATACCATTGTCACTCTATAGATCTATTGAAGGAGGAATAGTGGATGTGGAATCCATTAACACTTGAAATTTGAGCATACTCCAGTTGAGTGTACTCCTTAGTAGATATTTTAGTGCACAGAGAGGTACCTAGATAGGTACCAATTCTTTCAAACATTCTAGTGTCCCAAAGTTAAAGCGGCATTTTGTATAACTTGATCTAAATTGGGACATTCTTCACACCAATATTATTGAATGGGAGGCCAAGACACCATTTTATCAAAATTTGAAGATTTTGTTTGACAACCCAAGGACCACAATCAAGAGCATATTCCATGTCTGGAGGATTTCAAAATCTAATGATGAACATGTCAATATTTTTATAGAGAACAACCAAAGATCCTTTTGGTTCCTAGATCTTGAGAACGTGTTGATGAAGAAGAAACATATCCAAAATTAAATCAATGGTGTAGGCAGCCTAAAAAACTCTCCATCAAGCTGCATTTTGGTAGCTTCTTCTCTGCGGTAGATGAGATGATCTTCCTCAACTATAATACTCATTTTATTGAGATGAGAAGCACATTTTCTAGATTCCACATTGTATAGATCAAACTAGTCTTTTGGAGTATCTTGGAGTATAATAGGAGCTTCCACAATGTTTTTCTCCCACCAGATCTGGTAATCTTCCCTTCAATGGTGGCGGTGGTGCTTAGTTGCCTTGGTATCATTTCTCTTTTGAGAACATTAATCTCTCTTAAACTTACTACTTCTTTGTTACTACTTCCTTTCCTGACTATCTCTCTTCTTTTTCCTCTTTTTAGGACATGATGTGCCTATTTATTGCACCAAGAAAACTCACCTAGGGAAGAAGTCCTAGATCTTTTTAACAAAATCTACATGCAATAACACCACATGCAAGCAGATGAGTCTTATTACAGTATAGTTGCGTATTGAATCCCAAGGGACAACCTTTTTAAGAAATTTGCTAGTTTTTGTCCATTTGTACTAAGACTATGTTTAAAGTAAATATTTGATGGGTTTTAATTAAACTAAGTGCAAGGAAAAATAAAAGATCAATATAAAATTTTATCTATACTAATGACAAAAAACAATGGGGTGGAATCGGGTTTCACTACCACTACTCATATATGTGCATCTATCTCATCTCTGAACTTGTATGAAGATTTAACTAGAATTTTGCAAGTCCCATCCTTTCAGTGTTAGAGATTTTAATAAGTGAATATCATCGTAAGCTTGATGTGATGCTACTTACAGATCACATATTCACTACTCTGGAGACTTTCCATGTGAAGTTCTCATCAAGGCAACAACCAAAGCTAATCAATATTCAAATCTCAAACGTCAAGGTTCTCTTAGTTTAAGATTATGATGAATCTTGTATAGTGGGTAATCAAGCCACAAAACATGCATTAAGTGACTAGATATGAATTAAATGAAGTTCATACAAGACATGGAATACGAGAATAAAATTGTATAATACAGGTAGCAAGGCTAGTCCATGTACTCTTACAAAAGGAATTCTCACTCCTCGTAGCATGATTTTCAAACCAATAGAGACAACGGAGGCGATCTTAGTTATGACTGAAGACAGGAAGCAACCGTCTGGTCGATCGATTTGCTTGGTTGGCTGTGGATGGAGGTTGAATGCTCTTGGTGTATTTTTGGATGAAGTTCGATCACTTGACTTGGGAGAGAATGGACTACACCATGATCAACCTTGTTGTCGTGTAGAGAAGACAAAGGTTGATATCTCTAGAGCTCGACCTCTCTAGAGATCAATCATACTAGAAATGTCTAGGTAGATCACTCTAGATTGATCGAAGAGGCAACACTTCCCCTTGGTCAATGCAGAGTCCCCATGAGATTCTCTACAGGTGTATGAAGGGTACTTGTAGGACTAATCAAAGAAGATACCAATGCCGCCAAGGCTACCCCCATGACAATGCCCTACGTCATGCAAGAGGTGATCAACGAAGATTAAGAAAACCACCCCAGGATTGTAGTTAGCATTAGGAAAATCACCTCATCACTAAAGACAACCAAGGCGTGTGGACCCCCCAGAACAACCGCTAGTCTAAAGACAATATCATTCCTCTGGATTAGGAATCCATCAAGCATATGCTTAACCCTACAGTCAAAAGAGGTGACTTGAGCAGCTATCCACCATTGAAATAAAAAAATACCATGATGATCACATTTACAAGATGGAAATGGGATGGAGACACCATTCAACACAGTTGTTCATGACCCTCCATGGATATTTCCCGACTGTTCAAACCAAGGTGATCTAGGAATACATCGCTTGAAGCCATGGAGGAAGATTACAACGTTTTGTGGGATGGAAACGACAACACCTATCACACAATACAAGGATGGGCATCAACTCTATCTTTGACACATGATTTGTAGGAGATCTGCAATCCCTCATCCACCCTATGTAGAATGCTAGTGAGGTCCAACACTTGTGTGTAGATGACCACAACATCCTGAGGACTGGGTCATCTCACACACCCAAAAAAAGATGGTTAGAAGATAGGCACCCTAATGTGGTAGAGGTCCTAGAGTGGCTATTTATTCATGCTCTACCACATCCCCATTCTACTCCAAAAAATTCAAAAATTTGCAAATTCTAAAGAAATACAAAATTCGAAAGACCTAAAAGTATTTGAAGGCAAGCTAGATCTCCAAGACTTTGCTAACTATTTCATTGAAGTAGCATAAATCTAAAATGACAAAGATGCCAAGATCTAAGACATCACGATCCTAGAGTATATGACAAACGAGCATCAACCTTTTCATATCAAAGATGAGATGAAGACATTAAATATCAACTCATCCCCGTAGCAACACAAAGTCAAAATAGGGGTACATCTACCTTAGAATACCAAAGGACAATTGATAGATCTTCTATGCCACTACATCGACGTGTTTGCATGGAGCTAATCTAACATATCTGGGTTGGATGAGGTGATTATAATATCTAAATTTAGGAATTAATGCTAAGTTTTATGCCTGTAGTAGCCTTGATATGCTCAAAATAACTATAGATTTCATAATTTATCTCTTTTTGAAGATATAGCTTCTCAACTAGCCAATTTTGGGACTTGTAGGCACCAGACTGAGAAAACTATTAAACTTCCTGATCTGATCCAACAAAATTAACCCAATTTCCCTAAAACTGAGGCACTTTCATCCCTTGAACAACAAAATACCCTAGCACTCCATCAACCCCTTCCATTGGAGCACACCCAAGGGTCACCCCAACGAACCACAACAAATGTCCACAACCAATGGTCCAGATTGAAGGAGCACAAAGTTTATCACCTTCTAATGGTTGGAAAATTGACATGGTTCCTTTGAAACCAATATTTTTGTACACATCAACCCATCTACATCTTTCGGGGAGAGACATTCGAAGGACCTTTACTATAGTGGACTATGATGGACACCTCTGATGGTCAAAACTGATGGTTGACTCTGACTACACCTCCCAATGGTCACATCTGATGGTTTGAACTGATGGAAGCATAACATTGCCCAACCGAAGACACAAAACTGATCCTCTTTTGTGAAAATCAAGTTGGTTTCACCCCCATTTACAAACATTCTGCCAACCACTATAAATATCCCTCTTTGACCACCATGTCAAGGGTTCCACACCTTTGGTTCCCAAACCTCTGTCTTAGAGCTCAAAGGACTAAAATGGCTCAAGATCTTACCCTTATGTTCATCCCATTAGTGGGCCTACAATTTTCCATCGACCTCCACCACTCTCCATAGACCATCTCCACTTCCCACTCACTTCCACCATCTTCCACCTCCATCCATCAACACCACCTACTCTTTGGGGGGGAATCAAGGAGAAAGGAGGCCAAGGAGTCTAGAAGATCAAGGAGGATGACCCCAAGGATGATATCTAACCCATAAGGAGGCTAAGGAGCAAGAGACACCTCTCCTCCACACACTAAATCTCTTCTTCTTCCTCTTTTCTTCTACTATTCTTCTTGGTTTCTATACAAATGATATATTTACATCTTTATTTGGTGACAACTATGCTTATCTATGGATAATTTAGCTCTTTATTTTCTATGTAGCATGTTTTGGACTTATTTATGTACTTTGACTCTAAGCAAGTATTTGATATTTAGATCTAGCATATTTTCATTTTATCTTCTCTTTTGGTTGTGATTGTTGGTTTGCTTGATCTCTTCCCTACATGAACTACCATTTTTGCTAACATTGAAAGATTAGAGGTAAAAATGGTTGTAATAGGTAGTTTGGACTGATATCCAAGACGATGAAGTCTAAGAGAAGATCTATCGGGAATCTAATGTTAGAGAGATCTCGCCCAGAACATCAAAACTAACCTAATCTCACCAAATTGAGTCATTTTCACTGTCTACAGATTCTTAGGGGATCTTCTACTACTCTTGATGCTCTTGGCTGTTTTGGACTCGAGAGGGAATCTAAGATAATTAGGGATGGCGTTCTATTATCCTCGAGAGTTTTTAGACCATTGATGGGCTTTATTTACACTTCACAAGAGCAAATAGATGACCCCTATAGGAGTAGATATCATGGTAAATGTTGGGTTCAAATGCTAGTTGCTTGCTAGGGTGTTTAAGGACTATCTACGCTCGAGAACTAGGTGCATAGAGTTCCCAAATCATGGTTACATAGTCTGGAGCTCCTTCTCCTAATTAGTAGGATTTTCAAAATCTACTTTCTTTATTTTACTTTACTTTATTTTGTTTTGTTAGAATCATTCTACCATTGAATTTTCTTAACTAAGTAAGATCAGAATCTCAGGTGACTAAACATCTCCACATCCCTGTATTTGACCCCGTATTTAGTTGTGGGCATCCCAAGGGTTTTAGGTTATAAATTGAAATTCCAATTACTCTTTGAGATCCATGTCCATTTTCTAGAATCATGATCTCATGTCCGTAACAAGTTCAGGTGCCTCTGTTGGAGACACACCTTTGTCACATCTATACACCCAAAGATTTTGTTCTAGTAGAATAAGTTTATATATAAATGCACAATTCTTCCTTTTCTTTGCACATACTTGTCCATACACATTGATACACTTTTTCCTCTTTTTCCTTATCTTTCTTATACAACCATGGATCTAGCCTCAACAAGGATGTTCATTTTTTACTTGTCCTCCCAAAATTTTCCACAGTTCCGACTGTTGGCAAATAATTGAGACCCATGCTATCCATCTAGTTGAACTAAATTCACCTCCATTGCCATCATATGATCACATGAAAAGTTCCTAGGAGGACATTCCATCTACAAACATGCCCTTTCGCTCCGGAACACATAAGAGTGGTTTCTCTAGGGACTAAGAATGCCGACTAGATTTCGGCCTCTACATCCTTGTAGGATTATGAGCTGGATAGAGCAATGATACAAGGAAGAGAAAGAACACATGCACTTCTTTTTGCTGTACTGTCTAACCTCTAGGACCAATTAGATCCGTTATGGGATTTACTCAAAGGGCAGGATCATTAGCTACATGAAGTCATTGAGATTATGGCCCATAGTAGAGATATATTCCAAGTTGTTGAATAAGGATTCATCCGCATGCAACAATTTGATTCATCAGAGCCTCTACAAATGTACACAATAGAAATTACAAACCTTGAAGACATTCTAGCTCAAGTCAAGCAACTCTATAGTGATGTTGTAGTGTGTAGCATGAGGCTTCAAGACCTTGTCAATTCAATTCTTACACACTTACAAGTGCTAGTATACAATTAGGAAGACTCCAGTCATCAAGACCAATCCATTGTGCCCGATGTGGAACTTATGTCATCATCCAACTCGAGTTCCCAGTTGGACTTGCTTGGATTTTCTATAAAGGCCCACCTATTCAAGAAAGTACTTCATTTCATCTAGTCAATTTAGTCGAGTATACAATGGGGAGAACATGATGTTTGCATGCTTGGTTTAATGACAATGATTTTGGTCCTCCTCTGGGAAGCCAAACAATCTTTGAATCCCATTCACTACATCTAAGAGGGAAATTTAAATGGCCTTACTCCACCTCAATTCCAAACCAAAGTGGCACATAAAAACTAATACTTGTCACTTCATCATCAATAGTGTACCTACGATGGTGTGGAATAGTTTGTTTGAGGAGGATAATGATGCTTGTTCAAATCGGGGAAGTGAATGTATTGAAGAAGATGACAAATTAGATCCGCACGAGCCAAAATTCTCTATCATCCCTATGCAAGGGTTGGTAGGCCTTAACGAAGCAGGATGTACATTCCACCACAACATGAATGTTGAACACAAAGATAACCCAACCCCTGAAGAAAATGATAAGCTTGGGGTGATATACTGCAATTTGATTTTCTTGGGGTCACTTCATGTTCAAATACTGATTGCATGATTCTGATCATCAACGATGATTTTTCAAAATGTTCAACTTCACATTTGGAGACGAATGGATAAAAAAATGAGTCATTAAGGAGACTTCTTCTCCCCGAACCCTCATTGACATGTGGAGGTCCGACATAGGAGGAGTAAGGTAAATCAAGTGTGCAACCCATTAGTTCCAGTGCAAACCATGTCAGACATAAATCCTAGTTTTATTCGTCCCCGTGAGGATTCGAACTTGAGACCTCTGTCTGTATTCACGGTCCAATCACCAGTGAGCTACACCCTTGCGGGCAGAGGCGGATGGATAAGAGCACACTAATCAGACACATTCACAACATATGCCCTCCACCTCACCCTGCATTTATAGATCTAAGCATAAAAAATTAGACATATAAATTGGGATTTATTGAGAAGATTCTATGCCAAGGATTTCATACTAGTGCAGTCCAAGACAATTCTGCATCGGAATGAGTCCACTGAGTCACGTGATATAAACTCCCTACCTCAAACTCGGTATGTCTATTGCCTACTTCATAAGGTGAACACCATTAGTCATACGTAGGTGACCTGGACTGCATAACTACATATTTGGGATCCAAGTGGAAATTGTGGGTCAACCACCTCTTTCCTACACATTTTCTTCTATTTTTTAATAATAAATTTGTTTTTAAATTCTAGTCTACTTTTACTTTTCCTCTAATTGACTAGATACATAGTTATACCTTTTGCATCAATTAGAGTTTCTACATTTTATTACGTTCATGCATTATGTCCTTTTGCATACAATTACCCTAGACTAACCCATATGCAAGTGGATTATCTTATACATATACTTTAGTATGCTTGATTTTTAAAGTTGAAACACACACTTTATGCTATTCTAGTATTTTTTTATTTTATCCTACATCTCCTTGAAATCAACTTGGTTTCCCCAAGATTGAGTTAATTTTGAGAAATGTTTTGGTGTCCCTTTTCTCCCAACAACCTGACAAGACTTTGCGCTCTGCTATCCTTTTGACTAACTTTTGATTACTTTCCGCCCCACATTTTCCTGCCTTCTACGACTCACATACATGCATTCTAGGATGGTCACAAAACTGACTTTGTTTCACTAAAGCTGTCTCGATTTTGTACCTGCCTTTTTCTTGTTCTACCAACATATTTTTTTATCAGAAATGCTAGGTGGACACCATTTTGAAACCCAAAACAAAACCCCAAACAATCTCCACATGTTACAAGGTATAATATTAATAAATAACATGTGGTGGAGATTGCTTGGGGTTCCGTTTTGGGTTCCAAAATGGGTCTACATAGCAAACTTCTTTTTTCATTGCCTCGGCTCCGTCATTCAGCCCCCCCCCCCCCCCCCCCCCCACCACCATTTTCAGGATCCAGTCCCGACAGAGATATCATTTTCAGGACCTCCCGAAAAAGTACATCTCAGCCATTCAGCCCCCCCTCCCCCCCCCCCCCCAAAAAAAAAAAAATTCCATAGAGATCCGTGTGTGTAGTGAAAATGTACGACTAGGATGTTTTCAGGAGGTCCTGAAAATGTACTTTCAGAACCAAATCCTGCCTGGTCTACCATACCGTATGACTAACCTTCACTTCACAAAAGAATTTCACCTAAATCGTGTCAGTTTTGCCAATAGGTTTTGTTCCCACACAATCACCTCATTTCTTGCTCCGGTCCTGACTTTTGACACTCGTGTCAGTCGTCAAACTCCTTGTTTGACACTCGTTTGACCCACCTTTTGTTAGACTTGCTTCCTCCCCTGTCGCCATCTGAAACCGATGCAATTTCAACTAACTCAAGTTGGTTTAGTCACCCTTACTCGGGATGGCATCTAAAAAGGGAAGAAACTTGACTCGATTCAAAATCACATTTGCACCCGACATCTTCTTCATCTCTTACTTTACGCTCCCTGCCCTACAACTATAGACCCCGAGGATTGATGAGCCTGATGCTAAAGCATTTCCTATTTCCCTTATCGACTCGTCGTTTTCAGCCACCCTGACTCAATGTCTTCACCTCCGATGAGGTGATCAGCCATCACCAAGACCACCCTTGACAATTCAACGCTGACAAATTGCCCCATATCAATGAATCCCACCGGCCGCACCATTGCCTCCACCGCAGCCGTCATCTGTAGTAGCATCGCCACAACATCTGAAATAAACTTGGTTCTCGCCCAACCAACTTGGTTTCCTACCTAAAGTGTTGCCTCACCACAATCGCTCTGACTCACAAAGACCACATCTTTGGGTCAACCTCAAACCAGGCCATTGACAGCATGTACCTGTCGCCGACAATAGGACGCCGCCATAAAGCTCTCATGAAATAGACTCAGTTTTGTTAAAACCGAAGTCGCTTCACACCAGACAGCCGCCATCATTCCACCTATCGTCCCCCCAGTCAGCGCCACCTTCATCGAGGAACCGACCCATGTTTAGTGAGCTTGACTTGATTTCTTCTGTCTCATCATTGTCCCTAACCACCATCATGGCAGCAATGAACGGCGGATTCAAAAGGCTGAAGAAACTAGTTTCGGGGCCTAGAGGAGCAAGGTCTTCTACTTCAACACATACATCTCCTACACCATGCCCGAGGGACTTCACTGCTACCCTCTACGGGCCACACGCTCCCAGAACTGTATGACGAAGCCTCCCAGCATTCACCATCACTAGAGATTGGTCGCGTGTACTTGAACCTAACTACCAGCATGTCTTGGCCTTGCCCATGGAGTGGAGAAGATTTCTCGGCAAGACTTCTTGCAGGTGTGCTGCAACTTCGACCACCACACCGTGGCAACACACCACTCGGGTTCATCCAAGGGAATGTCGCATTACACCTCTTTTGTCAAGGCTCGACCCTCAACAGATCAACATAGTGCCTCAATAGAACAAGCAGCCCCAAAGTGTTGGCCGTCTTCATCACGCCATTCCACTTTGGTCTACTGACTTGCCAATCTTCTCCTCCTATGGTAGGCCTTCTGGAGTCCCTCGTTTGCATTTCCCTAAGAGGTATCATAAGAGGAAGTCCAATTACCTAATCAGCATGAAGAAAAATCATCATGTTGAAATATGTCAATCCCACCTCCCTCAACTCTCTAAGAATCTGAATGTATGTCGACCAGTATGTGAAGGCATGCTGACTCGGCATCATCGCCTACTCCAGATGTGATGTCTATGATACACTCACCTTTGAGTTCTATGCTATGATGGGGAAACTGAAAAACATAAGCCATGAGAGCCTACATTTTCTCCTACTGAGTGGGCAATTGGAAGTCGAGAACTAGCTAAATGGGTGGCTATCATGATCTCTAAGGGACTACCTCAAAATGTCGAAGGGAAGGCTAGAAGGTCAAAATTCTGATTTCAACAACAACTTGCTTGGGATTTTCTGAATGGGGAAAAGAAGTTCCCTTCTAGCAACAACAAGGCCTCTCACATACACAACCCAGCCAGCTACTATGTGCATTGAGTAATTGTCAACTGCTACGTGTCAAAGTAGGATAATTAGGACGTAGTCAGTCTTGCTACTTCTATATTCTCTGGTGTGATGTAATGGGAAGGAAGGTTAATGTGGGGAATTTCTTGATCCACTACCTCTACAATTTCTCCAACTTTTTTTTTCGAAGGTGTCATGCCATATATCATTAAGGTGGCCAATCGACCCTAGCAAGGTTCAAATACATACTGGGGAAAGACGATAACAAATCAAAAGACGCGACTGACCCATGACGAGTATCACTAGCTATAGAATTAGCTAAACTATTACTGGTACGACTCCTAAACAAAATAGAGAAAGAGCTAAAGTTGCCTTGTAGCAGCCTAATGTCATCCAAGATGCCTCTCAAGTAGTCTCTCCTCACGCCGGTCTTGTAAAAATGGGTAGCCACCACCTGCGAATCTGTCTCTACCTCCACACTGCTCCATCCATGCCGAATCATCCAAAGAATGGCCTCACGCATACTTAAAGCATCTGCATTAGCAATGTCCTTCAGCCCATCCCACCATTTTCTGCCTATTCCTAGGATATTACCATTGTTGTCCCTAAGGACCCATCCTTCCGCCTCTTTACCATCCTCCCCTAGCGAAGCGTCTACGTTCAGTTTGAGATGGCCGACCTCTGGAGCTGTCCACCGCACCCGCTGGCTGCTCACTGTGTGCCTACCTCCTTGACTGCTCGATGCTGTTCCCATTCTGCTGTGGTCTCGTAGCAAGGCCAACAAGGTGGCATTGGTAGCTGCTCCGTTTGAGTTTGGTTTCTTGAAGATTCGGTCGTTCCGCAGTGTCCATGCCGCCCAAGTGATGGCAATCATATCCTCCCATATCTCTTTGTCCTCAGTGCTCATGATGCTGGTAATGGCCTCTGAGACAGTGAGATCCTTCACTCGATCCGCACTGTCCCTGGCATATTACGACGCATGATCCCAAATCTCAACGGCGCTTGGACATCTGAATAACATGTGTGGGATGGACTCCGTCTCTGAGTAGCAAATCAAACAAATACCATCCGTGTTGCAGTGTCTGTCGTATAATCTGCCCATGTTTGCTAAGCCACCTGTTGCTGCTCTCCACATGAAGTGTGTCGTCTTTGGAGCTAGCCCGCTCCTCCATATCAACCTCCATAGTCTCTCCCCTGGCTCAGATATATGTGATAGGGTGTTTCAGTCTCCCCATTACTCCTAGCCAATAAGCCAATCTGACAGAAAACTCACCGTCTCTAGATGGCCACCAAAACCTGACGTCAGGTGTTCGCTCTATCCTGAGGGGTATAGCCATAATATCCCTCGCTATGGTGTCTAGAAAAATGTCATGAATAATGTCAGAGTTCCACTCCATCCTCTCATCATGTATGAGCTCCCGCACATTTATAGGTTGCTCACCCTCCATGGTTCTATAAATACCCAGAGTATCTCCCCTCTTCGACACCCACATGTCCTCCCAAATGTTAATATCCACTCCACTCTCAACCCTCCATTCCACCCCCTCCACGACAAGAGCCTTCGCCCCCCACATACTACGCCAGGTATAGCTCGGATTATGACCTCTCCTCGCCTCCCAAATATCGGATGAAGGAAAATATCTCGCTTTGATAACTTTGGCAACCATCACATTCAGCTTGGAATGTATCCTCCACAACTGCTTTGCCAAAAGAGCTTGGTTAAAAACATGTAAATCTCTGAACCCCATCCCACCTTGCTTCTTTGGTCTACACATCCTATCCCAACTCATCCATGCTATCTTCCTCTCATTACTCTTGGCCCCCCACCACCATCTCGCCACCATACTGTGCATTTCATCCACCATCCCTACCGATAACTGGAAAATACTCATGACATACGTCGGAATAGCTTGTACCACCGCCTTTATCAAAACCTCTTTGCCCTGTTTGGATAGTAGCTTCTCTGCCCAACCTTGCAGTTTCCGCCACACCCTCCCTTTATATAGCTGAAAATCTGTTTTTTAGTCCACCTTATAGCCGTAGGTAGTCCCAAGTATCGGGCATGCCTGTCCACCTCTTTAACCTATAGCATCTCTTTGATCTCCTCTCTTTTTGGTAGACACATTCCTTTGCTGAACACAACCTCCGTCTTCGAATAATTAAGTTTTTGTCTGGATGCCTATTCATACTGGCTGATGATTTCAGCAATTTTTAAGCATTCCGTGGTGGTTGCTCTTGCAAAGCGAATACTGTCGTCTGTGAAAAAAAGGTGAGAAATACTTGGTGCAGATCTACTAACTTTAATCCCATGAATGAGATTATCATTAGCAACTCTACGAAGCAAAGTAGAAAAAGCATCCGCACATAGAATAAAGAGATAGGGTGAGAGAGGGTCTCCCTGTCTAAGTCCTCGGGTAGGCTTGGTCGTTCTGGTCTGGTTTCCATTAATAGCAAATGCATGGCTAACAGTAGATATGCAATCATAGACCTGGTCCCTTAACTTGTCACCAAACCCCAGACACCCCATGACATGCATTAGGAAATCCCATTCATCTCTATCAAAGGCCTTGGACATGTCAAGCTTGAGAGCTAAAGTACCTCGTCCGTCCTTTTTCTTCTTCTTCATAGTGTGAAATAGTTCATAGGCGATGAGTGCGTTATCCGTTATCAATCTCCCCGGGATAAAGGCACTTTGATTCTCTGAAATAATGTTGTCCATATGCGGCTTCATGCGATTTGTGATCACTTTAAAGGCAATCTTATAGATGACGTTACACAAACTGATAGGTCTGAAATCTCCCATCTCTGTAGGCTTATCCACCTTAGGAATAAGGACAACTAGTGTGCTATTAACCTCCCCCAGACTCCTCTGTCCACGCCACCACCCCTTTATGTAACTAGCCACATCCTTTCCAACAATGTGCCAGTTTTTTTGAAAGAAGAGAGATTTCATACCGTCCAGTCCTGGGGCCTTGTTAGGATGCATTTGCTTGAGGGCCTGCAGGATTTCCTCATCTGTGATATCCTCCTTTATCTGCCTAGAAAGCTCCCTGTCCACCTTTCTGTCCATTCCCCTAGTTGCTGACCCAAAGTCCGTGGGATTAGTAGTTTTAAAGATCTCTTCAAAGAATTCGATAACAACCTATTGGATATCCTCTTCCTCCGTCTTCCATATTCCCATATTGTCTTTCAGCCCCTCAATCTTATTTCTTCTTCTTCTACTGGATGCCTTGTGATGGAAATAGGCAGTATCCCTATCTCCTTCCCTCATCTCATTGGCCCTGGCTCTAGTGTGCCAATACGATTCCTCATGCCTCAGCCAGTACTGGAGCTCTCCTGCTATGTCTTCTGCTCTTTTCAGCATCCGTGCATCCGGAAGTTGAGATTGGACTTCCAGGAGTTCTTTTTCTAGTTCCCAAATTATACGATTCCTCATGCCTCAGCCAGTACTGGAGCTCTCCTACTATGTCTTCTGCTCTTTTCAGCATCCGTGCATCCGGAAGTTGAGATTGGACTTCCAGGAGTTCTTTTTCTAGTTCCCAAATTTTTTTCCTTCTGAATATAAATTTCTTTTCAGCCCACTTCTTCAAGTTGACTCCACATCTGTTAATCTTTCCAACCAGCCCCTCCGTCCTACCGTGCGTCCAGGCATTGGAGATGGTAGCTTGGCATTCCTCCTCAACAGTCCAGGCCGGCTCAAAGGAAAAGAACTCCTGTCTCTTTTTCTTTCTATCCACCTATCTTCTATCAGCTGTGATAACGATAGGAGCATGATCCGATTCATATATAGGGAGGTGAATCACTTTGCAGTACGTATATTGTCCTCTCCATTCAAGATCTGCCAACACTCTATCAAGTCTCTCCTGGATCAATGTCTTCATGGATAGCCCCCCTCCTCCAAGTATAGATACTGCCGGTATAACCCAAATCAACTAGAGCACAGTCATCAATAGCGTCTCTGAAGCCCTGCATGACTCCTTCCTCCTTGGGTGGCCCTCCCAACTTTTCAGAGTTAGAAACTATTTCATTGAAATCACCAAAGAAGATAACCAGAATCTCTGTCTCCCTTTTAAGCCTGCGCATCAGCTCCCACGTCTTGAATTTATTAGGTTGGTCCGCCCACCCGTAGATACCAATAGCCTTCCATTTCCCAAACCTGCCCTCGTCCACCAAACATTCCACATGTCTTTGCGAATAACCTAGGATTTCTACATTAGAGTCCTTCCACCAAAAGCCCAGCCCTCCCGCTCTTCCCACACTGGAAATACAGATGCCCTCGACAAAATCACAACTTCTCTTCACGTCTTCTAATTTTGTGTCTACTATCATAGTTTCCATGATGAAAACTATGTTTGGGCTCTCTCTCCAGCACCGCCACCGTAGTGTCGTCGCCTTGTCAGGGTCACCCATCCCCTGACAATTCCAACTTAAGATTTTCATTGTCCTTCGCGGTGTTAGTCAACACCAAACACCGCTACTTGGGCTTCCTCAGCCCTGTCATATGTTAAGACCACCCTCTCCTGCTGCCTTGCTCTTTTCCCAGTATCAAATTGTTGTATCTGCTCATCTAGGTCCATATCAACACTATCATTGTCTCTTCCTCTCTTACCTGCAACTGTGTCCCATTCAACCTCGCTCTCTGGAATGCCTAGCCTAGCATCTCTGTTCATTTTGTATACCTAGGGTGTGTGCTTTTTCTTGGCCTTTGCGTCCTGCTTCCTATTTTGACATTTGCTGCAGCCCATCTTGTTAGTTCTGCCATGTGCCCTTGTGATTAATGGATCTTCCCTGTGCGAGCTGTGTGCATGCCTGCCTACCTTCTTGCTGTTCCCCTTCATAGGTTGACAGACGGCAACCTTCGATGTCATCTCTGACCCCTCTTCCTCCACCAACGGCGCATCCTCCGGTATGGCGACAGTATCCCTGAGTACGAACAACTCCTCTAGAGAGAAATGAACTCTCCCGTATGAGCCTCTTACCCCTTCCTTCAGAATCATGTCCAGGTTGCTCAAGGTTTCCTCTCCCTCTTCCCCACTGCTTTCTCTCTTGCCCCCTTCTCGTCCTGAGATACTTCTTCCCTCTACCCTTCTCGCACCATCCTTTCCCCCCGCCTCCCTTCCTTTTTCATCCGCATTGTGGTGTTCCTTCTCCTGACCACCACGCCACCCGTCCTCTCTATCTCCTTCCCGCCATATTCCTCCCCTCATAGACGAACCCTCACCTTCACTCCTCTTATCACTCCCCACCACCGACGCTGCTACCGTAGGCTGCCAGTTGAACTTGAGCGGTTTCCTCATAGAGCCAGCCCCGTAGACCTCCTCATAGACATTTAGGCATGACTTTATTGGGGACGCCTTCAACCATGGACCCCATTGCCCACCCTCCTTTTCTTCTTCCCCTACCTCCCCACAGTCCTTCTCACCATGCCCTAACCGCCCACACACGTAACACAACATGGATAGACGCTCATACTTCACGTCAATGGAGGCTATTACACCGCCCTTGGTTTGAATCCACAGCATGCGCAGTAACGGTCTGGTGATATCGATCAACACATGAACGCAAAACGATGTCTCCCATCCAAGTTCATCGCGCTCCATTGTCAACACCTCACCCATCTGACCTGTGATCCCCCTGATCACTTTTTCACCTCGGTAGCTCAACGGGAGGCCATAAAGTCTCACCCAGAACAGACTCGTCGTGAGGTTCACCTTGGCCGACTGCTCCTCCGGTGATATCTCATTAAACAAAAGGAGTCTATTATCAAAGTTCCATGGAGCCCCCTCTACTACTTTCCTCTTGTCTCTCCAGTCAAAGAACTGGACTATGAAGATGTCAACCTAGACTTTCTTGAATAAAACCTTGTCCTTTAGCCCCCACGATTGCGTTAGGGTCCTCTGCATTGCCCCAAAATTGAAGCTTTTGTCCATTAGTAATCTCGCAACCAAAGCAACTTCCATGTGGTCGATTCCGTCATCCGCCTCATCTGCTTGGACTTTGATCGACACTTCTTCGTCCTCGGTCAATGTCATCCTTGCATACCTTTCTGCTAGATCCATGTATACTTCGGGAAACCAGACCAGTCGATCAACTGCCCCTTGAACCTACAAGAGAGAGACACCCTGACGGGTAGAGATGACCCCTGACGGGTAGTGACGGACGTCCACAACCGCCAAACCCTAATTTCTAAGTACGAAAGGGCATGCACATGGGACGAGTTTTCTACAATTTCTTCAACTAATAGTGCAACTAAATACCTATCAGGTTTGTTATCACATTCATAGCTTGACACCTTGGAGTCGACAACGACCATCTCATGCAGATGACAGACATGATTTCGCATCAAAATATGGACATCGGTCACCTTAGCCACTCCAACATAATCAAGATATACAAAAAGTGGTTTTTATTTTCATTTATGTCTAGTCTCACCACACGATTCTTCTTTCAATAAATGCCAGCTTTGCGTGTTAGGGACTAGTTATCAACGTATATGTCATATATTGTGACACCCTTTGTCACACAAAGAGAAATTACTCAAAACTTAAATCATGATCAACCATAAACAACAGATTACCAGAAACCATAGGAAATTAAAACCGTTTTGCAACTAGGACCAAGAGCTGAGAATTATTATATAAGAACCAATACTTGCATTTCATAACATATATTCAAGGTGCTACATCAGCATATTCCAAACATCCTGTTACATAAGATAACAATTCCACATGTGTATACATACTGCTAGAGGCACGCAAGCCAGAAACCACGTATCAATCACCATGTCAACAAAACACATCAAGAACACCCCCAAGGACCTGAGTGTACATGGACGACACATAGGACTCTATTACTAGACACTATCCATATACCAAGTTCTCCAGGGGTAGTTTTCTTCTCGTATTATCTTCAACTGCATGATCTTTAACTCGACATGCACATCCACCTAAAAAGTTGTTTAACCAAGGGGGTGAGAGAGAGAGTCCCAACGAGAGACATAACTCTCCACGAACTCTATTATTATCACAGATAACTAAGCAGATAAATTAACATATTGAGTAGATTGAACATAATTAACCAAATGGCATATATCTCATGGATGAAGTAACTAGAGCAGTAACATGCACTTGACAATGAGTAATAGAATAATTAATGATTAAAAAGGAATATGAAGAACATGTATAACTATTGTAAACTAAACAATATAAAAGCACAACAAGGCTTCATCCAATGTTTCCATGTATGATCCTAGAAATGCACACTGTACGGCTGATTATATGTTTATTATGCCCTAAGAATTTGAGTCGTACCACCCAAATCTCATCGACCACTTGATAAGTCAAAATTGATGCCAT
Organism: Alisma plantago-aquatica; assembly: GCA_963693085.1. NCBI lineage: Eukaryota > Viridiplantae > Streptophyta > Magnoliopsida > Alismatales > Alismataceae > Alisma > Alisma plantago-aquatica. Next base: position 1,281,646,986 of record OY856412.1, on the reverse strand, counting down.
ACAAGATCTAATGGAAGACTCGGAATCCACGACCTCACCTTCCTCGGTCAGTATGACTGAACATGTAGTGACATCATAAGTCAACTGCTTCTAACGACGTATAGTCTAGTTGTGCAGATTTAGCCCACCTTGGTACAGGTCACAACGCTAGTGAAATTGAGCTACGGCTTACAACCATACTCTTCTAGGTATGGCTTGCAACCAATCTAGTGTTACATTTCATGGAGTTATGGTTCAAAGCCGTACTCTTCCAGGTATGGCTTGCAACGAATCCTGTGTTACATTTCATGAAGCTACAGTCCAAAGTCGTACTCTTCCAGGTATGGCTTGTAGCCAATCCTGTGCTACATATACATTCATGACACAAGAAGATACCTCAACTTGCACCCCACATATTCAGCAATATGCGTTTTGAGTTAAACTCATTTCACCATTCAACAAGTACTGACACTGAATGGATCTATGGCACATGGAAACTATAAGATTAGGTTCCACTTATTAATTAGGTCATTTAAGCATATTTCAAAATCAATCAAGTTACAACGTACAAACCACAAAAAAAACCTTCAAAAGAAAGGACATAGTATTTCAACAACATATATTATCCTTTAAACTATAAAAACTGATTCTCATCATCTCATAACACTGTACCACTGCCAGCTACAAGGCTACTGTACCACCACCAACCACAAGGCAATTATCACCAACACATTATCCTGGGATATCAATCCCTCAATCCAAGACTAGAGGATATCACCTCAACCAGACACTAAGCTCTTTCCAGGTCCTAAGACCCATCACATCACATCTATGATTCATGATTATCTCATCATGCCTTATGAGCATATAAGCATTACTCATACCACATCACTCATGCCATATCATTTGTACTCGTCATAGCAACCATAAGACATTATGTTTAGAGAGAGAGTATGTTACAAGATATTTAACACCTTTTACTAAAGCAAGCAAAGCATCATAAGATCTTTAATCTAAGGTTAGGCCTCATACTGAGCCCACATAAGGTCCCCAAGCATCATTCTGCCTCACATCTCTGCCATGCACTACCTCCCATAAATTGGAGTGTATAAGACTGAGAATTAATTAGTGTAACCAAGGATACACATTCAGATATTCATACTTCTCGTGTTCCTTTATCAAGGTTCATAACCAAAGCTTGATATTATGTAACCATCTTCATAGTTCTCACAAGTTATATCACCCAATTAATCTATTAGGTTATAGTTATGCATTTTAAGGGGGAGAACATTATCATGTTTCCCATTCATACTAATTTGAAACTCGGGTATGGGGCACATAACCCAAAATCAATGCAAATTATATTACTCTAGGGCTACTGAGTCACACAAGATGCTTAAAAGGGAGGCAAGTAAAAGTATAGTCAGATTTACAAATTAATCACCACATAAGTGATCATCATTAACAACCACCTCAAAGTGGGCATATAACAACAAATTGAGTTCCACAATGAATAAGGCATAATAAAGATTCCAAAAGAAAATCAAGAAGATATTATGATCACAAGATCAGTAACAAGTAGGGTACTTCACATGAAGCATAATTTCAAAAGAAAAATATATGGTTTTAGGTTATTGTCCATAGGACTAAGAGAAAGACAATTTAGGTTATTGCTCAATAAAGATGAATATGAGATGGAAACATACCTTTCACAGAGTCTTAAAAAACACTTTCTAAATTCCTAAGAAATATTACAGTCCACTTGTCCTATTATAATAACCATATACATGTATTAGCATTATATAAATTCATTTTTTTATTTACGAGAGAACCGCCCCCGTAGAAGCGCCACAATCGTGACCCCCCATACAGCGTAAACTCTCGGGGCATGACAGGGTGTGGTCCGGTCATCCCCTTCCACAGCCAATCAAATTCATGTTACTTTTTACAAAGCGCCTTCAGCGTGATTCGAACCCAGGTCCTTCATCTGGACTTACCGAGCCAAAACTAGCCGACTACTCTGGCCGGACTGCATTATATTAAGAACTCAAAACCCTAAAGTTGTCAATTTTTTCTACAAACCATCAATTTAGGTCTTGAAAACATCACCATCATCTTAGTTAGGATTTTCTAATCAAAATAACATATAATATTAAGTATTTTGAAGATATGGACTATAGGGTTTTTTTAGTGATTTTTAGTTAATAAAATCATCCTCAAAAATATTTTTTTGAAAAACTCAAAACTAGGCATCAAATTTATTTTTATTAGATAGATCATATTTTTCTAAGTTTAAAACATATTTTACTTTTAATTTTGGCCCAACGGTTTATTAGTTATGAATTATACAAATTATTAACTTATTAATTAGATCCATTAAAATCACCTCTTCAAACATCAGATTCAAGGGACAAAACCAATACCATTAGAAGGCTTGCATATTTCTGAATCCAATGAGTATTTATTTGTAATTTTTGGATAAGTAGATAATTTTTTATGAATTTTCAAAGCTCGACCAATCAAAATTTCAAGAATTACCAAATAAGCGAAGAAATTTGTGAGAGAAAGGGAGAGAGGGCTCCTCGCTCGATGTGGACCAATCAATGAGGGCTGTGTCAACCTTGAAAAGACTAGGTCAAAGTCCAGCAAGTTTGCAAAATCAAAAAGAACAAGGGGTGTAAAGACAGTTTTGCCCCTAGATGAAAAACACAACACAAGAAGAAACAAGGCAGGTAAACGAGTAAAAGCACCGAGGGAATTCTTCCCCCTCCATTCCTACACCATGGAAAATGAGCAGCTTAGCTGCTCATGTGTGAGATTAGGCAAAATCCATAGAGGCAGCAACTCGATGATCCAAAGATACAAAAACGATGATTGAAACTCCTCAAACTCACATGTGTTGCGAATTTGTTTGAAGGTGCTGAGGAGAAGGAAGGGTGGTCACCACAAGCTTCAACTAGAAACAGGGTAGCCCATAGACAAAAGAACCTTGATCAAAGAAATTGGAAGAAGGGAAGGTTAGGGTAAGGTGCGGTGAAGCTGGGTGTGAAGTCCCTTATTTATAGGGTAGAGTTCTAGAGCGAACCCTCCATAGTCATGAGAGAGCTTAGAGGCCAGCATTGGGCATTTCTTGGATATAAAGAATTAGGACATGTGTGAGGGGTCAATTTGTGCGGAATCTCACAAGGAATCGAATGGAAAAAGTTCGGGAAATTTCGTGGACTACACACGTAGAAATCATGTTCCAAAAATCTACAACCAGTAAGTGTCGGTTTCCAAAACCAACGCAAGGTAGGTGACGAGTTGGCCGCCGTCCGATTAAGAAAGCGAGTGATTTGGTATGTCCATTGGCGTGAAAAATTGAAAAATAAGAGAATAATGCACGTGACACATCATTAAACTGAAATTATAGTCAAAATGGAATTCGAAAATAGTGGCATATTAAATTCATTTCTATTTTTAGCTCTCCTCTTTTGAGGGCACAAACGGATTCCAAAGCTAATAAAAATTGACACCCTAACTGATTTTGAGGTGTAGAATCTGAATATGAATTAGTTTTTCCTTTTGAGAACTTTTAGTGGGTTATATAATTCCATTACTATTTTCTCATTCCTCCTTCATTAATGGTGATAGGATCACCCAAATTTTATGAAACTTGACTCAAAAGTCGTATTTAATATGTTGGATAGGTATTTTCCATCAATTTTACATGTTGGAGTTATTTGTGTACTTATTTAATATTTTGAAGGTTCTACACATTTTCTCTCTCCTAATTTCATCTTTTAATCAAACTTTTTCCAAATTGAGTGAAAATTCACTCAAAGGCATATTTTATTATGTAGATTATGAATCTAAAATTATTTTCCACTTTTGGGGTCATTAAATATTTTATTTAATATTTTAAGGAAAAAACCCTTTTCTTTTCTAAATTAAAAAGACATGGTTATTATTATTCTAAATTGGTGAAACTTGGCCTCCAAGCCAAAGCATATCCAAAGAAAAGAATATGAGGTTATTCTTATCCAATACTTTTAACACATTATCCATTATTTCTATTATTTCTCTCATTAATAATTCAATGTCTCATTATGAATTTTTTAAGCCTTATTTTTTATTCCCTTTTCTCTTCCTTACACCATAAGGCAAAGGAAGGATCTAGAATGAATCTACACCACCATTATCCTACATAAGATTATTTATTTCGTATTTTGAGGAATTATAATTCATTATTCTCAATTATGGACACTTTGTCTTTTGTGCACATATCTTATGTACCTTTTATTGAATTTATGATTAACTTGAAGGTATTGGGTAATATTAATTTATATTCTACATTTTAATGTGATTTATGCGTGCATTAATATATTTAAGGTCACCAAAGAGCATATTTTAATCCTTGTTTGGCTAAGCCTCCAAGAACTAAGGGTTCTAAGTTCTTAACCCTGGAATAAGATTAAGTCCCAAGTTTCAGTATGTTACACATATAAGGCAACGTAAACAAAAAAATTATAGTTGTATTCCCTATAAACCAACAGATTGCATCAACAACTATATAATGGAAAGGATGGTTTCGAGGATATATCTAGTTTTGGAGCAAGTCCAATGACAAATTCCTTGTCATTGTAAATGTGCAACTGTCATCTAGTTGCTCTTGGATAGTGTTTTTACAACTCCTGGTCTTCACCACAGACAACATACTAGAACAACGATTGTAGTGGATCTTGTGGTATCACCATGAAATGCAAGTTGACGTTGTCCTCCTAGCGACAGACGACAACCTCCTTCCTCTAGAGGAGTTCACACGGACCACTGATAACTCCATGTTGTACTACTAGAGCCAGCGGGAAGGAGTTGTCTCCTCATGTCAGTGTAGTAGTTTCCAACATGCTCTCCTACAACTGATCCTCAGTTGGTCTCTCCCTTGCTATCCCTCCCTTCATCGGGTAGGACTTGCTTGGGCTCTCTATTGGTCACCACAACCAGAGAAGACAACAATTGTTAGGACAACTGATTCTCAATTGTGTGTCTTGGGAAGACCCCAATACCCCTCTATTTATAGTATATGCCGGTGTTAGGGTTCCCAATCAGTGTAGGAGTACAATGGTTCAAAATCATGAATGCTCTAGAACCTACAAACTGTGAGACATTTGTCTCGCATAGAAAAACAATCATCTCATGTGTGAGATGATTGTCTCACTTAGTGAGACAGTCGTTTCATGTAGTTTCTTATTCTGAACCAAATTGGTAATTTGAATCTAATTAATGCACAACATGATGTCAACACTAATCCTTGATGTAATTGAATTTCCACATGAATTGGGAATCTCACTCATGCGAGTTGGACGTCTCGTGACCACAAATTGGTCATCTCTCTTACATGAGCTTATCATCTCACGACCACAAACCGGTCATCCTGCTCAAGCGAGATGTTCATCTCACGACCATCATGCGAGACGGTCATCTCATGCCCCAGTTCTGGCAAAACTCAACCAATTCAATTTCTAATGAACCTGACACTCTAGGCAGTCGGTCCAACACTTTAACTTTGATGATTTTGAGTCCATTTAGTTGATTTATTGTTTAATTGAATATCTAAACATCTTTACGATTCAATCTAAACATCATTCATGAATATACTCCTTTAGTCCAAGTGTATCCTATGTGTATGACCCAATAGGTCTAGAATTACGTTGGCAGTGAATGCCCATAACAAACTTATGACATCACAAGCAAAGATCAGTGCCTAGTCACACATCATTTCTACCCTAGTAATTTGGAAAGTTGTAGAACAACTTCAGCCTACAATTCATGATTAGTGTTACTGTGATCATATAGTTCCTTTATCTTTGATATCCGAATTGAACTTGAGGCATGGAATTGTCATCCTCTCAACATTCAATCCATGTTCCTTAAACTAGAGCATGCTGTCTGAGATGCATATGAGTTCCCATATCACATATTGAACCACACTAGTACGGCCGTGCATTTCTTAGTCTTTCTTATCAAGAGGCCTTGGATATCAAAGTCCTATAGGAGGGACAAATCCTGTCTACATCACTCACACTCATCCCCATGTGTCAAAGATACCCAATCATCACCTTTATGGCAACCTGTATTTCAAGATTACGATTGATGATGTCAAAGTATACCCAACGACATATGATGAGTGTAGTAACTTCAGATCTAAGAACTACAATCACCACTATCACTATGAGAGATGATTCTGATGAGCATTCTCATGGTGGGTCTATCTGATACACTGTTCTCTAACATGTATCTATGTGAGTGACTTGATATCATATATCATGATTAATGAGACTTTATCATCAGTCAACACACACTCGAGTCTTATGTATTAATGTTGTTTATTTTTGCTTCCACAGTAATATTTGACTAGGGACATAACAAGAATGTATGTACTCTTAGCATCCATATGATCTCATTCTTCAAGTCACATACTTGAAGACATATGTCATCGAGTAACATCATTCTATAGACATCTACTTACATCTGTGCCATCATCTCATGGCTGAGACATGCATAATAGATGGAATTACCTTTATTTTTATCAAATCAGGTATTTGATGCCACATCTCAATCATCAAATGATTGGTTCTTTGGGCATACATACTAACATCAACATGACACCTTATGAGGCTTTGTATGGGAGACATTGTAGATCTCCATTGTGTTGGTATGAGATAGGAGAATATCAACTTTTGGGTCTTGAGCTTATGCAATAGATGACCAAAAAGATTAATATAATACAAAAATAGTTGAAGACAGCCTAGGAGAGACAAAAATCATGTGTTGATAATCGTAGTAAGCTCTTTGAGTTCCAAGTGGGAGACATGATGTATCTGAAGGTATCTCCTCAGAAAGGCTTAGTGAGGTTTGGAAAGAGCGGTAAGTTGTCTCCTAGGTTTATGGGACCTTACCATATGGTGGCACATGTTGGGAAGGTGGCTTATAAGTTAGAACTGCCACCTGAGTTGCACAAGTTGCATCTAGTTTCATGTTTTTATGTTGAGGAAGTGTCACCCAGACACAGAGCTTATGTTGTAGCCTATGGAGGTTGAGCTTATGAGAATGTATCCGATGTGGAAGGTCCAGTGTTGATCCTTGATAGGAGGTGGAAGAAGCTAAAGAACAAGGATAACGTTTTGGTTAAGGTTTTGTGGCATCACTATGGTGTTGAAGAAGCCACGAAGGAGCTTGAGGAAGATATGCATAGGAAGTATCCGCCTCTTTTCATGTAGGATTTCGAGGGCAAAACCCTTGTTAGGGGTTTATGTTGTAAGACCCCTGACCTAGCTTAGTGCTTGATCTTTTCTATTTAGTTTAATAAGATTCTTAAACTTTAATCCGATCATATGATGAACCTTAATAACATGTGACAATCTTATGATTTTAGTTTGTTCCTATATGGTTGATGTTTGAGCAAGTAATGCTTGTTTTGGTCCAAGTTGCAATTTACCCATGTTGAGGGTTTATTTTGCAATTTGTCACATGTTGAGTGTACCTTTTGTGCCTTAGCACCACGAGAAATAGAATGATGTTTAGGGGCACCTTTTTTGGACCTAGATTGGTGATGTGGCATCATGTGTTGATGCTAGGGTTTGCTAGGGTTTCATGGATGCTTGTGTTGAATGTGGTGTCGACCATGTGGGTGTTTATCTTCATTGCACTCAAAGTGCTTCATGTTTGGTTGTGTTTTGATTGAAGCACCTTCCCTTGGTTGGTTTGTTTTGACCTATGTGCTTGTCCTTGGTTTCGGTTGCTACGGTTGGCTTGGTGCTTTGATCTTTCGACCTTTGTCTTAGGTGGACATGAGTAGTGTTTGCTACCATGTCTTGCTTTAGTTTTTGCTTCAACCGAAGGTAGGTAGTGGACCTAGTGGTCGCTACCAAGATTTGTTCTTATCACCTTTTTGATGCATGATTGTTGTGAGTGTTTGCATGGATGTGGATTTTAGGGACATGTGTCCTTTTGGTGGCTGATCACCTTTGCATGTGATGATCTAGGGCTTGATCATCTTTCTTGTGGTGGTTCTTGGTAATCATCCTTCTTGGTAAGTGGTTTCCTACCCTTGATCTCATTTCTCTTGAAACCCTACCTCCTTTTTATTCTTATTGGTCATGAGATTATGGATCACCATGGTGGATATCTTGAGGAACTTCTCTCCATCGAGGCCGAGACTATGGTTTTACCATGGAAGTACCTAAGTGAGATGAAGCTCTACTCTTTCTTCTTTCTTTGTTCGGCCTAGGGTTATACCATTTATTTTTTGAGATTCCTTTGACCTTGGTGTGTTCTTCTCTTGAGGTGACCTTGTTTGTCTGTGGGAATGGATCCAAGCTTGGAGTTTCCTTCCTTCTCTTAGAGCTCATGTCTTTGGAGCTTGCCCTTCAGCTTAAGGCGGGTTATATAACTTTTCCCTCTTCTATTGTTGCACAATTATCCTACTTGCATGGTACTATTTCATCTCTAAAACATGATCATAATATGCTATAAGTTGTTATCTTGATTTAGAGTTTAATATTTTGAAGTATTATTTCATATAATGTTCTTTTTCCTAAACCCTAATTCTTTCACCTGAAATGTTAGTGATGGTAGAGTCATTGTCTCTTGCATGCATCATGAATTGTTGGTTTTGATACAATGTTTTGGTTCAATTTTACATGATGTTGGAAGTTTTGATCTTTGGTTGCATGAGTAGGATGCATGGCTTACCCTCTCTCATCATGGGTTTCCATGTTTACCCCAATTGGAAATAAATAATCAAGTGAAACCCTAATCATGTAGGTTGCCTTGAGCCATATATCCATCTTTAGCGTAAATACTTGTTGGATGGTGAAATGAGGGGGTGCAAGTTGAGGATATATCCTTTCATCCACAAACATAGATTTTAAGGATGGTTGCAGTCATACCTCAATAGGAGAGCAGTTGATTTTGTATCTCAGATGATATGTTCTTCATGGATGGTTGTGATCTTACCCTGGCAGGAGAACGGCTGTGGTCATATCTCACTAGTGTCGTCCTATATACCAAGACAGACTAGGCTGATTTGCAGTTTGACTCTATATGTCACTGTGGCAGACTTGGACTGACCAAGTGTGTCAGAGATCATTGGAGTCTAACTCTCCTCGATTTTATATGGCACTGATTTTGACTTAGCAGTGGTTAGTTGGATCATGAGTAGTATACCTCATCTCCATAGGGCATAATAAAAGACATAAAATAGCCGCACATTATATTTACTTATGGTCAAAAACATGATTCAAATTGGATGACCCCTTCCCTATTTCTTATACTATTTAGTTGATAATTGTTATTCATGTTCATCATATTCCTTCTAAAAGTGTATGATGTTCTACTTCTCTATTATAGTTATTAAGCTGCTTAATCAGTGTTACCAGTTTTACTTATATCATGTAGATAAATCTTCTCATCATGCTAATAGTATTACCTTTGTACTCTATAATCTACATGTATTAATATTAGTTGTTGGCGGAGAGTTATATCTCTCGCTGGGACGTGGGTTTCCACATATTTTAGGTGGTCGTGCACGACGAGGTAGAGATTGTGCAGTTGAGGAAGAGTGGCAAGGAAAGCAGTATCTGTTGAAGGTTGGATATGTTGCTAGTGTCTTGTAGTAGAGTCCTATTGTAGTCCCTATACTCTCAGGTCCGTGGGGGTGTTTTATAGATGTTGTACATTGATCTAAGGTTTTGGCAGTATGCCAGGGTTGTATATGTATGGTTTGCATATATATATGAACATGTTATCTTTGTGACAAGTTTGTGGCAAGTTGGCCAATGAATAGTGATGTAAATACCTTTTATGGTATGACATGTGATACACGTAGCACAATTTATAGACTTGTATGTAATATGTTTCCTCTTGAGTATATACAAGTGATCAGTTTTAATTTACTATGTTATTTGGTAATCTAGATGTTTAGTGTTAATTCCACACTCAGTTTTGAGTAATCTCACTCATGTGGCAGTAGGTTGTCACAAACACATCCTTCCAGTGAGACCAGGCCTAACCTGCAGTCCTGAAGCCAAGATCTACTCAGGATTAAGAAACTCCTATTTATCTCAAACATTTGAAAAAATATTAACTTAGAGAAAGCTCATTTAAAGATTCTTTCTAGTCTACTTGATGCAAAGAATGTAGATATCAACTGAAGCAACTTCATATTGTACAACAATATTAAACAATCATATATATATATATACACTAAATATCTAAATTCAAATATATAAGAGAATTTCTATCAATCTCCAATCAAAACAACATATACATAAAAGTTTTATGTCATTCTCTCTTTATGCTCTTATTCCCTTGTTACTATTTAGTCTTCCAACCCTAATACTTCTAGGGTTTCTCTCTAGACCATCCTCCCACTGCATGCCTGGATAGGGCATCCAAAGAAGAATAGAAAGAGTAGCTTGATACTGGTCAACCTAAGTATTTAGATACCGAGCCCGAATATCCAACCACTTAGGCCTCCCAGAGTTATTGACATATCAACTCCTAACTGCAACACATATGGCTCAGAATTTCTATCCTTATGGTCCCTGACGACTCTCCTAAACTTTGATAACAAATTGTCACACCCACATCCCCTGATTACCACTAATCATGAGATTAGGGCATAAGTTGAGAATTAAAAATAATACAAAGATCACCCTTAACTTTTTATTTAATTTCAAAATTGTTTGTTTACTCACATTGAATCACATAAACAACATTCCAAGGGAAACTAAAACTTGATTACTCTAATCTAATCTCAACAACAAAGATACATATCTCAAAATTCATTCTATTCCTCACACTTACATGTACATAGTACGTGATAATTGGATACATTCTCTATTATTAAGGAAACAAAGTTACACATCATCATTTACAACTCTCTCACTTATACTCAAGGATCTAGAGTGACATGGACCGATTGAACTTAAGTAATCAGATTCATAGCTCTTGTGGTAGATCTACTCTGGAATTGGCATTCTTCAAATCCACATGGTTTCCTTGAAAATTTATGAGTAGATGGGTGAGACTACTCACTCATTGAATGAGTACTTCAAAGAAATAGTTTAAAGCAATTTAATTATTAAACAATATATTATTGAGAAATTGAATATGAAGACAAGCAATAATGATCTATACAAGAACTAATCATTTGTAGAAATATTATGGCAGGAACTATAGTTATATACAAAGAATAAACCAATATCTAAGCATACTAGAGTAATCACAAAGGGAACTAGTAATTCATAAATAATTAAAGAATAAAGGAATAATTGCACACTCTTGATTAATCTCTCATTCATCTTCATTATGACCTAAACCAACATGAGGCGTACCACACCATGTGAAAGTATTGCATCAAGCTACGATCTCACTGTACAAGACTTAGAAGCATGCCCGGGATCCTAAGTCCTTAGTCTCAATACCATGTCTACAGATGGCATCGCCACATCTGGCTCTCAGTGGCTGATGGGAGCGGTAGGATATCTTGACTCCTCCTCTCAACCTGGGCACTCAAGCGGGGAGTCAAAGCCCTCAGGCTTGTTGTGCACTAGTGGACCTACCAAAGATTTCCATTGATCACCACAACTCGTAACTCAAGTACCATCGACATCCCCAGTTGGTGTTGGATACTAATTATTTAAGGGGTCCACCCTCACTGACCTAGACCCCCGCACCCTACTGGTGCGCTCTGGCTTACCTTGAACTACATGAGATCTCTAGTCTAGAAGCACGTTTCCTCCTCACAACGCATGCCTCCTATGATGATTCTAAAGTTTCCATGCATATAATTATCTAATTCACTCTTTAGATTCATAGTGCAATCATCAAGTCACCTTTTCTTAGTTTAACCTTATAAATAATCTTTTTTTTAATTATTATCAATTTATATTGTAAACTGAGCAACTACACAACACCACTTATCATACTAAAGAACACTAAATTGAAAACACTTGAATCATTGAATGCTCTATCCTTAGGGTTTCATTCACCTCTTCACATATCACACAACTCATGTAAGGACTTTATGCATCATAATATATCACTAATAAAAGACTACTTTCAACAATTCACATACAACCAACATATATATGGAACCCTGGTATGAACTAAACTAGGGTTTCCATGCCATTCATTAAGATGTCATGTATCAAGAATACCCTTTAAAAATGAATTTATAATGATAAAACAATCACATTCATTGAATTTCATGATGCCTATTCATAAACTTCCCTCTTTCCATTCATCTAGGGTTTCACCCTCTTTACTTAGATATCAAGCAAATATTGATAACATCACATGAAATCCGAGATAGTATCTGACATATATGTACTAAGAATTCAGATAAAACAATCATTCATAAACAGGGCATTTCAAATAGGCAAAGTTATTTATTCAATTAGGCATCAATTTCAGACATAACTGAAAACCCTAGATTTTGACATATTCTTATAACTTCTACAGTAACTATTGGAATAATAGTTTAGATGATTTGTACCCATTTCTAATATGATTTTATCATCTGAAACTCATCACAAAAGGAAAAAAATCCATTTCTAAATCATCTTTATAAGCTTAAACTGATAGGCAGATATAGGGTTTGTAGTCGCATACAAAGGAATTGAAGATTCTTATGGATTTAATCCAACTTCATGAGATCTACTTTTAAAGGAAGTATCCACTCACCTAAGCTACGAAAACATGCACCTTAAAAATGTAGCCCCACATCTGAAATTCTCATATATATATATATATATATATATACACATATATATATATATGTATATATATATATATATCAAAACCCTAGGAAATCACTGCTTTCTTCTTCCTTTCAACTCAGAAACCCTAGGAATGGAGAATTATGGAGAAAAAGTGAGAAAATTGAGAATTTGATATCATTTTGAATCAAATTAGACAAGGGTCGAAATATTGACATGTGAGGGAATAATCACCAAGAAAATTTATATAGAGATGACAAACTTGATTCCATCAACTCTAGGAAGTGAAAATCCTAGATCACCATTTTCTCCACTTTCTCCATCCAAAACCTAACTCTTCCTCTCTCTCTAGGATTTAGTTTTCATGGATTGAATCACAAAATATGAGAGCTTCTAGTGTATTAGGTTACTCGTATACAACAATTGAGCTACTTGGGTCAATTGCAAATTGACCCTACTTAAGCTTTCTTTTATTTCAACACAATTTTTGTCTTCAAAATGTTATTGTGAATCGTTTACAAAATTGGTTAAAAATCCTCCAAAAATTATGAAAAATTATCATGTTGTCAAAACCATAGTTTTTAGAGTTCCATTAAATTTTCCAGATCATTTAGAGCTACCAATAAATAAATAAAAATCAAATACTACACTATTGAATAGTAGTCTGCAACATGGTTTGGTCGAAGTATAGTTCAACTAATAACCACATTCCAAGAACATCTAAATATTCTGATAGTTTCACTAATATGCATGATTGAGTTATCCATATCATATCCAAATTTCAAGTAAATCCAAATTACATAACAAATTTGAAAATTTTAATTACCATACTGCTAAACCTATCAAAATTTGTATTTATATACTATGAAAACCATAATTTTGGCAAATAGGGTTTACACTTCTCGAACCCTAATCCTTAAAAGTAAAATTGTGATTAGAGTTCCTTATTAGGTTTGAAGCATCCCAATTGAGCTAAAATAATTAATCAAGTTTAAGAGATGGTCGATCTAATTAAGCATGTAATCATCTAGGTAAACCCTAGTTTACCAATTGAGCTCAGAGGCAGTCATAATGGTTCTTAAGCATATTGGTTAATCCGCTTATCATCTGGATTTTCTGCCATAGTATATTATGATGTGTGATGTGATTCATATGTCCAATATAAAGAGCTATGTGAAGGATCTTGTCCGTCTTTTGAACATCAAACCTATAGAGCTCTAAGGGAGATTATCCTAAATCACTTGTGAGGATAATAGATTCTAAGGTGAAAGAGCTCATGAATAAACATATATAGATGATAAAGGTTCTTTGGAAGAACCATGGTGAGTAGGGTTGAGAATCAGGTCAGGTTGTTGTTGGTTTACTAAAGACCAGACCCATATTTTACTAGTGAGTCGTAGGCCGGGTCATGACCCGATAATTGTCACACTTTATACGCCCGAACCCGACCCATATTTTATACTTGGCTTGTAGGCTGGGTTCATGTCCAACCCATGTTTATATTATTTATTGAAAAGATAGTGGCATACTCATCTTTTTAATTTCTTTCATCATAATTATCTTACATTGGAATGTTTATATCAGAAATCATATGTACATATTATTTGTCTATGTTAAAAGTAGAAAATTCTTCATGAAGGTTAGAAATTTTGTGTTACAATGGGATGAATACATTGCACAATTTATTTAGGATGGCCATCAGATGTAAAATAACCCATGAGGAAAAATTCTCATTGAATGGTTGCCTTGTCAATATCGTAATACATAGTTAAGTATGAGAATCACTTCATATCTTAACATATTACTAAGATTTGTCAAGTGACAAAATCATTTACCCACCATTAGAGACGAAATGTCTAATTGAGTTGTGTGGTTGAATAAAAAGGGGAAAATGAGATGTTGGAAAGGATAATGTCAAGAACCTGGTATCAAATTAAGATACACTTTCAAATTAAGAGTCAAAACAATTTAAGAGGACAATCATCCATTAGATTGTTTCCTTCAAAAAATGAAAGTTAACAATTATGTACATGATTATATATTGCAGAATATAAATAACTACATCACTATATTGTATACATCATTTGGTAAAATTGTAACCACTATAAAAAGATAGAAAGTACACAGTAGTATCATAGTTGACTAAAAGGAGACAAAAATAAAGATAAATCATGGGCATGGACATAGTGTAGAATAAATGTGGAATAATTAATGAGCGTAAAACAAATCAACGAGGCTCATTGTTCATTGAATTTTGGCCTTTGTAATACGACAATCAGGAGTTATGTATATGCATTTGTACTTCTTCCTACAACACATAACTATAGTAAACAACTATACCATATAGTCTATGATAAATAAGAATATTATATATATATGTATGTATATATATATTTGTCTATGTATATATAAGGGTTTGTGTGTACACACACATATATGTGTATATATATATATATATGTTTGTATGTTTGTATATTTGTATATTTAGGGTCGGGTCCACAGGTACTCGAGTTTGGATTTACCTGGACCCTAACCTGGCCCATATTAAACTACATGCCTAAAATCAACGCCCTAGCCCTCCCATAGAAAATTTTTGGTCAGGTATAGGTTGGGTTCCATAGGTTAGGTTATGTTTGACACTAATGGTGAGGATGAAGCCACATGGGAGCCAAAGATAGACATAGAAAAGTCTCATCTCGAACTTTTTATATGACTAGTTGAATTTTGAGGACAAAATTCTTATAAGAGGGAAAGGATATTATAACATGATTTTCACATGTAATTATACATATATATGAATGCAAATATTGGATTGTTATGGACATATTAGAAAACTTAGTATTTTTGTATGCCTTGTTATAAAATATGGATTTAAAATGCGATTTCTCCTTTGCAAAGATATTTCATGTGTTTTACTATTTTCAATAAGCCATTAATAGATATTGGATAAAGAAAGAAGGAAAATCCAATAATAAAAGATTTACTAAAAGTAATGGACAATTTGTATTTTAAATATGGAATTGTGTGGAAATTTCTAGAAAAGAGATGTTGAAGGCAACTAATGTATTTGGATTCGGTTTAATACCTTACTTAATTAGAAAACACTTTAAAAGAAGAAATCTTGCCAATTTTTGGTGAGAAAAGGAGTTAATTGATGCTTTAAATAAATCATTAGAGACAAATAAAAGTATTATTTCTTTTCGTATCTTGGTCTCAAACATTTCCCACACTAAGAAATGAGTATTAAAAATGTTCTCTTAAAATTTGAGACCAATTGGATTAAGGGGAAAGAGATCTGAATTATTTATTTTTTTCCTAAAGTGAGAAGTATTCAAGGAAATACATTGATGTAATGATTTTTAATTTGAATTGGGAACCAAATACTCGACCCTTTAATATTTTGTGTGGTCGTTGGATCAAAATCTAAAAAATGATTGGGTCGTTTTCCACCCCGAGCGGAAAAGGAAATTGGGACATAGAAGTTACTCTTTTCCTTTTTGATTTTTCTCTCACTGTTAGTCATATGCATGCCTAGAAATCTTTGTGATGACTCTGGTAGATGAAAAAAAACTTGGAAAGCCCTAGTTTCACCAGTTTTGGAAACAATAAAGGGTTTCCCCAATTATGAACACAAGTTGTACCCAACCCCTTGTACCATGACTATAAAAGGAGGGGTATCACCCCTCTATGAGACTCAAAAGCTCTCCACAAGACTCTTCTCGACTCCACGATCGCTCCTCTACCTCCAAGTATATTTCTATTCTTGTACTTAACCCCTTTCCTTCTCCCTAAACCTCTCCAGAGATCCGTTTCGTCTCCCTCTTCACCCCAACCATCTCTGGAGCAATTGAAGCCCTTGAAAACTTCGACAAGTCAAGATGAAGGTGTTGGTACGTTCACCCATTTATTGGAGGCTCTAAATCCCAGAGTCAACTCCTATGTTGAGTCACACAGAGGAGTAGTTCATGAGCTAAGGAGGAAGACAACCAAATAGGAAAAGTCATCCTTGCCCCCACATTTTCTTTAGCAAGGAAAGGGATATACCTATTTTTTTTCCCTTCTGTTGATCACCTAGACATGTGAGAATGGGTGCCGACATGGCACAAGATGATTGGCTCAGCTATGGCCCCACATCACACTGGCTTTACACAGTCAGGAACCCATGTGGCATGCTGTGATTGGCCCAAAACAATTTATTTTGTAATAATTCTAGAAAATCATAGGAACCTCCAAATGTAGCAAATAAGTATTGTATTTTGATCAGAAAAGTAAGGGGAATTCATTAGAATTGGTTTCAAGATATAGTTCTATTCCAAATTCCCAAAGTGCATAAAGATGCAACCTTTAATGTAATATAATGTAAAAAGCCCTAGTTTCATGAATTTGATGGTCATTACTTGGTTAAATGATTTTAATAGGTCAAGATTAATCTTTTTGGATAACAAGGAACATTTGACTTAGTCTAAGATAAATAACTCACATGTTACCAAAATTAGGGTGTGTATGTTGAAAAGCATTAAATGAGATAATTAGGGATTGGGAAGCCTAACCCTAATAAAACCCTAATTTGACCACAAAACCCTAACTTGGAACCCAAGTCATTGTTAATGATAGTTTTTGGACAAAATAGTAATACTTGTGTGTTATGCATCAGTTTCAGGGTGATTTCTTGGTTGATTACAACTTCTCATATTTAACTGGACATTAAGTTATATGTGAAAATGGTATGTAGTTACACTTATGACTACCTGCCTTATTAAATTCCATGTTTTCTAAAGTTACAATTGGATTGCAATTAGAATGCTTGATTTTTTATTTATTCCCTAAAATCTATAAAGTCACTATGAGTGTCATCATATATAAATGTAACCTACTCAAACCCTAGATAATCTCTGGTGAGTTAAAGAGAATGGGGTGAAAGAAGTCATTATGGGAATGTCGAGTGATCAAGCCTAGAAAGGAAGATCACCTTAGGCCAAGCTCAGAAAGCAAGGCCTGTGTAATGAAACCAAGCCTGGGTGAGGGAAGGTTAAGTCCACTACAGGGACAAAATTGAGGTATGTCTCTCATCCTAAAGTTTGGGACTGAAAATTGAAAATCTCATGCTACTTATATATGATCTAAATGTGGATTCATTAATGACATCAGCCTCCTACTAAAATATGTAGCAATGCATAATGAAACATGTGCCTAGTAAGGGTGATTTGATCATGCAACTATTTTGTTGGTAGAGTGCCATAATATGCTTTGTGGTTATATGCTAGTCATTTTCTTGCCCCTACTTTATCCCTAGTATAGCTAGCACTCTATCCAAAATTGATGTATCCGTGAATGTTGATATATTTTGTAGCATGCCAGTTCTAGTAGGTTTCTTGCTTCCTCGTGTGTCCCAACTGTACCTAGTTGGTTGATTAGTTTCTGCCACAAAGTAGCAACACTAAAGAATAGGATAAGAAAAGGTAGTAGTACAAGCATAAAAGAATAAAAAAGATTTAAGAAATGGTAAAAATAATAGAAGGAATAAGGATAAGATGGAGGAGCCATTATACGATATCCTTAATAAACATGCAAAGGCATCAAGTGGATTTTTGGTGATAGGAAATCCTACACAGCTCAATTGAGATGGGGCACCACGATGGCCATTATGCAACAACTGACAAGGATTTTACGTCAGGAAGTATCACCCATGTAAGGTGAGGAGAATGGGAACTGGTGTTGGCAATATACGATTGAGGATGGCTATTTGTGTGAGCATGAGAAAAAATGTTATTGTTAGGATTCTTATTGGATTCAATAGGGGTGTTGTGTTGCTCTCCGTAGTAGTGTCTATAGAAAGACTTTTTGTAGTGAGGCATTACTCTTAAGAGGGGGGGATGCAATGAGTCTTAATGTGAGATGAGCATGCTATAAGACAACTATATTGTGTCTTCAATTCAAGAGATGAGCACGCTACAATGGTATTGTGGGCTGTTGACAGAACTTAGAGAGGAAGAGTAGCATCAATTTTAAGTGAGATGGGCTCAATATTAAATGACATGATCGTTCTTGCATCCAACAAATATGATTAGGGGTTTAAGGTAAGATTCATTTATAACCTATAAAACAACGAATTAGAATTTTCTAATCCCAAGGTTAAGTTATGTAGATTCACCATTACCATGATTGGTGTTAATATATATGTCTTTATTTATTGTTATGCGATTTTATATTTATATATGGACCTCATTATAAATGTTTTACTAATATAAATATATGGGTACACACATTGTGTAACCCTAAGCTCTCCATTTCACTTGGTCTTTCACCTGGTACCAGAGCAGGCTTAGATTCAAGAGACACCACTTTTCTCCCTCCCTCCCTTCTCCCTCCCCCCGCGCCCGCGGGCCGCTACCAGCCGCCACCGGGGCAGCTAGGCCACTGGAGCCACCATCCCTCTGGGGCAGCCCGTCTGTTACTGGGCTCCGATCTGCCCGTGGTTGTCTGGCGGCTTGAATCCCCACTGAAGACCACCTTCGGCTCTATTTTTTGCCTGCCCATGTTGGCCCTTTGAGTCACCAGGTTCCTTGCTGTGCTCTAGCATATCCTGTATGTGAGAAGTCCATCCAATTTGTAGATCTGTGCCTACTTCTGCCTACCTAACGATGTAGGCAGCCTTCAACTACATGTACGTGCCTTCAGCTACCTACCTATCACTCTGGGAGTTGGTCTACTTCTGTCTCATGGCGTCTTCTGGTGAAGATCTGCGCCGTTAAGTCACTACGGTCAAACTTGATGGACGCAACTACCAGCACTAGGTGTGCTCCATACAAATCTATGTTAAATCTTAAGGCAAGATGTCTCACTTGATGCGTGATCCACCTTACTCCAAAGATGTTAAAGCCTATGATGATTGGGTGAAATATGATTCTACTATTATGACTTGGATTCTGAATAGTAGTGAGACAAAAATTAGTGTCACATTATTATACTTGTAGACAGCCAAGCAGATGTGGGATCAACTTGCTAGCACCTACTCACACAGCCAAAATCCAAAAAAAGTGTTTGATATCAACAAACAGCTCAGTCATATGTGTTTCTCGAGATATGAACTTACTAATTATTTCTCTGCCTTTAAGGGACTTTGGGGGGAATATTTGGAGGCCTACCATCCTTTGTCTACTAATTTGGCTACTATGCAATGTCAACGCCATGAGTTGCAAGTAGTTCAGTTCTTATGTGGCTTACCTAAATCTTATGCTGGGGTTGTGGATCAAATTCTAGCCAGTGATCCATTACCTACTCTACAGAGTGCTTTTCAACGTCTACATGGCCTGCTTGCATCCTCATCTGAGACATCTATTGATATTGGTGATTCTACTGCACTTGTTGTGATGTCTGGTCATAGTCATGGCCGTGTACGTGGTCGGTCTCATGACACTCACCCCCTGGTACTAGAAGGGGGAGGAACCCTTCTGGTCGTGGAGAATCTTCTAGACCTCCTGCTACTACACGCCCTTAGACTGGCCAACAGTTTTGTAGCTTCTGCGGCCGGTCTAATCATATTGAAGAATAATGCTGGGAGAAATATGGGAAACTGGCTTGGGCCAATGCGGCCACTGATGCTACTACCTCTTCCGAGATAGCTACCCAACCTGATGCCTTGAGTACTTTTACTACTGACTTCATTCATGCTGAGGTCGGACGTCTTCTTCTTGAGCGTACTGGCTCATCTTCGACTGCCACCACCACTGGAGCACATGCTGTGAGTTACTTGGTTGTGATACTGCCTTCCTCACTGCACCATCTTCTAATACTGGTAATACTAAATGGGTTATTGATTCGGGCGCATCTTCTCATATATCTAGGAATCGGTCTTTGTTCAGAAATTTATCTTGACCGATTACTCACTCGTTTGTTTTTCTTGCTGATGGCTCCAAGTCCACTGTTTCGGGGATTGGAGATTTTTTTTTCTAAGATCCTGTTGAGATCTGCAGTATATGTGCATCTCTTTCCACTCAGTTTATTATCTGTCAGCAAGATTTTGCATAGCCTGAAATGTAGCCTGACTTTTGTACCTGGTTCATGTGTAGACATGATAGGGATAAACCAATTTGGTGTGTTTAAATATGCAATTCTAACATGATGTTTTGTGGGCCAAATCAGCTAGTCTACTCTCTAATTTTGGTAGGTGGGTGAAATTTTTTCTCACCAATGTCTAGGAGTGAGGAACTTCATTTTAGTATCTTGAGAGAAAATTGCAAGGATTGTACCTAAAACATCTACAAATGATAGCTCTACCAATCCAAGTCATGCTAATGAGATTTCATCAGTTATTGAACAAGGTGTAGACAACAATATAGTGGAACATTATAATACTACCATTATCTACTTTAACGAAGCTAGTAATCACCTTACTTAGAGGAAAACACATCATGGTTCCAAGAAGCTAAAGAATGCATGAGAAAGTGATTCATTCATATTAGACAAATAGATCAACCCTGATGGAAAAAACCTCAAGCATATCTTCAAGTTGATGAGGAAACCGGAACATTTTTCAGTCCAATCAAATTAATGGAATGGATCATGTAGATAATAGTTCTATAAAATTATATTGATAATTGTTGCTTCATTTTGCATCTATATATTAAAACCATGACAAAAGAATAAGTTAGTACAAATTTTCTAGCTTTGCAAGTAAGGGTGGTATTACCATTTTGGCAGAATGGTTGAGTCAAGCAGTGCGAGCAGAACATACCACTGTCATTCATTTCATTTTTAATATTTTGTTGTCAACTTCACCTATCACGTTTTGTCCTTTACCTAATATCAGCTTGGTTTTGATGTGTGGTTGTTTGATATCCTTTTTTATAAGTACTTTGTCACCATCTCCTCCATAAGGTTTTGCCTTTACATGTATTCCATACTTCAAACAGTGGATAAACTGTGTATTTATGACATCCAAGTCTACCACTATGATTCTTGAGTTTGCTGAAATAGTACTTTGTAACTCATGTTTTGGTAGGGTACTTTGTGTCTCTGAAGTTCATAGATGCACATACCAGGGTTTGATAATGTTGCTACATATTTTCTCGATGTTTATCTAGAGTTCAGTTATGCCATTCTTCTCAATTTCCCTATACACTATAGTCAAAATAATATTACAATTCCCATCATTAAAGTTGAGGTAAATTTGCTGACCACTTTCAACATGATGAAGTTCAGCCCATGATATTCATTGCTTATTTAATAGTGTCTTTGGATAATCATCTCTTACTTATATATACACTGAAATGCTAAATGTAGTATGTTGTCACCTTAGGTCAACATCATAACGGTAACTCTATTTACTCAATTTCTAACTGTCATACTACAACATGTGATGTTAGCTTTAGGACTAGTAGCCCAGGACTTTGTAAGAATATGATACATATACAAAGAGAGGCTATTTGAGCATTTGGGAACCTTTCAAGGGGTTTAAGAAAACATTTTTCTGGAAGCTCACACTTTCTTCTCCTTTTGCTTGAATGTTTTGTACATTACTTCTTTTTATATTATTTACATACTATATATGGCTATGTGTGGCTGATATATTAGTTATGGTAATATATCTTCTTTACTAGAAGAATCATCAATGGGTATGAGTATACATGTTCGTTGAGGGATCTAAGTTTACCTTCAATATTTATAAGAATAGTTATACTTTGTAGAGATTCTTCAAAGAATCTAATCATTTGAATATTGCTCTGGAGTTTTTTTGCTATGTAAAAAGAGAATATTCACAGGAATGCTTTATCTAAGGCTTACAGAGTCTCACTCCGGCATTGATCCCTTCACTAGTGCTATCAAAATTCTCTTATTCCTGAAATTCCTCCTAACAATAGTCATCAATGTTGCTTTCCTTTATTAGTACCATAACCTTTGATATGATTTCATAAATTTAGCTCACCAGAATTATAAGGATAGGCACAATTATATTATAAGCCACACTGGTATATATTTTAGAATGATTAAATAGTTTGTTTTATTTTGTAATTTACTGTAGAGATGTGCCCATTTATTTTTTTCACTATGGAAAGTGTGATTAACACAATGGCAGTTGTCTGATGGTGAACTGTTGGTCATTATTTAGTATTTGGTTTGTTATCCATAGATGCAAGTTGCTCTTGTGACACCTTTTGGTCAATCCTATAAAGATATTTGACTGCTAGCTCTAGATGCTACCCATGGCAGACACTTAATAGATTTTCAATTGATGCTTCAAAGTTAGGGTGTTGTAGATAACATTCAAAATATTTAGTGCAGATTATGAAAGTTGGGTTGATATAGAATATTTGTAGGCACGTTCCTACTAATTTTAAACTTCTCAAGATCTAGAAACTAATTTTGCGTTCATTCTACAAGGTCCATTTACTACATAATCAATGGATGTCAAGATGGAGGTAGGTCACAAACTGGGGTATTTCTATTTATGTTTTAATTAAGTTATTTCCTACACTAGTTACAAGGTTACAAAATGATATGAAGTTATGGTAATTGTAGTCATGTTATTTACAAGATGCTACAAATTTACATGATATATGCAATTAAGAAATAGGAAAAACGTATCTTAACACACTACAATATTTGTCTACTTTTTACAATCATTTATATTTAGGATTAAATTTTTACATCAATATTTTTGTTTTATACACTTTCAGAATTCATAAACTATAGTCATACATGTGTATTTTCTTGAGATACCCGAACAATTCATTGATGACTTTATAACCAAGATTAGTCTATATTGCTATTGCAATTGATTTTGTTTTCTCTATCTCTCTATCACTCACTCTCACCCCATACCATCACCCCACCCTGCCACTCATCCATTCTCCCCTGAATTATTAAAACATTCAGACCCCAACCTTGTATCAATGCAAATAGTGATCCAATAAACTTCAACTTGTACTACATAAATCCCACATGCACTTTTTTGACACTAATGAAAGATGGTAACAATACTTATCACGAATTACTTGTGTTTTTGTAGCTTGGTTAAAAGGAATTAGTTGTCATAAACAAGGTTGATTGGGCACATGAGCGCAAAGCATACTCATCAAGATACAAGTATTGCCATATTGAATGTTAAATCCTCTGCTAACTATGCTTTCCTTGCACTGAATGGTTGCCAACTATGGTTCCTTGTATCCAACTAGTGTTGACCCTTGTAAACAATCATCATGCATTAGGTTACAGAACCACCATTACAAATTGATAGATTAGGATCTAAGAAATACAAGGGAGAAGTGCATTGAAGTTTCAGTTCAAACTTCAAACCATAGTTTCTAGGGATATATGACAACAATGACTCACATATGCATATATATATTTTATGTCATGTAGTTTTCATAGGGGCACAACCGATACATATTGGGTTGGGTATAGAAGTACACACCTGAAATTCTGCACCATACCCTTAAAATGGGCATGACTATGGGGGTTGGTGTAGGAAAATTGAAGTCTCTTTCATCACTTTTTTAAGCTAAACATTGAAATTAGGCTCTATAAAGAAAATTATACCACTGCATGATTGGATTTGCATGTAGTTTACCTATTCATGTGCATCATATTTTCTAATCTATGTGCCTCAAATATCGACAGTGGAAAAGACCACAGTCATGTGCCCATGTGGGTATTCATTTCCACAATTATTCTCAATATAGAAATGTTAGTCATTGGTCGAGAACTATTCATTTGAACTACATGAAATATAAGAAGAACAAATAAAAGTATAAGATTGATGTTGACTCTCACATCCTTTCATGAATTGGGGCTCAGTTAACATTATCCACTACGGAAAAATCTACTTGTTCAAGTAACTAATGAAAACATCAATACGCCCCTATTGAGTTGAGAATAATCTCTAGCCATATGAGATATACAATCTGAGTAATTCTTACTTAGTAATTTCTCATATGCATCATAATATGTTTTCATCATTCATATAGGATTCATACTTTGCTGGATGTTTTGTATCTAACTGAAAAAAGTTTGACTTCATAGCTAGAGTCATATGCTCACAACCATGCTTATTTTAACTCAATGATCACCATCAGTGACATGTGGACTGCTGAATTACTCAGGGCTCTTGGGATTGGACCCAAACTGATATGTTGATTAGTAGTAATGGTCTGGAACTGATTCTAAGCTCTGTTTACAAGATTAGTGATAGCATAGACACTCTTTTATGAATGATGACAAGATTACAGAGTTGGTCGGTGATGCACAAAGGAAAGGGTGACAAACATAGGGTGGCAACATGTAATGGAGGGAAGGGACATGTAGATTTAAACTTCTCAGTGGCTTTCACACCATATAATCCTTATCGGGATATTCATATGTTCATATACAACCACTAATAAACAAGTTCTCTTCACTATTTTTCAATTTACGACATTAATAGTGCCATGGATTGACTAATCACAGCCTCAAGGCAGAGCCTCAACAAAGATCACAGCAGCTTGGGGATAGGGCACCACCCTGGTAGTAGTAGTGGTTAATGCTCACTTGAACATGAAGCCATTTGTGATTGATCTGTAGATAATTTTTTTTTAATGAATGTTAGTGCATCCCTTTCCATACAAACATTTGTGAAACCTTTTTTTCATGTCCCAATTCCTCTTTCACACTCTAGGAAGGAGATGCAATCAACACTTTGTATGGGGTACTGGTCCATGCTGGCTAAAATACTCATTATGGTCATTATTACTGTTATGTTTGCACCTCCAGTGATATGCGATATTCTTTGAATCATGATCAGGTATGAATTTCTTGAAACATTAAGTTTCTTCATGTTCTTTTCAAGCTATAATATATTGTCTATATCGTAGGTGCAAACATGGGTTGCATTGGTCTTTTTTATGCAGTACTATTTATGTTGAATGAGTCTATTAATCTGAAGCACACAAATTCTAAAGTTATTTTCCATATTGGATTGTAAATCTAGTGTTTAGTACAAATTTAGCATGTCCTCATATTGCGAGTTTGACATGATGTATGTCTTAATATTGGTTTCCTATAACTTATGCTCCATGATTAATTGGCTACCTCAGAAGTTATTCACATCTTTATGTTGCATGGTAGAAAGGAATGTTTAATGTTTTGATTACTTGAAAGTGATCTCTTGGGACTTTTAACCACCCAATTCCATGCCATTTTAGATGTCAAAATGATGAATGGGTGACTGATTTCTGTAGACATTTGATCATGATTAATCATTTATTCTCAGGTAAGTATATCCATTGTCCTAAAGATAGTATATCATTGTGGTGGAGAGTAAATTTTTACATATAGATATGTCAATGGGCCTGGACAATCGTCATTATTCAAGTACCTTGTAAGACTTCACTACATAAGGAATAGTCTTCATTTCCAAAAATCACAAAATGTTGATAATGGTGATGACTATGTTCATATTAAAAGTAAATGTTTTGCTTCACTGTTGTATATCTGAGAATTATATTACTGTATAAGTTGTTTCTTCAAGGCTTCCAAAATAGCTTCGTTTACAAATAAACTTCATTTGATTGCACCACAACTACAAGATAATGACTTTTTAGCTATCACATCTCCTTTTCTTGTGTAACTTAACCACATGTGTCTCTGCCTTGCAATCTAGTATTCATACCTTCATTAAAGTAATCATTTATACTAGTTTGGTTTCAATAAAATTGTTTGAAAATGCATCATCGAATTCATTTTCAATTTTTTTGGAAGTGAAGATTCTCTTGTTCATCATACTCTCATGATATGGATTTAGATCTTATCCTAAATATAGTTAATCTTATCCTAAATCTAGTTAAAGGAGAATAGGATATTTTCTAGACCATTACATTATCTACGTATGCTAACTTAAAAATTTACTTTACTCAGTGATATGAGGGATGTACAAATCCCCCTAGTCCAACATTTCTTATTCTTGATTACATAAGCAAGTGAGATGGTCTGTATATATCATATACTACAACAAGTTTCATGGTCTGTGTGAATGATTGGGGACAAATGTTTGATACGAGTGATTCACCACCAGGTTATATAGCTCATCATCATTGACGATCTAGTGTCCCTCTTTATCTTCCAACATGGGAATCTTAATGTTGCTCTGTCTCTTCTTGACATATGTGTGGTAATATTTTGTGTTGTTGTCTCCTTTCTTGAGGCAATTTATGGGAGTTTTCTGACTTCCAACACTCTTCTTTGAGAATTGCATTAATGCCAGATTTCATTCTGGAACATAAATAGTTTTTGATCATTAACTATGTTGGAAGTCCTTATGATTCATAGTAGCATTAGTGTTTTCTTGGAGATTCTATTTTCATTGATCTAGAGGCATGGATGATGATTCTTTGTTGCTTTTCCCAATTCTTTAGATTATTTTGAATATGTGATGTACTAGCTGATTGTATTTATGTGTGTAAGCCCTTTCATTTTTCAGATTTATCAGTAAAAGCCCAACTTCATTACCCTATTATGAACTAATGGCTTTTACGGTGATGTTGTTGTTGTGATGTTGGAGTACCAACTTGATACCCATGTAACAGTGTCCCTAAATGGTGTCTGTGCTACTTCAAAAATAGTAATCATGGCTCCTTCAGTTGTGTACAAGCTGTTCATGTTTTCATATAGGTCAAGATACACATTGCATTCACATGCCTCATTAGTCATTATAAAAAATGCATACAACATTGGTAAAGAGGAGACCAAACCATCTTTTGAGCCTTATAAAAGGTTATAAGATAAAAATCCCACCCTTATGTCTAGCACTTGTGCTTTTAATTTCTTATTTTCATCTTATGGTGCATATATGCCTAATTTTCACTATTTGATTATTGTACAAGTGAATCAAGTTGCTTTTACCTGGGTGCTTCCGGATTTACTTGCTTTTCTCAATGGTGCTTGATAGAATAACGACAGAGTTCAAGTCATACTTTTATATGATGTTCTATAATATATGCATCCATGCTATGTAGAATTCTACCTATGTTCACTGCACAATGTTGGGAAAATGGAGACTTAAAAGTTTTGGCTCCTCTGGGAGCTTAACCATATCAAGAATGGTTTCAAGGCATGTTAAAATTCAAATACAATGCTTAGTTTCTCATGACATTGTTTCTGGAAATTTGTTATTTTCGTTTCATGGATTAATGCTAGAAGAACACTATAACATCAACTAAGAACATATTATTTGAAATCTTGAACAGGTTCATCATTGAAGGGAGGTTTTTCAAAGTTCAGTTGTTGACTCTTGGGAAGGCAGTCACAGTGTGGAGGATTAGTAAGTGATCTCGTTAATAGGTATATCCTAAAAAGTCAGAAGTTGCATGTGTCTGCTTACACGTTTTGTATTTGATTTCTTCTCTTCACATTGTGGTTTAACAAATTTGGTACATCTGACAGTACATATTCGGGGCCGTACAAGTGAATGAAGTTTCCTTTACTTCTCGTCTCTTCAAGGTACTAATTCTGTCATCTTATTCTCATAGCAACCTTCATTTGTTCCATGTATGAATGCTTATATATCTTTATTAAACTATTTGGATGATCTTTACCTTATGACATATGAATATTAACTTCATCTCAGTAGATGTCCATATCTCCCTATTATAATGTTATACATAGAATTATTTTTGAAGTGCTTGCAGCTACTCACGTCCTGGAGCTGTAACTATTTGTGATTAATCTTGTGGTTCATTTCTCTTTGAAGCATGATGATGCAACTCCATTTGAAGCCCAAGCCCGCCGAGTCATAGCTGCAACAACAACCACAAGCACAACAACGTATCATGATATGTTGCAATTTGATATGGCTCTTTGCTTCTATGAGAAGGCTGCAATGCATAGACCTGTGTATATATTTGAACAACCACTGTCAGCAGCTGTAAACATAGTGACTAACTTCATAGGGATGATATTCCTTCTATCTCTACTTGGAGGGTTCCTTTCAAATTCTTATCTTGGGTTCTTTTGGACGATGCTGGCCGAACAACAAGATCTTGAACAAAAGAAGAAGACAATAAGGATGTTAAAACTGGCTGAGAAAGTCACAACTCTTTCAAAAAGATGTTAGTAGACCACTGAATCATTGATATATGTATATACTTTTCTTTGTACACATTGTGTAATAGGGGCAAGTATACGCCCTCCCCATGTACATTCGACGCTTCATTATAAATGAAAGTAAGATTGTTGGCATAATTAGCATCACTTGTTCTAAATACTACAATTTTGTTACTAAAAGAACTTGTGTACTAACAAATTACACTATATATATATGAATATATAGTCGAACTAAGCATATATGTATGTGTACTAAATGGCACTACATATGTAGATAGATGCATAATCAACTACATATATATGTATATAGTAAATGATGCCTTTCCCTACACATTAAATACATATAAAATGTATTAACTTAATGTTTTTGCTACAAACTGACTATATATGCAATTGTAGTTATACATTTAGCTATAATTGTACTTATATTTAAATATGCAAGGACAATATCTAGCTATGCTTCCAGATACATATGAATTTGTAGTGAATGGATTATCTAACTACATATTTGAAAAATATAGTTAAAGGCTTTAGCTATACGAGCATATACTAAAATTTGTATGTGTAAAGAAATATTTAGTTAAAGCCTCTAGCTACAAAATATGGGGTTTTTGCTACAATTTGTTTTATAGTTATAGACCATCTTTTTTGTGGTGTTTATGATGGTAATAAAAAATTAGTAAACATATAAATATGTAAAACCCTAAGATGGATAAGAAAATTTAGAGAACGAATTTTTATTTTATTGTGGCTAGAACTAAAATATCCCATTTTTAAAATAAAAAGTTTAGGGTCTTAATTGTAAATTTTGGACTATAAATTTAAAACTTGGACTTTAATGCAAGATAACCAAATATTGAATATTTTATATGGAGTTTGGCATAAAAAGAAAATGAAATATGTTTCCTTTATTTTATTTACAATTAAGTGATTCCAATATACATAAAAGGAAAACAAGCACTTTCCTCTCTCCTATTCTTGGAAAGGTTTAAAATAAGTAAAAGACAAAGATAAAGGAAGTGAAATTGAAAATAATACATGTGGGGTACAAACCTTGGACAACAAGTTCCCCTTTTTAATTTATGGCTTTTAAATATAAGATGAAAGTATATACATATCCTATTTTCTCTCTCCTAGTTGAAAGTTTCCCAAAAAGGCATCAAATAAATTTGATATGAATTTCTAGAAGATAATTATTGTTTATTTCGAATTTGGACTCAAAGTCTCACAATGGAAGGTAATTGCCACTTATCTAATCAATTATATGCGTTAAAATCAAGTGTAATTACATTTATGGAAACTATGCATAAAACTTGTGCAAAACTTGAATCTAACCATATAAAAAGGATATACATTCTTACATTAGCCTTTCGTTCAAATTTGAAGTCAATAGGAGTTAATTTGACCCCTCAAATCAATTTCAGAAGATTACACATAGTTTCAACCCTAAATCTTTGATAATGGATTGATTTAACCTATATAAAACTAAGTTCAACCATTATTGATTTATTGATCTATCAAGTGGACCAGAGTCCTAATCCATCTTGGACTCTTAGATTTTGTGATCCTTCCTCTCTTAGCCAAGCCCCCATGCCAGCAGGACTCCTTTATGTGGACGGATCCTTATTCCTTCGTCAGTTTCCTTCCTCCATTGGATCCTGATTTTGGGTTGCCACCTACAAAACTAAGATAGTGGAATCGATCTGTGGGAGAAAAAAAGACATAATCCATGATTTCTTCACTTCCTACTCCATCCCTAGTGATCCAACCCCTGTCGACTCCGGCGGCTAGCCCTATGCTCCTAGTCATCGTAAATGAATCTCAGGGAGTAAATCTCCTACCTTGCACCTTCTCAAAGCAATTCTACCCGCCAAAATTGGATCCCAAACATGGTAATCCCCAATCTTCTTGTTTCCCATGTTTTGCATTCACAAATGCAGTTACACTGATTCCACTTTTGAGTTCTCACTTACTATTCTGACAATCTCAAAAGTTTGATTCAATGACCCAAATGTCATTTTATGTGTGATCTACTGAGGTCATTTTCACGGGTCATATAGGAACCCAATATGGTCTACTTTCTCACTATTATGGTGTTTTAGTGAACTTTGACAAGTCATCTCTGATCTTCCTCTGATTCCATCATGGTGGCAGGGTCTTATCGAGTTCCTAACCACCATGGAGGATGGAACTAGACTCGCTGGTTTCAGTCTGAGGAAGGAGAGGTGTTTAGCACCTCAATTTCCAACAAAGAAAATTGGAATTAGGATTTGGAAATTGGAGTTCTCGCTGATCTCCTTGCACAGTTGTGGTTTGAGTTGTGAATTAGAGAAGATGGAGTTAGAAAGTGGTTTCCCTATTTTGTCAATAATGTATTTTATCAATGTTACAGCCCCCATGGGCAAAGTCAGGATTTTGATCTTGTTAAGTTCACCAACGTTGGTGGCCCAAACTATGGTCCTTGGCCAACATGGAAACACAAAATTGGCCCAGTTGGGCTTCTCCCCAAATTTAAATAATGCACACATGGAGTTTCTTTGAATTTTGATTGGCTAATTCTTCAATAATTCATAACAAATGAACCATTCATCAGAAAAATATAAATCAATAGTCCTTGGAAAGCATTTTTTTAGTAGGACATGATTTTAGAGTTTTCAAACCATAGATCCATTTTCTCTGACTATGTTATATTTAAAGACATGTATTATGGTTTAGGATGTTAATTAAAGTGATAATTAATAGGAATCATGTTAGTTTCACGAGACTTGAGATTTGATCAAGATCAAAAGGAACTACATTAGGACCTCCTTTACTCTAGGTAAGCAAGTCATGCCACTATACATATGTACATTGGTTGAGTTGTATTTTATGTATGATGTATGAATTATGCTTCCAATTTCAAGTTCAATGCTCTAATCATGTCCATATATATGAATTACTTGATCATTTCTATATCCTATGCCTTATGGTTATCATGCTCATTAAGATTAGCGATTATGATTTGTGACTAACTATTTATGATTAATAATTAATGGATTAGAATTTCAATATTCGAGGTGGAAAAATCACATCATGTTTAAGATTTAATGTCCAATATTATGCTAGTGTCCATTTTTAAGAATCAGGTTATAAGAATTTGATTAAGTTTTATATGTTGTCACCATCATGGACGTCAAGGGGTCTTTATTGGTTTTCATGCCAATTATGGGCTTTTATAGAAAATCATGGACCTTAAGGGGTCCTAATGGGTTTTTGGCCAAATCTTGGGCATTTATGCCAAATATGGGTTCTTAAGTGGAAAAATCATAGAGTGTACATTTTACTTATTCAATTCCTCAAGTTATAATGTTCAAGTAATATAGAACGCTAAAGTCCAATACATGTCAAGATTTTCTGTCACGTCAAGTATAGATGCTTACTTTTCAATTCTTATAAAATCTATAGTGTCACTTATTGATGTATGTATCTATTTTCACATGGCTTTGGGATGAGATGTCCCTAGATCAAGGAGAAAAGGAGAACTGAAGTAAGCCCTTCAGTATAGCTAACATCAAAGGATACTTTAGCTTGGTGGGGTTCCATCTACCACGTAGTAGATTATCTAGTTTAGTTTATCATTTCATGCTATAGATTTACTTAGCCTACATGTATTAGGTTTGAGATTGAGATGAGACACTTTAGGTTTCCCCTTTCAAGAATAATGTC
This sequence comes from Alisma plantago-aquatica, assembly GCA_963693085.1. Classification (NCBI taxonomy): domain Eukaryota; kingdom Viridiplantae; phylum Streptophyta; class Magnoliopsida; order Alismatales; family Alismataceae; genus Alisma; species Alisma plantago-aquatica. Next base: position 1,281,614,464 of record OY856412.1, on the reverse strand, counting down.
TAAATCTATATTTTGATTTAATGCATGGGGTTTCATTTATCTTGTTGTTATGTATGCCATGTTTTGCAATGTTCTTCCAAGCCGAGTGACCCATGCTATGGACAACATAGGGTTTTATTCCGTTGACATATATGTACTTGGACGGGCATTACACCTACAAAAGCCTAAACACCTACCATGGATAAAGTGGGGTGCAATGGGATACCACCATGACAATAATGCCTCGGACCCTAGAATCACCAAGATGGAAGACTCTAAACCCACACCCCTTCAGAAATAGAGAGAGAGAGAGAGAAGTATATACCAACCACCCCTAACTCTGCTATGATACCATTTGGGGTTGGAATCTATGATTTTGGTGGTTGGTAAGTAAAGAATTGGTAGAGTATGGCATTGGAGTATTGATCCAGTATCTAAATGATTGGTGGTGTAGGAAGGGATGAGTTGTGTTTGGCCAACTGGTAGAGTGGGTGATTAGGGTGAATTATGGTTTTTAAATATGAATTAGGTTTTGTGGTTATGGTGATTAGTTGTATAAGATTAAGGAAGAATTCTTAATTCCAAAATTAAATACGCAGTAAAAATTACATGTGTAGGAAAGTGCATTGAATTCTCAGCAAAGGAGCATCGAGAACGTCAACCAAGAACACCCATCTCCTTGATCTTTCTTTTTAATCAAATAAAGGATCTTTAATTAAGGGAAGAACATGCAAGAATAGTTGATCTTTAACAAAAACACAAAGAATTTTTTTGTTGGATAATGGAAGATTACACTCCGGGGTATAGGAAGAAACTAATAACACATGACTATATCAATGGAGTTACAACATAAGGAGGGTGGATGATGGAATACAACACCTAGAAATTCCCTAATATAGAGAGCTTTGAGCCAGGACTACTCTTACTACAAGAACTAAGAACAATAAGCAAAGGGAGTTATTTGGGTGGAATAATGTTGCAGCTATTGCAACTCTTCCTCTCTTCTTCAACTTCATTGCCTTTTATAGATGGATTGACACTTTTTCTCTCCAAGTTGTGTCTTTGACAAGTGTTTCTTTTTGATGTAGGGGATAAAATATTTGTAGTTGCTAATTTCTCTTTCAACTGTTTGTCCTTGACAAGTGTTTCATTCCTTGGGAATTTCTTCTTGCGTGTATATAGTGATAAAATATTCTTATCTTCTTTGCATTCGTGTTTTATAGTGATTTCACTTCCATGTTTCAGTGACTTTATTTTTATAGATAAAATTCTATTTTACTTTGACACATACCGTATCATTATTTCTATTTACTTTATATTTTAATGGAACCTACTTTTTTATTTAAATTTAATTTTACCTTTATTTTTACTATAGTATTGTTACACTCAAATTACTATTTTTTCAATTTCTTTCTCCCTTTTATATTGTTGAATTTTAGATTTATTTGAGTACTTTGGACCTTCTTCACCCATAATTTTAACATTTCTTTAAAGACTAGTAAATACAGTTCAATATATATAATGTTAGGATTTTCGATTGAAATCTTTCTTGTCAATTTTATGTTAGTTGACTAAATGAAAGCATTTTTTTTAGTTTCTTGGTCATGTTGCTAACCAGAAACTAGTCATGGAATCAATTTTCATTTTAGAATGTGATCAATATTGAATTTTTTTTCACCACTTGACATATATTCATCTTTCATCATTGGTGTAACGACCCCCTCCCCCTATTATTCCCTATCAAGCAGACCAAAAGGGCAAAGGCCATTAACATAATTACAAGATTGAGGTTTATCAAATAACCAAAAGTAATTACTCATTTTCACTAAATAGGAAAATGTTTGTACAAACCTAGCCACTGTGGCTCGGTTCGTTAGGCACGGCTTGGCCCCCCCGGGGGTCCCGGGTTCGAAACCTACTGTTTCACAGTGTATTTACCAACCTCTTGGGACATCCAGGCTCTGGCACCTATTTGGAGGGGGGGGGGCTTCGGCCCCTGCAGATCAAAAAAAAATGTTTGTACAAGATAAAATTTCTTATAAAGGAAATTACATGGTATGATTTTCAAAAGTTTGCAACATAAAATAAGATTAACAAACTAAATCATCCATAATTACATTATTCCTTGTTCATTTGGTGCCTTCTTTCTTGGATGTCCATTTGCCATTATTCTTCCAGGTATGATAGCAGATTATCCTAAAATGCCAAGAAAATGATTCGATCAGTATAACAAGTTATACTGATATGTGGGGGAAACAAAATAATCCCACATAAGGGTAACAATTTATCAACCATATCATCAATTATGATTTTAAAATCAAACTTTCATTTTCTTTCTAACTTCTCACTTATTCTCTGTGGGAACTCCCTCTTTGGAGTTATTATGTGGGGAACCCCTTTCTCTAGGGTGGTCCCTACAGTGGACACAAAAACATATATGTGTAGGCCTTATCCCGATCACCTACCAACTTAATGTGGACCTTTCTCTCACATAAGCCTCTGGCCCGAAGTGCCCCATCACCAAAGTGATATTTCTTACATATGACATCCATACTTACATCCATCAGAGATAGTTGAGCAAGTTATTCTTATATAATATGATAATCATAGTCACTTTAAATATTGCATGAAATAAATAAACAATTAAGCATGTCATTGCAATCATTTTGGCAATCTTTGGAAAGCCATCAGAAAACTAGGGTGATTTAGTCTTAGGACTATCCACATACATGTCTCAGAAGTTACTTGTTGATGTCCAAGCAAAAGATAACAAAAGCAAGCAAGCAAGCAACTACCCTAAAATTAAATTATAATACCCAGATGTTGCTACTTTATTTAAAATCTATCATTAATGACTGACTTGGGTTACAATTAAGGGTTTTGAGTCAACCTAGAGTTTCATTAGGGTTTTGAATTTTCTAACCCTAATTACCACTTTTCATGTTCTTTTCATTCACAAACCCCAGATTATCATTAATTGCACTTTTATTCTTAAAGAAACCCTAATTAACCAAAACATGGGTGCTAAGTTCATATAACCTCTAAGTTGATCTTGACAAAAGATCAATCTTTTATCATCAATATCAATTGATCACATTAGTTTCATGAAAACTTAGAAATTAGGGTTTTGATTGATCTAATACATTAAATATCCCAACTTTAGGGAATCTTTGAATTAAAAGTATACCTAGGTCCTAATCCTATTTTAATTGGATTTCTCGTATTTTTCTACTAAAAAAGCACTACTTTTTTTTGTATTTTTTGACCAAAGGATGAATTTATAGTGATTTATATAAGACTCATCTATTTTTTATTTTTCAATCAGATAGCGAGAAATACCTCAATTGGGAAAAAGTTTCAGTCATTGGATCACTAGTCGTGCTGACAGGTGCACGGATCGTGTGGATCACGTTAATCACACCCACTCACATTGCTAAAAAATGTGGAAAAGACTTGGACTGTTGATTCCTTCACTAGCCATGATGCACCCAAATCCTACGACTCTGACTCCCTCCCTCTTGGTCTTTGAGTTCTTGCATGCGGTAGTGCTGTGGTGGATTGGCCACTGGAGAAATATGAATCCAGAGAGATTGAGAGAGGGTTCAAAAGGTAGGGTCTCTCTGTTTGAGATCCTCGAGCCTTGACGAACTCAATGAGGGGTCTATTTATAGGCACGGGCATTAGATATAGGATTTCCGAATATCTGTGCAGAAGGGAAGGTCAGTGAGGTTTCTAGTGTGTTCTATAGTTCATTTCTTGGTTTGAAATTACTACCTTTCCCTTTTGTTTTCATGAAACAAAGACAATGATCCAATTCTTTTGCTCTGATGTGAATTAGAAATCGAGTTATGGTCAGCTAATTTTGTGTGTGTACAATGCTACCTTCCTGTTCTAGTGCAAGGTGAGGGGTGATTACCTCACTATTGGATCCTGATCCAAAGACCGTTGTGGCACATGATAGAAAAAGGAATCGGATAAGGTTCTAGTTTGAAAAGGTACGTGATATTTAATGTATACTTCCTATAATCCTCTCATCTTAGGGATTTTGTAAAAATCATAACTCTGAAACTGTTAACCCATATAAGCCCAAATTTTTAATGGAAGTTTTTTGCACTTATATCTATTTATTGGAGACATTTAAGTCCAAAAATAAAAAGGAAAAATATATTTTATTTATATATAAGTATCCCCTTTATAAGGAATATTTTATGCATAACACATATTCTTGTCTTTCTTTCTTTTCTATTTTCTTTATTTTGGCTATTCATTCTATTAGAAACCATGTGCAAATGAAAATTAATGAATGGTTGACATACATTCCATTGTCTAGAGAATCATACCCAATTCTCTCAAGTAGTTTTATTCATAATATATCTTCTTTTGTTCTTTGTTTTTTATGGGTCTTTTTTCCCTTTCTTCATTACTGGATTAATAGAATAGTAAAATTTACAAAATACTTAAGAGAAATTTTGCAAAGCAAACCATTATCTAAAACCAAGCACACAAATATCCAATCAAGTCTCTTTTTGTTGAATAATTGCATTTCAATTAGACAAATACATCTGAAAAATCAAGTTTTAACATCCTTCCTCTCTTATAGGAATTTGTCCTCAAAATTTGACTAATCATACAAATAATTCAAAATGAGATTTTTCCATATCCTTCTTTATCTCCCATGTGGCTTCATCCTGTTCATGGTGCTTCCAAAGGACCTTAAACATATCTATCTTTTTATTCCTGAGTTCCTTCACCTTGGTATCCAATACCCTCATAGGTGACTTAGGATATATTAACCTCCCTTAGAGTTCAATAGGTTCAATGTTTAGAATATGGCTCAGATCCTTCACATTGCGCTTTAGATTATATACATGGAACACATCATTCATCATACTATACTGAGGGGTTAAGGCTAAATGATAAGAAGCTTTACCACTCTGTTCTAGGATTTCAAAAGGACCCATGTATCGAGGACTCAACTTTCCTTTGTTGTTAGTTATAGATCTGAAGGGTTAGATTTTTAGAAATACATGTTCACCTACAATGAAGTGCAAGTCAGTTCGCTTTCATTAACATACAACTTTTGTCGATCCTAGGCTCTCTTTAGCATTTGCTTCATCAAAGTGACTTTATCAACATACAATTGTAGTTCTTCTAACCTCAACGAGGTCCTCTGACTTACATCATCGCAGTAAAGAAGTGATCGACACAGACTCCCAAAAAGAGCTTCATACAGAGGCATCTCGATACTAACTTGATAGCTATTATTATATGCAAACTCAGATAGGGGCAAGTATTTCTCCCATGATCCACCCCAATCGAGCACACATGCTCTCAACAAGTCTTCTAAGGTCTAGATCATTCTTTCTGTCTGTCCATCAATATGGGGATGGTATGCAGTGCTGAATTTCAATCTTGTACCAAGTTGTTCATGCACCTGCTTCCATAACTTAGAGGTGAACTTAGGCTCTCGATATGAAATAACTGAACTCAGGACACCATGCAAGATAAATATTACTCTAACATATAGTTCGACTAAATATGACACCTTGATCATGATCTTTAAGGCTAGGAAGTGTGTTGACTTGGTTAGGCGGTCCACCACAAACCATATCGCATCGTGACCTTTCTTGGTCTTGGGAAGACCCACCACGAAGTCCAAAGTGATCTGGTCCCATTTCTACTCAAGAATATTAATCGTTTGTAGTAATCCACAAGGTCACTGGTATTCAGCCTTCACCATCTGGCATGTGAGACAATTAGCCACATATGCCTCTATGTCTCTCTTCATTCCAAGCCACCAAAAGTACCGCTACAAGTCCTTAAACATTTTGGTAGTGCCATGGTGTACTGTATACTTAGAACCATGGACTTCTTGCAAAATATTTTTTTTCAAAGGAAAATATTCCATCAGAGATACGTGTTTGAGATTTCATCATCTACTCCCATAGAGATACGTGTTTGAGATTTCTCTAACAAGCATTTCATCTTTTCAAGCTCTAGGCTGGCTAACAGGGAAACTACCAACTCATTCAACATGTTTGGTTTTATCTAAATATTAGCCGCATGGATCCAATTTTCTAAATGCTATGAAGTCCATCTAGAAAACTCTTTGAGTTCTCTCCACTGGGTTGATAAGACAGTTGCACACCTAACCTATTTCTGATTAAGAGCATCTGTCACTACAATAGCTTTCCCTAGATTGTAGGCGATGGTGAAATCATAGTCCTTCATATATTCCATCCATCATATTTGCCTAAAATTCATGTCTTTCTAAGTTATGAGGTATTACAAGCTCTTATGATCGGTGAGGATTTTAAAAGTGGCTCCATAAAGGTAGTATCACTAGATATTCATGGCATGTATGATCACAACCACTTCTAGATATCATGTATTGGGTAGTTTACTTTATTCGGCTTAAGCTATCTAGAGGAATAAGCAAAGACATGCTTATACTTATCAATCACACATCCAAGCCCCATCTTCAAAGCATGGGTGAAGATCATAAAACCTTCATTGCCTAGTGGTAGCATCAACACAGGAGTTGTGGTTAATATCTCTTCCAACTTTTAGAAACTAGCTCACACCAGTCGGACCACACAAACTTCTCATCCTTTCAAGTGAGCTTGGTGAGGGATAACGTGGTCTTTGAGAAATCTTTGACGATTTGTTGGTAATTCCCAACCAATCCCAGGAAGTTGTGAATCTCAGAAAGGTTCTTTGGAATTGGCCAATCACATATCACTGACACTTTAGTAGGATCCAAAAAGATAGTCCATTAGGAAATAATCTGTCCAATGAACATGACATAGTCTATCCAAATTTTGCATTTTGAGAATTTCCCATGGAACGTCTACTTCCTCATGATATCAAGGACTCTAACTAGGTGGTCTTAGTGTTGTTCTAAGTCAATAGACTAAACCAAGATGTCATATGTGAACACTATGACAAAGGAGTCTAGGAAAGGATAGAATACACTATTCATGATATTCATAAACACACTTTGTGGCATTGGACAACCCAAATAGAACAACTACAAATGCATAGTGACCCTAGTGGGTTCAAATGGAAGTTTATGGGGTATCCTCACTCTTGAATCGTAACTAATGATAATTGCACCTCAAGTCAATCTTTGAAAAGATTCAGGCTGACTTAAGTTGATCAAACACATCATCTATATAGGGTGAAGGATACTTGTTCGTAATGGTAGACTAATTTATCATTCTATATTCTATGCACATCTTGAGTGATCCATCCCTCTTCTTTAGAAAGAGGACTGGTGCTCCCCATGTTGAAGTGATAGGTCAGACGAAGCCTTTGTCTAATAATTCATGCATCTACTTTTTATTGGTTGTGTGTGCACTTTTTAATATTTTTAAACTCGAACACTACCCCACAAATATAAGGGTGTGTGTAGTATTATTGAGGTCATACAAGGAGCAGGGTATTGTTAGGCATAAGAGTATTAAACTTCAACAATATAGATCTTATTAGCAAGAGAGGTTTTGTTTAGTTAACTAAGCAATCAAAATGAAAAGAACTAAAACAAAATACATTTGTATTAAGGATCAATTTGGATTAGGTATTCTTGAGGATAGAGTTTCACATCCACATCATAGAATGAAGAACAATAAAGATCAAGAACACTAGCAATAACACAAGGGAGGCATGTATCCTACACCCACCTCTCGGTAGTGTAGAATAGTTCTTAACTTTGTATACCATCTTGTAGATAAACATATATTTGGACTACAAACTTTTATTCCCCAACACATCCCAGCCACTCCCGTGGTCAAGGTAGTGCATCTAAGGTACATTTCCTTATTCCTAGGAACATTTTTCCAGATTATACAAAGAGCAGAAATCATACATACAAAGTGGCCAACAAAGCATGTAAGAGGAATTAAACACCGACGAAACTTAGAATAGTGAAACAACTAGAATTATATATAAAATTTATATTCAACAACGAAATGACATGGGAGTTACTCCCCCATGTCCAATAACAAGAGATCTACTCGTCCATGTCTATAGAAAATAGATACAAATAATATACAGTAGTGCTAGATATCATTATAGAAGGAAATAAACTTGGATTCTTGTGGAAGAAGGAAGATAGACTTGGAACTTCAGTCAAAGTATCACAAATCCATCGTTGTTGCTGGAAACTCACCAAAAAGATTCAATTCCTAGTGGATAGAAGAGAACGGTGGAGATTCTTACTACAATTCTAGAGTTCTGGTTTCAATTTTTGGACTGAGATGCGGAGTGTCTTTAATAAGACACGACATGTCTTTATTAAGACACAGGGTGTCTTTATCAGTTTCAGCAACATTGATTTTCTACATATCTACATAATTAAGGAATGTGTTGATGATGTTATGATGGAATTGTCTCCCCATTTTGATGTCAATAGGGTTGTACCTACAAACCAAACCATGGAGTAAGTAAAGACAACAATAAAGTGGAAAATCTAGCATGATTAAGAGTGATTATTGGGTGAAAATGGTTTTTAAATGTAACCAAAAGTGGTCCAAAAGATTATATAAAATATGCACATCAAATCCCCTGAGCTTAAAACATTTCTTGTCCTCAAGAAAAAAGAGCATAGAAACACAAATGAAGGAATTGTCAAGTTCATGCATAGATCAAATGAAAATAAATATGTGTATAAGACCAAAACAACCATGATCAACATGTTTATACTCATAGCCATCAATTTAACTTAAACAACGATCACAGTTAAATGAATCAATCAATTAAACAACACTAAGTAGAATTTGGATGACCATGCGAAACAATTTAGTGGATGTGTAACTCAAACTCTCAACTATTAAGCATACAAATGATGAAATCTTAGTTAAAATTATTAAATTTAGTTGTACTCTCCTTCTTTCTCAAAAATGATATGGCAATGGGTTAAAGGGTTCTGACACTCGGCTTCCAATGTAGGCTTATGCATACATGGAGTGTCGGTTGGGATATTTTACCCTCTTTTAAGACATACCATCTAACCATAGTGGCCAGATTGGACTTACACTAGGCTAGAATGATATGTGGCAGTTTAGCCATCTTTTATGGGGTATGAGAGTGAAATAAGTCAAAATAAATTTTAAAAATTTTCCACAACAAAGGAGAGTCAACTAATTGCAATATTAGATAGATTTAATTGATTTTCTTTGAAAATGTTTAATTGAAAGATGGTAAAAAATTCACTAAGAATTTGGGAAGGGCATCATGTATTCTATTTTTTTTTTTGGAAAATTGGGTAAGTATATTCCAAAAACCCCCAAAAGGGGGACAAAGTTACAAGTCACACCCTAACATGTGACTACAAAGCATCATGTATTCTAAGTGATGTTGTAAAGTTGATTTACTCATAAAAATTGAACCCATTACATGTTTTAAGCAATCATGGATGTGAAAGATGAATTTTAATGCTAGAAGCTTAAACCAAAGTTAAGCACATGTTGATGGCCAAAAGGTTTCATATGATTAATGCATACCTTTTACAATTTCTACAAATGATATTTCTCACCAAAAGAGGACATCTTGAAAAGCATAGGAGTTCAAACCACTTATAAAGGATAGGACTCATATCAAGAGGAACAAAAACTAAAAATAAGAAATAAAAAAAAGATGGTAAAAATAAACTACAACTACATTACCAACCGGCTGCTCTCCCCTAAGCTTGAAATCTGCAGTGTCCTCATTGTAGAAATCAAACAAAGAGAATAGCAACCGGGTACCTCATTGTGGTGGAGTGTCAAGGTTGAGGGCTTGTGCTCTGATTTGATGATGGAAATTGTTGCACTAACATATGACTCTTCATCAATATATCTTTTATTTGGTCTAAAGATCTACGCTTGTGATTTGCAGCAAAAATATTCTTCTGAACATCAATGTTGTTGGTCTTTGCATTCTCCTCCTGAAGATAATCATAACCTGATTTGGGAATATGTTTCACATCATCAAGAAACGTGCTAAGGAATTGTGGGAAAATGAAATTTGTCTTGATTGAAGAATCATAGCATGGAGCATGTGCATATTTCTCTCTTAGAGCTTCAGTTTCAATATCTTCATTGATGTCAACAACTTCATATGATGTATTCTTTGTTGGCAAAGGATGTTCTTTGATAAAAACACCACTCCCAAAAGATATTGTGCATGTTGTTTTGGAATCCATCTTAGGTTGAATAAGGAAGGAAGTTGAAGTTTCTGTCTGGTTGGAGAGTGTTTGTTGAGAAATTTGAAATTCCAACCTTTTTGCATGAGTGGAGACTTCACCCACCTTAGAAGATAGGTGATGAATGGGATCCTTCATAAACAGAATATAACAGTTGAACTCATCATTTTGATTCATTTGAGATGAAACAAAATTGTCTAGTAGTGATTCCAAGTTGGACTTTGACTGTGGTTGTTGTTGTGGGCCTTGGGCATTGTTGTTGCCTACAACATCACTTCCTTCTATAGTTTCCTCTAACAGAATGAAAGAAGAATAGCTTGAGGAAGATGCTTGTTCAAGAGATTTACTTGCTTCAAGATGTGAGTTGATTGGAAAAATGGATGGAGCATTTATGCCTTTAGACTTTTGGCATGAGGTGTTCAACTTTGTTGCAATGATATCTACTTCACCAACAAAGTGTACGCCAACTTGCTTCTAAGAAGCAATATAATAAAAAGATTTTTGACTGCTAGTTTTAGTGCTCCATGGAAATGATTTACTGCCATGGCTTCTATGATATCATAAGCTTCCATGTAGGATCATAACAACATCTATGCACATCCTTGTGTTGTAGAATAAACCATTATAAAATATTTGAAGAAGAAGCTAATTGTTGAGGTCATGGTGAGAGTAAAGACATTGGAGGTTTTTGGATCTCTCCCATGAATCATAGAGAGTTTCCCCATGCATTTGAGAATAGTTGATGATTTGGTTCCTGAACTATGTTGTTCTTCTTGGTGGGATTTACTTGGTGAAGAAGACCTTTAGAAACTCATGCCAATTGTTAATAGAATTCTTTGGCAAGGAACAGAGCCACACCTTGGATCTATCTTTCAAGGTGAACAGGAAAAGAATAAAGTGAATCCCATAAGTAGAAATGTCATCAATTTTGAAGGTGCTCAAGTAATGCAGAATCTCAGCTATGTGTAAATTGGGATCTTCCATAGGAGTCCCTCCAAATCTGTTCTGCTATAGAATTTGCATAAGAATGGGCCTGATAGAGAACTCCTTTTCCTCGACTCGTGGGAGATTAATAGTGCTATTGATGTCAATGGAAAGTGAAATCCACAAGGGGACGGTCATTTTTCATCATTAGATTATCTTCTTGAGAAAAGCTTATGTGAAAGTGGGGATGATGAATGTGATCATGTCATGATTCCTCCAAATTTGATTGAGGTTTTCTCCTTGCTCTTTATGAAGGCTTCTAACAATCCTACAACTAAACAAGGCGAATGAAGTACAATTGAAAATGGAAGATACAAAAATATGAAAATGATGATGATAAAAATGAAAGTGATGGTGGAAGGATGAAAAGGGGTGAGTGATCTAGGTTCACTTACAATTCAACACTTCTTACTCTAAAAAAAATACCAATGATCCCTATTAACAGTGCCAAAAACTTGCTAGTAGTGTACACACATTTTAATATTTTTAAACTCGAACACAACCCCATAAGTATACATATGCGTGTAGTATTATCGAGGTCATCCAAGGTGTAGGATATTGTTAAACTTCAACAAGCTACACATTTTTAACAAGAGAGGTTTTATTTAGTTTACTAAGCACTCAAAAGGAAATGAGCTAAAATAGAATACACTTGTATTAAGGATCAATTTGGATTAGGGATTCTTGATGATGGGGTTTCACATCCACATCATAGTATGAAGAACAATAAAGATTAAGAACACTAGCAATAACACAAGGGAGGCATGTATCCTACACCCACCTCCCGGTAGTGTAGAACAATCCTAATTTTGTATACCACTCTCATGGATATACTTAGATTCAGACTACAAACCTTTATTCCCCAACACATCCCACCCACTCCCATGGTCAGGGTAGTGCAGCTAAGGTACATCTCCTTACTCCTATGTACATCTTCTCATATTATACAAAGAGAGAAATCATACATACAAAGTGGCCAACAAAGCATGTAAGAGGAATTAAACATCAATGAACCTTAGAATAGTGAAACAACTAGCATTATATATAAAATTCATGTTCAATAATGTTATGACATGGGAGTTACTCCCCCATGCCCAAAAACAAGAGATCTACTCATCCATGGATGTAGAAAGTAGACACAAATAGTAGAAAGTAGTGCTAGACATCATAATAGAAGGAAATAAACTTGGATGTCCATGGAAGAAGGAAGATAGACTTGGAACTCCTATCAAGGAGTCACAAATCTTTCCTTAGTGCTGGAAATTCTCCAGAAAGCTTCACACTGAGTGGAGAGAAGAGAATGGTGGAGATCCTTTCTGTAATTGTTAAAGAAGGAGGAATAAGAAGAAGTTTCCCTCCCAAGTAACCAACATCTCTCCCTTGATACACCTCCAACTCCTCCTTTCTATCCCTTACTTGATTCCCATCCCAAAACATCCAAAATAGTTTGTGATAACTATCTCAAGATGGCTTGGGGTCATATATATAAGTTTGTAGCAGTTAAATTCACATTTGAGTGAAATCTGTAGGTCACACGACGTGTCTTTTATAAGACACGACATGTCTTATGCAATAATTGAAGTCTAGATCGAGTTATGGAAAGTTACATGACATGTCTTTGATAAGACACGATGTTTCTTTAATAAGACACAAGGTGTATTTATTAAGACACGACGTGTTGCTGTAATTCTGGATTCAATTTTTGAACTGAGACACGAGGTGTCTTTATCAGTTTCAACAATATTGATTTTCTGCATGTCTATATGATTGAGGAATGTGTTGATGGATGTTATGATGGCATTTTCTCCCCAAAAACTTGGGAGCGAAGCCTGCCACTGATATATTAGCTTAGACTAGGAAGGTGAACTACTTCTTTTTCTCTTTCTTGGAAGAGGCGGGTACGAATTGCAGTAAAGGGTGCTTGGAAATCTGCCCATGCCATTGGTTCTTCAATCAGATCTCATCCCATGATATGATTTCCCCACCATATTTTAGTTGTTCCCTCGAGAAGGGGAGTAGCAAAGAGGGCCTTCTTGGTTGTTTCTACTTCCAAGATACGAAAACCATTTTCTACCACCAGGAGCCATGTGTCTGCTTTGTTGACCACCTCAATTTTGTCTTTACCCCAGAACTTTTCAATGTATAGCTTGAAAAAATATAGTATGGTGGCTCCTAGACGAGGCCATACTAGTATAGGCTCACCATCATCATTTTCGGCTACCATCGTGAGGGCCATGGCACTTATGGCTTCAGTCAACATTTTCTGTTGTTCCATCCAGAGAGAATCGGGAGTGTGAAACACCACTTGTCCCACTGTCGGTCCAGGGCTAGGAGCATGTTTGGGGTTGACCTTAGGCTCATCATCTCTTGTGGCTTCTTGATCGGGGTTGAGATCATTTTTAAGGTTTGGTATGTTGAAGGGGATGGCCTCGTGCTCAAGGCCTCTTCCTACGGAGGCTTTATATTCCCTCTTCCTATTCTTTTTTGAGGAGGGCTTCCTCTTGTGAGAGGGCCTTGCTCTAGGGTACTCATCACAGGCCATACTGCTTCACATATATTTACTTTTTTTTTTTGACATCAAAGCTCGTTATTTATTCCACTTGTGAAACCCTATCAAGATACAACTCCAAACTAGTATTTTTTGCATGAACACCTAAAAGATGTTGTCTGCAGACACAATCCGGAGGTAAATCGAAATGATGCTCAGGTGATCCGCTCCTGAGTTGGTATTTTGCCAGTCCATCAGCTACTGAGTTGCACAATCATCCTTCATACTGAACTGTCGTGTTCTCCGACCTATCCTCACACAACCTAGTTATCCAGTAAGTGAACTTGGGGTAGTTCTGGGCTTCTTCCTCCAACAACTTTAGTGTGATTTGGCAATCTATTTCAACTAGAACTCTGGGCCATACATTTCTCTTTATCTGTTGAAATGCAAAATGGATGTCGGCCAATTTAGCAGTAGTAGCTGAATTGGTGTGAATCATTTTGGTCCAACCACCCAACCAGTATCCCTAGGCATCTCTTGCAACGATTGTGATATATGTGCCCTTTTTGTTCATTGAGGCATCTACATTAAGTTTGACGACGTTTTCTGGAGGCCTATTCCATTATTCAGTTGATTTTAATGGCTTCCCGACTTGTCCTATTGTCCAGCTTTCTACTACCAACTATATCAAGGCTTTGATCAAGATAAGCTGATGAGCAGTACTCTTGACTTCACCTTCAAATATCTCAGTGTTCCGGAACTGCCAAATTTTGTTACAAATAATCCAGAACTTTTCCCCCGGAATATTTCTACCATCAGTAGCCGGTTTTAGCCAACCGTTCATTGTGTCTGCTTGCATGAAGCGTCTTGTCTCGTGTGTAGGGAGTATTTGACTCCATATCTCCCTAACTTTGTTGCAGTCACGTAGAGCATGCAGAATCATTTCATCAGACTCCCCACATCTTGTACATAAACAACTTGCGGTCATATGTCTGACCTTGCGATGCTCATTTGTGAGAAGAGCTCCATGGTAAACTAGCCAAGCAAAAAACTTGATCTTCGCCGGCACCAGTAGCTTCCACACATTACTCCAATTTTCTTGACCTCAGTTCTCCTTCTATTTCCTGAGGGCATGGTATGCCGAGCTTTTTGAGAAGCAACTGTCTGTAGTTTCATAATTAAGAGTAATAAATCATCATAATTAATTATGTCCATAACATCTTGGTTACACGCATTTTATTGGTTGACATAAGATGCCTTAATCCCTATAGTCATAACCCTAGTACTCGTAAAGGGATAAAGAGGACAGTTATAGGTACCTAGGATTTGGTGAGTGAGTGAGGTGGATGAGGGATGAAAGTAGGTGAGAAATCCTAGAGTTATTTTATTTCTAGGGAAAGACTTTGTCTAGGTAGGAAGCACGGGACTGGGAGTTCTCGCAAACTGACTAGAAGTATGGAGGAAAATCTTGCCAGCCCCCAAATCGTGGTCCTTTCTAGACATCATCATCTTTGGAAAACACTGTAATAGTTCCATTTGGGCTCTATAAAACTTCTTAAAATTTTATAATTATTAGAGGTTAAATGGTAAATCAGCTCTAATGCCAAATGTAACGACCCCCTCCCCCTATTATCCCCTATTCAGACGAACCGAGAGGGCAAGGGCCATTAAAATAATTATAGGATCAAGGTTTATCAAATAACCAGAAATAATTACTCAATTTCATTAAATAGGAAAAGGTTTGTGTAAGATCAATTTTATTATAAAGGAAATTACATGGTATGATTTTCTAAAGTTTGCAAGATAAAATAAGATTAACTAACTAAATCCTCTAGAACTACAATATTCCTTGTTTGTTTGGTGCCTTCTTTATTGTATGTCCATTTGTTGTTATTCTTGATGGTACAATAGAAGATTATCCTAAAATGCCAAGAAAAAAATTTGATCAGTATAACAAGTTATACTGGTATGTGGGTGAAACAAAATAATCACACATAAGGGTAATTGTTTTTGAACCATAACATCAATTATGATTTTAAATCAAAATTTCATTTTCTTTCTAACTTCTCACTTATACTCTGTGGGAACTCCCTCTCTGCAGTACTCATGTGGGGAACCCCTTTCTCTAGGGTGGTCCATGCAGTGGACACAACAACATATATGTTTAGGCCTTAGCCCGATCACATGCCAACTTAGTGTGGACCTTTGTCTAACATAAGCCTCTGGCCCGAAGTGACCCGTCATCAAAGTGACATTTCTTACATCCCATATGAATCCTTACATCCATCAGAGATAGTTGAGCAAGTTATTCTTATATAATATGATAATCATAGTCACTTGAAAAGTTGCATGAATTAAATAAACAATCAAGCATGTCATTGCAATCATTTCAGAATTTTTTAGAAAGCCATAAAAAAACTAGGGCGATTTAGTCTTAGGCATATCCACATACCTATTTCAGAAGTTACGCGTCGATGTCCAACAAAAAGATAACAAAAGCAAGCAAGCAAGAAACTACCCTAAAATTAATGTATAGTACGCAAGTGTTACTAATTTATCCAAAATCTACCATTAATTACTTAATTGGGTTACAATTAAGGGTTTTGAATCAACTTAGAGTTTCATTATGGTTTTGTCTTTTCTAACCCTAATTACCACTTTTCATGTTCTTTTGGTTCACAAACCCCATATTATAATTAATTACACTTTTATTCTAAAAGAAACCCTAATTATGAAAAACATGGGTCACTAAGTTTGCATTGCTTGTTTTATTCATAAAGATCAGTCTTTTATCATCAATATCAATTGATCACATTAGATTCATCAAAACTTAGAAATTAGGATTTTGATTCATTTAATACATTAAAGATGCCAACTTTAGGGAGTCCTTAAATTAGAATAATATCTAGGTCATGATCATATTTTGATTAGGTTGCTCATATTTTCCTACTTAAAAAGCACTACTTGTTTGTAATTTTCATCTAAAGGATGAATTTCTAGTAATTTATTCAAGATTCATCTATTTCTCTGATTTATCAATCAGAGAGTGAGAAATTACCTAAATTAGGAAAAAGGTTTAGCTGTTAGATCACCAGTCACACTAACACGTGCAGGGATTGTGTAGCTCATGTTGATCACTCCCACTCACGTTGCTAAAAAATGCAGAAAAGATCTTGGTCGTTGATTCCTTCTCTATCCATGGTGTATCTGGATCCTACAACTCCTTCTCCTCCCCCTTCTTGGTCTTTGAGTTCTCGCACATGGTGGTGCTATGGTGGAGTGTCCACCAGAGAAAGTTGAATCTAGAGAGAGAGGGTTTGGAAGGTAGGGTCTCGCTATTTGAGGTCCTGGAGTCTTGGCGAACTCGATGAGGGGTATATTTATAGGTGCAAGGATTAGATCTAGGATTTCCAAATATCAGTGAAGAAGGGAAGGTTGACGAGGTTTCTAGTGTGTTCTATAGTTTGTTGATTGAAGTTTACACCTTTCCCGTTCATTTTCATGAGATGAAGCCAATGGTCCAATTCTTTTGCTCTGAAGTGGATTAGAAACTGAGATATGGTCGTCCGACTTCCTGTGCGTACATGACTACCTTCCTGTTCTGGTGCGAGGTGAGGGGCGATCGGCTCACTGTTGGATCTTGATCAAACAATCATTATGGCATGTCACAGAAAAAGGAACCAGATAAGGTTCTAGGTTGAAAAGGATGCACGATATTTAATATATATTTCCCATAATCCTCTCACCTTAGGATTTTTTTAAAAATCATAACTCTGAAACCATTAACCTTTTTAACTCCAAATTTTAAATGGAGGTTTCAAACACTTTTATCTATGTGTAGGCAAGATTTGAGTCCAAAACACAAAAGGAAAAGTCTCTTTACTTAATATACATGTATCCCCTTTAGAAGGCATATTTTAAGCATTAAAACACATTTTTTTCTCTTTCTTTATTTTCTAATTTATTAATTTTGGCTATTATTTCTATTAGAAACCATGTGAAAACAAAAAATAATTAATGATGGACATCCATGCCACTTTCTAGAGAATTTTACCCCATTCTATTAAGAACTTATATTCATAATCTATTTTCATTTTCTCTTTGTTTATTATGATATGTTTTCCCTTTTTCCATTATTGGATTAACAAAAGAGTAAAATTATTGAAATTTAATACTCATGGAAAACTTTGCAAATAAAACCATTCTTTAAAACTAATCACACAAATTTCCAATCAAGTCTCTTTTCATATAATAATTGCATTTCAAATATACAAATACATGTGAAAAATTAAGTTATAACATTTGGAAAATTAATAGTTTCTTTTTCTAATTTCCATTGATAATCCATGCTATTTTATGGAAAAGATATACTTTATCATATCTAGATCTTCTTCATTGATATCTTCACCTTCAATATTTCCCTTGCTATTGAGGGAAATATTTCTCTTACTATCCCAGAAGTTTGCCAAAATTTGTAGAAAAACAAATTTGGCAATTTACTTTGTATTGACCATATCACAAACCATGTATGACTTATTAGTGTATTTTGAACATATAAAATTTTTTCCCATACATTTTGATAATTTCAATGATTGTAATATTAGGATTATAGAAACTTTTAAATTGTCTTGGAATATTAGGGTTTTCTTCTTTATTCTATTTGGATAAAGTGCATTCTTGTTAAGTTTTAGTAGAGAAAATTGGAAGTTCCATTCTGTAGATTTATCTATATAATTATGGGAAAATGCACTTCTTGTTCTAAATGTATGTTTCATAGTATATTTGATTTTTTCCTGGTAGAGTGGGATGTGTCTGTATCCTTCAGGAAAATAATTAATTCTTATATGATCTATTTTTTTGATAGGTCATCGTTTTTTAGAATGAGTACATCATTGAATGTTGTTAAGATGAATTAAGATTTAATGGACGACGAATCAACTTCCATTTTTTTCAATATTCTCCCTTCTTGTTTGCATCATTGAGTATGGACTTCATTTACAAAGGAGCATTGAATTCATCATTATAGTCTTATTGAAGATTATTTCACTGCAAAAAATCTATGGATAAGAAATCTGAAAAAAATTATTTTCTCCTTGTATAAATTCTATATCAAAATCAAAATTGCTAGTATTGCTTGTCATCTATAAAATATTTTATTTTGAGTCATGATTGGTATGGTCTTTTTCTAAGACAATTTTTTTTACTTACAATCTAATCTTTGTAAAATTGTAATATTGTCTTGAAATTTATAATAGTAAGGACAATAGATAAGATTTCAGTTTTGTTAGTAGAATAATTCTTTATGCTTTCATTCCAAAATTTTGAGGTGTATCAAACTAGTTGTTCTTTATTAAGAAAATTTCACTTAAGGATTCCTCCATATACTATATTTGATGCATCTATTTATACTATTTTATAGGCCTCTGGGTCAAGAATGTTTAAACATGGTAACTTTTGATTTTATTCTTTGAACAACCTTGGTGTGATCTATTATCCAACCAGACAAAAAAATTTATTCTATTAGTATGGAGATTTCTATCTAGTGTAAGGTTTTGTAGAAGTTAGATTTATAGTTTATGCATCTCAATGATATTTTGAGTTGCTTTTCCTGTTATCTTTCATCTACAATTTTGTTGGCAAAATCTATAGCTCTTATTATATGTGATATTGTTCCCTTTTCTACTTTTTATCCAAGAAACTGATTACTTATATGAATTAGTTTCATCTTTTTAGAAGCAACTACAAACCCATTATGCTTTCTACTTGAAGGTTTAGATGCTTGCAGTGCTGGTTTGAGTCTTTAGAAAAAAAATGTACATCATCAGTATAGACAATGCTAAAGGAGGTATATAGATTGCATGTCTCATTCATTATTTTATGAAATTTCAATGGAGCAACTTTTAGCCCGAACGACATATTTATTCTATTCAAAGTGATCAAAGGCTAATGTGAAAGAAATTTTATATTCATCCTCTTCATTTATTGGTATTTCCCAAAATCTAGATTTCATATTGAATTTTGAAAAGAAGCACCATGAATTCTTTTTATTAGTCTATGTTTATTAGGAATATGATATTTGATCCAATAGAGTACTCTATTAAGAGGTTTGTAATTGATGACAAGACTATGATATCCTCTTTCAATTTTAGATGCATTTCCAACATAGAATGTAGCACAACTCCATGGAAAAGAGATGGGTTAGATGAGTTTCTTTATCTCAAGTACTTTGATTTCAATTTTTCAAGTTTATAAAAGTATTTTATTCATTTGAATAAGTCTAGATTTTATGGAATTTTACTTTCATCAAAATTAGTAGTGTATGGTAATGTAACTTCATGTTACTTTATTTGCCAACATTCTGAAGACAGAATGAAACATTTTTTTTAATTTACTTTAAATTCCCTTATTAGTTTTTTAAAACTTCTAGTTTGTATTTTATTATGAATTCTTCTATTTTATATTTATGTGTTAAATTCACTAATGAAATTTTCTTTGTTATAAATTGAAATATTTACTTTTGTAGAAATGATATATTATGTTCCTTTTTTAACTTAAAGGTAATGATTTTTTCCATTTATATTAGCATGTACTCCTTTTGTACTTATAAGAATCAATAATATTTTATTCTAGAATTGTAAGGCCTCTAACCCGGCTTAATCTTTAAGAATAATTTGTTTGGCATAATCGTACTAATTAGATGATTAATCTTAAAAGTAACTCTATTTTGTGTGTCACACTAAATGATGAAGCTACATTAAATCAGACCTGGTTTGCTTGAGTTACCGATTTATGTAATTTCTAGACTTTTGTGTACATTACCCTTTTTTGTAGTATGAACATAAATGTGACATTTTCACATAACAATTTTATAATTATACTTCTCCTACAGATGCTTTTGAACCATGTTTGATGAAGTGACTTAGCTTCATGGGATGATAGTGTATGTTTTAATGATCGATGATTTTCTATGGCCTTGTTGTCCTCGATGGTCAATGGGTGTTAGGTGTCTGTTTCGTTTTCCCAATGGCCACTTGTTTCTCAGATGTTGATGGATTCCTGGTGTCTGATGAGTTTTCGACTCCTGTTGACCTGCTAGATATCCAAGAAGGGTCTCATCAGCCGATGAGGTTAGTTAATGTATATGTGTGAATGGTGAGGTTTTGACCTTCACGGTTAAATGGTCTACGTATTTTCTAGCCAATGAAGTCTCAATACCCTATAAGACCTAGGCTGCGAGGTTTTCTTTGTAAAAAAATCTAAAATTTTTGGTTGATGGTTCTCTGACTAGTGGGTTCATATTGTCTGATGAACTTCCTAACCTATAGAATTCTCAGCCTGATGGGGCTTCTAAATCGACAAATGGTTTTCCCAACATAATTTTGTTCATTCCTATATATATACCCCCTCTCTCATTTTCTTTCTACTCCTTTGGCGGAGCTTTGTTTGAAACTTAAGGAGCCTGACAAAGATGTACATGAAAGTGGTGGTCAACGAGGACTCAATTAGGATGAATATCTCAAGCTTTTCATGGATGCATGTGCTTGAATGAAGGTTTGTTATAACCTCGATTTCTCCAAATTATGTAATGAAATTATAAAGGTTCTTTTTAAAGAAAAATGAAATTCGTGGTTGATATGATGAATTGTTTGAATGGATTGAGTGGATTGTGTATGTTTTCTTATTGGGCCTTTGAGGCCGTGGAGACCAATGGAAAGATTAAAAGAAAAACAAAAAGAAATGAAAAAGGAATTTCATTTAATAAAGGAAGATATGAGGAAAATAAAATGAAATGATTTTAAGGCTAAGATATTTTCCCAAAATAAGATTTCGCTTTATAGAGATTCCTTGGGGCTCAAGGAACTCAGGATAATTAGATAATGGCCAAGGAAATAAAGAAAATGTGGAAAATACCATTAATTAGGAGATAACTTGAAATTGGAGCAAAGAACTCGTTTCCTTGGGATAATAATTCCCAATTTTGCATAATAAGAGATAAACATGTGAATGAATTTCCTTTAAAATTTGAGTCCAAAAGGACTTATGAATTGAGAGTTATTAATTTTCCAAGTTATCTTCAAAATAAGGATTTTCCTTGTTTTATTGGGAATTTATTTTCCCTTTTGTTTTAAGCACGGACGACGCTAACCGTTGGATTTTAATCCAACGGATCTCGGTCATCGTCTTGAGTCCCAGAGGGACTCAGACTGTCGCGCCGACAGGGGTTTTTCCCCTCTCTTTCCCGACCGGTGCAGTGCATGTGCACTCGCGTTTTGTGTCCCATTGGGATCGGGAGGTCCGGGAGAAGGATCTAGACCTAGGATTTGATGGGTTTCATGGTGTATTCTAGAAACGCCCAATCAGGCCAAGGTTTGGGACGGCGGCAGGGTTGGTAAACCCTAGTAAGGCCCTCGTGCCCTATAAATAAGGGTCCTTCGAGTTGGGAGCACCTTCACGATCTCAAACGGCGGCTTCTAGACCCTCGACTCTCTCTCTCCCTCTCAATTGCCCTAGCTCCGGCGAGAACTCCGCCTTGCTCTGCCACGGCTCAAGCAGTAAAGAAGAAGAGAAAGACGACGTACAGACGTCGTTGGATTCGAGACCACCGTGATCTGGGAGGGGATCTAACGGCTCGAGGAAGCAACCGGTTAAGTTGTGCTCGCGTCTCCGAGCGTTTGATCGAGATCCAGTGGCTGAGGACGAGTGGCGGGACGCGTCTCTTGGTTAGTGGAGGGCCTCGACGCGGAGCGTCAGATCAACGCGGGGCGCATCGGCGCACCGATCGAACGGCCCAGGTTTTTTGGTAAATTCTTCTCTCTGCTTAATAATCCAGATAAATGATTTAGCTTGTGAAATTAATAGAATTTGCTAGGAAACTCGTATGAGAAAACTTAATATATGAAAATTGTATAGAAAAATACGAGGAATCCAATAAAAATAGATTGAGAACCCAGTTCTATCTGTTTTGCAAAAAGTAATTTAATTTGTTAATAAAGTGTATTAAGAATTGGTGAGAAACCCTAATTGCATGATTAAAGTGTATTTTGGTAAATCAATAGATCAAACTGATAAGTTTAACTTTGCTAATGATAAAGGTGATATGATTATCAGTTTGAATGCAAAAGTATGAGATTTAGAGTTGTAATGCTTAAAAAGGAAGTTATTTTACATGGAAACCCTAATTTGGGATAAAAGGAGATAAAAAACATGTTTTTGGCGGAATAAGATAATTGGATATTTCATAAAGGAAATTTACTGAGGAATTAGGGGTTTTATGTAGTTTAATGAATTAAGGATGAAAATAAGGAAAGAAGAAGTGAAAACCCTAATTTCTAAAGGAACCATAAAATAGGAACTGAAACCCTAAGTAATATGATGAAAATTAGATGAATATTAATAAAAGGAAAATTGTCCTTTTATTTTAGGTTTTTGCTTATTGATTGGGTTTCTCTTTCTATCTTGAAATCTGCATTTAAAGGTATGTGGTTACTTATGGTTAACCGCTTATGTTTCCCGATGTTTCCCGAATGTTTAATCGCATTGCATGCAACTAAACAGTTTGGATGTTTATTTCTGTCATGCAAAGTATAAAGTGACTATGACTATCACTTAATGTATATGCCTTCTAGCTCAATCCTTGATTCCCTCTGTGTCGTAATGGCTGACCTGATAAAAGACTACCTAGAGGGTAGGTACATCATGTCATGAATGACTTTGACTACCTAGAGGGTAGGGTCATGAATGACTTTGACTGCCTAGAGGGTAGGGTCATGAATGACTTTGGCTGCCTAGAGGGTAGGTCCATCAAGTCACCTTAATAGAGGTACCATGTAAGTCCTATAGGGACAACACAGAGTTGTGAAAAGATGGATTGAGTAGTTTGGCTTAAAATGTAAACTTGATTGTTAAATGATTAATTGAATGATTATATTGTTAACCTAGTTGAACAGTATCTGCTCCCTCCACATACCAGCTTCAGCTGATCGTTGTTTTTGTTTGTCGGAATTTTAGGTAAAATCCTCAAAAGCACAAATAGTAAAGCGACATATTGTGAATTCAAGAATTAAAGAACAAGGAGGAATTAGATAGATTAGTTAAATTGTGGTTAGAAGATAGTTCCCAACTTTTCAAGGTATGTAAAGAAAATTTTTGTTACCATTTTTCAGTATAGTCTGTTAGAATTTAATAATTGTTTATGGTTATATGTCGAACCTTTGATCCGGAATAAATGGTTTCGGCTCCAACCTCTTGGTCTCCCTTAATTGGGGGTTACTGAGAGGTGGGTCGTAACATTTGGTATCAGAGCCTGGGTTCTTCATGTAACCATTAGTAATTATTAAATTTTACAAACTCCATAGAACCCAAGGGAGTTATTAGAGGAGTATCCGAAAGACGGAGGTGTCTAGAAAGGGATCACGACCGAGGGCTGGCAAGATTTTCTTCCGCACCGCTAGTCGGAATACGAGGACTCCCGGACCCGTGTGACCGCCTGGCCAAAGTCTTAGGGTATGAATCGAAATAAGATACCTTTAGGACTCTCTCATCTTATTCATCCCTTTCTCATCACATAATCTATTAAGGCTTTAAGAGTAGGATTCTCTCTCTCCTCCACACTCATGTGGTATGGGCACATAAGTTAAGGGTTTAAGAATCCTCTAGCAAATTAATAAAAGATATGTAATGAGATATCATTGAACATAAGTATAACTAGTTTAAATGATAAACTAAAGGTTTGTTTGTTATGCTTATGTAGATGGCCCGAACAAAGACTGTGGCTATCCCTGAGGGCTCCGGAAAACCGGCTAGGAGTGTTTGGCCTCCCCGTAAAGTAAAGGAGTCTTCTGAAAAGAGGAATAGGAACCATGAGGGTGGATCCTCTAAGAAGAGGAAGAGGCCTGAAGAAGTCACTCAAGAAGTCCCTGATCCTGACCCAGTACCATTTAGTAACCTGAACCAAGAAGAAGATCAAGGATATGAAGAGCAGCATGTAATGGATGAGGACCCAGTCGATGATTCAGAACCCACCATGATGATCCATACCCCTGATACCTTGTGGTTAGAGCAACAGAGGAAGTTGACAGAAGCTATTAGTGCTTTGGCCTTTTGAGACATAGCTAGAGCTGAGAATGGTGAACCACACCTTGTTCGTCCACGCGTGGGAGCCAGCATCCTAGACTTTGTCAAGATGAACATAGAAAAGTTCTGGGGGGAAGATAAGACTGAGGTGGTTGATAAAGCAGAGGCCTGGATACTTGCAATAGAGAATGGTTTCCGCATGCTTGAAGTACAGCCGAGCAAGAAGGTCCTCTTTGCTGCTCACCTTCTGGAAGGAGCAGCTAAGATATGGTGGGAGACTCACATCACAGGCCGAGATCTGACTGAGGAACCAATGACATGGGCTGATTTCAAGACCATATTCACTTCCAGATTCGTCCCGGTTGCGGCTAAGAAAGAGAAGGAAAGGGAATTCACTAACATGACTCAAGCAAATTCCTCTGTGGCAGAATTTGGGCGCAAGTTTCGGATCCTGGAACATTTTGGATACAAGATGGATGAGGAAAGGAGGGTGGATCACTTCATAGAGCGTCTTCACCCTACCATCAGGCCTCATGTGATGGCAAGCAAACCTAAAACCTTCGCAGAAGCTTACAACACTACCTTAGACATGGAGAGAACCGTGATGCCTACACAGCTTCCACCCAAGGGGTATTTGGGTTTCACTGAGGGAACCCGAGGACCGAAGAATCATCATAAGAAGGGTCCAGGTTGTCATCAAGCCAAGGGAAGACAAGGAGGAAAAGGGAGACCCCATCAAGAGAATAATCGACCTTGATGCCGCTCATGTGGAAGAGGGCATCTCGGTGAGTGCCACTACAAGAAGAGAGTTTGTTTCCGTTGTCACCAAGAGGGGCATATCCAAGCTGATTGTCCTCTACCAGAGCCAAAAGGACAAGGCCCAGTGGCATCCCCACCAGTAGCAGCACCACCAGTAGCTGTGGCCCCACCTGCTGGAGAAAGAAGGCAAGCTCGAGTGTTCGCCATCGACAATGAAGAAGCTCAAGCAAATGCAAATCGATTGATTGAGGGTAATAACCCTTCGAGTTTTCTTTATGTTTTATAAGCTAAAGCATGTAATGGTCTAATGTATGGTGAACAATAATGTAGGCATGCTTGAAGTCATGGGACATAATGTAAAAGCATTATTTGATTCTGGTTCTACTAATACTTTCATTTAGAGGAATCTTGCAACTATGCTTTGTTTGGATATCAAGGATTTAGGATATGTCTTAGATGTTACAACCCCAAGTGGACGAATCTTTACCTCTCTTTTGAAAACTCCAGTGATACCTGTGAATTATCGAGATCATGAGTTTCCTATAGACTTTATCCTTCTTGACATGAATGATTTTGATATGATCATTGGCATGGATTGGATTTATACTTATAGGGCCCAAATCGACTGTAGGGAAAAGAAAGTGATCATTAGGGAACCAGGTCACCCACCCTTTGTCATTAGAGGTAGGAAAGATGCCACCACCAGTTTGTATGTGTCATACCTGAAGGCAGAAAGAATGACGAGTAAAGGTTGTAAAGCTTTCCTAGCAGTTGTTACCGATCCCGAACCCAAGGTGCAGCCCTTAGAGGAAATAGAGGTAGTCAAGAGCTATGCAGATGTTTTTCCGGATGATCTACCCGGGATTCCTCCCGAGAGAGAGGTGGATTTCTCCATTGAGCTAGCTCCAGGGACGAGCCCTATTTCACGTGCACCTTATAGAATGGCACCTACAGAGTTGCTCGAGTTGAAGAAGCAATTGCAGGAATTGCTAGACAAGGGTTTTATCCGGCCTAGCACATCTCCATGGGGAGCTCCAGTCCTGTTTGTAAAGAAAAAGGATGGCTCGCTCCGTATGTGCATAGACTACCGGATGATTAACCAAGCTACCATTAAGAACAAATACACTTTACCCCGCATAGATGACCTGTTTGACCAGTTGAAGTCTTCTCGAGTCTTTTCCAAAATTGACTTAAGATCGGGTTACCACCAGTTGAGAGTCAAGAGTGAGGACATTCCAAAAACAGCTTTTCGAACACGATATGACCATTATGAATTTGTGGTTATGCCTTTTGGGTTGTCCAATGCACGTAGTGTGTTCATGAACCTTATGAATAGTGTGTTCCAACCCTTCCTTGACTCGTTTGTCATAGTGTTCATAGATGACATCTTGGTATATTCCAATGACTTAGAGCAACACCGAGACCACCTAAGTAAAGTCCTTGATATCCTGAGAAAGCAGAAGTTCTATGGGAAATTCTCAAAATGTGAGTTTTGGATAGACCGAGTCATGTTCCTTGGGCATATCATCTCAGGAGGAACGATTGCCGTGGATCCAGCCAAGGTGTCAACAGTTCGAGACTGGCCTACACCGAAGAACCCCTCTGAGATCAGAAGCTTCTTGGGGTTAGCAGGATATTATCAGCGTTTCATTTCAGATTTCTCAAAGACTGCCTTGCCCTTGACCATGTTGACTCGGAAGGAGGTGAAGTTTGTGTGGTCTGATGTCTGTGAGGCTCGTTTTCAAGAATTGAAAGAAAAGTTGACCACTGCACCAGTTCTGACTCTACCATCAGGCAATGAGGGTTTCATGATCTTCACCGATGCATCCAAAATGGGTCTTGGCTGTGTATTGGAGCAGAATCGACATGTGGTTGCCTATGCTTCCCGACAACTCAAGCCTAATGAGGTGAATTACCCGACACATGACCTAGAGTTGTCTGCTATCATTCATGCCTTGAAGATTTGGCGGCATTACCAGTATGGTGCTACTTTTGAGATCTTCACTGACCATAAGAGCTTGAAGTACCTTCTGACGCAGAAAGACTTGAACCTACGACAACGAAGATGGATGGAATACATGAAGGATTACGACTTCACCATTGCCTATCATCCTGGGAAGGCAAATGTTGTGGCAGATGCGTTGAGTCGGAAACAACTTCGTTGTGCAGCTGTTCTGTCTAGTCAGTGGAAGAGCTTAGAAGAGATGGTGAAATGGTCTCCTCAACCATTAGGTGATTGAGTTTGATTGGCCAACATTCAGATACAGTCTGATTTGTTGAGTGAAATTGTGGCAGCACAGATGGTCAGTAGTGAACTTGACAAGATGAGAGGCTTGATGAAGAAGCCTCAGACCCGCCTTTCCTTGGGAGTAGATGGAGGAATCAGATTCGAGGATCGCATATGGATTCCTGAAGACTCACCAGTGAAGGAACGTATCTTAAAAGAAGCTCATGGTTCTAAGTACACAGTGCACCCAGGGACTACTAAGATGTTTAAGGACATGCAGAGGTTTTTCTGGTGGTCAGGGATGAAGAGAGACATTGCAGCTTATGTGGCCAGTTGTCTTACATGCCAAATGGTGAAGGCTGAACACCAACGACCTGGTGGACTTTTACAGTCTATAGAGATTCCAGAATGGAAATGGGATCAAATCACCATGGATTTTTTGGTGGGTTTACCAAGGACCAAGAGAGGTCATGATGCAATATGGGTTGTGGTGGATCGCCTTACCAAGTCAGCACATTTACTTGCACTGAAAACCACTGCCAAAGTGACAGACTTAGCTGAGTTGTACATTCGGGAGATAGTGCGTTTTCATGGCGTACCCAGTTCCATCATATCTGATAGAGATCCAAAGTTTACTTCCAAACTGTGGAAGCAGGTTCAAGAGGAACTTGGTACGACGTTAAAGTTCAATACCGCTTATCACCCCCAGACGGATGGACAGTTAGAAAGGACAATCCAGACTTTAGAGGATCTTTTGAGAGCTTGTGTGCTCGATTGGGGTGGATCATGGGAGTAGTACTTACCTCTAGTAGAGTTTGTATACAACAATAGTTACCAAGCCAGTATCGGGATGCCTCCATATGAAGCTCTATATGGGAGACCGTGTCGGTCACCACTTCACTGGGATGATGTTGGTGAGAGGACCTTGTTGAGGTCAAATGAACTCCAAGTGTATGCTGATGAAGTCGCTTTGATCAGGCAAAGGCTAAAGAGAGCCCAAGATCGACAAAGGTCGTATGCTGATGCAAAGAGGACTGATGTGCATTTCACTGTGGGCGAGCATGTTTTTCTGAAAATCCGACCGCTCCGAGCTATAGCTAAAAATAGAGGAAAGTTGAGTCCCTGATATGTGGGTCCGTTTGAGGTTTTAGAATGGATTGGCGAGGTGGCTTATCGTTTGGCGTTACCCCCTCAATATAGTATGATGCATGATGTGTTTCACGTGTCCAATCTGAAGCGATATGTGCAAGACCCGAGCCATGTGTTGAGCATTGAACCTATTGAGCTTCAAGGAAAGTTGTCTTATCCTGAGTTACCTTTGCGTATTATAGATACTAAGGTAAAAGAGATCAGAAATAAGCATATAGATATGGTAAAGGTTCTTTGGAAACACCATGGAGAGGATGAGGCCACATGGGAGCTGAAGACGGACATAGAGAAAGCATATCCTGATTTGTTTGTTTGATTGTTGAATTTTGAGGGCAAAATTCCTATAAGGAGGGGAGGATGTTATAACCTCGATTTCTCCAAATTATGTAATGAAATTATAAAGGTTCTTTTTAAAGAAAAATGAAATTCGTGGTTGATATGATGAATTGTTTGAATGGATTGAGTAGATTGTGTATGTTTTCTTATTGGGCCTTTGAGGCCGTGGAGCCCAATGGAAAGATTAAAAGAAAAACAAAAAGAAATGAAAAAGGAATTTCATTTAATAAAGGAAGATATGAGGAAAATAAAATGAAATGATTTTAAGGCTAAGATATTTTCCCAAAATAAGATTTCACTTTATAGAGATTCCTTGGGGATCAAGGAACTCAGGATAATTAGATAATGGCCAAAGAAATAAAGAAAATGTGGAAAATACCATTAATTAGGAGATAACTTGAAATTGGAGTAAAGAACTCGTTTCCTTGGGATAATAATTCCAAATTTTGCACAATAAGAGATAAACGTGTGAATGACTTTCCTTTAAAATTTGAGTCCAAAAGGACTTATGAACTGAGAGTTATTAATTTTCCAAGTTATCTTCAAAATAAGGATTTTCCTTGTTTTATTGGGAATTTATTTTCCCTTTTGTTTTAAGCACGGTCGACGCTGACCGTTG
The DNA here is from genome assembly GCA_963693085.1 of Alisma plantago-aquatica. Taxonomy (NCBI): domain Eukaryota; kingdom Viridiplantae; phylum Streptophyta; class Magnoliopsida; order Alismatales; family Alismataceae; genus Alisma; species Alisma plantago-aquatica. The sequence goes on along the minus strand of OY856412.1, from coordinate 1,281,584,667 downwards.
GATTTTAATCCAACGGATCTCGATCATCGTCCAGAGTCCCAGAGGGACTCGGACTGTGGCGCCGACAGGGGTTTTTCCCCTCGCTTTCCCGACCGGTGCAGTGCATGTGCACTCGCGTTTTGTGTCCCATTGGGATCGGGAGGTCCGGGCGAAGGATCTAGACCTAGGATTTGATGGGTTTCGTGGTGTATTCTAGAAACGCCCAATCAGGCCAAGGTCTGGGACGGCGGCAGGGTTGGGAAACCCTAGTGAGGCCCTCGTGCCCTATAAATAAGGGTCCTTCGAGTCGGGAGCACCTTCACGATCTCAAACGGCGGCTTCTAGACCCTCGACTCTCTCTCTCCCTCTCAATTGCCCTAGCTCCAGCGAGAACTCCGCCTTGCTCCGCCGCGGCTCGAGCAGTAAAGAAGAAGAGAAAGACGACGTACAGACGTCGTTGGATTCGAGACCACCGTGATCCGGGAAGGGATCTAACGGCTCGAGGAAGCAACCGGTTAAGTTGCGCTCGCGACTCCGAGCGTTCGATCGAGATCCAGCGGCTGAGGACGAGCGGCGGGACGCGTCTCTTGGTTAGTGGAGGGCCTCAACGCGGGGCGTTAGATCAACGCGGGGCGCATCGGACGTTAGATCAACTCGTATGAGAAAACTTAATATATGAAAATTGTATAGAAAAATACGAGGAATCCAATAAAAATAGATTGAGAACCCAGTTCTGTCTGTTTTGCAAAAAGTACTTTAATTTGTTAATAAAGTGTATTAAGAATTGGTGAGAAACCCTAATTGCATGATTAAAGTGTATTTTGGTAAATCAATAGATCAAACTGATAAGTTTAACTTTGCTACTGATAAAGGTGATATGATTATCAGTTTGAATGCAAAAGTATGAGATTTAGAGTTGTAATGCTTAAAAAGGAAGTTATTTTACATGGAAACCCTAATTTGGGATAAAAGGAGATAAAAAGCATATTTTTGGCGAAATAAGATAATTGGATATTTAATAAAGGAAATTTATTGAGGAATTAGGGGTTTTATGTAGTTTAATGAATTAAGGATGAAAATAAGGAAAGAAGAAGTGAAAACCCTAATTTTTAAAGGAACCATAAAATAGGAACTGAAACCCTAAGTAATATGATGAAAATTAGATGAATATTAATAAAAGGAAAATTGTCCTTTTATTTCAGGTTTTTGCTTGTTGATTGGGTTTCTCTTTCTATCTTGAAATCTGCATTTAAAGGTATGTGGTTACTTATGGTTAACCGCTTATGTTTCCCGATGTTTCCCGAATGTTTAATCGCATTGAATGCAACTAAACAGTTTGGATGTTTATTTCTGTCATGCAAAGTATAAAGTGACTATGACTATCACTTAATGTATATGCCTTCTAGCTCAATCCTTGATTCCCTCTATGTCGTAATGGCTGACCTGATAAAAGACAACCTAGAGGGTAGGTACATCAGGTCATGAATGAATTTGACTACCTAGAGGGTAGGGTCATGAATGACTTTGACTGCCTAGAGGGTAGGGTCATGAATGACTTTGGCTGCCTAGAGGGCAGGTCCATCAAGTCACCTTAATAGAGGTACCATGTAAGTCCTATAGGGACAACACAGAGTTGTGAAAAGATGGATTGAGTAGTTTGGCTTAAAACGTAAACTTGATTGTTAAATGATTAATTGAATGATTATATTGTTAACCTAGTTGAACAGTATCTGCTCCCTCCACATACCAGCTTCGGCTCATCGTCGTTTTTGTTTGTCGGCGTTTTAGGTAAAATCCTCAAAAGCACAAACAGTAAAGTGACATATTGTGAATTCAAAAATTAAAGAACAAGGAGGAATTAGATAGATTAGTTAAATTGTGGTTAGAAGATAGTTCCCAACTTTTCAAGGTATGTAAAGAAAATTTTTGTTACCATTTTTCAGTATAGTCTGTTAGAATTTAATAATTGTTTATGGTTATATGTCGAACCTTTGATCCGGAATAAATGGTTTCGGCTCCAACCTCTTGGTCTCCCTTAATTGGGGGTTACTGATAGGTGGGTCGTAACAAGGTTCCTCAGACTGATCTCAAGTTGTTGATCATGTTTCTTATGTACTTCATGTAAGATTCTTGCTTTTCTCCTATTTCCCTCTCTGTTCTTCACACTTGTCCCTCCTGCGACTGAGTTCTTGGGTGTTTTTGAGTTTCCTTGATGTTTCCTTGCTAGAACCCTATCTATGCGGGTCAAGAAGTCTCATTTCCTACTTTCTTTCTCTAGCACCACTCTGTTTGAGGAGACATGACATGGTCTTGAAACTTTTCTACTTTAAGTTGGATGTTTTGTGTGTTGTTTTCAAGAGTTTTCACCTTGGTGTTTGGTTTTTGTCTCTCTACCAGGTGAGTTAAATAACTTTGAAGCATTTCTTCCCTACTATCTACTTGCATTTTAGAAATATTTATATAGAAACTTTGTAATCATTCTAGTTAATAGTCTTTATAAGTATTGTTTTGTATGACTAAAAGATGATTCATACATGTCAACCATAGTTCAGATTTTATGAACATAATTTTTTGACTATTGAGTTGTTCCTTTAAGCGTGCAATGCTGAAATTCATAATAGAAGTGAAATGACTTCTAAAAGTGCCACATAAGTGTTGTTTAGTACACATACTTTGGAACTTGTTGAGTAGTAGTTAATATATGGTAGTTATATTGCTTTTATCTACTGTTATGGTGGTGTACTCATGGTTGGACAAACCCAAATATGGTGGATAACAACTTTATACTAAATATTGAGTGTATATGAGAGTTTTGTATAAAGTTAATGTTGTCCTGATCATAGTGATGATTATGGATCAATGCATTCTAGTTGGTAGTTAATTATTTCATGACAAGGGATGATTATTTTTCTCTATGAAGCACTGTTATGGAATTGTTTAGTACATTTTATATATTTCAAGGTTGTTAATCCCAATGATCATGAAAGAATCATTTTGATGTTTATATGTAACTTTATTGATGTAGAAAATGAACAATAAATTGACTTAAGTAATCAAGAATAACCCTAATCAACTAGTAACCTAAGTCCATAGAGCTATACTAGTGTCAGAACATGTTGGATAGTGAAACGAGTAATCCAAAAGGAGCCTAGAGTCGTACATTTTTTAGTATATGAGGGTGTAGGGAGGGTATATTTATGTCATCTTGATCGCAAGTTTTTTGGAGAGTGTTCAAGGTTGTGTCTCAGATGTGAAAGTAATTTGGAGCGACTCCTATAATAACTCGAATTTTAGGTTGGTATACCTAGGTTTCTAGTGTAGTGACATGTGTATCCATGGCGGACTAGGATGTTTTAGTAGTTGACCCAATGTTCCACTACAATTGTTCTCATACTAACTGAGGGGAAGAGATCAAAGGATTCCAGTCATCCCAGATATTATATGGGGTTGATCTTGACTTAGTAGTGGTCAGCTAGTAGTTTGAGTGGTACAAATCAAACTATCCAAGACTTAACAAAATGTAACTCTATTGTGTATCTTAATTTTTAGGGTTACTTGTTGAATCACATTGGATGGTAACCCTTTATATGTCTCCTTTAAACCATAGATGACTATCATGCAGTAAGATAAATCAATTGTAAAAATGTTTGTATCTATGCATGTTCTTATGTGTAAGTTATATAATCTTTCAAATCCATCATACTATACATAATCTTGGCAAGCAATAGATGCTTTTAAAGTTATATCTCTTGTTGGGACATGGATCTCTCGTAGTCAGTCACCAATTCTTTTTAGGTGATCGGCAATTTTTCCAAGCGTAGAGTAGCAAGGACGATATATTTGAAGATTTATGGAAATAGAAGGTCGGATAGGTTTTATAGAGTCGTAGAGTAGTCCTTATACTCTCAGGCTCGTGCAGAGAGTTTTGTGTGATGTATATCGACTCCTAATTTTGGCAGAGTACCTTGTTACATGTAAAGGATATACATATGTGAACAATATCTTTTGTTATAGGTTGTGGCTGAGACCACAAAACAAATGTACAAATACCTGGTGTGGTTAGGAGTGAGTATTTAGTTAATTCGGTCGGTTATGGTTACTTTGATTCGGTTAAGTGGTTAATTTTTGTTGTGGGAATTTAACCATTAACCTAACTATATTAGTGTCGGTTAATTCAGTTATGACTAATTGCTTAAATGTTAATTCGGTCGATTAATTTGGTTAACCAAATAACACTCTTGTAATAATATTATATGAAAATACTCATAAAACTTTGAACATTTGTTATACAATAGTAGTATTGCATATAGATTTAGAGGTGCACATTTCATGAAAACGTGATAAGTATGTAAATGTAGAGGTTTTTTCAAATACAAGTACAAGTATGTATGTATATATGTGTAGAATATTTTTTAATTAATAAATTTTCACTATTCAGTTAATTCAGTTAACCAAATAGAAAAGAAATTTAAACCGTCAAATTCAACGGTGAACCAATTAACCGTAATAAATTAACCAAATAATTGAATTACCCAAATTGCCCAAAATAATTAACCATTCGGTTAATTGGTTATTAACTGTATTCTTCTCACCCCTAGGTGTGGTTATATACACACACACACAGATGTATGTATATATATATATATATATATATATATATATATATATATATATATATATATATATATATATATATATATATATATATATGCAAGATGATGGACCTCTATGTAAATTTTCTCTGGCATGTTTAAAAAGTAATTCGGTTTTAATCCTATGCCTTTTTGCAATATAATTTATTAGTGATTAAATCAACATTTTGTTTTGAGTAATTATGTTTAGCGTGGCGGGTTTCCACATTTTGTGGTATCAGAGCCACATTTTCTGAGTTTGTTGAAACATAAGACCTTGGTTGTTGTATCTGTTCTTACGTAATCCAACATACCTAACCATAGTTTATGTTTATGCAGATATGTTTATAGAATGTGAGATCATACATAGATTATTTTGTGGAGCTAAAAGGTGGATGTAAGAGGTTGGTATAAGATGGATGAGTACTTGAGATAAAGCCAGAATAGCCCGTTCCCACCTCCATTTGACCCTTTGACCATGGTTGGTCCAACCTTTCAATTTATGTGTAGACAACTTATACAAGAATTAGCATTTACAAATAGAGTGTCTGCACCTCAATTAAGGGTGGCTGTCCAAAATGTTGAATCTTAGGGTCTAGGGAAGACCCTCAAGAGGCTGAAGCAAGTGGAACCATAGAGTATGAAGGCATAGAAGACTCAGCCAATGTAGATATGTGCTTGACAAATCTAGGGAAGGCATGTAGGATTAGGACATCTCTGAGGAGGAAAAGGTGAAGCATGCAATCTACCTTCTGAAGGGTATTGCTAGCCATTGGTGGGCCATTGAAGAGAAGAGATCGGGAGAGGCCATTAGTAGGAAACAATTTCTGTGATAGTTTGTAAGCCTTACTTTGGAAAGACATATCTGGATGAGAAGATGGATCAGTTTGAATGTTTGCGCTAGGGGCATTGTCTATCAATGACTATGAGCCAAAGTTCATGGAGTTGTTGAGGTTCTTCCCAACATGGTGACTATAGAGAAGGAGAGGATCAAAAGGTTTTGAGAAAGGATTGAATTCCAAATGACAAGGATGACATCTACTTTGGAGATCCAAGAGAAGTTTTCCAACTTTGTGGAGTCTGTGAGGAGGATAGAGAGGATAGTTGTGGAGAAGTGAGAATCCAATGCCAGGAAGAGATCTTCTTAGTTCCAAGGATCTCCATCTTCCAGGTTCACGAAGCCAAGGTTTTTCTCACCACAAAACCAAAAATCTTAGCCAAGGTCAATATTTTCTGAACTAACAATGCATATACAGTCACAGTGATCTCCTAGCAAGGGGAGATGTCATAGTTTTCTGCCATTTGGGGTGAATAGTTTAGGGTCAGTGTTTGTGACAGGGCCATCTAGGATGCAATATGATACAAGAACCTACTTCAAGTGTTGTTAGGTTTGGCATGTGAGGTGGTATTTCCCTATGAGGAACCATGAGGTTATGTAGTAGGCAAGGTATAGCTAGCAGAGCTCATAGCAGAAGTAGTAGTATAGTGTTGGTGGTAGTAGAGGTCATGGACAGAAGTCACAGGTAGGGTCATCATGACCAAATAGTAGAGGAAGAGGGAGACAACATGCAACAATCAGATTCTACATAATGAGTCAGCTAAAAGGAGTGATCAATCAACATGTTGTGATGGGTCAGATGGATCTTTTTTTTATTTTGACTTATCTGATAAATAGTTGTAACTTTCCTGGTTGTAGTAGAACTTATGATCTCTTGTTAGAAACCCCTTTGGTTGGTTACACATAGTTGTGGGAGGTGCGTCCAACTTGCTTTCTTTTATTCTCAGGGCGCAACTTTCAAGTGGATCTCATAACTACTTCATATGCATTGTTCGTAGCTGATCCTCAGGATGAAACTTTGGCGAAGTACAAGGTCATTTTGGAATGTGGTTTCAAAATTGTGATGTTTTATGACTGTGATGTCTCTTATACTTTCTAAGGAGATAGGAATATTCTTCCTACTTGTCTGGTGTTCACAATGATAGTGAGGAATTTGACGAGATAGGGATGTGAGGTGCTTTTAGCTCATATGGTGGATACCAAGGTGATGAGTCCTAGTATCCAGGATGTACCTATAGTGATAAAGTTTGAAGGAGTTTTTCTTGATGAGTTCCCAGGTGTTTCACCCCCAAGAGAGATTGATTTTGAAATTCATCTTGTTCCCGACATGCAACCCATAGCTTAGACACCTTATAGGATGGCCTCAGCTGATATGAAGGAGTTGAAGAAGAAATTGTAAGATTTGTTAAAGAAAGGTTTCACATGATTGAGAACTTCCCCTTAGGGTGGTTTGATGTTTTTTGTGAAGAAGAAGGATGGTTGTATGAGGTTTTTCATTAAATACTGACAATTAAACAAGGTTATAATGAAGAACAAGTACTTGTTTCCAATGATAGATGGTCTGTTTGACTAGTTGAGAGGTGTTTCCATGTTTTTTGAGATAGATTTGAGGTCAGGATATCACCACTTGTGGATAAATAAAGATGACATACCTAGGACTAGGCATGGTCATTATGTGTTTGTGGTTATGCCATTTGGGCTAACCAATGCACCAACATTGTTTATGAACCTGGTGAATAGAATGTTCAGACTGTATCTTGATCAATTTGTGGTTGTGTTAATATATGACATCTTTATTTACTCCATGGACAGTCAGTAACATGAGCAACATCTTTTTCAAGCTTTGAAATTGTTGAGGCAACATAGGTTGTATGCTAAGTTCAATAAGTGTGAGTTTTGGCTGACCGGGGTGTTTTTTCTGGGTCATGTCATATCCGCAAGATGAGTTTGTGTGGATCCTAAGAAGGTGGAGTCTATTTTGGAGTGGGATAATCCCAAGAAACCAACTAAGGTTTGAAGTTTCCTAGGTTTATCTAGTTACTAGAAGAGGTTCATCAAGAACTTCGATGTCATAGCCTTACCTTTGACCAAGCTAACTAGGAAGAAAGTACTTTTTGTGTTGGATGACAAGTTTTAGTGTTCTTTCCAACTTTTGAAGGAGAACTTGATGAGTGCTCATGTATTGGTGTTTCTAGATTCTGGGAAAGGTTCCATTGTTTTCTATGATGCTTCAAAGAATGGGTTGGGATGTGTGTTGATGTAGGATAAGAACGTGTCTCTTTTGCTTACCGACCGATTAAGAAATAGGAAAACTTCCCAACTCATGACCTAGAGTTAGCAGTAGTGGTTCTTGCCTTGAAGATTTGGAGACACTATTTGTATGGGGAGAAGTTCCAAATCTTCATAGATCACTAGAATCTTCAGTATATCTTCTTGAAGCAGGAGCTGAACATGATTCAAAGGAGGTTCCAAATATTCATAGACTGCTAGAATCTTCAATATATCTTCTTGAAGCATGAGCAGAACATAAGACAAAGGAGTTGGATGAAGCTAATTAAGGGCTATGATTGTACGGTAGAGTACCTTCTAGGAGAGGAAAATGTAGTGGATTATGCTTTGAACAGGAAGTCATACTCATCCTTATCTATTAATAAAGCGCACTTGCACTCTGTGGCATCTCACAAGAAGAACATGTTAGTGTCACTTCGACAAATGACTGCAAAGTAAGATGTATCTCTATTGGCAGGGTTGTTGGCACAACTATATGTCAATCTGACATTGATACAATAGATCAATGATGCGTAGAAAGATGATAATGTGATAAAAAAAAATTAGATCATAGCTTGTCAATGGAAAGCATGATGTATTTCACGAGTTAGATGATGGGACACTTGTTTTCACAACATAATAGTGGTTTTTGACATTGATAGTCTAAGGGAGATGGTACTCGAGGAAGCTCATTCCTCAATGTACGTGATGCATCCTAGCAGTACAAATATGTATGATAATCTTAAGGATATGTATCAGTGGTCAGGTCTGAAGTGTGATGTAGTAGAGTTCATGGCCAAGTGCCCAGTTTGTCAACAAGTCAAGGTGAAACATCAAAATCCCACAAGGAAATTGTATCGTGTACCAATTCCACAGTGGAAATAGGATCACATAACTATGGACTTTGTGGTTGGTCTTCCTAGGACAACCAAGGGTCATGATTCCATTTAGGTGACTGTTGACTAGTTGACAAAGTCAACTCATTGTTTTCCAGTCAAGACCACATACATAGATGAGAAGTTTACACGAATCTATGTTGATCAGATAGTACATCTTCATGGCATACCATCTATGATAGTGTCCGATAGAGGTCCTCAGTTCATCAGTAGGGTCTGAGAATGTTTGTATACAACATTGGAAACATATGTAAGGTTCAGTAAAACCTTCCACCTACAGACATATGGCCAATCAGAGAGGACCATACATACCTTAGAAGATTTGTTGAGAGCTTGTGTTCTTTAATTTCTTGGAAGCTTGGAAGTTCATCTGGATCTGATTAAGATTTGTTACAACAACAACTACCACAGTATATACATACATATATATATATATAGGGCTTCGTATGAAAGAAGATGAAATTCAAATCTTTGTTGGTATTTAGCATGTGAGTCTCTATTTTTGGGTCCTGGGTAGGTTCAACATGCTACTCAGAAGATCAAGGGGTAAGCACATATCAAGATAGGCAAAAGTCTTATGATGACAACCTCTACAGACACTTGGAATTCCAAGTTGAATAACATGTGTATCTCACGGTTTGCCCTTGGAAGGGCGTGCTGAGGTTTGGTAAGAAGGGTAAGCTGGCTCCTAGGTTTATAGGGACTTACTCTATCATAGCACAAGTTAGTAAAGTGGCATACATGTTAGAGTTTCCACTAGAGTTGCACAAGTTACATGATGTTTTACACATTTTTATGTTAAGGAAGTGTCATCCTGATAAAGAGCAGATGTTGCAGATTATAGAGGTTGACTTGGAGGAGTATGTTTCATATGTTGAGGGTCTAGTGTTCATCTTGGATAAGCATGTGTAGAAGATTAGGAAGAAGGATATAGCCTTAGTTAAGGCATTGTGGAATCATCATGGTGTATAAGAAGCCATGTGGGAGTTAGAAGTAGAGACATGTAGGAAGTACCCAACCTTATTCTCTTAGGATATTTGGGCAAAATCCTTGTTAGGGATTTATGACTGTAAGACCCTAACCCTTCTTAATCTTTAAACATAATTTGTTTGGCATGATTGGATTAATTGGATGAATAATCTTGAACATAAATATATTTTGTGATCTGAAATAAATTGATGAAACTACATTTAATGTGAATCAAATCAGAACTTATTTTCCCAAGTTACCAATTTATGTAAATTGTGGATTGTTACGTAATTTACCCTTTTTTGGTAGTATGAACATAGATTTTTCATTTGTAGATAAGGATTTTCTAATTTCATTGGATGCTTCTGAACCATGTTTGATGGAGTTCATAATCTTGGTGGGATGATAGTGTATGTTTCATTGACCAATGGTTCTTAATGAACCTTGTTGTTCTTGGTGGTCGGCGGGGTTTTAGGTGACCGTTTACCTTTCTCAGTGGATGTTTGTTTCTTGGTAGTCAATGTATTCTAGGTGGGCAATGAGTTTTTGATGCCTGGTGAAACTAATAGCTATCCAAATAGGGTCTCATTGACCAATGAGCTTAGTTTGTGTATATGTGTGACTGATGAGGTTTTGACCAATGGGGTTAGATGATCAATGAATTTTCTAGCTAATAAAGTATCGATACCCGACAAAACCTAGTTCGACTTGTTTTCCTTGATCAACAAAATCTCATCTTTTTGGTCGACAATTCTCTGACCAACATGTTCCCAGTGCACAACAAACTCCCCAGCTGATGGAATTCTTGGTCCTAGATATTTTGGGCCGATGGATGGTCTACTCAATGGAAGTTATGTTCGATCATATATACATCCCCTCTCTCATTTTATTTCTACTCTTTTGGTGGAGTTTCATTTAAAACTTGAGGAGCCAGATGAAGAAGTACTAGAATGCAGTGGTCGATGAGGACTCTTCGAGGACGATGCTCTCAAGATTTTTTTGAACAAATGTGCTTGAATCAAGTTTAATTGGACTAATATCAAGTTGTAGATCATGTTTCTTGCTTCCTTTGTGTAAGATTCTTTCCTGTCTCCTTTTTTCCTTGTTATTTTTCACCCTTTTCACTCATGTGGCCAATTTCTTGGGTGTTTCTTGAGTTTCCTTGATATTTCCTTGCTAGAAACCAGTGCATGTGGTTTGAGCACTCTCATTTCCTTCTTTGTTGCCCTATTTATACTATGTTTGTGGAGAGAGGAGATGATCTTGAAGCCTTTTTCAGTTAATCTCAACATTTGGATGTTGTTTTGGAGAGTTTTCACCTTAAATCTCCGTTTTCATCTCTCTACTAGGCAAGTTATATAACTTTGAAGCATTTCTTGCATACTATCCACTTGCATGTTAGTATTATTACCCTAGAAACTCACAATCATGCTAGATAATAGCATTTAGAAGTGCTATTTCATATGTTTAATAGATGATCCATACATATCGACCATAGATCATATTTTATGAACTTTATTTGTTAAACTATTGAGTTGTTCCTTTGAGCATGCAAGGTCGAAATTTGTAATATAGGTGAAATGACTTCTAAAAGTGTTATATAAGTATTGTTTTAGTACCCATACATTGAAACTTGTGGATTAGTGGTTAATGTATGGCAGTTACATTGATTTTATCCATTGTTATTATGGTGTAACCATGGTTGGACGAAACCCTAATATGGAGGTAATATCTTTATTCTAAATCTTGTATGCACACGAGACTTTTGTACAAAGATGATGTTGTCCCGATCATAGTGATGCATATGGCTTGATGCATTCTAGTTGGTGGTTAGTTCTTTCATGACAAAGAATGGTTATTTTTCTCTATGAAGGAGTGTTGTGGAACTATTTAGTACATTTTATATATTCAAGTGTTGTGAATGCCAATGATCTTGTGAGAATATTTTTGGTGTTTATATGTAACTTGACTGATGCAAAAAATAGACAATAAATTGACTTAAGTATTCAAGTATAACCCTAATCAAGTAGTACTATCTTTTTTACTACTTAAATGCATAATCTTGGTAAGTAATACATTCTTTTATTTTATATATCTCGTTGGGACATGGGTCTTACCTCGTGGGTCAGCACATCTTTTTAGGTGATCGCAACCGGTGTCAGACACAGAGTATCTAGGAGAATATTTTTTAAGATCTATAGAAGATAAATATTAGTTAGTGACGAGCATAAATCACGCGTCCAAAATTGGAGGCAGATTTGAAGTTAGTCGGACTTTTACATTTATAACCCGAACTCTTCTACGCCCCCACAACATTGCTTACGGGGTCGAAGTAGATATACGGGGTCGAACACAGGGACAAGGGTGGTAGTGTTGAGAACTATGAATCGACACGCTACACTCTGACAGGTACAAAGAGATAGTAAATTCCCCAAGGGGAAACAACAAGATGTCACAAACAAAACAAAGAAAACTATCTCCAACTGGAGTTACTAGAAGGATTTAAGGTTTTAGTCATTTAGCAGTTTTTAGGGGTTTTCATGCGACATAAACAGAAAGATCAAACTAGAGCTAAAGCAAGGTGCGAAGGATAAACTTTGGTAAAATACGAAGCAACAGTAACATCCTGTACCCCTCCTCTCAGAGCAGATACCTCTAACCAAGCATCAACACCCCTCTCGAGGTTGCTGGACTTTAAGTTAGAGTTAAATGTTACTGAAGCAACTCCGATTCTGGGCACTCTCGTACTCCAGAATCAGCCCAAACACTAGAGCCACAACACATCTCTCAAAGTTGTTGCGACGAGAAAACACGATTAGGTAGCTAAGCGAAACGCGATCCAAACATGCAAGCTAGAGTTCAGATATTAAACATAGCAGTCATCCAACAATTGCACCAAACATAAAGCAGCAAGTAATTACGCTTTTCCATTTCCATAAACATTAAGGGTCTTAGTTACATTGCATAAGTAAAGAATTAAATAACATAAATAAAGATAGAGGTCGCCTTCTTGATGTAGAAGAACGACAGACTACAGCGGCTCTCCAGCCAGATACCGGTCAGGAGCCTAGCCCGATACAACCGTGTCGGGCGGCACACCCTCTCAGGCGACACACTGTGACGACCGATTGTATCGTTCAAGGACCCTGGCCGATACGCTCAAGTCAGGCGGCACCCTCTCGGGTGGCACGCAATGACGGGAGAAGCGTATCGGGTTCGATATTGTGTCAGGCTAGGAGTGACGCATCTAATTTTAGGCACTTGCGTCGCTATCCACATTGGCCGATATTGCCCTGCAGTGTCGCCCGGGATGGTCCTAAGTGAACCATCCCCTCCCTCTCGGGACGGGGAAGAGATCACCTAGAGTTTCCGGCACGAACACTCAGGCGCGATACTTCTGCTCTCGCAACTTCCTCTGAAGATTTGCTCAGGATTCTGACTTGTCTTTTTGGCTTCCTATAGCTGCTATTTATAGGCAGTGGTTGGGGGAAGTTATGGTGCTCAAGGCGCCACGTATCCCTCCTTTTCACGGGGTCGTCGGACGGCCGATACACATATCGCCCGAGACATGGATGTCGGCTGTCGGTCACGTGATGGGCGGCACCTGCCGGTGGGTGGCCTGTGTCGCGCGACAAGTTTGGGTTGTCATGGCGAGCTCGGCTCCCTGTCGGGTAAAAGACGTGTCGTCCGTCAGTTTCTTCTTGCGTGACATCCCCGTGTCACGCGTCGTTGTGTTGCGCTACCCTATCGGGCAGTGATCGTATCGGTCGTCAGGAAGGCCGATGCAGGTTGAACTTATTTGTGGGCCGGAACGGCCTTATTGACGATAAATGGGTCACGCGTCGTTGTGTTGTGTTACCCTATCGGGCAGTGATCGTATCGGTCGTCAGGAAGGCCGATGCAGGTTGAACTTATTTGTGGGCCGGAACGGCCTTATTGACGATAAATGGGTCAAAATAGGAGGAAAATACTGCAAAAGATGGAAATATTGAATTAAGAGCTTTGTTTGGCCAATTATTGCGAACGTACATATAAAAGAGAGGAAAACAGTTTAAAAGGGTAGTTTTGATAACAGAAAAATAGTCTAAAATATCACAAAATTTGGTGTTATCAACTCCCCCAAACTTAGCATTTTGATTGTCCTCAATCAATATTAAACTTTATTTAGTGATGCTTCTTCTTGCTTGGTGTAGCTTTCAGGCCAAAGGGTAAAACAAGTATTGTAATGCCTTTAGAGATAATGATGCCTCCCTACGAACAAAAGACCTTGCGTTTCCTACCTTATTATTTCAGTAAATTTTTTCTCTACAGCTTCAGTGAGACTTTGGTGCATGATTCTGAAGTTAGCTTACACACCAAACAGCTTTATTTTTGGGTCAGAAAGTTGTGTATAGGGTAGGCTAAGGCTTTTTTTGGGGTTTTTCTTGTCTCCATCAGTCCATCCAGGTAAGGGTCCGTTAGCGGGCAAGTGGTCCCTGCAGTCCAAGCCAGTTGGCTTTAGAGTAGTGATTTCACATCCTACGTACCACTGCCCCAGATCTACCATGCCTGAAGATGGGTACTTTTGGAAAACAAGTGTGTATATATTTTTTCTTTTCTTTTATTGGGCACAACTCTCATGCTTTTATTCACACTCATAAGGCTTCTTTCTCTTTTTAGGATTTTCATTGGGTAAGGCAAAACAAAAGAGATTTCTGCTGTTTGGGCAGCTTTTTCCTTCTCCATACTCGTCTCTTAGCTGTTTGCGAGATTATTATATTTTTTTTAATTTTTGGCATGGCAAAACATAATGTTTTGTTTGTTTGAGGCAGCATTATCAGAAAGATATAACAAAACTTGCATCTCGTTAAGCACATAGAAAACAAACTTTGCAAGGAGCTGCATCAGGTTTTTACTATTATAGAAGCTTTGTACATATGTATGGAGATGATATAAACAAAAAATTTTCAAAATTGGGTGTGAGCATATATATGTACACAAAGAACAACAGAATAAAGAATTTGAGACAAAAGAATGAAAAAAAGGAGTCAGAAGAGTCAGGAATTTTTTTTCTTCAAAAATGTATACTTCCCTCACTAGTACATGGTACCCCCCCCCAAACTTACTCCACACTCTGTCCCAGAGTTGTGAAGTAGATAAGGTGAGGTAGTGTTATTCCACTGAGGTTGCACATGTGTCAGATAGAAGCTCCCACACATATTCTCCTCTTTTGCTGTGATAATCGATGTTGTGGAGCTGGTCAGGCGTTGCTTCATTTGCTATCCATTCCAGGACATGGATGCCGTAGTCGTTGGATAGGGGAAACTACTGCGGACTGCGGTGGAAGAACTGGAGTTCGTGCCATTTGCCTCCTTGCATGTCCAGGAATGGTTGGACCATCTTTGACACCTCGTCGTAGTATTTTCGAACCAAACATTCGACGGATGACAATGGTTCTGATGTACACGACACTGGATGGTTTTTGTTGCTGTCCGAGCTATTGTAGAAGATTCCCGCTCGTTGCTGAGTGTACATTATCAGGAGCGTCCAGTGACTGTAATGGAGGACGGGGAGGAAGATCGTGTGTGGAACCTCGCTCTCCAATTCCTGCAGAAATGCTTGCTTCGCTCCTATTTCATCGGCGAGGCAAATGTCATAGAACAACATAGGATGAGCTATGTAAGCATGTTTTAGCCTTGGCTGTATAAATTGGATGTAAGAGGCTGCCACTGATACAGCCAAGCATCCTCCTTCTTTTACCATGTCCCTTAGATCATCAACCGGGACTACGACATCGCCTGCCTGAAAGGCGACAACCGATGGGGTAGAATCAGCTAACTGTAGATGGATTACGTTGACCTACTCCTACGTGAGAGTTACTCAAAAAAAGCGGTCAAAATCTTTGATCAGCTCTTCTGAAGCTTTAGGAGAAGCAGCGTCTTCTATCCCATGCACTTTCTTCAGGGTCTCCAACTGCTTTCCTGCCCCATAGGTGTCGGTTGCTATCTCCTCTTCTCCTTCTGAAGGGCTGCTGGATTGAGAAGAGTCTTCTTCTAGGTCACTGTCCAGCAGCTGCTTTGGTACCCCTACATCTCAGAAATAGTGCTTGTCCTTGATCAGCAACATGGCGTAAATGCCCCTGCGGTGATAGAAGGACCTACTCTTAAGGGCTCCCAAATTTCCAAATGTATTGAGCACCTCAATGGCACCCAAGATGGCGAAAGCGTTGTTTCCACTCCCCTCTTCTGCCTGGACGGGGAGGTCTCGAAGAGTAAAGAAGTTCCAAATGCCTTTGTGACGTTGGCTTACACGTTTGATAGCTCGGAGGAGATGCAGCGGTAGGAGTCTCAGTTTCTCATCTTCCGGGTGGCAGAAAACACCCCCGGAGCGCGACACCTCGTCATTGCTGCATCACATCAGCTGGACGTCGTGGTTTTTGAGGTCTGCCACGCAGAGAAACCACATGTTGCGGTGCTTATACGGGGCCAACACGAAGTTTGGTCTGTACTCTTCAATGTAGTGCAACATGTCGGCCACCACATTGGAGTCTGTATCTCCTTTCATCAGTCTTCTCGCTAGGGTCGGGGTGGCATTGTATATCATCTTCCGACCCATCCTACTGTCGATATCTTCTATTATCGCATTCTGCAGGAACCTAAACAGTCTTTTTCCGATGAAGGCCGGTGTGCGGAACATCTTTCGAAGATCTCCCCGTCGTACGGAGAGGTACCCGTCACTCCAGACGATGCCTTATTCATCTGTATGCGATCTTAAGACCTTGTTCAGTAGCCTCTGGTCTCTGATCGTCAGGCATCTGATTGCTCTCCTGTCAAAGTCGGCCATTTCGAAGGAGGGTATCTCGGACGGCTCACGGAATCTGACCACCATTGAGTGTCTTCCTCGGGGAAGGTGTCTTCTATTGACTGCGTAGACATCCCCCTTCTCTCCCTCAGATTCATCAGAAGAGTCTCCCCCAATGCTGATATCTTCGTCATCATCTTCGACTTCATCTAGGGGGACGGAGGGGTTTTCTTCTTCCAAGTCTAGGGAGCTCTCCTGTCCTGCTAGAGCTCCTTCGGCTAACCTTTATTGTGTCCCCTCCTCGGGCACTGAGGATTGCCCGCTGGAGGAGGAGGAGGACACAATTCCCGAGGGGGAAACTAATGAAGGAGGAGGAGAGCCACGACTAGGGGGTGACAGGGACCTTCTCGGCTACCTTCGGCGCGGATGGTCGTCACTCCTATCCAGCCTCTTTTCGATCTTGTCAAGGCGTTGGAGAACTTGCTGAAGTGTCGAATTCAAGGCCTCTAGCCCGCCGGGAAGGCGAGCCAGAGTCAGCAGCTCTCGTTCTTGGCTATTCAACCTGTCTTGGAAAGATGAAAACTTGCGGGTTAGGGAAATACAGATAGCTGAGTTGATATCTGTTACCTCCCTTAAGTAGTCGAACTCGTGCCCAAGCATCTTTCTGAGCGACGGAGGAGTTCCGGTGGGTCTCCCTTCCATCCTCGCGACATCTTTCTCGCGCGTGGGTCTACCAGGCAAGGTAGAGTCTATCTGAATCATTTGCGATGCAGATGCCGCCAGGCGAGGTGACAGCACTTTTTTAGTTGCCACCACCTTGTCTTCTCATCGGGGTGGACATGGCCATGGTGTGGGCTGACTCTGCTCCACCTCTGCACTGTCGGCGATCTCCTCAACCGCTGCAGGAGGGGACTTCGGCGGCGGTGTCAGTGTCCACTGTGTTCTTTCGAACCCCATTCTCAGGGTCTCATTGAACACCCTGTCGCTGACGTCCTGCTGAAGTGCTTCTTCTGCCTCTGCAGGCCTTAAAGCAATGACGGGGGCTGCGACCGCCTCCTCTGTGACAGCTCCCGTAGTTTCTATCTCGGTGACCTCGACAATCACCGGGTCTTCTTCATCCACCACGGTCGTTGTCCTGGTGGTGGCTGGTATAGTGGGAGCGACCACAGCTCTATTAGCATCTACCGTCGGTAGCTCTGGGGTTGCCCGTTCTTGGGCTCTGATGGTGGTGGGGTAGGCTGCATCTTTTTCTACCGCTTCGATTTCTGCGGCGGTGAAAATTAGTTTTTCTGCATCGTAGGAGGCGCAACGAGGGAGCGGGAGAAGTATGTTCGTCCTTGAAAATTTGTAGAAGTAATCCCTCCCCTCCTTCTTTATGATGTTGGTTCTCATCAGGTACTTGGTGTCGATCAGCTCATCACCTTGCGTCCTCGAAAGGCTGCGCGGCTCTTTTGGGTACCCAAGCCCTGCCACAATTAAGTTGACGATGCCTCCCATATAGTATTCCTTGGTGGTGTCCTTCATCGGGTGCATCCTGTTTAGTAAGAATCGTCCGAGGTTTATCACCCGTCCCTCCATCACGTGCCACATGACATGGAGTTCTTCCGTGTAGATGTTGCTGGACTCGTTCTTGCTGAATAGCAAGCATGCCACCAATTTGTGTACTATTCTCCAAAAACAGGAGTGCACTGCTACCACCTTTCTTCCCGGCTTGAATGATGATTCGTCGGTTAGAATGTTCCATAGCTCCACGGGATTGAACCCGTCTCCCTCGGTGATTCTCTCACCGTTATCCATTAGATTCTTCTCCTCCTCGCTGGAAGAGAAGATCTTGTTCAGCAGCTTCTCAGAGATGGCGTGCTCCGAGTTGTAAAGGCGGGCCTGGAGTCTATCTGCTCCGCCGCATTCTTTTCTTTCTGCAGCAGAATTCTTTACCATGTGGAGAGAAGACATGAACTCCTTCGTGAGCCCAGTATAATAAGAAGATCGGCTAAATCATATCTTTCTCAGCCCTGCCGCAGCTAGGACTCCTTTCAGCCTCTCAAGGAGTCCCAGCTCAGCAAACGAAGCTTCGTGGCAGAACCTGCTTGGCCTGTACACCTTGGTCTCTACCTCATCATAACAGCGAGCGTGCTCGTCGTCCCTTGGCAAGAACCTCCCAGGCGAGTATTCTAGAGGTGCCACTGCTGCTATTGGTGTTGGTATTGGAGTTGGAGCCGCCACTTCTCCAACCCTAATTCTCTTCTCTACTGTCCACGCCCTAGCTGCTTCTGTATTCGGGCATTTCTACCCGGCAGTGGGTGCTTCAGCTGTTGTCTCAGGGTAGATCCTCCTGCCTTGCTCGTAAACACGGACGACAGTTTGCTTGATGCAAGCCATTCTATTAATTAATAAACAAAATCCTTGGTCAATTAGATATGTCGATGTTTTGAAGAAGTTAAACTAAATGCTCGATAAGGTATGTCCTAATACAGAAATGATCCACACCCCGCATTAGGCGATACAAGGATGCTCAGCTCAGGAACCGCAAGACCGATAAGTTACTCATTAAAAGGTAAAATCGTGTCGGGCGGCACGGTCTGCCCGGCGATAAGGTCTGTCGGGCAATACCTTGTTGTGTTCTCAACTTCCGCACGATACGGGAGTAGGGAGGTCTTGCATGACACGGGAGCAAATGCACAAGGTCTTAACATGATACGGGAGAGTAAAAGTAGTAAGGCAAGTAGCCTGATACGGTAAGAACTCGGCACTATATATAACAATCCCAACTGGGGGTGAAACTTGGTAATTTCGGAGCGCGCGTCGGCCGTTGGGGTAACTCGTTCCTGAGTTGGGCAGTCCATCCGTCGGCACAAGAGTGATTACTTCAACTGCTCGATACGAGTGTACCCTGCCCAGGCATGCTAACCGACACGACCCTTGCGATTCCCCGAAATTCCGCTTCCCGATATGGATGCATTTAAAGCGCCGGTTGGGTTGCTGCCCGATACAATTTGCAAACATAGCGGTTAAAAGCAGCTGATGAGTAAAACATCATTGGCCTAAGACTAAGATCCTGGCCTCAGATGGCATTACTCATCCCGGTCAATAAAACTAAGGCGTTGACCCATAAACAGAAGAGTCAGCGCATGTGGCGCACACACTGACTTGGGCCTTATTACAATCCATAATGTTTGTAGTGTTTTTCATGCAGAAAAGTAAAAGCGTCCTAATCTAGGAATCTTAAAAAGCCAGCTCGGGATGCTCCCCGAGAAGCGCTTCATCTT
The DNA here is from genome assembly GCA_963693085.1 of Alisma plantago-aquatica. Lineage (NCBI taxonomy): Eukaryota > Viridiplantae > Streptophyta > Magnoliopsida > Alismatales > Alismataceae > Alisma > Alisma plantago-aquatica. The sequence continues at coordinate 1,281,565,040 of OY856412.1, read as the reverse complement.
CGGCTTCTTCCTGGATCTTCATTCTCCGCCTCTGCGGTCATTATCCTGCCTTTTTTGCTGGTTCAGTATTCGACGAAATCTTTCCTGATGGGTTCTTCACAATTTCGGCTAGTTGAGCTAGCTGCTGGTCGATCTGGTGTTGATGTGTCTGCATGTCCGCCAGCTGTACCTGCAAGGAGTTCAAAACACCGGAATTTGATAGCACACTTTGGGCCAGTTGATTATTAATCGTATCCTGCTTCTTAACGAAATCAAATAACTGGCCAATTACGTCTGCTTTGCCCGTGCCCTTGTCTTGTTCTCGGTTTGACCCTTGATACTTCCCCTACACTTGGAAGTTTCATTTCGCTGACTGGAACTGGTTGTTCTTGGCGGATTGACCAGGCCCCCCACTCTTCTCAAAAGCTTGTGTCGGCTTGGACGAGATATGCAGCTGATGAGAGTTTTCAGCTGCATCCTTGTTGCCGTAGTTAAAGCCGGGGTGATCTGGCCTTTTGTATTTCACAAAAGAGACATTTTCAGTCCTTTCATCTTCCGAATCACAATCACTGTTCGTGTCCGGCCGGGTGTAAACGCAGTTGTCTACCCCTTGTCCTCCTTCGCCGCACGTAACACATTTCATCACCTTCTCAACTGGCTTCTTGCCTTTCCCGCCAACTTCTCGCAGTTGCTTAACATCAGTGGTGATTCTCTGTATCTGTGAGGTGATGGACTCCAACGCCTTGGACTCAAGAGCGGACCCTTCACTGACCTTCTTGACCTGTCCTCTGTCGGATCGATCAAAATCAGCGCCGGCCATCAGCTCAGCCATGTTCTTGATGATCCTTTCGGACTTGCTTGGTTTCTTCCCAAGGAAGTCACTGCCTGCTGCCGCATTTAGTGACACCCTTTCATCGGGATTCAGGCCATTATAAAAGGTGGTGACGAGGAAGCCCTTCTTATAATTATGATGGGGGAAATTCCTCTGGTATTCTTGGAGTCATGGAGGCTTTCATTCGGCTTTTGCATAAAAGAGGTTATTTTCTGCCTATTTCTGACAGTTCTTTCAGTGGGGTAGAACTTGTTAACGAATGCATCAGCCAAAGCTCCCCATCCGTTTAGAGATTGGTTGGGCAACCTAAGATACCAGGATAGGGCTTTGTCTTGCAGGGAGAAAATGAAGCCCTTACAGTAAATCACCTCTTGGGGGACCCCCCGCATCTTTATTGTATCACATATATTTTTGAATGCATCCAGATGGTGGTAGGGGTTGTCGTTCTTTGAACTCCCCCTGAAGCTCTTTTTCTGAATCATCGAGATCACAGACGACTTAAGCTCAAAATTCACCGCATTGAACTGCGGGGTGACGACTGGACATCGGGAGTTGTTGGCCTTTGTGGACACCAACTCTCTTAGCGTTTTCTCTTCTTCCTCCGAGTCGTTGTTGTCGCTGGGGTCATGTCGTTGTTCCTGACTATCGTGATTTCTTCTATGCCTCCGGTGGCGATGACGTCTATCGCGGCGATGTCCTTCCTCGTGCTCTCCCGATTCTGGATCTTCTTGTTGAGTGTTACCGTCATACCGGTCGTCACCTTCGGGTGGTGGCGAGTCAGGCCTCCTCCCTTGGCGTTCGCCTCCAGAATGTTGGGGTTCGATGCGAGGAGGCATATTGGTGTTGGTGTTTGGCAGACTAGATCACCGTACTTCAGAGTTCCTGAAACGGCACGAAAAATCAAGTTTGAAAATAGAATTATTATTTTTGTGCAAAGAATAATGATAATAAAATAACGAAAGAAAGAAAAAAGTGTTGTCAATCTCATTTCTAAGCTTGAGGCACAGGAATGTAGTTAGGGGATTCGGATTCGTCAACAGTATCATTTTGCCTTGTCCCCGACAACTGCGCAAAAAAGCTGAACAATCGAGCGTCCAAAATTGGAGGTGGATTTGAAGTTAGTCGGACTTTTACATTTATAACCCAAACTCTTCTAGGCCCCCACAACTTTGCTTACGGGGTCGAAGTAGATATACGTGGTCAAACATAGGAATAAGGGTGGTAGTGTTGAGAACTCTGAATCGACACGCTACACTCCGACAGGTACAAAGAGATAGTAAATTCCCCAAGGGGAAACAATAAGATGTCACAAACAAAACAAAGAAAACTATCTCCAACTGGAGTTACAAGAAGGATTTAAGGTTTTAGTCATTTAGCAGTTTTTAGGGGATTTCCTGTGACAGAAACAAAAAGATCAAACTAGAGCTAAAGCAAGGTGCGAGGATAAACTTTGGTAAAACAAGCAGCAGCAGGAACATCCTGTACCCTTCTCTCAGAGTGGATACCTCTAACCAAGCGTCAACACCCCTCTCGAGGTTGCTGGACTTTAAGTTAGAGTGAAATGTTACTGAAGCAACTTCGATTCCGGGCACTCTCGTACTCCAGAATCAGCCCAAACACTAGAGCCACAACACATCTCTCAAAGTTGTTGCGACGGGAAAACACGATTCGGTAGCTAAGCGAAACGCGATCCAAACATGCAAGCTAGAGTTCAGATATTAAACATAGTAGTCATCAAACAATTGCACCAAACATAAAGTAGCAAGTAATTATGCTTTTACATTTATATAAACATTAAGGGTCTTAGTTACATTTCATAAGTAAAAAATTAAATTAGAGGTCGCCTTCTTGATGTAGAAGGACGACAGACTACAGCGGCTCTCCAGCCCGATACCGGTCAGGAGCCTAGCCCGATACAACCGTGTCGGGCGGAACACCCTCTCAGGCGACACACCGTGATGGCCGATTGTATCGTTCAAGGACCCTGGCCGATACGCTCAAGTCAGGCAGCACCCTCTCGGGCGGCACGCAATGACGGACGAAGCGTATCGGGTTCGATATCGTGTCAGGCTAGGAGTGACGCATCTAATGTTGGGCACTTGCATCACTCATCCACATTGGCTGATATCGCCCTGCAGTGTCGCCCGGGACGGTCCTATGTGAACCATCCCCTCCCTCTCGGGACGGGGAAGAGCTCACCTAGAGTTGCCCGACACGAACACTCAGGCGCGATACTTCTGCTCTCGCAGCTTCCTCCAAAGATTTGCTCAGGGTTCCGACCTGTCTTTTCGGCTTCATATAGCTGCTATTTATAGGCAGCGGTTGGGGGAAGTTGTGGTGCTCAAGGAGCCATGTATCCCTCCTTTTCAAGGGGTCAGTGGACGGCCGATACACATATCGCCCGACACATGGATGTCGGCTGTCGGTCACGTGATGGGCGGTGCCTGCCGGTGGGTGGCCTGTGTCGCGCGACAAGTTTGGGTTGTCGTGGTGAGCTCGGCTCCCTGTCGGGTAAAAGACGTGTCGTCCGTCAGTTTCTTCTTGCGCGACATCCCCGTGTCACGCTTCGTTGTGTTGCGCTACCCTATCGGGTAGTGATCGTATCGGTTGTCAGGAAGGCCGATGCAGGTTGAACTTATTTGTGGGCCGGAACGACCTTATTGACGATAAATGGGTCAAAATAGGAGGAAAATACTACAAAAGATGGAAATATTGAATTAAGAGCGTTGTTTGGCCAATTATTGTGAAAGTACATATAAAAGAGAGGAAAACAGTTTAAAAGGGTAGTTTTGATAACAGAAAAACAGTCTAAAATATCACAAAATTTGGTGTTATCAGTTAGTAGCTGTAGAGTCCTAGAGTTGTCCCTATACTCTCAGGTCTGGGTAGCTTTTTTTGTGTGTGATGTATATTGACTCAAGATTTAGGCAGAGTAGCTTGTTCCATGTAAATGATGTAAATATGTGAACAATAACTTGTTTAACAGGTTGTGGCTAACACCATGGAACCAATGCACAAATTCCTAGTATGGTTGTGTCTATGTATATACATACACACACACACATACACACACACACATATATATATATACACACACACATATATATATAAATATATATATATATATATATATATATATATAAATATATATATATATATATATATATACAAAATGATCTACCATTGTGTAAGTGTTTGACATGTTTAGAAAGTTAATTCAGTTTTAATCGTATGCCTTTTTGGTAATATTCTTTATTAGTAATTAAATCGGCATTTTAATTTCAGTATTTTCATTTTGTGTGGCGGGTTTCGACAAGAATGGTGTCCCTATTACTATATACTAAGTTATGTTTTTGGAGAGCATGAAAGTAGTTTTATTACATGTTCTTTGCACAAACATGTAGTTCAGGGATTCTATAGTTAATTTTGTACTTTGTCATTGGTGCATGAATTAACATTGTTGTCCTTTTTTCAAAATAACGAATGAATCAACGTTCCTATGGAAAGGATTGTCCTAGCAAAGAACAAGTCATGAGAAGTTACCCAAGCAACCCCCTCCATCAGACATTCTAAATATCCTTATGAATCACCTTTCCCTTACATATTCATCAAGGTGTAGATTGAAAAAAAAAGATATACTAAGTTTCTAGATACCATCAAAAAATACACCTAGATATCCCTCTTCTTGACGCCATTTACAGAATGCCAACATATGCCAATTTTTGGAAGGATATGATCATTAAGAAGAGAAATAGATGAGAAACATAAACTATATCTTTAGCTAGGATGTCTAGCACCTTCAATCAATCAACTATTCCAACCATATAGAAGGATCCTAAAGATTTAACTATCCCCTTTCTTTAAGGAGACACCTTGGAAATATATGGCCTTGCCGACTTAGGTGCAAGTATAAGCCTCATTATCACATTCTCTAGAAACGTGCTTGGGATTCAATGACATAGTTACCTCAAATATCATCCAACTAGATGATATTTCATAAACATAACCATTTGTTGTAGTCGAAGGCGTTCCTATTCAAATTGAAAACTTCTTCATTCCATGCGAAAAAGTCATCGTCAACGTCGTTGAAGATCCTATGTTCCCAATGATCTTTGTTCGATCTTTTCTCTATACTACATGAGCCCTTATTCATGTCTTTGATGGTCTGGTAACCATTAGTGTTGTAGATGACCACATTGGTTTCAACATATTAAATCCCATGAAGGGGTCTTCCCTTATGGACATAAGTTATTTCATTGATTGTTACAGCCAGTTGTGTGCTGAGATATGAGTATTAGCAATCATAAGCTCCCTCATATGCTAAAAAATGTCCTTTATTGGCTTTTTTCTTACTGAATTTTATATTTAGGCCAAGAAAATACATTTTACCTATTTTAATATCTAATACCAAAAAATTATTGACATGTATATCCTCTAATACAATGTGTATTTATTTGGGATGTAGTTTTACCAACTAGGAGTATGCAATACGCCTTGACTTGGAACAAATTTCCTTCATACTTTTTCTATTATGATATCATTTTATGTCATTTTGTAATTTGAATGGTTATTATAGAGTCCTCAAAAACATAAGTCTGTAGTCATGCCTAAATATGAAATAAATATAGCAAAACATAATCAAACAAAAAAATATTATTTCTATAGGTATATATTAGTATCTAAAAGTAATTGATAAAATATTAAAATATATATAATATAATACCAAATTATTAAATAAATAAAAAAATAATAAATTCAATCTTTAAATATAGCATTATTTAAGAATGTAAACCTAATAATCTATCATTAAAATACATATAAAAATGCATACAAAGAAAACATAATAAATATTAAAAGATTCAAACTATAGGACATAAAAATTAAAGTTTTATTTATTACATGATGATAACTAAATTGAAACATAATTTAATCAATTTCATAAATGATTTTGATAAATTTACAACAATAATTTTGTTTTATGGATGTTAAAATATAGTGTTCTAATCGAAAAAATCCCTTCAATTATATTTGAAAGTTGAAAGTTAACTATAGAATTTTGTTTCACCATTAATCTATTATTTATAGTATAAATATAGTGTTCTCACTATAAATGGAATAAGGACCCTTTGAAGATACAACCTATCTACTAAGAAGAAATGTGATTTTATAACAATGTAGGATATTGCAATGTCAGTAGGAGATGTGTTGTTGAATAAATGGAAAGGTTTCCAAAAAATGATATAGGCATCCTTAAAAACACAAGGATTCATCTTTAATATTAATCTTTTACATAAAATAAATATTTATATTTATTATATAAAATATAACTTTATGTATTTTATATAATGTTCTTCAACAATCAAAATTAATGTACTTGACCCTAGCTAAGGTGTTGACTTCTAAATGATGGACTCTTGTTTGAAATGCATATAATGTTCCTAAAAAATGAATTAAACCGTCATAGAAGTTGACCTGATGTCTGATTTAAATACCCCTAAGGTGTGGGGTAATTGGGAGAAAGAAGTTTACACTAATGGAGTGGAGTCACCAAATTGTCTACTCCTGAGATGTGGTTTCCATATCATAAAAATAGTAATGTATTCCTGGTTAAATATGCTTTATATTTTTTTATGGATTGTGTAGCTATCTTGAACAATCATATTTATTGTTGATAATTATTTGTAACCAATACAATATTATATGTTATTTTGTTTGTCATGTTTAAATTATATATCATCATATAAAAATATAATTTATTACTTTGGTTTAATATAATTATAAATATATATATACATACCAATGTACACATTATGTTGTGCATTGTTGTGTATTATACTTTTAATTTCTTACACTGCTAATTTTTTGAAATTCAAGAATTTTATTTTTTCTATGTGTTGCTTTAAATTTTTATAGTGACTTGTATGTATATATATACATATATATGTATATATATGTATGTATGTATATATATATATATGTATATATATATATATATATATAAATATATATATATATATATATATATATATATATATATATATATATATATATATATATATATATACAAAGGTTAGGAAGTGTGTACTGCTTGGTGCATGTACGTTACGTGTATCGGCCATTAAAATGACATAAATAAAATGATATATGTATATATAATATATACTATAATATATATAATATATCTTACAATATATATATGTATATGTATGTACACACACTCATTATAATTTTTTTAGGGTATCATATTGCATCATGTTTTCTTATTTCTTACTATTTTACTGAAAATTTAACCATAATAACTATTATCCACTTAGATAATGAAATTGTCAATCTTGACATCAACATGACTTTTTCATAACCTGAAGTAATCAAATTGTAGAAAACTTCTTTGTAGGGCATATTTGACATAGGAAAGGCACATGCATTGTGGACATCGATTCTAAATAAGAGCTACTCAAACTATACTAATCAAACCTTATATGTATAAAACGACAACGTAATCATATATCTACATGAAAATATTATGTATGTATATATTTTAAAACAAACATGTATACATTTATAAAATAATACTCCAAATTTAAGTACCATGTACACTAATTTATTTGTATTGTTTGATTAGTTTATGCAAATACAAGGTCATATTTTAATGGTTTGTTGTTTAATGAAGAAGATAGATGTATCATTTACTTCGTAAAAGAATGCATCCTTAAAATAGGTTAGCATAACTCTAACTAATTACTATAGTAGAAATCTTCATTTGCTCTTATTTAAGGTTAATAATTAGGCTCACACTAGAAATACAAAGGAAAGGGGAAACTAAAAGAAAATATATTAAACGTGAATATATTTTATAGATATAGTGAGAACTTGAAATAATTTATAATTATATCTTTAGGTACATCAACTTTTGGGTTAGTAGGGCGGAATAATGTCTACGCATTGTGTAAGTCGACTGAGTAGTAATTTATTTGATATACATTGAGCAAAGAAATTATTGTGATTGATGACAAGTATGGTTATTGTAAGATCCTCAAACTTGGTAAATTTGAATCCTATGAAAATGAGGCTTTAATTAGAAAATTGGAATAATAATGTTATCTTGAATCCGATTAGAGGCATGGTTTATACCTATGGGCCAAGTGAGGCCCATGAGACTATTTTCTTTGCAAATATGTCTTTGTTGCAAACATTTAAGAAATAAAAGGATATCATACATAAATGAAGGACTATCACTTTATGGTTTTTTAGATTATTGAAATATGGTATAATTGACAAGATTCGAAAATATTCTAAGATAATTTGTGATTTGGATAATTAATGGAGTATTTCTCTAACTAAGACATCAAGTCAAGGTTTGGGCATCAAATAAGGATTTCATGATATTATTTTTGGAGCATTTGATGAGAATAAGGAAACTAACATAATTCTAGAATTTGAGAAGAAAAAGATTTTCCATGTAATGTGCGTAACTAGTTTAAGAAAACACTCGAAGAGAAAGTCTTGTCTGTAAGAGTTATCCCAATTAAACCCAAAAATTAAATATAAGTTAGGAAAATTATTAATGGCTTATCATCCAACTTTCATAGAAAAAGGAGGCTCCTAGTGGACTATAGGAAATCATGAAGAAAGAGGGACTTAAATGTAATATATATGCTATTTTGGAAAATAATAAAATATAATCGACTCTAGTGTGATAACATGTGCCCATATTGATGTGTCACGCTTATCCAGACTATTGGATTTGAGATCAATGACTACTCTATTATCTCCTACCTCCAGTCCTAATAGGAAATCTGAGAGTAGAACTAGCGATCTTCTCTCATCTTTCTCTCTCTTTTCAATCCATATCTACCCCTAGGACCTCTCCTATTATGTATGGGAGATCCATCAAACTTTCCCAACTTGAGTTTTCTTTGGTTTGATAAGGGATTGGGACTTTCCCCAAATTTGTATATCTTTGGTGTCACAGTGGTAAATTGGTGCTCTTGTTCCCTACCCCCTTGTTGTCTCCCCTTGATGGAGGAAGTGTCACAACTCATCTAATTCATTGTGGTGGCTCGAGGACTCCTCATGACCCTATCATCTTATTCGTTGATCCATTGACCTGCTCTCGTCAAGGTCGTTGTGTTCCTGAGCAATTGGCTCAAAAACACGCACCAGAAGGATGAAAGGGACGACCATCGATAGTGAGAAGTGTCCAAGAGAGCCTTAGTTTTAGCCCCAAACACCAACTCCTGCTACCCTGAGGACCTTGTCTGGGTATCCAACCTCGACCACCGCCAACAACAATGAATGGTTGGACCGAGTTCATCTAGGATGGACAGAACTTTTAGAACCATCACCTTTGGCTTTTGGGGTCTACAAGCACAAGTCAACCCTCAAATTGACTTGCCTATGGTATTGCATCACGAGAAGAATAGAAGTAGGGGTAGAAGATGAGGGCTGGTATTTTTAGATCTTTGCCCCAGGATACAATGTAATAAGGGAAGGATGTTATAACCCCAATTTTTGGGTTCAATTGGTGAGAAATGTAATTTCTCATATTAAAGATATTTGAACAAATAATGATATAATTTGCTTCAAATAAATGGATTTCGTATACAATAGCCTTGATGTTTGTGTTGTGGGCTTTATTGGCAATTGGGCCCAATAACAAGGAAATAACAAAGCAAATTCAATTAGTGAATGAATAATTGAATATTCGAGAAAAGAAATATGTAGAAACCTCTAGAAGGCAAATCCAAATAGGATTTCGTGCCTCTTGGGTTCCTTGGGTGCCAAGGAGTCCAAGGTTGAAAAAAGAAAGCGATAAGAAAAGAAAAGATTAATTAAGTTTTTCTTTATGAAGAAAGAAATTGGAAAATAATGAGAAAATGTGGAAAATGAGTGGAAAGAGGCATAAATGATATTTCTCGGGGAAATTTCGTATCCATGAGATTTTTAATGATAAAAGGAATGCCAATGAGGAAAATAAAAGAGAAATCCTAAAAAAGAAATATTTTATTTAGAAATAAACATGATAATGCAAAATAATGCATATAGGTGCATTAAGAAGGATAATGAGTATTCCAATAAAATGAATTTCGAAATATAGAGTGCCTTGGGATCCAAGGAGTCCCAATAAAAAGGAAAGAAAGAGAAAATACTAAAATTTCCAAATAAGAGGATGATATGATGCATTATTAATAAATTTTGTAAAATTGTTCTAAAGGAAGAATTTCCTATTCAAGGAGGTATATAATTTCGTGCCAACACAAGTAAAAGTAAGATAATGGGAAAAATCTTTGAAATCCTAACATCAAAAGGAGAACAAATACTAGAGAGAGAGAGAGCATGCTTTTTGTGAAGAATCAAATTCCTAATAGGAAAGGATATCTTCTCTTCGTGAGCAAGCATCATAGGATGTTGTTACCCTTATATATATAAGGAGAGGGAGCCTGGGTCGAGCCCAAGAAAATCCCTACGTCTGTTCCTCTCTCATCTCCTTCTTCTTCCACATTGTTTTTGCTTAAAAACCCTAGATAGAGGAGTGGTGCGGCCATGGCGCCACCAGGGGCTAATAACCGATCTCGTTTAATGAAGAACGCACCCGCGAAGTCATAGGGGAGATCGTCCATCATCCCTATGCCTGCACCTTCGCACAGCTCGCGACTGAAGGCCTGCAACACGCAGTAGGTTGAGGACTTGGCGGGCTTAGGAGAAGCCACCTCAGGCTTGGAACGACAGCGCCCAGTGTGCGCCAAGGCCCAACGGAGCCAGCGGAAGCATCCCCGACGGCCGTCGAGGTCCGAAGTGAAGAAGGGCAGCCGCTGTTTGCTGCAGATCGGCACCCAGGTGTAGGTCACGCGAGGTTGAAGACAACCATTGCCGCTGGACGTTTCTACCCTCAGCATGACAAAAGACGGACCTCTTAAGTGGAGGGTAAAATTGACATTCTATTATAAATTGAAGGCGGGCCGTGTTGCATGAGCTGGATGATGTGGCACCATCCGATTGGTCAAGTAAGTGAAACCTTGTGAAATTCATATCTAATTAACGGTAGCTCCGATTAGGATAAGTTAATAAGATGTCATGGACATAAGATTAACGGTAGCTCTGATTGGGTAAGGCTAATAAGGTTTAAGAAATCCTCCACCAAATTAATAAAAGGCATGTAAATAAGATTTCATGGACATAAGCTTAATAGAATAAGCGCAAACTAATGAATAGATACATGCTTAGGTCGTATGACATAAGTCGTCATGTCCTCAGAAGAGACCTGAGGCTAGACCTTTGTGACAGGAGGATAAGTTAGTCTTGGAGATAAAGATCTCCATTTCAAGTAGAGACCTGGCACATCCTCGGAGGATGATGCTAACCCTAACCCTAAGTGAAGGTTAGAGAGAGATGAGTTGGACCAGGTGTTTGTAAGGACATGCCTTTGGGATGCCATACGATCCATGGGTGACCTAGCACCTTTTGGCAACCCAACCCTGGGAAGGGTCGTGCAAGGGTAAAGGATAGCCCCTTAGATGATGACGTTAGTGAAGGACCTTAGAAATCCTATGGGCTTGTGCAAGTAGGGTATAGCTGGCACCTAGGGCACATCATGGTGCTGACAGTAGGATGAAACCCTAGATTAAGAATCATGAGGGAGCACAAAGGGTTATGGATGATCTTGAGCAAACCTAGGCTTCACCCATGTAGGGCATGCCTTGAGGTTGATCCTTCATGAAGAGAGAACCTCTCATGGTGAGGCTGGATGTAGGGTTAGCTCTAGAGAGAGTAGGAAACCCAGCAAGAAAGTTGGAAGCCTAAAACCCGGAACAATGGATGATAGTGGTTGCCTCATGATCGATCCCTGAAAGTTGATGATACCTTGGTTGCCTTTAGAAGGACCAAACCCTTGAGAAAAGATGAAGTTTATGGTACCTACGTGCCTATGGTATAGATGTATACCTTCTGAGGTAGGAAGAAGAGTTCCTTAGACCTAGAAAGGTTTGGTAGCAGGCTATGAGGCCTTGTACCTTGTTAGTTGTCCTTAAGGAGGACCCAACCCTAAGTGTTGATCGAGATGAAGGATGAAAGGAAGTGCACGAGATGCCTTTTGCAAGCTTGATTCATGGTTCAGAGATAGAGCGTGCAGTTGGACACCTAAAAGTGAACCTAGGGTTCCTAGGCCTAAGAGGGAAAGTGGTATACCTAGTGCTCATGATGAGAATTAAGTTTCTATATTTTCGAGCATGGTACGCCTCATGAATAAAGGAAAAGGGAAGTCCCTTAAGTTTAAGGTATGTGTAATGAACCACTCATAGCTAGGTTGATGATAAAGGAAGGTATGATCTTGATCCAGCATTGAGGAAAGAGGACAAGTACGACCTAGCATGGTTCAGTAGGTGATCTGTTTATGCCTTAATAGCTTTCTAGGGTTAGGTAGGCTCATGTGTATGTAAACCCTAGACCTAAGAGCTTTTGTAACCTTGTAGTCGAGAGACAGTTTTCCTCCCATCCTGGGAGATGGACCCCTTTGGTAGGGTGCAAGTCAGTTAGGGTAACCTAAAGAGGTCTCATATGATCTTGAGAAGCTAAGTGAAGAGTACATGGTATGAGAATGAACCTGTAATCCCACAGATATCCATCTATAATTGCTTATGAATGTGGTACCATGGAGGTAACCGGTATAGGGCTTGACCAAGGTAGACAGGTTGCCATGATCCCGATGAAAGAATGAAAGTCAGCCCATGAATGCAGAAAGAGAGATGATGAAGGCTTGGGTAAGGTTCTAAGTGAACATGTACTATAATGGAGAATCCTAAGTCTTTCCTAGGGTCAGTTAGGGATAAGACCGATGAAAATAGTAGTTGCCTAATTCCCCAAATGCACATGACCATAGGGTCGAGAGGTAACAACTATCATTGTATGAGGGCCATGGGTTAGGAGATTAATCACCTTCATGAACTCATGGGACCCAAAGGGTAGATGAGTAGGGCACTCTCTTGATGCATGAGGGAAGAGGGATGACCCCAAAAGAGCCGGTACCCTATAGACCTAGAGGAGATGACCAAGGATATAAACCTCAGTAGGTTCAAGACTAGTTTTCCATGGAGGTAACCTTGATATCATGATGTCTATGATGTAGAGACATATGTGGCACGTTGCAACTTAGATGTAAAGGTGTATGGGCAAGGTGGGATGTACCATCTCTACTCTTGGAACATGAAGAACTCTGTATTTGGACTGCATCCAAATGCTTATTTCCTCTTGTTATGGGGGTGAGAGATAGGACATTACGCATGCCATACACCAAGGATAAGAGACGATGTAGGTTGGAACGTTGCCACGAGAAATGGGGATAGAGAAGATAACCTACCCTGGTAAAGTGAATGATACATGGATGGTTTACTAGCACCAAGAGGAATGAGGTAGACACCTTATGAGGATGTTTCTAGCATGAGCTAAGAGGAGCTTACAAGTTATACCAGGTTGAGTTTGGTCACCATGATGATGAAATCAGAGAGTGTTCGTAATGAAAATAGACATAGAATTTGAGGTGAAATGATAAGTGAAATACATGGAAGTGTATGTCTTCAATGTTACCTAATACCTAAGAATGTGAAGTGGTAATGGAGGCACTGGTTGAGATACATCTGACTTGTGTGAAGAGGTTGTTTTGCTAACCCTAAGTTTGGAAAGGAGAGGTGTTTGGACAACACTCAGATGTAACAAGGTACGTTGAAAAGTTAAGGGTTGTTTGGTTAGCCAGTCTAGTCCTTGATGCGATGAAAGGATGGTGGTAGAACCTCAAGTGCACCTCTTTGGAAAAGAAAGTGATGAAACCCCAATAAAATGGTTTAGGGTTTTTGAGGTATTGGTCTTGAAGAATAATGACATACATGAGATCATGATTACCATACACTGTGGTACTACCAAGATAATGAGTGACAATAGTACTTTAGATGCCTAAGATGAGGTTGCATGTGGCATGTGGCCATGCAAGCCAGGAGGTAAAGGATGAACACCAGTACCCCAGTGCATTGTTATAAAGGATAAAAGTCCCCGAAAGAGAAAGGGAGTTCATCACAATGGGTGTTGTAAGTCTCCCCTAAATCAAGGAAGGTTGAGATGCGATATGGGTTATGGTAGTTCGCCTTACCTAGATGACATGAGAAAGAAGTTCTGTCAAGGGACAGATCTGGTTGAACTACCCATGAGAGAGAGATGGTTCAACTATGAAGCGATTTCAAAGGTTTTTGAGTTTGACATACATGTTCCCTTCCAAAAGGTGGAAGTGGGTACATGAAGAACGCGATGGTACAGTTTATCACCCCTAACTATGGTTAGTATGATCCATACTAAAGGGTCTGATGAGAGCACATGTGCTCGTTCAGGGTGACAGCTAGAGACAGTTCTTGTCCTATGAAAGATGTGATGATGACCACCATAGCCAGTATCGGGATTCTAAGAAGCTCTGTAAGGGAGGTTGTGTCGGTCACCACTTCAATAAGGTGATGTTGGTAAAAGGACCACATGATGGTTAGAAAAGGGCCACATGATGGTTAGAAAAGGACCACATGATGGTTAGAAAAGGACCACATGATGGTTAGAAAAGGGACCACAGTGCGTGTAGATGAAGTCACTTTGATTGTGCAAGGGCTGAAAGGAGCCTAGAGATGATGAGAGTCGTGAACATATGCAAAGTAGACTGACTTACAAGTTACTGTGGAAGAATATGTGAGAATCCGACCCCTATGAGCTACAGCTGAGAAAGCTGAGTCCCCGATACATGTGTCCATTAGAAATGGATGGGTGGAGAGGGTTAGGTTTGACCCTACCCCTCAGGATAGAGTAATGGGAAATGTTTCCATGTGTCCCCTTTAGAGCACTATGTGAGGTACCCCGACCATGTGCTGAGCAATGAACCTAGTGAGCCCCAAGGGAGGCTGAAATGACCTGAGTCACCTGTGCAGTTTATAGACGACAGGATGAAAGGACTCAGAGAAAAGAATATGTGATAATAAAGGTTCTTTGAAAATGCCATGGGTACGACAAAGCCACATAGGGGCCAATGATGGATATGGAAAAGTCTTATCCTGAATTGTTTGTTTGCTTGTTTGAATTTTGAGGACAAAATTCCTATAAGAGGGGAAGGATGTTATAACCCCAATTTTTGGGTTCAATTGGTGAGAAATGTAATTTCTCATATTAAAGATATTTGAACAAATAATGATATAATTTGCTTCAAATAAATGGATTTCGTTTACAATAGCCTTGATGTTTGTGTTGTGGGCTTTATTGGCTATTGGGCCCAATAACAAGGAAATAACAAAGCAAATTCAATTAGTGAATGAATAATTGAATATTCGAGAAAAGAAATATGTAGAAACCTCTAGAAGGCAAATCCAAAGAGGATTTCGTACCTCTTGGGTTCCTTGGGTGCCAAGGAGTCCAAGGTTGCAAAAAGAAAGCAATAAGAAAAGAAAAGATTAATTAAGTTTTTCTTTATGAAGAAAGAAATTGGAAAATAATGAGAAAATGTGGAAAATGAGTGGAAAGAGGCATAAATGAGATTTCTTGGGGAAATTTCGTATCCATGAGATTTCTAATGATAAAAGGAATGCCAATGAGGAAAATAAAAGAGAAATAAAGAGAAATCCTCAAAAAGAAATATTTTATTTAGAAATAAACATGATAATGCAAAATAATGCATATAGGTGCATTAAGAAGGATGATGAGTATTCCAATAAAATGAATTTCGAAATATAGAGTGCCTTGGGATCCAAGGAGTCCCAATAAAAAGGAAAGAAAGATAAAATACTAAAATTTCCAAATAAGAGGATGATATGATGCATTATTAATAAATTTTGTAAAATTGTTCTAAAGGAAGAATTTCCTACTCAAGGAGGTATATAATTTCGTGCCAACACAAGTACAAGTAAGATAATGGGAATAATCTTCGAAATCCTAACATCAAAAGGAGAAAGAATACTAAAGAGAGAGAGAGAGAGCATGCTTTTTGTGAAGAATCAAATTCCTAATAGGAAAGGATATCTTCTCTTCGTGAGCAAGCATCATAGGATGTTGCTACCCTTATATATATAAGGAGAGGGAGCCTGGGTCGAGCCCAAGAAAATCCCTACATCTGTTCCTCTCTCATCTCCTTCTTCTTCCACATCATTTTTGCTTAAAAACCCTAGATAGAGGAGTGGTGCGGCCATGGTGCCACCAGGGGCTAATAACCGATCTCGTTTAATGAAGAACGCACCCGCGAAGTCATAGGGGAGATCGTCCATCATCCCCATGCCCGCACCTTCGCACAGCTCGTGACTGAAGACCTGCAACACGCAGCAGGTTGATGACTTTGTAGGCTTAGGAGAAGCCACCTCAGGCTTGGAACGATGGCGCCCAGTGTGCGCCAAGGCCCGACGGAGCCAGCGGAAGCATCCCCGACGGCCGTCGAGGTCTGGGGTGAAGAAGGGCAGCCGCTGTTTGCTACAGATCGGCGCCCAGGTGTAGGTCACGCAAGGTTGAAGACAACCATCGGTGCTGGACGTTTCTACCCTCAGCATGACAAAAGACGAACCTCTTAAGTGGAGGGTAAAATCGACATTCTATTATAAATTGAAGGCGGGCCGTGTTGCATGAGCTGGATGACGTGGTGCCATCCGATTGGTCAAGTAAGTGAAACCTTGTGAAATTCATATCTAATTAACGGTAGCTCCGATTAGGACAAGTTATATATGAAACTTGCTCAGAAAAACGAGAGGAACCCAAATAAATTATGTTTGAAGTCTGATTCTAATTGCAATCTGAAAAGTAATGGAAGTAATCATCTTTAATATTTTAATTCTTATGGAACCCTATTTTGAAATAAATAAAGTGTTCAATAGGGTTTAATGGATCATAGGAGTTGATATTAATCAGTTAAATGCAAAAAGGTACATTAAGATCGAAAAGGGTGATCTTTGTACGTAATTAGTTTAATTTGAAGATTATGTACATAAATATGCTGGAATATGAAAAGTACATAAAGCTACCATCTTTAATGATTTAATTAATGAAAAACCCTTAGATTTGATGATAGATGGTTTTAATGTTGATCAATGGATACTTTAAGCCTATTCTTCATAAAAGTGAAAATAAGATCTAAAAAGATAATATTTTTATATAATTGGCTTAATTTAGGGTTTTGTGCATGATTATGCATTAACAAGCTTGAAAACCCTAATTTAGATGAATATGTCTTTTAATTGGTTTAGTTGTGTAAATCCATGAATAAGATAGAGAAGTGATGATCCTAAGCCAATTTGAGCATAAAAGATCCTTAATGTGGATAATTTGAGTAATTAGGGTTTTTATGAGTGGAAAAGTTGTTTTAGGGTTTGTTGACCTAAAAAGGATAAAGTTTGAGAAATTGATCTAAGAAACCCTAATGCATCCTAACGAGACTTAGAAACCTTAGAAAAGTGTCCCAAGTCAATAAGGAGTTGTTTGGGATATGCTTGTGACAAATAGACATTATCCATGTTTTCAGGATCAATGTTTGCCTAAGTGATTGATTGGCTTGCTTGATTGGACATCTAGTTGGATTTGGATAAATTGTTGCTTGAGATCTCCAAGACAGGTATGTGGTTACTTATGAATAACCGCTTAGTTTTCTGATGGTTTCTCGGATGTTTAATCGCATCGGATGCAACTAAATTGTTTGGATGTTCATATTGTAAACTATAATGTGGCTATGACTATCACAAAGGATATATGCCTACAAACTCAGATCCTGGTTCTCTCTATGGCATAATAGCTAACCTAGTACATGGCTGCCTATGGGTAGGTCCATCAGGTTAGAGAAAGGCCTAGTACATGGCTACCTATTGGGTAGGTCCATCAGGTCTATGGATGACCTAGTAATGGCTACCTATTGGGTAGGACCATCAGGTCTATGGTTGACTTAGTACATGGCTACCATGGAGGTAGGACCATCAAGTCATAATGAGTTAGATATTGGGCTATCTTCGGATAGTGCCATGCGACTCTATTACCGAAAAGAGAGGTGATATCCATGTCCACTGCAGGGACAACCCAGAGTTCGAGAATATGTATGGATTGAGTTGTATGGTTTAAAATGTAATCTTTATTGTTAAATGATTAATTGGATGATTATATTGTTAACATAGTTGAACATTATCTGTTTCCTCCACATACCAGCTTCGGCTGACCGACGTTTTGTTTGTCGGCATTTTAGGTACAATGAAAAGAACAAACAGTAAAGCGATACCTTGTGAACTCAAGAATTAAAGAACAAGGAGGAACTAGTTAGAATAGTTCAGCTCAGATTAGAGGTTTAGTTTGTTCCAAACTTTTCAAAGGTATGCAAAGAAAATTTTTATTACCATTTTCAGTATAGTCTGTTAGAATTTAATAATTGTTTATGGTTATATGTCGAACCTTTGATCCGGGATTAATGGGTGCGGCTTCAACCTCTTGGTCTCCCTTAATTGGGTGTTACTAAAAGGTGAGGTCATAACAGTAAGGGTCAAACTTTTCTTTTATATTCTACTTAAGACTTTTTCATGCATGTGTGGATTCTAGTGGGGCATGAGACCATAGGTTCAGGCCTAGTGCCACGGCCTTTTAGGATCGTTCATATAATGTAAATAATACATTACTTGCTAAATTGACACTCCCTGATTAGCCCATCTTACAATTATCACAAGTAATTATTGGTAACTAAAATTATATATATATATATATATATATATATATATATATATATCATCTAATCAGGAAAACAAGTAGAATCTGAATATAATATAATTGAGGTGTGATTCTCATCATAGTTGAAAGTATAATGGATACATGATTAATAAGTGGTTTATACATGCAACCCTAGTTTCTTTGTGCATGCAAGTATGTGGAATAATGCATGCATGACTCGTGTATGGAGTTTTGAATACACAAATGTAAGAAGTGACCAGGTTCATAAATCTTAGTAACATTGATATCAACATTCACAAAAATTGTGATAATCCTCCCCAAAATAGGACTATCATGATCATAAGTTGAGAAACTAGAATCAAACAACGTATTCATGTTCTTATTAATCTTCCTTCTCCTTAGCTTTGACTCAAGAATACATACAATAGAGCATTCACACCTCTTAACTATCTCCTGAAGCATGGAATGATGACAAATTTTATTTAGACCTTTCACATTAGAGGAGGCTATAGATAGAGGAGTAACCATTTCAAATCAGATTAGATGGAAGCCTGCCAACCCAGTAACAACGACATCACCTTCATTAAAAACAAATGATGAAAGGAATTGGGGGAGATTCAAACTCCAACTCTATATGCCACTTCCATAGATCTCAAAGGACCTCTTGGAGGAGAAATTGTCGTCCTTCTATTCTTCCTTGAGTTATTATTTATAGGAAGAAAGCCATCATTCTGATATGCATGATTAACTGGAGTAATTAGCCCACTCTCATTAGTCAATGGTGAACCTATAACAATCTCCATTCCTGGTCCCTTTGAAGCACATCGGTAGCATCCAAGAACTATTCAACATTCAAAGATATATCATCATCAACATTATACATCTTTTATGACTCAGTTCAACTACCTTCTTAGGAATCTAGACCATTTCCTTTCCTCCCTTACTTCTATTGCTCACAACCTACATTTTCATGACCAAAAGAACCAGAAGCATTGCATGTACTCATGTACCTTCCATACTGAACATTAATTCTATCTTATATTCCATCATAACTCATTAAAGGAATCAACAAAGGAACCACCAAGTTGCGTGAATAAGAATTCAAATCCTCACAAATTCAAGTCTCTTGAATTCCAAAGTAGCTTTGTCAATGTTCAACGACGTCCCAAGAAAAGTACCAATCATGCTAAATATTTCTTCAAATCAAAGACCCAGAGGTATGTCAAATGGTTTCATCCAAATAGGAACTTCCATAACAATTTCATGATTATTGGCAATATTTTACATTTTTGCTAATAACTCAAGTGTAAGCATGCTCTTCATCCAGCCTGATCTACTTATCCAAAACCAACGTTATCCTATTCTATTATGGGGTGGTGACATGATAATTGTTCTTTTATGCATATGTTTCATAATATTTATCATCAAATTTTTCTCTAGTATCAATTTATTATCCGTATTTTATGGCAATTTCTAGTAATTTGGTTGCAAAGCGTGTTGCTTTTGATATTTTTGTCTTTCCATTGTTAGTGGAAACCATTACTTCGTAATGAATTTTTAGTGTGGAAATAGGCTGGTATATCAACTTCATGTAAGTAGTAGTGTTGGCATAATCAAGGTGGATTCCAAGAAACAATACCAAATCAAGTTTCATATTATAGTTAGAATATTTGAGTTTGAAACATCCTCAACATTTTTGAACTTATGAATAAATCCATATTTCACATCAAATTTTTAAATTTTAAATTTGATATTTTAAATTAACCCTAGTGATTATAGGACTTTAAGATGTTAGTAAAACCATGTTTTCTCTAAAATTCATAGATAGTTGCACATTATCAACTCAATTGTAATTTGTTTCATCAATATATATAACTCAAATGACTCAATATGTGACACATGAGGTTTCAAAGTGTAATTGGCCCAACTAATATCCACAATTGGCTCTAATTAAAATCACATGATTTTATTTTAATAGTAACTCCCTTCAAAATATGGGGCGCCAGTTCTTTATAGATAATCCAAAATATTCAAACACATATTTATCCTAAAAAGAAAAGTGTAGGTGGTTATGACTTTCAAAAATGAAAACTAAGTTGAATTTCAGACTCCTTATAGTCATTTTAGCTAACACCACAATTATGAATGGATTTGGATAGTCCTTTATGTTTCAATTTGATCGAGAAAGAAAATTACTTAAACTAGTTAATTTTCTCTAATGTTGATCACATTAGACATTGGTCAAAGAATTTTATTGGACTTAAATAAGTGCCACACAAACATAGTCTGGGTCTGCTTAAGACTCCCAGATCCCGTGGTCTCTTCTGCTTCACCCATTGGGACTCTTCTTCTCCATGTGAGTTCTCGATGCAAAGGAAGGCGACCTCATTTCATCTTGGAAAGGTCCCTAGTTTGGAAAGGACTTCTGCATCTGCCAATCTCAATAGAACTTTGCCCGTCCATCGATCCTTTTTAACCTCCGTGAGATCTGGAAGTCTCCCATGGCCACAATATATATATATATATATATATATATATATATATATATATATATATATATATATATAGAGAGAGAGAGAGAGAGAGAGAGAGAGAGAGAGAGGGAGAGAGAGAGAGAGAGTCAGGCTAGAATACACTCGAGTGTACATATCACATGAATACACTCAAGTGTGTTTGCATATCAAGGCTATTTTTTGTAAAATGTAAACAGTTGATCTTCATTGTCATACTATAACTATTCTACATACAAATTTTGAGCTCATTTGGATGAGTGTAAGTCACTCATCCAAGGGAAACAAAATCAATGCGCGAAACTAATTTGAAATGCATAATTTTTGCGGTCTTTATAACATGACCTATAAATGTCCAAATGTGCTCAAATTTTGTGTATGAGCTATTCAAAAGATGTTTAAGAAGATCAATGGATTAGATTTTTGAAAAAAATATTGCATCATGAAAAACTACTTGAGTGTATTCTATTCTGAATACACTCGAGTGTATTCTGTTCTGAATACACTCGAGTGTATTCTAGCCTGACTCTCTCTCTCTCTCTCTCTATATATATATATATATATATATATATATATATAGAGAGAGAGAGAGAGAGAGAGAGAGAGGTTAGGAAGTGTGTACCAGCCGGTACATGTAACTTATGTGTACCTGCCATTAAAATGGCACATCTGGAGTATGTTCATAAAATCCAACCGTATGGATTGATACATGATTTGATAGATAAGATGTGTTTAAAAAATCATAATCATATCCCATATAGATCATGAAATATAGTAATATATCATCCAACGATGTTTGTAATTTCTACAACTTACCGTTCATTAGAAAATATGCATTTTCTTTCATTGGATGATCTAGAAATATCAGATTGTGTTACTTTTTTATACACATCTTATCTAAGTGGTATACATCACATATGTAAGGTTAGATTTTTCATTACGATTTTACAATCATCATTAATGATGATGGGTACATGTAAGCTACATGTACTCAGGTACACAATTCTTTTAGCCATATATATATATATATATATATATATATATATATATATATATAGAGAGAGAGAGAGAGAGAGAGAGAGAGAGAGAGAGAGAGGTTAGGAAGTGTGTACCGGCCAGTACATGTAAGTTACGTGTACCAGCCATTAAAATGACATATGTGGAGCATGTTAATAAAATCCAACCATATGGATTGACTCATAATTATATAGATTACATGTGTTTAAAAAATCATACCAATATCTCACATAGATCATGAGATATAGCAATATATCATCGAACGGTTTCTGTAATTTCTGCAACTTACCGTTGATTAGATAAGACATAAATTCTTTCATTGGATGATCTATGAATATCATATGTTGGTGATTTTTGATACACATCTTATCTAAGTGGTATACACTACATCCATAAGGTTGGATAGTGTAGTTTAATTTTACAATTATCATAAATGAAGGTAGGTACATGCAAGCTACATGTACTCGGGTACACAATTCTTTTAGCCATATATATAAACCCTTAAAAATCTCACAAAGGTCTCCTAGGCTACCAAATACCCCATTATCTGACTTCCTTCTCTTCTTCTACACGTCTGACAATCTTCGACATTGCTCATAACCTCAAGACCATTGTTGGACTACACTAGGATAGATCAGATAACCCTCTAGAATATTTTGGAGACTTCATTCTCTCCTAGTATTGAAGTACGCTGGTGATTCCTCTTCATAGTTGGTTCTACAGATTGTGAATCCAAATCTACCCTTCGCCACTTTCGATCTTATAACTTATGACCATCATTGTTAGTTGTGTTTGTGCTGGTCTTCCATTTCCATGTTTCTCTCATGGCGCTAGCAGTGCGCTGGTTTGGCACGGAGCATCAGCTCCAAGGTCTTTCGCCTGATACAACTCTAATTAAGTTGGGTTGTTCTACTACAGACTCAATCTGGGACTAGGTTGTACAAAGATCTTATATGTCCCTGGTCGTCGTCGATGAACGAAGGAGAGTTGTGTTGATTGTTTTACTATTTTTCCCATGTACGATCGACTTTCTCTGCTATGCCCCACATGGGAAGTCGGTAAATTGGAAGCGTGCTTTTGTTTTGGTCAAGCCGTGCGCATAGCAGAAAGCGACTAGGCCAATCGATCGACCCTTATTGGCCCAACTTGGAAATTGGATAATGTTACCTACTTGTCTTTTCTCAAATTTCTATTGGCATGTTCTTCTACGATTCACATTAATTAAGCTAGTAGTCAGAAAATTATGTGCAAATATATTTTGGAAAGGATTTTTTTAGATGTATATAGTGGATTAAGTTTCAAATCTTGTTTTTACATCGAGTTCCCTTCTTTTAGCCAAGGACCATGAACCCAAGAACCTAAAGG